>CM061919.1:243051388-243715328 GCA_031002005.1 Vandiemenella viatica
AATGCTAGCAAAGAGATCCCTATTGAAAAACAAAAATTTACTAGTTTCAATTACTGACTTAGAACTTAGGGAAAAGTTTATGTAACTATACTAATGGGACACAGAAATTTGGGTAAGTGAATCTTGTACTTACCGAATACCGGAAGAGGGAAAACTGCTGCTTTAGAAACGTAGTGCTATAGAATAATTCTTAAGATAATGCACTAAATGAACGTGCTTTTAAAATAATGACCAAGGAAAGAAGTGTGTAAAAGTCACAGAAAGAAAATATGGTGGGTCACACTTTAAGACATGTGGGATTAGTTAACTTATTACCGTAGGCAACAGATGAAGGAAGAAACTTCAGAATGTAGAAACTATATACGAAGGAGATAAGTGAGGACGAATGCTTTAATTGGTATGCTGAAATTAAGAGATTAGCTCAAAATAAGAAAAAATAGAGGAATACAATAAACAAGTCAGTGGACAGACGGTGAAAATAAAGAGGCGGTATTTAATCAACTTTTTACGTTTTAATTTGAATACTGAATTTCAGAGTCCAACGAAAAAAATCCAAATTGCATTAGAATCTCATGGACACCAGAAAATTATTGTCAGATTTCTTAAGTCTCGAAACTTTGCTTTACATATAGTCAAACACCAGTATTTCGCAATTTAGTTTGAGAATTTCTGGCAGTGTTTATGGGAGCTCTCATTCGAGAATATCTGTAAATCATTTGGAAATAAATTACTTTTATTGTACTATCATATAGATCGTTACATTCAATGTGTGGGAGTGTGTAAAAAATATTCGTGGCTATTAAAATAGTAGGGAAATTCAGAACTAGTGTGGAATGAGGGTACTTGATCGTACCAAGATTATTGGAGAGTAGTGTTTGACTCTTTTCCGTTGACAGTCGATATAATTGCTTCGAAGATAGCTCGGGTGATAATTTTGGCAGCAATTATGCGAATAATGTCTGGTATAATGGTTGTAGCAACATCGACATTAACCGATCTACAGTTATCAGACATTTCGACTTGAAGGAGGGTGTTATACCTTTGTAGATAGCTAACGGCATAACGCTTCTTCAGTAATAAAGGCCACGAAATAAGTTATGTACGAGATGTATATTACGGATGTGGACTATGGACATTGGTGGAAAAATAAGGAGTATTAGTACGTTATAGAGAGAAATTACCATCACCACAAACTAGTGCTTCATTGAAGATGTAAGGAAATGAAAGAAATTATTTCTTTTAGGTAAAATAGTCGCGGAATGAAATGAATTATTAAGCGTTATTGTGAACAATTTACCTCAAACACTGAAACAAATAAAATAAATATTTGTCAGATCCCAAAAGAGGTGTATAGTAAAATTTAGACCGGAGTGAGTCTTCTATTGCAATTATTATTTGTGGTCATTATTGCCCTTGAGGACAGTGTTTAAACTCAATACATTCAGTTTTTTCTTTACCTGTCCTCTTCCCAAAACATCTTCATACGTTCATTGTGTTCGCGTTTACTCTGTTCTGTCCAATTTTTTTTCTGTTTTCTCCTGTATTTTGAATTTATTTTTTATAATTTTGTTATTGAATTGTTCCCTTTTTTGTATTATTTTCTTACTGACCCCTGAAAGATGTAGCACGTCTTCTAGTTCAGGGAACTAATTGGTTTGGCTGATTCAACCATTTGCCACATCAAAGATCCTCTTTCTGAGTCTAGTGTTGTTCATTATCTTTATTATTATTAATTTAATTGCGACTGAGTGCACGTAGAACTGTAATTACCGTCATCTGTTCATGTCTGTGAGTCTATCTATATGTTCATGTAGATCTTTGGTTGGTCTTTTCATCCAAATGCCTTCTTTATGTATTGATACATTTTTTTTAGGATTTTTCATACACCTTTTTTTTCTCTGTGATACCTGAATGCGTGGTCGTTTCTGATTCATGTGGTGTTGTTATATCTGAGTTTGGCCTCTCTAGATATATTTGTGATGTTATAATGTGCACATATGAGTCAGTATCCTCTTTGAAGTTTTCCAGATCTTTCCTTGTTCGATCCACCTATGTGTGTGTTTCCCCTTAGGTAGTTATGTTTCCATGTTTTTATGTTGTTGATTTGTCTTTCCATATAATGCGTTCTTTTTTTTTCATACGAAATTTGTACTCCTGTTATGGAGGCAGTTTGATGGAAATGTTTCAGTAATTCTTGTCATTGGTACCATTAGGTTATCCTCAACTACCAGGCATATTTCAATGCAATTAAATGTATTATCATAAGTAAATGCGAATTTCATTACCCTAACTGAATAGTCAATAATTATAACGCTAAGGCATTTTCCTGAAGTGAATAAATATGGGGTGGTATTGGTTTTCCAAGAGTGCGTCAAATGGTATTGCTCAGTCGAGTAGGCGACAGAATTTCAATCCACCACTCACTTTTTTTTTAAAATTCTTATTGCTTAACGCCTCGTCGACGGCGATGTCATTAGAGGCGGAATGGGACTGGGGACAAGGAACGGGGAGGAATTCGGCCATGTCCTTTTGAAGGAAGCATCCCGGAATTCACCTGAAGTGATTTGGGGAAACCATGGAAAACCCAAATACGTCTAATTAGACGGGATAAATGAAACCTATAGATTTCATTGAATATAAACCACCAAGGGAGCGACCATAAACCACGTAGCTCCATTTTAGCCTCCTGTGAACCCCTCTCCCTCCCCCACGTAGCACGTAACTTTGTCCCCTATTGATTCCACAAGACATTTTGTACTGTTTTCTCTTGTCAGACTATCGTAAATTAAATAGATAATTAAATGACGGAACTAAATATTCACAAGCTGTTGTGTGCTCTGTACCTCATTTTAACTGTGAAAAATAATATGAATGGAAAGCTACGTACCCCCCCCCCCCATGTAGCCCAACGTAGCTTTCCAACCAACTCGCTCTCCCCCAGACCGTGCCACGTAGTTTATGCACAACTCCCAAGCATCACACCGAAAACTTAGAAATTACACTGTTAATTTAGTTTCTATGTACTATGTAAGAGAGAGGCACTGAGACGTTATTAAGGGCGTCTCCAATTTAGTGTGGCGACCGTAGTAAGGACTACTCGCGTGGGCGGAGATGTGTCGGGGTGAGGATCCTCCTCGCTGACAGTGGCCGGTCGATAAGAAGCAGAGGGACGCTCACTGGAGACACACTTGCAACACATACCACACCGTCCACCTGCATTCACCCTGAACCTACATAGTGGCGGAATACTGATAGTCACACGCGTTACCTGACTGTAACGGTACAGCGCCCTTACGTCTATCATTATTACTCAAACATCTGTTGAGCATTAAAGTACGTTACCACACCGTCTACCTGCATTCACCATGAACCTACATAGTGGCGGAATACTAATAGTTACACACGTTACCTAACTGTAACGGTACAGCGGCCTTACGTCCATCATTATTACTCAAACATCTGTTGAGCATTTAAGTCCGGTAGCCAGACGAGGCGTAGCTGCATTTGACGGTATTAGAGACAAAATCCTAGCCAAGCTTACGAGCGGTTTAATGTTTCCCAAGTTCTAAATCACAAATGCACTATTTAGGTTATTATCTGTAATAAGACGATTTATATTAAGCCTTTGTCAAGGTGGCATTTGGCTTAAGCGTTGTTAATGGTTCTAAGAAATGCTGCTAAGTGGTTTTCTGACGCTTTCTCTTTGCTTCGAGCGAGTTCCGTGTTGACTTGTTGTATACTTTGGCGTGACAGCTTAAACCTGTTACAAATTTATTACTGTTTTCAAGGGTCGCCGGTCTTGTGCAGTGTTTTATAATTTAGTATGCCTGCGCAGTTGGTTCAGGTGGTTGCGGCACCGTGACATTGTCCGATGCTTAGTTTGGGGTTAGCTGGTCCTGTTGATGGAAGAAATTTTCTTCACCGGGGCTTACCTGTCAGTGTAATAAAGGTGATGACGCGCAATTCCTAATTACCAGAATCTGCACCAAAGTGCTGGGTTAAGTCCCAAATTTCTACCAGTGCGTTTGAATGAGGGCATATAACATTGCTCAAGGTGATTCGTCCATCGGATTGGTACGTTAAACCTAGTAGGATGAGGTGTCTTTCGGAAGAGTATTTCCGAATGGGATTGCACCGTCTTTCAATCTCTTACTTCCTTCATTTTTCTTCATTAACAAAGCAAACAAGACATTACAATAAACATAAACACAAAACAGCAACACGTACAAAAATTTTCTATCACTGAGGGAGGCTACGGGAAAAAACACCAGCTAAATCACCCAAGAAAGTTACGACTAGGTCACCGAATGGATAATCTACGTTCTGACCGTAATCAAACAAACATTTAATACAGTCATACCTGTGTTAATAGGAATAGGGAGATGGGTGATGATGACTTTCTTAATTTTTCAGCTATTTCTTGTACTAATCTAACCTTCCCTTCATTTTGAGTAGCAGACCACGCCTGCTAAAACACCTTCTCCCAATTGCACCAACTGGAGCAGTATACACAAGAGATTTTGAGTCTGTCAGTTGTATCCACTGCAGCCCCATGTTAATACGATCCACAGCTGTATTTAACCTCGGCTGATTGTATCGCTGGAAACATTTTACATAACCCATAATTTTATGCCTACTCAATGCACCAATTATCCCCAGGTCACTTTATACACTCAATCGCTCATCCTCAACCAGGCTATTACCTGCTCCAGGTACTATAACGACATCATTCTCTATTTCAAAGCACGTGCAGTGTGGCCTTACATTAACTTAAACGTCGCTAACCCTACCTTATATGATATTTTGTATTCTATTTTTTTAATTTGAAATATTAATTAATTAAGCGGAAGTTGTCATATAATTACACGCTAATTGTCAGTGATCTAATGGAGATATAGATTTATCAAAATGGCATTGGAATATTTAATTGGAAGTAATAAGTTATTTCAGTAGCGAGCACTCCAGTTTTCACAAGCGCCGAGCTGAGCGCAGTATTGTTTCTTAGGAATGTGCTGAGACGCTGACTGGATCGATATTACTGGTTGGAACTGACTCTCTGACGTCAAGATCGACTGGTAGATAGATATTTCCACAAGTAGCTTCTATCAGCCAGTATGGGTTACTACCTAACAGTAAAACCGACTCTCTTTGTTCAAGTCTGTTCAACATGTAGGCTACGTAAGATCATGGGGGCGGCATACCATCAACCATTTAGCTTACAATCATACAACAATCTGTTAGTCTACGAGTTATTACTCAGTCAGATGCAATTAGTATCTCATATAGGCTCTGTGGGGAGAATCTTCCCAGTCATGCTATCGGATGGATGTTGACAGCCTTCAACGTCTAATAAATGGGACCTAATAACTGATAGACGCCTGTTCTTATTTATATTAGAATACAATCTCTGCTGGTCATATAATACGTACCAACCTCCCCCTATCCTTCTTTCCGAACTTAATAATCAATTGATGTCAAATTACTCCTGACGAAATACATCTTATCTATAACCCCATAATACGCAAGAACTCCCGATCAAGATCAAGATAGAAGAGAATTGTGAAGCCACAAGAACGCCGCGACGTTAGTTAAATTGTCCTCTAGAGTCCTACTACAGTAAGAGTCACAACGAATACAAATCTTCCCCTCGGCTACCCGATCAGTCAGATAGGATTCTTACATAATGTTGCAATCTGTGAAAATTTGCTTTTCCAGTCAAGGTACTTAGATGCTACGTCCAGCAATCACAGAGCGAGTAGAAGTAGATACTTTATCCATTCAGGCTTCAGTGCTCTGCTACATTGCTGACTTTGGTGTAGGATGAAGTTTGCCAACAGCAAATTAGAGCAGCTTACGCAGCTCTCGGCTGCACACGATTATTCATGGCTTCATCATGGTTAATTCTCTACGTGATACCTTTGCTGTTCCAGAACCACATACTGATGATTTCACTAGACAACCGAATTCGCAGTTTCTGATTTTATACTTCTGAAACATACCTCACACTTGGTACTTTTTTGCTATCAAGTGGAACTCCAGTCCCCTTAAACTACTCCATTAATCGGTAGTGGATTGTAACTGTTAGAAATTGCTGCGTAACGCAAAAAAAAAAAAAAAAAAAAAAAAAAAAAAAAAAAAAAAAAAAAAAAAAGCTTCTGGTGACAGACGGAATTACTAACTATCCTAAAATTAACTGGATACAGTCCGAAGATACACAGTTCGCTCAAATGAGAAACATTTGCAATTTTTGAATTCATACATCAGGACGTCCACCATTCGTTTTTTAGAATACTATCACTAACCGATCCTCTTCTTCCTAAAATTTAAGTGACTAGTTAGAAAAGTTTTATTTTTAATTCCGTTTGTTCTGTCTCTGCACTCAACTTCTTTCAACTGCACATCTGTATTGTCTATGACGAGGCCGCTCTTATTTTCTCCTTGCTCATTATACAACAAGATGTAAGGGCTTCTATATTATATTACATTCCTCTTATTTTCTTAGGCAACACTATCTGTCGGTAATTTGGGCGGATTTTTAAATTATTTATCTCCATACTGCGACAGCTGCCTAGAAATTTTTAATATTTTCTTGTATAAATTTTCTGGAGTATGGTCATCCTGGTAACCAATAGTAGTATTAGAAAGACTTAATTAAGGAAAAGTGAAAGGGTTTCCAAACAAATGTAATTTTATAACCTGTTTACTTTGTTCTGGGTAACACGTTCAATTACCTGTATCTGTAAGCGTATCCTAATAGCCTCTCCTTCCTTTGTCGACATACTTGGCGTGGAGCACACAAGCATCCACCTGCCAAGTCGATCCGCTCCTCCCCTGCAGGTGCCAAGGATCCTCGAAGGATCCTGCTCCACTACCTGCGAGGCGCCTCGAGTCAGTTTACTATTCAACAGCAGCTACCCTATTCTGATAAAAGCTGAACTACAGTCATTTATCCCTATTCTTACACCAAATCGGAATTTTATTTATTCTCCATTCGGTTTTTGAGAATTCAGATAACAGTTGTGATAACTATCAATTCAGAACCAACACAAAATTTGACAACGTCGGCCACTGAAGTGTAGGAATTATAGCTTCGAGTATGCATTTCAATGTTCATCGTTTCGAATGTGGTCTCCGGTTGGGATAATTTTCATTAACAAGGAGACCAACAACCATTGGGGTCACGGAATTTCTCATATTTTAAAGGCGTGTAATAGACCTCATGGGTAATATGGCGGAGCAGCGATAGGGTCAACCTGTCGTGTATTCTTAAGAAAATCGGCTTCAAAGGCCTCAAAAATAAACTTTCGTTTATAATTTGAGATCGTAGAAATGAAAAACTATTATCACTGCGGCCATCAGCGAACAGACATTGACCTATTGCTGGTATTTTATTTATGAACTAGCTTCAAAGCAATTAAAATTGACGGCTGAACGTAGTGTTCTAGCATTTCTTTCCAGTTACTTGGCTAAATATAATTGTTACTACTCTGTGTTCATAACTTCTATTTTTTAATGTTTTACATGTTTCGTTTTTAGTTCATATCGCGATACAACATGAACTATTTAAATGCAGCTCAAACAATGCACCAGTTAAATGAGGTCTGTGAAACGAAACTAAATTAAAAATAAATCATAAAAACTTAGGGTATACAATGTAATGTCAATTTTAATGGTGGTCAAATGCAGCTGTGATGGCGATAAATGTGGAACTGCTTTCATTCGTCTCAAGTAATGATTTCAGTAGCATGGCGTTCATGAAAGCAACAATGGATATTTAAAAAAATGTAAATTTTTTATGTCCTCTGTTGTAACGAAGACTGCCAGTTGTCATTCTGGTCCATGTAGCATCTGAATATAATCGGAACCTCAACTAATATTGTTCCTCCAAAAGAAAAACTTCTTTCGCTCGCCCTTTGATATATTCACTGAATAGTGATATAAACTTGACTTCATATTCCTTAACTTGCTGTAACTTCAACATTTGCTGCCAGCATTTAACTAAAATATCTACATTAAATTAATATAAATAAATAAAAAGCAACGTATAATGAATATGGTTGCTTTACATTTTAAAATATACTGAACGATTACAGAAACATAAAAAGTGATTCTTACAAGGGACATCTTTGACCTCAAACGCTCGGAATCGCACGAAGACGTGCTTAGAATAACAAGCGATCATAAACAATACAGTGGTGTGTATCATTTCCATGCAGAACGTTACATTCTACCTCAAGTAACGTTTTAACAGATAGAAACAAAGTAAAATGCTATCAAGACCATATGAAGGAAATTATACGTAATTCAATGACGACAGTGTATCATTATATTTTCAGTCAACAGTGCCGAAAACTCTCTGCTTAAAGTATTTAATATAGCGCAAAACGCGCATATACAGCAGTACCACACGCCTGATAGTGCTTATATTAATCCTCGGGATTTCGATGAAGTGGAAGAGAACAATGTGCATACCTCATTAAAACCATGTTATCTCATTCCAAATCACTTTCACATTCACTCAGTCAAATACCAATATCCATACTAATTACGTTTTCAAACGATGATGTTGGTATGTCAATGTCGTAACCTGGATTTCTCCAAGCATATTGCAACATAAGCTTATACCTAGGTGCAGAAAATTGATTGTAAATCGCAGAATGAAGTTTCATCATGAAATAACGATCATGCATCTTCACTTGTGGTTTGCACATTGTACTCTTACAAAATCAGTTATCATTCTGATATAAGGCTTATATTGCCAAAAGAAGTAAACATCAAAGGGCTGGCAGACGTCCGCGTTATGCGGATTTGCATTCAGAGTTAGTCACTGACAGGATTCTTCACATTGCCGGTAGCGTTCAATATGTTAACTTAACCCATTCACGCTCCAGATCTGTCTTTTAAGCGACGAAGAATTCCTGCAGCGGTGCTGGATTTTGTGTCTAGGAACGTTTCGGTACGATTTCTTCCATGAAACTTCGGAAGTGCGGAGCCCACCTTCCGCGCTCGACGGGCCGCACATTGCCGCCGGCGGCGCTGCCTTCCACAATGGCGTCCGCCTGACACGCGCTGCGCTTTTGTTCTCCTCGAGAACAATGACGCAAAGTGAGGGAATCCCCGGCGGCGGCAGCAGCAGTCAAGTTCACCCCCGAGGCGGGCAGGAGTGGTGGGGGGAGTGGAGGCAGACAATCCTGATTTATATTCTCTTTCAAGCTCGCCAAACCAACGCCGCAGACAGAAAGCACTGGATAGAGCGCCGCTGTTAATCCGGTGTCACATTTCGTAAACCAGACGACATTTCTCTTTCGTCCGATGCTGTCCCAGAGTTCCTCCAGTCTGCGTTCGGTTTTGTGGTTAAGGGAAATCGGATACGTCAACAGATTAGTTTAACTGGCAACGGTATAAATCACCACAACTGTCTTAGAGAGAGTTCTTTTGTCTTCTACACAATAGGCTATTTGACAGTAGTAAAAAAATAGTATAAATTGAACTCATTCTCGTAGTTTAATGATTCAGGAAGCTAATTTTTTCAATTTTGAAAAGAAAAGTGGATTATTTTTTAATAAAAAAGCGAAATAAAAATTATACTTTTCTTACCTCTGATCACGTGACAGAAAACGCTCTAGGATTGGTGGTCGCTTGAGTGACGTCACACGTCTGTAAACGCTGTGGCTGGGAATGGAGCGTTTCCTATTATCCAAGGTTTCAACTATTTTTATTGTTTGTTATTGGTAATTTCTTGTTATTAATGAAATTTCATTTTGAATACAAAATCGAGAACAATTTGTAACAGCCTACAGCGGAAAAATATCGAAAATAGACGCGTTATTTGTGGGGCTGGCTATAGAAAAAACCCTTGGCTTTTATTCTGCCGAACTTAAAAATGTAACAGCTTCAATTTAAGACTCATTTATATTTAAATTGAAAGTTATAGAATGATGTTTTGCGTTAGCAAACCATACGTCGAAAAATTCTGTACACGAAATTTGTGCAGTGATGCTGAAAATAAAGAAAAGTTGTATGGGTGTCGCAAATATGCGCAAACAATTGAAGGTATTTCTTGTGGCTAACAAGCAGCCCTTTCAAATAAATATAGTAAGAGATCGGTATAATGTGGTATAATGAACTGAAACTCAAAATGAAATTGGCTCAGTAGTTTTTTTAATTAAAAATAACCTCGATCTGTTTTAATGATGCTTTTGTATCACGAAAAAATCATGCGTAAACTTACCTTGAGGTTCGCCAAAAGCAATAGCAACACACAAATCACTACTAACACGCAGAAACACAGCGTAATCATCGGCCTATCTCAGTGGAATGGTGGGGCCGACTGGAGCGCTTGATCGGTGGATCACAGAAAGCCCATTGTTCAAACTATTTTTTCTATCGTTAGGCGTGAATTCGTGGAATATAAACCTTTGTTCTGAGTAATATGGTTTATCTACTTTGAATATAAATAACTATTTTGCCTGCGTAGACTATTATCAAAACTGACTATTGTCCCTCTAAATTTAGAAAATATCACGCTGTGCGGCGTCGTTATCAGCTCACTCATCACGCTTGGAACAATGGGATGTTATGGATCATTTTTCTTAATTTCAAATTAAATATTATAGATAAATCATATTTTTTGCCAGTAAAACTGAATTTGTTTGTTTATTCATTTACCTACCCCGTTTCACTTCATATCACGAAGAAACTGTGAAGTGTTTACTATTAACATAAAGAGAAGCAATTAAGAAGTAGTCCGGATAGCTGCTTGATTGAAGAGTGGTAATGGAATTCAGAATGTCCTACGTTCGAACCTTGGTTGGGATAATATTTTTTGCGTACAATTTTTCTGTTTTTGTTTTGTGTCTTTTGCACTACCATGTTTTTATTCGAAGAATTCTTAATAGCTGCTAAGCGTCATGCAAGCTTCTGAAACAAATTGCTACCATACATGAAAACTTTTAATTTTTAAACTTACCAGAGAGAGAATATCATGCAAAAATGCAGATGCACGGCGATGAATAATGGAATTTATTTTAGAAGTGTAGAAATTTCATGCTAATCTTGCAACAGTTCCTGAACGCTTTGTGTCCTTTTCGTTGGAATTTTTACGTGACTACAGGTTACCTTCCTGACATAACTGCGTCTGTTAGGCGGTATTGGCTTTTAATGTGCAAGTAATTTTCATTAAAAAAAAAAAAAAACTTGTTTTCCGGTGTGCAAGTAACGTCCAATTTCCTTTTTGAAATCTTCTTTGGTTGTTTCAAATGGTTGTAATTTGCATGTTATCCAAAATGTTGTGAAGCCTTCAGAAAAAAGAAAAGAAAAATTAAATTGATGTTTTGGTGGAATTTGGGGAAAAAATGATTATGCGATGCAGCCAACAGCAACTAGTATCCAAAGAAAATGACAAAAGAAAACAAACTGAACATATTCCGAAGCGAGGATCGAACCTTAGGACCCTAACCCTAATAATTCTCGCCTTAAACAACGTATTACATTTAACTCTACGAAACTGCGATGTAAATGAGCTTCACAGAAAATCGTAAGTGAATTTGTTGAAATATCAATTTGAAGTTGTTATTTCTATAGGTAGCGGCACAAATAAGGAATCTACTTTCAATATTTTTCCGCTGTAGGCTTTTACAAATTGCTTTAGATTTTATATTCAAAACGAACTTTCATTAATAACAAGAAATAACCAGCAAGAAACAATAAAAATAGTTGAAAACTTGGCTATTAGGAAACGTTCCATTCGCAGCGGCAGCGTTTACAGATGTGTGACGTCACGACTGTCGTTGCACGCGCCATACAGCGAAGCAGCGTTTTGGCAGGCTTCTAAATTCTTTAAATTTTAACTTTGAATTTTACGCAAAATAATTCACTTTCGTCAAAAAATCTCTTCACTCGGTGAATAAGGTGTACCAATAAACAATTTAAAACCATTTTCAAGAAGTAGTCAAATACCCTATAGTGCAACATCGAGATATTGGATTGTAAACAAACATAGTAGTAGACCCGGATTTCTAAGTCAGACCTCCACTTCATTTCGCTTGAATGGTGCTACATTCTGGCAGTATGCATTTGAACATGTAGAGATCGAAAGAAATGGTGTGTTTTGATTTTCACATCGCTGGGCAGAGACAAATATCCCGCCAGTCACGCTATTAATGCTTTCAGTAAGAGTGAAAGTTTTTATAGTGTTCCAAATCTAGAAACTAACAAATCTCTTCACTGCAGTGTCTTTGGAAAATACTACTCTGTATCACTGAGTCATTTGTTAACTTTGACATCTACCCAACATTATTTTTAAGTGCCTGAAACTGCAAAGTCAAAGACGTCGTATGTAGGCCCTCTTGGCCTTCTACAAGTCGGATACCCCGTAATTTATATTAGTATTTCGTCAATTTGTTAAAGTGATTTGACAATCCCGTTTCAGATGGCCTTAATTAATATACCACAGAATTTTAAAGGTGCAGGAGTACCTACTATGAAAAGGTGGGGATACGCAGACGACGACAAGTGTGATTGCGGCTCCATTCAGACACCTGAGTATTAACTCGAGTGCTATGGCATGGGCTCCGTATGCCAAGCAGAAGACCTGATCTTATCCAACAACAAAGATTCCAAGCAGCTAGTTACTTATATATAAAAAATAAATAAATAAATAAATAAATAATAATAATTTGAAACAGTCCGGGCACGGGAAGTAAGTCATAGAACACTTGATAAAAAAGAAGTGGAGATTTTTATTGGTTTTTTTTGTAATTTTATGTATAATCTTAACAGGGCTCTGAATTTGGTTAGCTATTTCTCAGACATCGTTTCTCCAACTTTTCACTACAAAATAAATTTGAAGAATATGGTCAGATATTTAGTAACTTATCTCATGGAGTCCATTCGAAAACTTACCAAAGAATGTATTCCAATAAAATCAAAGTAAACTTAGGTCAAATAAAAGATGGGACTCGTTAAAATATCGTCTCCGTATTTGATTCCTTACCTCTACATTGGGATTTGGTAGCTCGCTGTTAAATCAGTCACACTGGGCAATCAAGACCACGGGATCAAATCCCGGGCAGGAGAAGTAATATTAGGGATTTTATCAAATGTTTTCGGATAACTAGTTGAGTTAACGAAGTGAGATCGCCGAAATGGCGTGTGATAACACTTCATTAACTCGGTGAGCTACCCGAGAGCTTTTTATAAAGTCTCACCGCCGATAGAAACTTCGTTCTTAAATATTAAGGGTGCTTAAAACGGTCTTTAATTCTAGCAGCAAGCTTTGTGTATTTGAAGTTACTTGTTGACGCTTCGTGGCTCTGGTAAATGCTGGTGCAGGCACAAGTGTTTCTGAGCACACTTGTTTTCAGATCTTCCACAGATCGCCGCCTATCCCGCTTTACAGAGTGGGCAAGCCTCCGACTTCCACGTTCTGTGATGAGGGGTGGAAGTCCACCACCTTGTAGCCCAATGGTGGTTTCACCGTCCTTGAACCACTCTGCATAGATACTCACTACAGTAGCACGCGAACAACCTACCATCCTCGCCGTTTCCGATATGCTAGTTACCAGGTGCCGCGCCCACAATCCACCGGCCCGTAATTTGAGGGAATTATGTGACCTGTGCGTAGACATCTGGAGCCAGACAACTCCGGAAACCTAACAAGGACTTTTCGAATCCATGATACGCCGAATCATTGCTGCATTGCGCTCCAAAGATGGACCAACACACTAGTAAGCAGGTGATCATAATGTTTTGTCCGATCGGTGTATGTATTTAATTTTAGGGATCTGGTAACTCAGTTGTTAACCGTTAACTGTTTCCATAAGTGTAAGAGTTTGCAGCAAAGTTTACTCTCACGTTCCCCTTCACAATCATACACTTATATCGATCCGAAGGCGTGTTCTTTCCAGTCACATGAGTGGTTTTGTAAAAGTAAGCTTATGCTGGCGCTGTTTGTACCCCGTCTTTTTTTAAAAAAGAAATTTATTTTATTTTTTAAAAACTATAATTAGCTAAGGATCTAGGAGATTCCATGATGCCGGTTATGTAATTGTAGGAATCATTTAAGTACCTGACTAGGGAACGAAATATCTTTGGTCTCGACGGAAAATTTTATTCGCCTTTAAAGTGATGTTCACCTCCGGCCAAGGTTTAATTATTTCTTGTGAAGTACGTTACCTTGCTCCCTTTTTGGGATTCCAAGTTAAACTGTAGGTCTTCTTTAATTGTTAAGACAACCGCGATCGTCTAAACTGCGAATTGCGTGGCAACTTGAAACAGCCACTTAACCAGGCGAGATGTCCTTCGCTCCAAATTACCAAAAATACTCAAACGATCGGTCTTTGAAAACCGCGATCGTCGTATAACGTGTCGTTTTATTAGAACAAGAAAATCAGAATTGCGTGAATCGCCATGACTACCGTAAAACATTTTATGATTTCTACAGTCTTTTGAGAACACTCTCAAATACTGTTCAGGATTATCTTAGTCTTACCATGTTAGTTTCTTCCATTCTCATCTCCAAGCAATGTTTTCTCCGTGCTTGAATACTAATCAATGTATTGTGTGATGTAGATGTATGTGTTTTTTTTCTGTTAAGTTGACATAAGAACAAATATTGTCAGTGACAGAGCCACTCGCTGTGTGGTGAGGCAGCAGGAAGCTGCTTTCTGGTCAGGTGGGTCGGTGGCCGGCCTCCGCTTGACAGTAGCAGTTGGTCTGGAAATGTAATCGGCAGACGCACTCATGTAGTGTGTGTAAGGAAACATAGTTCTTCACACTTAGTTTTTGTTTGCTTTTTATGTTTCTATAAGATATTATTGGTTCATATGTTCTTTCGATTTTATTAAGAGGTAGCATGAATTATTTTGTATAGTAGAGGAAAAGTAAATGGTTGTTAGGATGGTACGCTGCACGTATGCACCAGAGAGAGGAGTAGATAAGTATCTAAAGGAGGATGTAGCTTGGCGGACGAAAGATAGATATGTGAGTGTGCGTGTACTGTTTTGTGGATCGTCCTTGCTTGAAAGAGGAGATTGATTGTGTGGTTAATAGGAAGAACAGTATGAGGAACTAATATATTATTTATGAAGCATAAAGAGATTTTAGTCGGGTAATGGATACAAAAATGAAGGAAAGTATTTTACTTTGATTTTAAGAGTGTAATGTGAATACACAGTTACGAGAACTGATATGCATCATCATGAAACAGGAGATTAACTTGTGTAACTAGAACCAGATAGGGTAAATTAACCTTTTAATCTTGCAGTTTACAGATTGTGGCAAATAGTAGAGACAGGAAGATAATTTTATTGGGTTCTGACGTGAGTTGTACGACACGAGGCATACCTGGGAACCTATTATTAGTACAGCAAGAAACTAAGCATATATCGTTATATGTGGTCGAGAAATAGTGTATCATATTATATAAGACTTCAGTGTATCACATTCTATAAATTTTAGCGGTTGTCGATTGAGACGAAATTGTAATATAAAGTGAAACGCCTAATCAGTGGTAATTGCTATCAATCAAATAAGCTTAACGCTGGAACTATCAGTAGGATATGTTGGAATTAATGTTGTGCAATCCTTAGTAGCCTAAAAACGTGCCGGATACTAAGCGAAACTACAGTAAATAAATTGCAAACTGGCAAGTTTCAGAATTCTTTTTCGTATCGGTTAGCTAACTTCCATAAAAGTAATTTTGATTTGGTCGGAAAATGGAGTGACGCAACAGAGATACAGCCCTGTAAAGTCTGCGTTAAGAATTTTTCACTGTGCCTTCTGATGTGGAACGGCCAATAAAGTCGCTCTCAATTAGAACAGTTCCCGGGCAGTCGGCAACTTTGCTCCTTGTCTGGCAATTAATCCAGAGTCAGGTGAACCGCTATCATCTCTGGCTCCCACCACTGGCAAGTTTTTCACTTGTACTCCCGCCCGGGCGACTGAAAAGAACTTCCTGCGGCAGAAAGAAAATTGTTAAAATTAAACAACTTTGATGCCGAGCCTGAGATGGAGAGGGATGGAGAGAGAGGAGGGGAGAGGGGGGGGCGTTTCATTAAAACGAACCACAATTAAGTTGCCGACGCCGAGTTGAGAATAAGTTGAGGCCACGTCAACTGAAACAGCGCCTGCAGCTTGGGGCTTCAGCTCTGCAGAAAATCATTTACCTTCTGACAGAACGTATAAACCACGACAGTCCCGAACCAATTCTTTGTTATTAGGTTTACGATGATTAATTAAGGCAAAAGTGGTATGTAAACTAGGTGTTGACCTGTTCGTACGAAAAGGACATGAATGAGATTTAACTCCTGATACCAAATATTAATTTTTCAACATTCTTTTATTAACTTGACCTGCATGTGTCTATGAATGTAATTGAATCTTTGAATTCAGTTTCCACCCACTTACAGAACTCCGAATTAATATGATAATTTCATAGCTATGTTCTTGTAATGCCATTACTTCGACTAAAAAAAAAAAAAAGAGAGAAATATCCCAACGCACGAAGTAGTTGTCTGTGCGCTTGTGGACGATATTGTTGAGCAGGATGCAAACACACAGGCGTAGACCTGAGCACTTTCTTCAGAAGTAGCTCTCCACCGAATGGAAACGTGCAATTCATTTATTTTAAACAAAGTCTGCTTATATTGCGATCAGTCAGTCTCTTTACTGTCGGACAGGATCACGTAACTGTAAGTCGCGTAAAATCACTGTATAGTTACCAAATAGAGGAGCTTTATTGGTCCAAGCAAACTGGGAGAGTTCCGTGTAATGTTGATGTGTTAGATGAAATGGGTAGGTTACGCGAACAAGTATGAAATAATTTTAATTTCGTTGTTACACATGAAATGCTAAGTCTCGAGTGCTTTCATTACTTATGTCGTTAATTTCGTTTTAAGACCAGCAAAAAATAAATAAAAAAATAAATAATAATATTGTAGTGTAAAAGAAACAACAACAACAAAAAACTCTTTGTAACTCTAATCTTATATATATAATAGACGTTTGTTTCCCTATATTTCACTTTTCAGCCACCACTACCTAGCACAGATCACTGCTCTTTGTGTGTGGAAGTAGCAGAATGAGGGTAGAAACGTCGGTTTTAAGAAACATGACGCGGCGCCACCCTGACAGCCAAGAATCAACTGACTCTGTCCGCGGAAGCCTACGATTACAAGTAGCATGGAGTTTCCTGTCGTGCACAACGTTGGCCGAATGCCGATAGCTGTGGGGATGTGGGAGATATGATGGTTAAAAGTGGTCGATTCAGGGCATTTTCGTATTTCGGCCAAAGACTTGTGTGTCATTATACTTCTCTTTCCTGTCACAACTACGAAGGATAGACCATTGATGTTTGCGTGTGGTAATAACATCGAATCTCACATCGTGCACTGTGGTGGTTAGATGTCGGTAGCTATGGGGGTGTGAGAGATATGGTGGTTGAAGTTGGTCGACCTGCGGCTGTTTCATATTTCTACCAAAGACGTATGTGTCATGGTGTATCACTTTGCAGCCAAAACTATCTAGCGCAGATCACTGGTGTTTGTGTGTGGTAGTAGCACAGAGTAACCCGCCGATCACAACGTTGGCCGAATTTCGGTAACTGTGCGAGTGCGAGTCGATCAAGGATATTTTCGTATTTCGACAAAAGACATTTGTGTCCGTATATTTTACTTTGCTGCCTGATCTGCATAGCGAAGATGACTGGCGTTTGTGTGTGGTAATAGCATCGAGTCTCCCATAGTGCAATCTGGTGGTTGCTTGTCGGTAGCAGTCAATCCAAATTCTTTACAAACACGAATGAAGTCTTGGGCACCAGCTAGTTTAACAATAAAATTATAGTTTTAGAAAACTAAAATTAAATTATGTAGCAATTTTAACTGAAAAGTTCAAAATTATTATTAAATAGATAGATTTTGCTCAATAGGGACAGAAAGTCCTTCAATTCAGTATAATTTAATTTTTTAATAAGCTTAAAATAATAATAAAGTCATTGACCAAAAACTAATGTAGAAAATAAGCGTGTTGTGTTCTCTACTTACTTTTCATAATGATTCTACATTCAGAAACAGCTAGCGATAATTTTTACACGCTTTATATTAGCTTGACTTGTATGTATGTATGAATGTAACGGAATTTTACAACTCCATTTTGACCCACTTCCCGATGTCCGAGCTGTTTGAAATTTGGCACACATATTAAGAACCGGTGACAATACAATAATTTCATAGCTATATCCTGCTATGCTCATTACTTTGACAGTAAAAACAGAAAAATGGTTGAATGTCGTGGAATTTTGCAATATAATTTTAACCCAATTCCAAATGTCCGAATTGTTTGAAATTTTGCTCATGTATTGATAACTGATTACAATACAATAATTTCATAGCTATGTCTTGATATTCTGATTACGTTGACAGTAAAAACATAAAAATTTTGCACACTTTTAAGAACCGTTGACAATACAGTAGTCTCTCAGCAACGTCCTGCTATTCTCGTTACTCTGACGGTAACAATAGAAAAATGGTTGCCATGTAATGGAATCTTTCATTTCAGTGTTTACCCGCTTCCTGACGTCCGAATCGTTTTAAATTTTGCACACCTATTAAGAACCGATAAAAATTCAATAATTTCACTCTCACCACGTTGTCATTGTATCCTATACTTGATGGGATTACTGAGTTAGGCAAATGCAGCCGCGACATTAGTGCACAGGTGCGATTCGAGAAATCTTCGTCATTTGGCGGCCACACCCTTCGGAGATTTCCCACCCAATATAGCCATCATCATCATCATCGTTCTCCAGTTTCCCGGGTGTGATTTACGAGCCTTGGTTGCTGTAGACGATCGTCTTCTGCTGTCTCCTATCCAGAAAGGTTTCTCTGTCTGAAGTCGCTTAACTTGATGCTGAATAGTAAGTATTCGAAATATTACTTCGTACTATTATAGAAAAGTAGCCTTCCTCGATTACCGTGCTATTGGATCTCTTGTTGAGTTGACCATTTAATTGTATTTTACTCGTGGGAATAATAATTAATGATGAAACTACAACTCAAAGAAAAAGAGAGATTGGCGAAGAAAAGCTAACAGTAAGAAACATACTTTTTAAACTATCTGAACTAAAAAGTTAAAAATAAAATTGTAGTTTAAAAAACTAAAATCACGCTTTCGTAGTAATGTGAACTAAAAGGTTAAAAATAATGTTTAAATATAAACATTTTGTTTAACAGTGATAGGACGTCCCACAATTCAGGATAATTTTTTTTTTTTTTGAATAAGCTTAAAGTATAAAGTCACTGATTACAAAATTAACTTTAATGTTTAAAAAGCGTGGGGTGCGCTCTACATAACTTTTGACAATGACTCTGTCTTTACAAACAGCCAACGACAAAAAATATAAGACAACTGAAATAGCACCCCATGCTTTTTTAGATTAAAGTTAATTTTGTAATCAGTGACTTTATACTTTAAGCTTATTCAAAAAAATTAATTTATCCTGTATTGTGGGACGTCCTATCACTGTTAAACAAAATTTTTATATTTAAACATTATTTTTAACCTTTTAGTTCACATTACTACTAAAGCGTGATTTTAGTTTTTTAAACTACAATTTTATTTTTAAGACAACTGATATCTAGCACCCCACGCTTTTTTACGCTATTGTTAATTATTTGATCAATGACTTTATTGTTATTATAAGCTTTCTCAGAAAATTAAGTTATACTGAATTGTGGTCAATCCATTGCTATTGAGAAATATCTTCGTATTTAAAGCTTATGCTTAATTTTTTTTAGTTTGCATTACTCTAAAAGAGTTTTTAATTTTTTAAATGATTTTTGTTTTTCTTATGGCTTACAGCTCGTCGACGTGGAGGTCATTAGAGGCGGGAGTAAATGTTGGTCAACGAACGGGAAGGCGGTCCGCGCTCTGGAAATCATCCCAGATTTCATCTGAAGTGTTTTCAGAAAACCATTGAAAACCGATTTTATGATGGCAGGTATAGGATTCGAAACAAAGCCCTGTCGATGCCAGGCCTCAGCGCTAGATTTTGAATTCGTTTCAAATTTTCGCAGGATTTTAATACCCTGCATGAAAGCTCTTAGACTAGTTTCTAATATTGTATTAAATAAGTTGAATTTACTACTTTATCTTAACTTCTAATTTTCTGTGTGAGTGAAAAAGCAAAATTAATGGGAGAAAATTTTGAATGTGAATTTATTAAATACTTGCTCGTACCCGCGACTTCGTACGCGTGGATTAAGAATTTTTTGCCAGAATTGACTATAGAAAGTTGTTAGTAACGAAGGATTGGACCCAAACAACACCGAATCGGCATAATATGACAGGAAAGCTATCACTATATCATTCTACCGTCGAACCAGTCTCTTGAAGAGAATCAGTTTCCAACATATTTCTGTCACCATTCGATAAGGTCTCAAAATTTCGTGACTACAACTATTAAAAATACCGGAGAAAATGTCCTTTGCCCTTCATACAGATTTTCTTCAGATCAACATCGAAATAACCATTTGGTCGTCAAAACGTAACAAAAAGAAAGAGACTTACTTCCGTATTTATGGTATTATTACTGCGGTTCACACACACACACACACACACACATACACACACACACACACACATACACACACATTCACACACACACACACACATTCAATCTCTCTCTCTCTCTCTCTCTCTCTGACTGCGAACGATCCCTGAGGAATCATAACAACGTAAAAAAGTGTACACCTACAGCATTGCGAGACTACCTACGATTTTCCTCGCATTGCACCCATAACTTTGTGATATCTACAATTTAACATTAAATCCGAATAACCTACTGCCTAGGCGTGACTCTTACGATCAAAAAAATTAAAAAAATTCTTAGCCTCCACGGAGATTTGAACCGGAGACCACAACCCAAACATTTGTAAGCATGCGCTTTAACCACTGAGCTGTCTGACCGATACACGGAAAAGCAGTATACAGACGTCCATATCCAACGCGTCTGTCTATCGCCATTCAATAGTATTTCGAAATTATGAGACAACATGTATTATTTATACAGATAATTTTTCAACCAAATGTAGACTGTATTTTTCTCCTTGTTTCAAAGGATAAGTGTGCAAAGTTTCATCGAGATCGGATGAAAACTGTGGATTTGTATGAAGAACAAACAATGAAACAAACAAACATACATACATTCATCTTTATATATATATAGATTTCAGTGGGAAGTTCCTGTTTCTATCCATTTAAACATTCATTAACATCTTAGATTTCAACTACTGAATTGCCTTCCATATGAGTTTCAGATCCATTGCAGTTAATCTATCATATAACACGCTTGTTTATTTTTGATATTGTTTTAATAGAACCGAATAAGATTAAATCTTTGCTACACTGTTATCATGTCATGTGCAGAGATGTGCAAGATACCTCGAAAAAAGTATTTGAATACAAGATACAAGATACATTTAAATAATGTATCTTAGATATCAGATAGAAGATACTTTTGGAAAAGGTATTTGAAATACAAGATACAAAATACATATTTTCCAGATACTTTTTTAAGATAAAATACTTTTTTACAAAATGCATTATTTTTATTTAGAAACATATTTTACTACAATGTACAACTGTTGCTTAAGGTTTTAAATGAGACTTAAGTATAATAAGTTTTTCAAACATCTCATCACTCATTTTTCTTCGGTGGGGTCTCATTATTATCCCCCCGAAAGAGAAGAGTCGTTCCACAGCGGCGGAACTTGGCAAACAAGTGTTATATTTTAAAAATATTTTCTTGATTGTTGGATAAGTATTTAAACTTTTTAGGCAGATGTCCTCGAGGTGCAGTGGTGGTAGCATGTAATTTATTTACATGCTACCACCACTACATGATAATTCGTTTTATCCATTCGTCTTGAATGTTGTGAAATCGTTTTTTAGCTCTACTGACTTCCGGACGCTTACAATTATGCAGGTGGGCGCGCGTGACTGACAATCGGGGCGCCGACAGTCGGGAAAGCAACAATAGTGGCGGCAATATGAAGTTTTTGCCCCCGCCCCCCTCCGAAAATTCCACTGGAGAGGGTGCTGAAAGGATGTACCAGAGAAGGAAGGGAATTGGGTTACAAAACTTTGGTCAGACCATTGGTGCGGTTTGGGACCCACATTTTGGCTATTAGATACAGGAGCTGGAGGGTGTGCAGAGGCGGACAGCTAGATTTGTTTGTGCAAATTATCGCATGACCCAGTCGGTAACTGGTATGATAAAGGAGCTTAATTGGGAGTCATTCGAGGAAAGGAGAAGGATGAAGAGAATGCTGGGAATGTGCAAGGCATATGCTGGTGACGGGCTTGAGGGATATTGGTCAAAGAATTAGGAATAGTGAATGGAAGGGGAAGGACGACCATGACCACAAGCTAGCTCTCGATTTCATGCATAAGGGAGTGGCGAAGTTTTATTTTGTTGGTAGGGGTGTCAGGGATTGGAACAGATTGCCGGGTGCAGTAATGAATAATTTGCCAAAAATTCTTAAGGAATTTAAAATTTGTAAATTGGAAAGTTAAATGGGGAGGAATTTTATATTCCAATTAAAAAAGATGATTTAAAAAAAGGGAGGGGGAATTGGATGACAAGGAAGATTGTCACTGGAGTGTTAACTCAATTGGAATTAAATTAATAAAATAATAATTCCTAGATCCGCAATTGTATTAAGGACGTTAAATTGCAACTAACGGCCGAATCAGGAATGATTTTAAAAGCAAACTAGCGAAAAGAGCCTTACCGAAGTGTGATTTAACTTTTTAACAATTTCATTTGTTAGCGAGGATAACTTGGAAAAAGTTCGTATTTATTGTACGAATGCACTAAGGATGGTATCGTTCGTACGCCAGAGTGTAAAAGAAACATCAAATCGTAAAATACACCAAGTTACAATGAACTTTTACTTCTTATACATGTACGCTGATATTAGCACCAGGTTTTATACTACTTCCAAGTTGTTATTTTATTTTTCAGAACCAATTAAATAACAAGTTGTTATATTCTAAACAGAACACAACGTACTAAATTTGGTAATTAAGCAACCTAAACAATCGGAACTCAGGCAACAGATTCAATTACATGCCATATTTAAGAAATTAGAATTGGTAAATAACTTATACCACAATGTTACCCTACACTAGAATTTTTAATAAAAGCTTTCGGCTATTTGTAAAGCAATACTGTATTTTGTGATAAAGAAAAGAGACTAGCTTACAACAATGGCACGAATTTGAAACTTATTTTTTACAGGTAAATATAAATGCTTCTTCTCGCAAACAATAATCCTAAGAATTTAGTTTAAAATTTATAGATTTAAAAAAAAATAGTTTATAAAACATAGGTAATAATATAAATACTCGGAGTTGCGTGAGCAACCTTCACACACGCAACCAACGATCACGTAGTCGCTGTCAAGTGAAATCTAATCCGGTATATACCTACTTAAATAAAATTAAAATGATTCGTTTATTTATTTACTTCATTTCGATGCCGTTGTCCTCGATTATGATTCACTAAAAATTCGATTTCGACATATCACACACGATTTGGCACGGTAAAATATGGCGCGGACCAAAGACAACATACAATAGACAGGCAGGTGTTCGTTTATGGTTTTCACAGGTATGAAGGAAGGCAAAGATAACTAGACCCTATAACTTTGTCTTTTGATATACGTTAATGAATTTTACGAATGTATTCCATTGTTTTTATGATGCCGTAACGTAAAAATGCGGAAATAGTATTTAGTATTTTCAAGATACAAAGATACAAAGAAAAAGTATCTAAATACAAGATACAAGATAAAGATTAAGAAAAGTATCTTAGATACAAGATAAAAATACGTATTTTGTATCTTGTATCTGTATTTCAGATACTTTTATCTAGATAAGTCACATCTCTGGTCATGTGGAATTAGTAAGTGCGTTATAGGTGTATCGCTATTTATATCTTTATTCTTCAAAGCGCTGTCTATTTGTAAAAGCGATTATTCTCAAAAGGCTCTGTAAATTGGGAGATGCCTGTTTCTGAAGAGTATTTTTTTTCTGTTTTCAAAACTCTTGTTAGAGAATCATTTTCACCGTCGTTTCAGGCACAAAGTAACAATGTCGATTGCAGAGACCATTTCATTCCATTCTTGTATTGACGTCAAACCTTTGATGTTTATTACAATCGAAATTCTATTTCGTGGCAGCAAAGAGGAATATAGAAAGTACACAAACGACCGAAACACGGTTCACATTACCATTTGCAGTGAAATCACAAAGCGGAATGAGATGCTACGTTGCAAAATACGGGGAATCAATGCGGCGCTCCAAATGAGGAGTAAATAGCTTTTCTTGGAACTGGGGGCAAAAACTTAGTTTCTTACTAAATAGTGAAAAAGGGAATAGTTTCGTAGGTTGAAATTTTCCCTCAATTTTGAATAAGCAATATTACATATAAATTCAAACATTAGCTAGTTCCAGAAATTATTTTGTCCACTCCATTAATAATAATTTATGTTGTAAGACATTTAAAAACACCAGTTTATACTACATTATTACATAACTAAAAATTCACATAAGTACTGTACATAAGGGAATACTCGTTGTTTGTATTTCTTTGGTTTGTTGTTCTGAAAAAACAAAATGGCAGGATTAAAGTAACGGAAAAAACAGGCTTAAATCAATAAGTATAGGCAATAAATGGAGGAATTCAAGAATAAGTTTTGTTTTCAATATTTTGCATGAACAAGAACGGCTTTCTATCGTAAAGTAAGTCACAAACCAAATCTGGGCTGAACGCTGAAGAGAAATCATAAAATTCCACTGCCTCTGATCTGGCTGGTAAGTTATCGTTATTTTATAGTTATCATATTTAGTTATTTTCTTCCGTTTCAATAAGCAACTATGAATAGATATGTAGGAAGAAAGATAATGCATTACAAATAACAATTTCCGACAGCATCTCTCAAACCAAAGACACGGTTTTTAGTGATTTAGCTGTCACAAAGCAGGCAATTATTATTGCCCTTAATTAAGCCTCCTTTAATCTTTTGTAAACAGAGTGGTCTGGTGGCGCTATTGTTAAGGCGTCTGACTGGACATCGAATGGTCGATCTCGGCTGGAATAATCAAAGGCCTTTAACCCGACCTTCACCTCTGGCGCAGTTTGCTGTGTAGTATCAAGTACGCCAGAACGCTTCTGTGGATGGGATTTCACGTTTAACTTCACGTCGCCTTTACCCGTTATGATTATTCGGTTTTCTTGAGGAGGCTACGATAGGGGCGGATTGCGCAGCCAGTGAGAATCCTGCCAGCAGCTCATTATGAAAACACGACAAGCTATTTTTTTTATAAACTTACGGTTAAAGAAGCTCACAGAAATGGAATCAAATCTAGTGTTCAGCCGGAGGATAGATAGTAGCGACTAGTGTTTACAACGAAAGAGAAATATTTATTCGAACGGTAGGATACCTTAAGTCCCAGTGAGTTTGCATGCGCGTTCTGTATATCTGAGGGTAAATGAGGGTTATATTAACAAAATATCTCCGTAGTGATGATACTGTATACTAAATGTGTGATTAACAGTTTTGAGTTAGTTACTTTAACTGATAGTTCATGGCATCAAACTTCTTCCGAAGATGAATAAAGTAACCATATTTATAAGATCTTAAAATCCTATGCACAGAGCTATGGACAGAATGTTCGTCCAATTCTCAACTAGTGCAGTGAATTATGTGAACTGAGTTTTGAGATACTGCTTTATTGAAATCTAGCGTTAGAATGCCGTAATCTGCAGAAATGTTTTCGGAGTACGATACTGTACATTGTTTAGAGAAAACTGTAGATGAGAAGAGATGGAATTAATTACTTTCACAAACAAACATGAAGAAAACTTAGCCACACAATTAATGGAAACTGAGCGTCTCACGAAAAAAATCAAGTCCCCCATTAGTTTATTGGAAAACTGTAACGAATTGCAACCGATCAAGAAGAGAGAAAGCTGAACGACTGACTGAGCAACCAAATCCCCGCGCATGTGCCTTTTATCGACATTGTTTAAAGGTAACATTTTAGTTCCCAATGCAACTCACACTGGTGCGGCTAAAGGTGGAAGCAATTCCAATATTTTTTCCGGTGACTCTCTACTGCTAAATGCTTTTGGATCCTAATATGTATCGGTTTAATCTGCTGCTGATTTCTTCGTTGTCAGCAGTCGTTGGTCTAATTGTACAGAAGTTAAGGCAGCCCACTTATGTAGTCGTAAGGCTGGAGGCAAGTTTCTAAGCATTCGCAATATGCTCGTAGTGGCATTTGGCAACAAAATTTCTAGAAAATGATAGGGGCCACAGTTAACATGATGTCAATTAGTAATCTAGGTTACCAGCAAAGGGTTGAAACAAAAATAAACATTAACCCTTGCTTAAATTACTCTATGACAAAGTAGCTGAAACACGCAGCCAGCTGAAGACAAAGCTACAGACCAAGTGGGAGAAACGTCACGTTTAGAAACCAAAACTTGGTGGTATACCTGGGAAGATTGCTATTTACTTGATAGCAATTTAAAGTTGATTCATTTTATAACACAAGGTTCGAATAAAAAACCGAGCGTAGTGGGTGAACGGTTAACGTTCTGGCCTCGCATTCGGGAGGACGCGGGTTCAAATGCCCGTCCGAGTATCCAGATTTGGGTTTTCCATGGTTTCCCCAAATCACTCCAGGCGAATGCCGGGATGCTTCCTTCAAAAAGGCCATGGCCAAATTCCTTCTCGTTCCTTGTCCCCAATCCCATCCCGCCTCTAATGATCTTAGCCGTCGACGAGGCGTATAGAAATAAGAAAAAAAAACGAATACAAAGTAAAAACCTTAGTTATTAACATGGATGATTCCCTGAAGTACTTGGTTGTAATAGTAAATGAAATGGGACTGCGAATTGTAGGTTGTATTTTGAGGAATTGTAACGCTCAAAGAAAGGAAATAGCGAAAAAAATTCTCGTGTCCCCACATCTGCATTACTATTGTTAAGCTTGGGATCCGTATCGGAAGGGATTGAGTGACACAATAGAGTAAGTAAAGAGAAGAGCCGCTCGATTTGTGACTGCTTGCTACAGTATTTACGAAAGAGTCACAGAATTGATACGTAGATTTGGCTGGGATTGTCTGGCAGCCAGACAGCGTATATTTTGCTCGAATTTATTGACAAATATGTAAATATCTCACACGTACACGAGTGCTGTGAAAAATTTCATCCATCAACCTATTTAGGTCGCAATGACAGGAAAGGTAAAATTAGATAAATGAACTGGCTTACTAATACTTACATTTATTCTTTCATCTCTCGTGTAATCCAGGATTGGAGGGCACAGAGTTAGTTTTGCTGTAAAGCACCCTCCGCCACCCAGAAAAGTTGTGATTTGCAGATTAATGATATATATGTAGAAATATTTTAACCATTAAAAAAGTAATTTAAATTTTTTGTATACTACTGTGAAGACAATAAAGAGATCTTAATTATTTCGAAATGTGTGGAAGTTTAAGATTCACGTGCTGGTCTGCAACAAACTAAACGAGCACTGTACAATCGGCGACCTGTTCACAGAGAATAGCAATGCCATTCTGGTTGCTTTTTTCTGGGGACCTTGAGGGATATAGCCAAACTTGGCTATACGATAGAGTTGTTCAATTTGTTTGTGCAATTCTCTTGTAATATCGTTTTATTGTGCGAGAAGTTTATTTCCTTAAATTGTTTTAAAGTGGCTTCTTGGACTCGAATATATAAACACATAAATCATACGGCAAGGCGGTGTATGAAACATCGTTGTTATGGACCATGCTTGACATGTTAGCCTAGGGCAGATCTGCGGTGGCGGAATATAGTTTGGAACAAGGACGTGGATTCTATCTCGAATCAGCCAAGGTGCTGTCACATGCGAGAGGCTTCTGGGCCATCGTGATTACAGAAGCCTTTGAAATTCGCCTCGCGTCAGATCTGGTTAACCGGGATTGAGGTTTCCAACTAAATGATGCGTGGATTCTTGTTATTGAGGCTGCTCGTCAGCATCGTTCTGTGTTTTGTGATTAATTTCGTTCATTTATAAATAAATAATTACTTCAAAATGTAGCAGCCGTTACTGGTGCACAACAAAAAATACCTTCAAATGAATTATCTGACATTAAGGGCATGTAATAATTAATACGATTCGTCATGCATACATTCGTAAATATTTTACACCGCACTCAAATCTTAAACTTCAAAATTTTGATACATTGCTCATTCATAAACTTCTAGAAACAAAAACATAAAATTTGTTTACAATAATTTGGTTAATGTAAACGACGGGAGAATAATGGTGAACAGTCACTGTGTTTATGTACTATATGGGCTTAACTATAAAGCCAGTGCCATATTTCGTGCTAAGAAGCTATCGAATATTTTGATGCAGCAAGCTAAGACCATGTTGGTTTATAAAACGTAATGCTGCTTTTATTACTTCTTGGTCGTTAATTTAGTGAAGTCTGCATTATTAAGTATCAGTATCATAAGTTGCTTCAGCCACTATTTAACAAAAATAATAACTATCTCGGTAGAGTCTCGAAGGATTGGCCGTAAATTGTAATAACCGTTATTCTCGGTAACGGTGTAACGATTAAGCCCCGGCGAGGCCCGATTAACGGCAGAAAACTATGCGGCCTTAGCTCGCCCCGTCCAATCACAGGCCAGCCCGGCTATTCACTAGCGCCGCCCCGTGTATGTACACCCTAATAGCCCCTCCACGCACCAAGCAATTCGTATTTATAGCGCCCACACACGAACCATAACGAGCTATAATAATTTCCGTACAAATTGCTGCTCTCCATTATCAGTTTTGATAGCGTCCTCTTGTTTCCGACCAAACGAGGGCAGTAAACTAACTAACGATTAATTTTAGCGCTCTTCGTGAAAGTTACTACCCCTACCCTCCAATTTCTGTAGACTACGAAGAAGCCTTGCTTTGCCTGAAAACAGGTATCGATGAAGATATTGCATAAGAGAGATGGTGGCTGTATAATTGTAGGTGAGTTTAATCAAGTAATAAAAATAAATGTGGTATTAAGTAATACCTGCTTATTTGAGGTGGTTTCGTTTGCTTGAATACAGTTTAAGGCAATTTCTTTCTAAGGGGACATAATACCAGAAGATCTCAGTTTAATATTTCGGCATCGTAACAATTTTCACAATCCTTTCAATCTGATCATGCATCTCAAATTTTTGTTTCATATTCTTCGCATTCGGGAAGACGCTGGTTCGATTCCCCGTCCGACCATCCAGATTTCTTGAAGGGAATGCTGAAATGGTTCCTTCAAAATACCATAATCGAATTCCTTCCCCTTCCTAATTCCCAGTTCTTTCAGGTCTCTAATGACCTCGACATTGACGAGTCGTAAAGTAATAAAAAAAAAAAAAAAAAAATTTAAAAAATGCTATGTGCGCTTAAAAGGAAGGGAACTTATGGGCCTGCCAATGTATTATTCCTCTGGAAATTGTATGTTCTAGAACCTAAGCCTGCCATACTTTAAATATAACGTTGGTCTGTACTTTATTTATTTGTGATTTCTGTACCAGTACTACAGCGTTCTTATCGTGAATTCTATGCTAACATTTGTACGACTATAAACCGTCCGCACGATTATTAAGAGTGGTATACAGAAGATTTTTCTGATCTAGCTGCTCACATGTGAGGTTTTAATTGGTTCGACTCTCGTATCTGCTTTTATTTGTTGCAAACTTAAGTGTCCAGGATCTTCGACTTTATACCTCTCCGACTCCAAGCCCAATGGGCAACAGTAAATGAGTTACCACGATCATCATCATTAGTTTACTGCACTAAGTCACGTTTTGAGAAGGCTCTTCTCGCCTTCTTCCACGTGGATGTGGCCAGTGTTTTAAATATTTGTGTATTGGCCTGTCTGGAGCCTAAATTTTAGGCAGATGGGCCTAGTTTTTAGATGTGTGGGTGGCCCCTTTACAGTTACCCGTTTATGTTATACAGTTTTTTTATTGTTTATGTAGTTATAATTCATGTCTCGGTGGTCGTTATCCAGCCAACGAGATGTGAAATGTTTTTAATAATTTTTTAAGTCTGGTTGGCCCTTTTACAGCCAGTCGGACAGTGTAAAATTGTTGTCCTATACAGCCACGACCGTAGTGACTAACTTTGTTCTGTTGTCTGTGTGACCGGGCCCTTTACAGTTAGTCATACAGATGGTAGAATCGTTTAAACCAGGGGTGGCCAACGCAAATGATCTTGCCGGCCACTCTGGAAATGCATCATAACTCCGCGGGCCGCATATAAAATTATATATTGCCATATTAGATTTAGACCCACTATAGACTTTTTTTGGAGTGAATATAATTTAACTATTCTGTAAACTCGTAAATAAAACAGGCAAAATCTGTCGGTCTGTCATATATTCTCATGGAGATTATTTTAAAATCAAAGTTAATTTTTCTCATAATTTAGACAGTTAATTTTTAAAAATATGGATGCACAACCAAAGGAGCAAACGTGGTAGGCCATTGATCGTTTAATTAATGAAATTTAGAAACATTTTATTATTTCTCGCAGTCGAAATATTTAACTGGTAAGATATATTAGAATCCTAAGTAGTTGCTTTTGGATTATAATCTTTATTATCAGGCTTCTCTTACTTTGCTCGTAAAAAAACAAACCACTTTCAAGAATATAAAATTTTTGTTTTTAAATTTCTTGTGAATTTAAGCATTCACTCTAGCTCAATGGTCAACATACTTTACAAGTTAAAGAGCCAATTTTACTAATAAAGGCGTAGTGAAAAATTTGTAAGAGCAATAGGCCTGATTATGTATTGGATAATGTTGTTATACATATTGGAGAAAAGGAAAGTTGCATTGGTTTAATATATGTTGCGTTATCGAGGGTAAAACCGTTAGAAGGCTTACCATTAAATAGAAGATTTGCTTATGACAGAATTAGTAATATTAAAAAATCGAGTATGATAAAGTGTAGGAAACTGGAAGAAATTCGAATGAGAAATTTTGTGATTAAAAACAAATTAAATAAATTGAATTGTTTATTTTTTTTAACTATTTATAGGTTGCGTCTTATTATAAACATGTCTAATTATTTTTCTCAACAAACAAAAAATACTATTTTTGATAATACTTAAGTATGATTCTAATGATTATTATTACTTTCTTTATTTGTAGTTATTATTTCTAATAAGAAAAATACTTTTCGAGTCACCATAAAGCCGTGCTTTAGCTAGTTCTATATTTAATGATTAGAGAAACAAGCGGTATTCATTTTGCGTTGTTGACTCTCACACTTGTAGATAACTGAAATCCTAGTTTAATCAATAATTCAGTATTCTAATTTGTATTGTCATAGTTAATTATATTATGTATACATGTATGTATATTCGTTTGGACCTACTAGGACTACATTAAGCCTTTTCTTATCTTATATTTTGCTGTGAATGTGTACACATTGTGTTGCATCTAAGTTTTTTAGCGCTAGAGGGGACCTATAGTTTTAAAGTGGAATCCGAACCTCAGAACGTCCTGGCGTAGCTCATATGATGAAACACAGCTCTCAAAATTCCTGCGTCCACCGCGATTCGAACCCGGGACCGGAGCAACGAACGTTTTGAAAGCAAGCGCCTTAACCATTGGGCTTTAAAAATTGTATACTAAAGTATTAAAAAAATAAAACTATCTATATTTGTTTAGTACTATAACGATATATCGTTATATCTCTGTATTTCATGTTTCTGTAAAACGAGGTTCCACGGTGAGTAGTTTTTAATTTAGCCACTGAATAGTTTAAGTTTGTAGAATACGATTTCAATGTTAGTAGTTGGTAATACTGCCTCAGTGGTAGTAGACGCAATAAGGCGTACACGGCCGATATACCAAGAACCGACCAAATTCACACGGGTCTATACGCCGACGACACCTCCCTCTTCATGAAGAGCATCAGGGCAACCCACGTCGTCACAAAACTGCAAAGAGGTTGCAACAACGCAGAGAAGTGGGCAAAGAAGTGGCGCTTGGCTTTTAATGTGGCAAAAAGCCAAGCAGTCATGGTGACCAGAAGATCTGTACCCCCTCTACAAACCGTTAAACTCTTCGGCGAAGGTATCAAATGGTCACCCACGGCCCTCTACCTTGGTGTCACGATTCACAAACGACTAACATGGAAAACGCACATAAAAAACACTCGGACCAAAGCTATGAACAGGATGATGCAGCTTTATCCGGTGTTAAACCCAAAGTCACCGCTCCATCCAAACACCACAGTCAACTTATACAGTGCAACAATCAGACCCATCCTCGAATACGCATCACCAGTTTGGGGCAACGCCGCTCCCTCAAACATCAAATTACTCCAACGAGTGCAAAACCGTGCCAAACGGTTTGCATATAATCTGCCAAGGGACACCCCGACCGCTGAACTATACAGAACAAGTGGACTCCCAACATTGATCGAACGCTTCCGATTTACTGCAAAGAAGTTGTACATTCAGTGCCCCAATCACGACAATCCACTGATAAAACAGCTGCGTACCCACGTTCAATATAATAAAAGCACAAGATGGCCAGTAAAACTGGTAAATGATGCCACCCAAAATTGAACAATGCAACCAAACACGACCCGGCAAGCCCCACACTGATGACAACCTATATTGATCTGGAAGGAGATGCGCTAAGCGCAAAAACATCCCTACACTCTAGGGATAATGTAACCCCAAGAGATTGTCGTCGTGGTAAGGTGTGTGTGTTGTGAGATGGCCGCAGGACATTATGATTGTTGGCATATAACGTCCCTGAGAGGTACTGACAAAAAGTAGTTATATATTTGTTCTTGTGATTTTTAAATAGTGTTTACTGAAAAGCTAATGAAGTAAAAACTCGAGGAAAAACTGACTACGAAATATAACTTTTGAATAATATTAAAAACGGATTTTTGTTAGATGCATTTAAAAAAAATTGTTCCAATCAGAAATTGAAGATTCGTGTTCTCATATTAAACTTTGTATAACGTGGGCTATCGTCAAAAATACTATGGCTGAATGGTTTGCCAAAATCTACGACAGGCTCTCCTTTTCGGTAATACGTTGAGGTGCTTGCAAATAGCTCAGCAAATGCAGTCTATCTTAAATGGGAAGAAAATATGAAAACGCTAAAAGTTTATGTTATAGTACAGACTGCTTGTTATACCATTTTAGTGTACTGTACAATACATTAAATACAGTTTGACATCTAGTGAAACATTTAGAAAATTCTTGCGTTCGCAGGCATTTTCGAACGATACCTCCACGCTACTTCTAAAATATCTACATTTAATCGTTTGCTTCACCTGAGAATAAACAATTACGTGCATCCGTACTACCCGATAGTGATGGGTAAGCGGTAACGCTCTGGCCTCGCATTATGGAGGACGTATATTCGAATCCCGTCTGGACAACCACTTATTTCATATTTTCCTAAAATCACTGCAGATGTATGCCGGAATGGTTGCCGCAAGAGGCCATCGTCGATTTCCTTCCCGTTCCTTGGTCTCAGTCCTTTTCCGGCTCTAACGACCACCACGTCGATGAGGCATAAAGCCAGAAGCAAAAAACCAAAGTCTTTCTACTACAGTTACTTAATAGGGCAGGGAGAGAATGTGTGCGGGAAGCATCAGTGGTTATTGTAGAATTTGTTGGGCAGCAGACTACGCCACTTAGCGTTATGTTGCCGTTGACCACACTCATTAAACGACAGTCCATCGCGTACAGCACCTTGCCGCGTTCAGCAGGAGAGGCAGGCTGGAGACGCACAGTGGCTGGCGGGCCACTCAGCTAGGCTGCCCCCGCATGAGGCATAGTAGCGGCAATCTCCCCTCAAGGGGCAATTCGCGTCCACGGCGGTTTCGTAGCAAGTTAAACCAACCGTAAAAAGAGATTTGTGCCGAGGCGAAATTTCGCAGCCATTTACGTCACAGTGGAGCAGCAAGGCGGTGTTAAATTTAGTTTATGGCCGCAGTCTCCTCTCCTCCTTGGCTGCGTCCCCGCCGTTTATTGGTCCAGTCTGGCTCGTCGCCGTAGCGTAAAGCGAAACTCATATCGCTACCCACTCTGATAGGTCTAACCGAGTCCGCGCGTTTGCTACCCCCTACGTGGTTAAAGTCTGGCCCAGAATTACAGTCCCGATGACGATACAGACGTGTTCTTGGCATTACAGGAGAGCCTTGATAATCTGAACTGATCGGGACCGAGGGTGGTTCTGATATTCGATTTGATCGAATACAGTTTACAGGGTGTTAAAAAAATATTTTTTTTTTAAATGAGCTTATAGTATTATTATTATTATTACTCCGCGATTCGCTAAAAGTGTGTGGCGGAGGGTGCATCGCACCTATAGAAAAGGGTTATGGTTTGGAAGGGATATAAGGGATATGGCAGGAGGCGCCCATGGGCTATTGTGAGGAACCATCCCCGCATTCGCGTGGAGTGATCTGGGAAAACCATGGAAAACCCAGATCGGGATGGCTGGAGTACTTTATCGGAAGCTACTCCTGTCCGATTTTGTGTTTGGCTCGCCCGGTAAATCCTTTCTATTCCACTCCCTAATCGCTCGTGCAAAAAATGAGTACAGAAATGAATCGGTTCTGGCCCTGATTTCTCTTATCTTATTTTCGCGGTCATTTCGAGATATGAATGTTGCTGGTAGCAATATTTGCTGGCTGTCATTCCGAAATACGTCTGTCGTGAATTTTTCAATTAGCTTCCGTCGAGAGCAACGCCTTCGGTGTTCCAGGTCTTCCCAACCTAACTCCTTCAATATCGCACTTACGCTTTCCCTCCAACTATATATACCTGTCACGAATCGGGCGGCTCTCCTTTGGACCTTCTCTAATGCCTCCATTAACCCCTTTTGATGGGTACCCCATACAGAACAACAATACTCTAAGTGAGGACGTACTAGTGACTTGTATACAATCGATTTAACTTCCTGAGTGCATTGATTTAAATTACGACCTAGAAATCGGAGCATACGATTTGCTTTTCCCATTACTTTCTCGATATGCTCATTCCACGACAAATTATTACGAATTGTTACCCCTAGGTATTTAGCGGAATCTACCGTTCTAAGGACAGTGCCATTAATTGTATATTCATAGTTAATTGGTGTCACCTTTTTACTTACACGCATGACTTGGCACTTTTTAGCGTTTAACTCCAACTGCCAATCTTTACACCACGCAATTATTTTCATAATATCGTCTTGTAACAAAAGCGCAGTCGTCCTGGGTTTTGATTTCGCGATAAATAATAGCATCATCGGCAAATAATCTTTTCATCCCCCATATTATGTCGCATAGATCATTAATGTATATGAGAAACAACAGAGGCCCTAACACGCTTCCCTGGGGAACTTCAGACCCCACTTCAGAAAGTGATGAACGCTCATCGTCGAGAACTACACACTGTATTCTGCCCTTCAAGAAGTCTGCAACCCAGTCGCATATTTGTCTAGATATGTACCAAATACGACGAAAATGTCTAATAAGCATTGGGTCTCAAACTGTTTGAAACTCTCGTGGTCGGTCCTGTCATGTTGATATGCATTGACGTCGTACGAGACCAACCAAGAAGGTTTCAAAGAGTGCGCGACTCCTTACGCCGAAGGGCTGAGGCATGTATTGCCGTGGATGGGCGTCACATGTTATGTTCTCCGAAAATATGCGTCTGGGACACTATGTTTATTAGACATTTTCGTCCTATTTTGATGCATACTAACACCTCCTAAAATATTTTACACTTTGTTTTAACAACATTTATAGCACAGTGGTGTTTTGAGAGCTTGCCACAAGAATCGTTGGGAATGTGCGATATTATCGTAAACTGGTTTAATTTGTGTGGTCGACCAGTAATTGTATATGTTATAATGTGTGCTGTGTATTAGTAATGATTATTTCCTCTGATTCAGGTATTCCATTTATTTACTGTATTCAAGAAAACCGAAAACTAAATATTCGAAGTCAAAATATTAAACAGAATTCTAAATAGTGTGATATATATATATATATATATATTTTTTAGTTTTTTGTGCAAGAAGTGAACGTCTCAATTACAGTGTGATCCGTATCTCTTAATTTTATGTCTTGAAATGCATTTAATTATTTCCTCCATCCCTCGGTACAGAAAAGTCTTTAGCTATTTCCACAGATTTTGATACGGACCATTAGATATAAAAAATTTAAAACCCCGTCCAAAATGCTGCGGTAGTTTTTGCGGGTCTCCCATTCAAATAATGAGACACACGCAGTTTGCTTACAGATTTATAATAGTATAGATAATCTGTGCTGTGTAGACCCGAGGTAATAAACTTTGACCGGTGTGTTCATTCAGTTGCTGCTTTGTCTTTGTCAAGTAAACATTTAGTATCGTGTCCATGCTAGTAATAAACGTGGTATGTGAAGTGTAACAAAATTTATATCCAGTGCAATTCACTTCACTCAGTATCCAAGTACTTCAAACGAGTGAGCATTCACGTGAGGTTGTAACCCCACTACATTTCCAACAGGTTATGCGCCCAGGCATTTTCTAACATGTCTTGCGCCGAGTGTTTCTTCATTAGCCACAGTCAAGTTTAATAATTAAGTGCTTAAAGTGGATAACCTGGAATGCTCACACACCTTTTCTAACAATAATTTATTAAACATTATTTTGCCTTTAATATTACATTGTATACACATAATATTTTACATACCTCTAGCAAAATCAGTCAATTAAACATTGAAAGTCACCCACACAGCAAATTGCGAATTGCTTCTGACTCGCGATGTAACCAGCTTTAATTTTTTTTAATCATTAATATTTAAAAAATTTAAATCAATATCAAGGGCACTGGATATACACGTCGCGGTTACAACAAATATTCAACATCAAAGCCAGTATCCGGTTGGCAACATGAATACTGTGGTGATAATACAATAACTAACACCACACAAATAATTCAAGTCTGTGTAGCTTGGTATATGGAACGTAACAAGTGGAATGGTGCACTGTGTTGTGTATAGGAACCAAGTTTACGTTTCTGTAAAATAGTGAACATTTTGTTAAAAAAAAAGGAAAAGAAAAAAATTGACGTCTCTGATTATAGACGGTTGGATTACCTACGGTCTACTGTATTTCATACTGTATTTTAGAAATTTTCGTAATAATGATGGCCTAAACTCCAATAAACATTGAATTCTGAAAACATTTTTTTTTCGTTAGAGCCACTGTGAACTACCGTGAAAGGTTTCTTGTTTGTTGTTTACTGTAGTCCTTCTTGGTATTCTGCCTGTTGTGGGCCAAATCAGCTCAAAAATTCAGGCACGAACGATTGCAGAACATAAATTTCAACATTTCCTTCTTACAGTACCAGATTGATTCCGATTCAGAGGATATGGTACTGATGGCAATTCTTACAAATTAGAACAGGCACTTAATAACACATTTATTGAACAGAGCTACACTGGCTGCACCAGATTTTTGTATACAGTGCCTCGGAAATCATTCAGTGTGAAACATCTGTCTCGCCGTCCACACAAGAATGCGTCTGCCGCTACAATGCCTGACAAATTCTACTGACTACTTGTAAGCGAGCCAGCTGATCACGCCAATTTGATGCTGCCGTCCCATGCAGCCGATTGGCTCAACACTTATTCTTACGTCAACTAAACAAAATAAACCCCTCGCGGAACCACAGATACAAAATAATGCATAATTTTATAAATATCTTGTATATACATCTACATAAGCACCAAGTAGCTATTGTAAATCAAGCCGCAGAGGTGGGATGCCACCCCCCTCCCTTCCCTCGTAGTTATAACCAGTTTTATTAAATCTGGAGCATTTATCAAAATGGTGTTGCCATGTGTGTAACTTGTGTTCTGTATAACAAGTGTATTTTTATTTGTGAAATGTGTAGTATATGAATCGAAAATTTGGGATAGTGCCAGAATGTATCAACGTCAGTGTTTATCAGCCTCTTTCAACTCCAGAACCAGTATAATGTCCTTTTTTTATCAACTCGAGGACCAGAAAATTGTTAAAAATAATCCTGCGGACCACTAACTGACATGTGCCTATTTTTTCCCTATATTTATGTATTTGGAAAGTATTTCATTGTGCCATTGCAATACAATAAATCCAAAATCATCTGTTCAATTCCTGCGAAAACATAGATGTGAAATATGAAACGAACTATTAAAAATGAGTTATATTTTCAACAATTTTACTATTTATAAGCGAAATAAATAATAATGTTATCAATCCACTAGCAAAGAGAGTATTGCTCACTGTTAATGTTTTTCTGATTGCTTTGTTTAGCTTGAATTAATTTTTTTTTTATATATTCTGCCTGCGGACCAGCTGTCCCATCTTAGCGCACCACAGGTTGGGAGGCATTGGCCGAGGTGATTGAGATTCTATAAAACTCTTCCTTTCCTTTTCACATCCACTATTTCGAAAGCACTTTCATTTCTTACTTTATCTATTCCCTTAATTTTCACAACCCTCTTTCCCCATGGTACTCACTTTTACAAACACTGACGGACTGGGAGACCGTTTCCAAAGTCTCCCAAAATTAAATGTTGTCTACTCTTTCGGAACTCTACCTTAGTCCTCGAGTTCAATGTCAGTCGCTTCACTGAGTGAGCTACGAAACAACAGTCTCATGGTAGTGAAAGATGACAAGAAAATGAAGAAGTGGATCACCACATTCAGCAATTTTGATGGATCCAAATGTCTTTATTCTATAACTGCAAACAGAAGTATTGCATCCACTTCCTTTCCTCCGTGCGTCTAAATGATAATGTATGTATGTATGTAGATTATTCTTGTAAGTGTTGTAAAGTGTAGTGAATTGTTTTCTGTTGGGCACATCAGGCTGAAAAAAAGGAGAGGGCAAACCCCAGTAGCGGTACATTGAAGCTTACTTTTCCGAACGACACCGATACCGTCATGTATTACGTCCTTATCGTATGCATTACTCAGTATCGTATGGCCTCATTCTATCGGCAGAATGCAGACGTTTAAGAATTTATCCGAGATCTGTGGTATGTATACCAGGGAGCATTGATATTTTTTTATTTCTCTCACTGTAGGTGACATCGCCTCCTCCTTGAAGGATGTAGCTTGTGTAGTACACAGTAGTTATTCACATTCAAGGATTAGGACTGTTGACCTGTTCCGTCTTCTAAGACTATTCCCATCTCTTCCTCAGTCTGCCTACACTTCCATCTATATTGGTTTACTACTTTCGGCAATCGTACATTATCCATTCTATAGAGATGGTTTCTCCATTCATCCTTATGTTCCTCTATCTTCTCACTTAACTGTATATTTCCAACTCCTCTATTATTCTTTTGATTGTTATTAGATCTAGCCTTGTGCATCCCTTTACAGATCTCAGGAATTTCATCTGCGCTTGTTGTATGCGACTTTTGTCTCTTCTTTTCATTATGCATGTCTCACTTCCATAGATAAGTTTTTTTTATTTATTTACGGCTTTACGCCTCGTCGACAGCTGAGGTCATTAGAGGCGGGATGGGAATGGGGACAAGGAACTGGAAAGAATTCGGCCATGGCCTTTTTTGAAGGAAGCATCCCGGCATTCGCCTGGAGTGATTTGGGGAAACCATAGAAAACCCAAATATGGATGCCCGGGCGGGGATTCGAACCCACATCCTCCCGAATGCGAGGCCCGTACGTTAACCATTCACCCACCACACTCGGTTCCATACATAAGAATAGGATCTGAGATTACGTTATAGAATTTCGTCTTTGTATCACTGCGCGTCGTATTTTCTAAAGTTGTAGTCATGATTCCCCCCATCATCTGGTACTCGTTCACTTTATTATCAATATTTTTGATTAAGCTCTATGTGATTTCACAACCAAGATACTTACAGCTCGAAACTTGTTAATTCAAGTATCCATTTATAACTATTTCACTCTAATAGAGCCTTGATCACAGAAAGCAATGTTTTTGTTTTGCACGTGGATATCTTCCAGTTTTAGTGCTCTGCACATATTTGCAATTCGTGGAAGGTTCTTTGTAATCCATTTTCAGTAACATCTATTACTAGTCGGTCGTCAGCAAATAAAAGTACAGTACATTCAGGGATGTGCCTTGTCCTAAGTCTGCATCCTAGTTGGATATTCATTCGGTCAGATATTAATGACATCAGTCAGATATTTTTTAAAAAGTATCCGAGAAAGATTATACCCCTGTCTAACGTCTTGGTTAATTGTTAATATTTGCTGTTCGCTTCTTTTTTCGAGCTATTAAAATATAAACTCTTTAGAGATTTATACAATGACAATACTTCTAAACACTAAATACAAGAAGTTTAGTGTTAATGTGTATTGAATAATTCAATTCAGAAGGTTTTCTATGCATTGACTTATGCAAACTTCGCCAATGGAGATTGTTTAACAGGGGGGAAAAAAATTCGTTCTTATTGATCGAAATATGAGCTCTAGCTACTCGACCTAGGTGCATCCAACGATATTTATTGCCCAGCTCGTAGGACTAAAAATAGAGAGAGACTGTCGAGTGCCCGCATCACACATCGCTCATCCGTATTTAATAAGGCCGCTGCAGCAGTGTGGTCGGCAGTGGGGACGGCCCCTGCGGTGCCGTTAGCCCGCGTCACACGCTGCTCGGAATCGCGTAACAGTTTGTACCTGCGCCGACGGCGCCAACGGCTCCCGCGGGAACTATAAATCTCCGCTATCAGAGACCGCCCTCGCAGCGCGCCGCGGCAAACACTGTGCGCCGAACGTGCCCGAAGGCTGCCGAAGGTAACCGAGCGACGGCGTTTCTGAAAAATTAATTGGCCAACAGGTCTCTGTCGAGAGTCGCGCCGTCCCGCTGGGCCCTCCTCCCTCTGTGTAATCACGCGTGTTGGCTTACCCGCGCGGTGTGTGCTCGGATGTGTGCGGCAAGGTTTGCAATCCACCACACCGTGAAATAAGACATGCCATGACCCTCATACAGAACACAGAGCAGAACAGCACTTGTGACTAGCTGAACTGGTAAATGTATTATCCATCAAATTATTATAGACCAAAGGAAATCAAAAGAAACGGTAACAACAATAATAATTAAAAATAATAGCAGCTAAGCTGTGACAAAAACGAGAAATGGGTGATTTGGTAGAAAAATTATAATTGAAAATAGGACCCGTGTAGAAATTTCACACTTTGGAGAAAGGTGATTGGTGCAATGCACCCTCCGCTACCCACGTATAGTTAATCGCGATATAATAATAATAGTAACTATAGTAGGGGTTACATAAATGTAAATTATATAATATGATTTTGATCCTACTTTGTTCTTGCGATTAGAAAAAGATGAAATGTTAAAGTTTAATAGCGAGCTAGGTGGAGCGGCGAAAAAAACTTCGAAATATAAACAATCAAATCCAAATTACGATTCATCAGAAGGGAAGAACTTAATCTGTTAGTGGTACCTCACTTATCAAGTTTGGTTACGTGTGAATGGAGAAAAATAATTTGTAACGAAAAATCACTTTCTAGAATTTCAGAATTACTTCTGGGACTGAAAAAAAAATGGCATTTCGCACCGGAAATGTTGGTAGGGACTTGGGATGATATTTTCTCGGCTAACATGGAATATATTGGTTTGTCATAGATTGGAATTTGTGATTTTAAGATGATACCATCCTTGTCTGTTGGTAACCACTGTATTACCGACGGTGAAGATAAGGACTACTACAAGCCCCAGCAAGCCCCAACATGAGTAGCGCCATGTTGAAAGGTCAGCCGAATTTCATAAAGAGCCACATCGTCCATTGTCAGATGGCAACGGAACGTGTATGTACTCAAGCAGTGGTCACATCAAGGATTCCAAATAAGCATTACGTATGTTGTTTCCGATCATCAGATAAATACTTGTTGAAGATGCCGGATCCCGCCGTCGAAACGTTGTACCTCTATAGCTCTATCCAGCTGCAATCTCTTCCACATCTTTGACACGTTTTCGTTTCAATCGATATGTTGATTATAAACAGATAATCTTTGATCTCCAACCAGATACCCTGCAATGAGGGATCAGTAAATGTTGTTTACAAGAACACAGTGAGGCCAGATGTACCAACGCAGTGTTAACCGCGCCCGGAGCCGGGCAGACCCTGGCGCACCGCACCTACGGGATTTATGCGGGACCGCATATTTACGAGGCCACCGCCGTCCGCGTCATAGATGATGCACTAGCCGGAGCGTCAGTCGCGCGGTGGCGGCCGTAACATTTATTAAATGTAATGGAAGCGGGTCCGGCCGGTGTACAGTGCGGAAGTCGTAGCCGCGGGGGAAAATGAGAAATTTATGACATTCCGGCCGCGGGGAACAAGCAAGCCGTGTTGTGCTTTCCGCGCAGCCTCACCGTGTCGCATAATCCTCTTTGTCCGGACAGGAGCTCGTAATTTTTGTTTCTGCCGCTTTTTTTTTACGGTCATGAGGTCATAGCGGTGGTGTCGTCCATACTAATCCGCTTGCACAGGAGAGAAAAATTGGTCCCGATGACAGAATCGAAAATTCGGTTGTGGCATTATCAGTAACTGAGACACAGACCATGAAGCACGAACTGTACTGAAATTTGTTGCACCCTCATTAAACTGTGATGATAGCGTGCTTGCGTCATGAAATTTATTCTGAATAAGTTGTGACCATTACGCATCGTATTTTATATTTTGGTTTTACAACGATTCGTTTTTTTTTTTGGTTTGTTTCATTATTGTTTCATGTTTACTTTTGTTGTTTCGTATTTGTGTTTGTGTTTTTTTTTTTTATTCAACAACCGAGGACCACGTGACCACTGGCCATCACGGATGTCCAGTGTGAATCATGAGACGGACGGGGAAAGGAACAAAGTTCTTGCCTGTTAGGTCCGACGTTCTTAATCTACTGAAGAAACGTCCTGTGTTTCAATAATTTTGTCAAACGTGAAAGTATGTGTTCTGTATGATGAATGTATATTTTATTTGTGAAAGATGTAGTTAATGATTAGGTACTGTCTCAGCACGAGCTTAGATGTTTGCGGGAAACCGCCTAAGAACCACAATTAGAACTGCCGGTACGCGGGTCCTGGGAAAGTACCCGGTTCCCTTGTACATACCCAATACAGAGTGTGTCGCCTCAGCGCACAGGTCCAATCCAGCGGGTCCTCCATGCCTTGTATTTTTCTTTTATTCTGGTTTTTGTTTGTTTGTTTTTGGTTCTTTTTTTTATCTTTGTTTATTTTTTATTGCTTTGTATTTTTAAATTATTTTGTTATTGTTTTGTGTTTTCATAAGTATTATTATTTTTGGCTTATGATTTTGAGGATTTGAGAAGGGGGAAGAAACAAGAAACGGGAAGTAATTTGGGGTTTTGAATAAACTATTCCGTCCTCTATACATCTTAAGCATCTCGTGTGATGTTCCGATTCTGTTTGTAGAATCTCATTCGGCGAGCGTTACATTTCTAAAGAGATCTGAGGAGAAGTTAGCTCTACTATTGCCTGAGACAATGAAGTACAATAAAGATAAGAACAGTTTTAGAAAGAGAAACAGTGCATCTTTACGATGCCATAAAGCGCCAGCCTCCTAAACCAGTTTTTACCGCCTGATATCAAACCTCACTTATACTGCTTATTGCACTCACGTTCTGTTTGAGGAAATATATTCTGTTTACTATACAACTCAACGCATTGGCTGAAGTATAGTTGAATTATTATCGTTATCATTTACTCCATAGAATGAAAATTTTGATAGAATGTTAAATTTTTAAGAACTAAAATAAAATTTGATAGTGAAAAATCGTGTTTTAATATAAAGCACGGAATAACTTAATAATTTAATACAATTAAATCAGTGTTTCTAACTAATCTAATTTTTGGTGCTAAATTATCGTACATAGTTGGCTCAATTACAGTGATGTAATTTTGGTTTTATCTGTATATCATTTGTAAGGTTTATTTCTTTTACCAGGCTTTTATGCCAAGATAAGAATTAACCGACTGCGAGAAGGAAATACACCACAGACTTTTGAAAAAACCATTTCAGCATACGACTGATGTAATGTCTAGAATTTATGGAAAATCAAAATATGGATAGCTGGACATAGACAGTGACAAAGATCTGGTGACTGATACATTTATGGTGGTTTCCTCGACCTGCTATCCCTCTATTGTGAACAATGTTCTCTTGATCCCTTTACTAACATCCACATAGTTAAAAGCAGGAAGTTTGTTCGACTACTTGCGTCATATGCATGTTCATATAAAATTTTAGTTGTATCCTTTATGGTTATCTGACTCTCAGTATACTCTGTATTCACACTACTGCGGTTTGTTCCGCCTGGCGACCGACGCAGAACGTGTGATAGGACTTCCGAACCCCAAAAGTAAACAGATTTTCGTCATTAGGTACTCGACTAGCTGAACAGGAGAGGCGATGGCTAACATTTACAGAAAATAAGTTTGTTTAGGAAAGGCCTTGGAAAAATTCGAAACCTATACGATTTAGGGACGTGTCACAGTAGTAAATAGATTGTCTTGCATTCTTATTTGCCTAGCGCTATTTATTTAGAAGTTAACTAAAATTTGCCAGCAGATAAGCTCGTGCTTTCTAAAGTCCGTCGAAGAAGACACGAGTGGTAGATTTTTATTTTATTTTAGAGTAGCAATTATTAACAGAAAGAAGGAAAGAAACTTAAATATTACCTAAAAAAAAAAATTCTTTGTTTTTCTATTACCGGTGATGGACACACAACAATGAAAAATATTGGAATACCTGGAGCAATAATTATTTTTAACACATTTAAGTGAATTGTTACCATAAATACGCCAGTCTCTATTTCATTATTTCGTGAAACAATTTAGCAATTCTCAGACATTCAGAAAGAGCACCGTTTCATTAATGCCAAAAATAACTATGGAATTTTCGTTCTGTTGTTATGAATTTTTAGGATAACTGGATTGTTTATATTAGTTGTTATGTACAATTTCTGGTCGCGATTATTATGAGAATCTTTGGTGAGGACAAATTTATGTAAAAAATAAAGTTTCAATTCTAACGTCAGTGCTCGTTCATGTAGTCTTAGGCCACAAGCTTTACAACTGCGAAAATCCTATCAAAATTCGTCCTACAGTTTTTTTTTTGACGAAATTTCAAGCAAGCAAACATAGCATGCCACAGATTTCTATGTGTAGAGAAGAAATTATTGACAAACATTTTTTTCATAAAGTGGTGGTCTATGTAAATTACCAAGCAGCTGCCGGTTCGGCGTAGCAATTAAGGTTTTCTTTCTCGTATTTGATAAGGCGGAATGGTACTGTGAACCTTAATCACGATGACGTGTGAGCGTATTACCGTCTGTGTCATGCGGCTGTATTTTGAAGGTGTCATTTGGAGTCGTTTTCCCTGGCACGGTTCTCGTTTTTCCGCCATTAGACGCCCGCTGCACCGTCCAATATCGGATAACAGCGCGGCTAACCACATCATCGCCATGGGTCACGCCACCTGCCTAGTACTACCACGCTACAGCAGGCGGTAGATTTACGTATATCTGCCACACAACGTTAACAGACCGTAGTTAAGATACAAAGTGGTTGTTGTTTCTCCGATAAGGCAATAACTCATTTTTATTTCGTTTTTATTTAGTTCTACAATCTGGAATCAATAATTATACTCACTTTAATGATTTGCTGCTGTAAAATATTTCGCTTCTGACTTCTTAGCTGTAATTCGGGTGAGAGATCAACCTCAATACTAATCTCGCGAGCTAAGTTTTCCGTACAACATTGCGTATGATTTTGCCGAATAAATTTGTGTGCGGGAGAATAAAAATCAAAAATATTTTGTGAAAAGAGAGAACTATTGCTCCAGTTATCCTTAATTTTAATAAAACTGTGTATCATTGTAAAAAGAATACTCGTATCAGTGTTTTGGGAAACAATATTGGCAAACTATTTTTTTTTTTTTTTTTTTTTTTTTTTTTTTTTTTTTTTTTTTTTTACGATTATGCAATTGGAAAATTCGAATATTATCACAGTCGGGTGGTTATTCAGTTTCATTTCACAACCATTTAGATCCTCATCCCTGTGATCTGTTGTCCAATGTGATCAGGGATTCCAATAAGAGTTATAATTAATCACCAGATGTCAAGGCTTTGAGTGACTGATTCGCAAATAATAATAGTAATAAATCAACACGAACGAAGAATATTCCGATGGTAAAAATTGTAGTAGGCCTTGGTTTTTTATATAATTAAAAGAAGATTTTGCACGATTTATCTGTTATCCGAATAATTGCGTTCTGTGTGGTCTGTGTGATTTTGCGGAATAATTATTTCTGCGGAAGAATAAAATTTATAAAAACATATTGTGTGAAAGGCGTAGAAAAAACTATTGCTGTATTTATCCTTAATCTTTTTAAAAACTGTGTATCATTGTAAGACGAATTTTCGTATCAGTGTTTTTTTAAACAATACTGGTAAATCAGAAATTGTTTTACGATGTTTCGTCGCGAACTGTTACAAATCATACAATATGAAAATCTAAATATTTTCAGAGTCACGTGGATTTTCAGATTTCATTCCACATCCATTTAGCTCCTCATCCCTGAGTCCTATTGTCTCAATATGTTCAGCGGTTCCTATTACAGTTTTAATTAATCACCGGAAGTTTGTTATGATGATCAGAATCTACAATTTAACAGCGTTAGAGTAGCAATTTTGTATACCTTCATTGAAGATTTGTCACAGTTTGCAGTTACTTTTATTTTTTATAGGTTGAAGAGTTTCGTGGACGAGAAGGAATTCTGTCATGGCCTTTTGCAGGGACAATATCGTCACTCACCAGGTGTTATTTTGATCAACCACGGAAAGCAAATCTGGATAGCTGGACGGGGATTCGAACCCACATCCCACAGAGCTCGAGACCCGAATCTTACCGCCCTGCCACTGGACTCCGTTCCACTTCTGTAACTACCTATGTTGAGACCGATCATTGTCCAATTATCTAGAGTATCTCTAACCTACCGATATTTTGTAATTTGTATGTGATTTTCCAGATATTAAACAGAATCCTCTTATTTTATCATATAACAAGCCGGTGTCTACTGAATACAATTTGATGATGGGACCCATCATTCACAGGACTCGGATTTAATTTGAGTTTGATTATTAAATCTTTTTTTTTTAGTTGTTTGCCTAAATGACTGTAGTGTGGTTCAGTACAAGGTCGATTTCGTTTCACTTCTTCGTCAACAATCCTACGCCATCATCAATGACTCCACTGAATTCTTCCATGAAAGTTTTCGGACCACCTGTTTCCGTTTATGGTTTATGACATCCGCGATGCCGACGGCATTTTCAGCAGGATAATTGTCCATGACACAAGGCCAGAATCCTGCTAAAGTGGTTTGAGGAACATGATAGTGAACTTAAGTTGATGTCATGGCCACCATATTCGCCTGATCGCGAGCCGCTGGAAAACATCTGGGACGCTATCTGGAACTAGCTCTGCATCTACAAACTTTTGTATCTAATTTAAGGGAATTTCGCGCAATCTGGGGAGACACATGATGCCAGATACCCACGGAAACCATGAAAGGACTTGTCAATTCCATGTCACACTGAATCGCTACCACGTTGATTTCCAGAGCCTAGCATTCGGGAGGACGCGGGTTCGAATCCCCGTCCGGACATCCAGATTTGGGTTTTCCATGGTTTCCCCAAATCACTCCAGGCGAATGCCGGGATGCTTCCTTCAAAAAGGTCATTACCGAATTCCTTCCCGTTCCTTGTCCCCAGTCCCATCCCGCCTCTAATGACCTTAACCGTCGACGAGACGTAAAACCGTAAAAAAAAATTCCATAGGTTGACCAACAAGCTATTAGACAGTTGGTAAAAATATTTTAGCTTATTACTGTATTTGTGCTACCATAATTGTAATATTTAATATTATTTTAAGAGTTTTATTTCAGATGTAGAGTATACAGTTCATTACATTTTTTAATCATACAGATTTTAATGAAGTACGTCAGTAGTTGCATATTATTGGTAATTTTACTTGCAGTTGGGTCTTTTTCGTCACTCCGCTCTGGTTGGAGTCTTCTATTTCCTGAAAAGGGGCTCGCCGCTTCTAGTGCAGCCTGGTGGCTGCCTCTGCAAGTTCTCGTCGTGTATTTCAGGCAAACATAACACAAACGCCGGTTTCTGCAGGCACACACACACACACACACACAAACACACACACACACACTCACACTATTCCTCCGGCTTTACCTTTTTTCCCCCTCCGCGATGCGGCTTCAGAAACTTTGTTACGTTAAATTACATGCCATCCCGTGTTCCCAGCACAAATATTGACTGTGCGCAATGATGTTGAAATTCGATATCGTTTGGGAGGCCGGTAAATCCAATATCGCGTCACTTGTGCGCGCGCTATTTGCCAAGAGCCAGTTGGAGACGGCCACGGACAAACACAGTCGGAGGAATCAAAATAAAAAAAAAGAAATCGCAGCCCGCGCTCCTGACGCACCCGCTGTCACGGAAAGCAGCGCTGCGCGGTCGGTTGCGTCACTGCGACAGTCGGGGACTGACTCTGTGGCTATCGTATTTGCCCAGCCACCAATAGGGGTAGCGGCAACTGTGAAAGAGACTCGATCAGTTCGGTAATGACGGAACCTATCGCATCGCCCTGGAGAGCTCACTCGTACAGTCAATCAGTAAATACCGCGAATCGCTAGTTCTAGCAGCACACGAATTTCTCGTTACATCCGTCGAATGCCAGCAAACGTTCAAAAATGCATCACAGACTAGTTTTTCATGACAAAAATTCCTGAAACTAATTTTATAAATATTTGGATCACGGATTTAATCATTTTCTTTCAATAAATGCAGATAATGATATTTGGTATCGATATAAAAGTACAACTGACAAATAATGTAATACACGTCACCAAGAACGCAACGTTTAGCAAACCTTAATGTTTATAACAATGGCAGGAAATTGAAGTTGCATAATAGTATTTTCAACTATCAAACCTCTGCATAAAATGCTGAAAACTTTTAATATTTTTTTTTTAAAAATTACTATCTTCTTATGTAAATGTAGCGAATAAAGCGGTAGAACTAAGTAGACAGTCAATTATGCAGTGCCCCAGGTTTATTAAGTAGACTTGAAACAAAGTACTTAAGTATTGTAATAAACATTTACTACTTCTACACTGACAGAGTGATGCGTACAATGGATCAGACATCTAGTGGTCTTATTCTGCTTTGGTCTGAAGATTCGATGTCACAGTAATTTGTCTGTATTCACTTTTAAACCTGTATCGTTTGAACGCAAACTTCAGTCTTTGAACATAGAATCGCTACAGGATAAAGTAATCAGGGTTATAGGACGAATGATGACACGAGAAAGTTTTCTAAAACTTATTTCAGTCGTCACAGAAATTAAAGAATTCTTTCCATTCCAGAATATACTATACGATTCGATAAAATAACACAACGATCTGGTAGCTCCCTTAAGACGTTCGCTGTTAAAAGAGTCCATGCTTCAAATTCCGCTAGGGCCAGGATTTTTTAAAAATTCTACATAATCAGGTTAGACTGTAGGTCCAGCCACGATTGATGTGGAAAGCGCGGCAAATTGAAACTGTGACCAGACCGCAAGCCCACACGAATTTCCTTGATAAAAAAGTTTATTTGTAATAGTGTAATTGAAGTGAGCACTTCCTATGATAAAGATGCTAAAAACGTAAAATTTATAGCTGTCTTCATATCACGCAAAACTAATGGATGGATTTTAACGAAACTGCCTCCAGTGTTAACTCATGTCACGAGTCCACACATTCACCAAAGATTAAAATGTTCCCGATGATGCAAAATCGAAAATTATCCATTTTGAATTTTTTTTTATATTTGTGCCCATCGTGCAAAAATCAATACTTCGATTTTGAGGAAACAGTACATAGTAATTGAATATGGTTTCAGTTATCCTACTAAGTTACGAAGTTCCCGATGATACGGAAACCAAAATCGTACATTTTGGTGCTTTCAGTCACATTCACTCAAGTCAAGCAGGAACTACTTAACGGACTTATACGAAATTGCACAGAGTTATAGCTTATGCCATGCGTTAACACGCAAAATATTTTCTCCCCTATAAATTACATAGCTCCATTTACCTCGAAATGGTGTATGTTTCTTATCAACTGCAGTACATGAAGAGTTTACGTGAAGTCAGAGACAAAATTTGCCAGATCCCTCACCTTTCAGTTATGCTTCGATCTAGACACGATTACCTCATGGGTATGAGTTTCACTAAATGCATGATAAAAAAGACCTTCAATACCTATCATTTTTTCAAAGAATTTTATAGGTACTAAAAACGATAGACTGCAGGCCTTTTGTGAAATTTTTAACTTTCTTCCGATAAATGAAAGAATATCTTTCTTTGCAGAACCATCTTACAAGAGTAAATCAAGCTTCCTTTCTGAGGACTGCTAATAACACTTTCAGATCACTCGGAAATTTGTGGAAATGTTTGAAGCAGAATGTAAGACCTTTCTGCGTGATTGTCGTAATGATAAACGGGGCGTGATGTGAGCTCAGCGTACGAAATGTCAGAGAAAAGGGCACCACACGTGTCAGAAGGAAAACTCTCCGTGGGCAGAACCATCGTCGCTAGTTTCTGGAACTAAATTATCGCGCTCTGAGGAAAGTCGTGACATTTGAGAAGGAATAAAGGTGTTATTTGTTAAGCTACATTGTCCTGTAGAGAGAAATCAAAATGTGTTTCAGAACTGAAGAGATAAGTTGCAGCTTCCACCTTGTTTAACCCTCGATACATTTTTTTCAGATTTTTATAAAAATAAGCAAACATGAAAGGACGGTTTCAGATGTTCTTGCCCTACCAAAGAAAGATCACTGAAATAATTTGAGCCATGACAGAGATAGAATGAGTGGATAATTTATACCCTGGCACTATTTTCTATCTGTTTTTACGAAGCGTAATTTCAAAACTTCTCAGCATCGGTCATTTTTTTTCTGTACATTGATCTTCAGTATGAGAATAAATAACTGTGCATAATACGATAAGAATCTTAAAAGGTTCTTAAATTATCAGAGAGACTCACATTTTCGTATATTCAAATTCGAAGATCACAGAAAATAACACTTTACAGATAATACAAGTCATAAAAGTGGTTTATGATGAACAATTTTGAGGCGACTTTTTTTTTTTTTTTTTTTTTTTTTTTTTTTTTTTTTTTTTTTTTTTTTTACAGTGAAAAATATGAGAATATTCCTATTACTATAGATGCTGAGCTTGAATTAACGATATCCTACACTGAGGTAGAAAAATTCTCCAAACAGGAACATAATTTTAATAATATTAAAAAAGACATTCAGTTTTGGGGCAACGTAAAACGTAACATATACCAATTTGTAGTCTGAAAACTATTTTGCCTGCCTTTTATTAGATACTAATATGTGATAATATGTGATATACATAGAGAAAATATGGTGACCACTTTATTTTATTTTGTTTTTCATATGATGCTATATGAAATTTACAAAATTCAACAACAATTATATTGTCACTATTGAACAACCTTATTTCAAAATAAACACCCATATACATACATAGTTCAGCGGATAATGCCCGCAGGCGGCCACTAAGACAGGATCGCCAATCACAACCACTACAACATAACATCGAGGCGCTCCATCCAGGCCACCGCCTCCGGCGTAGCCAAATTTAAGTCTTCCAGACTACCAGGAATGACACGCAGTGAACAGTCCTGCACGATGTGAGACACAGTTTGTAAAACCTCACCGCAGTCACAGTACGGAGAATCTGCCCAGCCCCAGGTGTGCAGAGCTGAAGCAGTTCTTCCCGTACCACATATAATCCGATTTAATTTGTGCCAAATTGACCGCGGTAAGTTGAATCCTGGTAGTTTTGAGCAGGGATTGGTAATTTACACTATGACCTGTGGTGTTGACGATACCCATTCCGCTGTCCAGCAATCTGTAGGGCTGAAGGAGATAGATGTTAGACTGAAAACAGTCTTCCATGCGACGTGACTTCAGTTGTTTTGTATTCCGTAATATCTCCATGGATGAAAAGAGCATCGTAATTCTTTATCATAGTTTGATTAGGACCATTTGCCTTCTGATGTGAGGTGGTGGGATGTTGCTGAGAACCGGCAGCCATTTAATAGCTGTAGATAGAAGCGAGTCATTTATGATGCGGAATGTTTGGCGAAGCTGGACGTCCGCCAATTGGGTGTGAGAGCTATTAAACCACACGCTGGAGCAGTATTCATCTGTGGAGTAAACCCAGGCTAAGGCTGTTGTTCCTAATATATTCGCATCAGCTCCCCATGAAGTTCCTGCCAACCGCTGAAGTAAATTGATCCGACTTTTGAGCTTGGCAGCTGTATTCTGAAGGTACCTTTTTTTAGTCAGGGACCTGTCTAATGTGACATCCATGTATTTTGGGATACTGTTATACTTCAGCATCTGGTCTCTGAACAATATATTTGGCTGTTAGTTCATTTGCTTGTTGCTAAGATGGAATGTAGCTATTTCTGTTTTCTGCAGATTAAGTTGAAGGCGCCACCTTCGAAAGTAGGCCTCCATTTCCGGAAGGGCATGAGTCAGAATTTCTTCAGCCTCTACGAAGTTAGTTCTTTGCACTGTTAGATTGATGTTATCAGCATTAGTGTTGCCCAAAATCGGTCTTGGTCTTGCATTTTTGCAAGACCAAGACCAAGACCAGGTGTATTGATGCAAGACCAAGACCGGCCAAGTCTGGTCTTGTTCTTGCATTTGGGCAACACTAGTGTTGCCCAAAATCGGTCTTGGTCTTGCATTTTTGCAAGACCAAGACCAAGACCAGGTGTATTGATGCAAGACCAAGACCGGCCAAGTCTGGTCTTGTTCTTGCATTTGGGCAACACTAATCAGCATATATAAATTTGCGAGATACTGTGTCTGGCCGGTCGTGAGTGTATAAATTAAAAAATATATGGGAGAGAATTGAGCATTGTGGTAGACCATTATTTAACTTGTGAAATATGCTCCTGCTGAATTCAGTGTGCAACTGGAACACCTAAAACAGTAGTACGGTTTAATTGTGTCGAAGTTCTATTAAGCTGGGTGGGGGGGGGGGGGGAGGAGGATTGTTAGATACATTTTAAAATTGGTAGGTCACAGGGTAACACGTAGCAATGTGAATTTTATGGACATGAAGTCATTGCAAATGTAATTTGGAACAGAGTATAGGATATTTAAAGATCTAATGAGATGAAATTTTATTTAATAGGCATGTAAATCGGATTCTACCTTACTAAAAACTGCAAAAATGACGTTTCAACAAAAGATTTTTTTCACTGTCATGAGAAAGTTTAGTAATTTACTTTTCCAACAGTATGAACCATATTACATGAAATATGGAGAATAAGATGTTTAATAAAAGAGCATTATGCGTTCCTTCAGCACTAAAGCTATAACAAATAGTGATCTCTTGTGTCCTGTTTGAGTTCCAGGATTATCGGAATTTTCCATTTCTGACACTGAAATAAACAATTATGCTGCACATATCCATCGCATTACGGAGGATGTGGGTTCGAATACCCGACCGGGCATTCATACTTGGGATTTTTCACGATTTCCCCAAATCACTACAGGTGAAAGCTGGGATGCTTCCTTCAAAAGACCGTGGCTGAATTCATTCCCGTTCCTTGTCCCAAATCCCAACTTGCCTCTAATGATCTTGACGTCGACGAGGCGTAAAGCTATAAGTAATAAAAAGTGCACTTATAAAAAAAATATTTTTTATGCAAAGGAGTCAGGGACTGGAATGAATTACCAAAAGAAATAATGGACAATTTACCAAAACAATGAAGAAGTTTAATGTTTGAATTCGTTAAGCGCAGGGGTACGTGAGTGATGAAAAATGATGACATGGATAGGTAGGGGTGTAGTATGGCGAGTGTGCTCCATCGCAATTGAAATTATATTAGAATTGAAGCAGAATATTCCTCCGAATCTTGGAGGAAGCTGTTGGTACAATATTTTATTGCCCTCTTAGATTAAAGCAGAAATATCGCAACACACTTTTTCCAAGTTTACCCAAACTTCCTTTTTGCTCATTTCACGGTACACACCCGGCGGTAGTACCGGAATAAATATGTGTTCTTGGATTTTTATTTAAGTGGTGGAGACTTGATGATTTCCCGGGTGGAGCTCACACACGCACATACATTAATGGCGTGGCCGGTCGCCAGCACGCGAGCGGCATGAAATTCGCGTTTCTCTTCCGTTTGAGTGCGAGCCAACTCGAAGTTTTCCGCGCGGACAAGAGGATCCGGCGGACTACACGGCTTCTTGCGCGCGCTGTGCGCCACTTGTTTCTGCTCGTTAATCTCGTTAGCGGCACGGAAGTCGACTCATTACCACCTGTTGCTCCACACACATCTCATCGGATCTTCCAATCGGCGGCGCCGGACATCTTACACAGTAGTGTCTCGGACCGGAGCACAGTCACCAGAGGCAGAAAATGGATACTTACGAATTACCGTCTGTCTAACTTCTTTAGCTCTATTTACAAATCTGGACTTTCCTGGAAAAAACTATCAATATATATGGAGGATGTGCGTGAGTTCAGAGGAAGAGAGTGAGGATGATAGGAGAGGAAAAGGAGGATTAGAGAGAGAAAAGAGATATGAAGGTAATCTGCAGGAAGGGTTGAAAGTTTAAAATTACATAAAAAGAGTAAATTCATTATTGGTGGCTACTGTAATTTAAGAATCAGCGACTGAAGCTTATTACATGGATATACAAGTTTGACTGACACTTGAAACGTAATTTTTGCATGTTCGATTCCAGATGATAATATGCAAAGACGAGGTTTCAAGAGAGTTCTCAGCCATCCTTCTCAGGTGATGCGTTCGATAGTTAGAACTGCAACGGTGTTTACAGATGCCGAAGCGGTTATATAAGATAATGTTCCTTCCTAACCTCTCCTTTGTTACATTGGCTGCGGCTTAATATCGCGGCCGTCACGTGCGCTGCGATGAATTGAAAATTGTTTGTAAAGACAGTGAAAGGCAATGAACCAGCTGTTAATAACCAAAACTGAAGATATAAATAAATTGGGTATAAACCGATTATATTCTTTTCAACCTCTCCAGGAAGGCCAGGTTATAACCTGCCTATGATACCTTTTAATTGTTTTGGCAGTTGTGCATATTAATGTAAGGCATGTAATTGAATATGATGTTTAATAAACAAGAAAAACCACACATATACACCAACAACATGAAACGTTTATTCAAAACCAGATAAAAAAAAAAACTTAATCCAGTTCGTGCTCTTTTTGTTTTCTCAGCGATCACACACATCTCTCTTACTATAAATAATTTGTTTAAAGGGAGTTATGCTATGGGTTCACTGTCCTCATGTATGGCGTTGAAACGTGGACATTAATAGAAACAAAATGTAAAAGGTTAGAAGCTTATGAAGTGTGGCTGTATCGAAGAATGTTGAGAATACCGTGGACAGACCGCACCACAAATACTGAAGTGCTACGCAAAATGAAAAAAAGATATGGAAATATTGACCACTGTAAAAACACGAAAGCTTCAGTACCTTGGCCACATCATGAGGAACAATAGCCGTTATGAACTCCTGCAGTCTATTCTTTAGGGGAAAATACCAAAAAAAAGAGAAGTGCTGGTAGAAGAAGAATTTCTTGGTTAAAAAATCTGAGAATATGGACCTCCAACTAAGGAGTTAATCCGAGCATCAACCAGCAGAGATAAGACAGCCAAGATGGTTGCCAACATCTGGAACGGATAGGGACTAGAAGAAGAAAAAGAATATTTTTTTGATCTCCATCTAGCGTTTTGGCGTCTTGGCTTACAATGTTCTACACTACCTGCCCGGACTGCTAGATGGCCTTGGGTTTCCTGCTTAGTAGTTATACGCGGAAGTTCCAGACACCAGAAAAATCTCTCGCCACAGGACGAGAAATTTATCACCAACGACAAAAAGAAGAAAATAATCAGCTGCTTGTTTTGCTGACTAAATATACACTCCTGGAAATTGAAATAAGAACACATTGACGCCGGTGTGTAAGACCAACCATACTTGCTCCGGACACTACGAGAGGGCTGTACAAGCAATGATCAAACGCACGGCACAGCGGACACACCAGGAACAGCAGTGTTGGCCGTCGAAGGGCGCTAGCTGCGCAGCGTTTGGGCACCGCCGCAGTCAGTGTCAGCCAGTTTGCCGTGGCATACGGAGCTCCATCTCAGTCTTTAACACTGGTAACATGCCGCGACAGCGTGTACGTGAACCGTATGTGCAGTTGACGGACTTTGAGCGAGGGCGTATAGTGGGTATGCGGGAGGCCGGGTGGACGTACCGCCGAATTGCTCAACATGTGGGGCGCGAGGTCTCCACAGTACATCGATGTTGTCGCCAGTGGTCGGCGGAAGGTGCACGTGCCCGTCGACCTGGGTCCGGACAGCAGCGACGCACGGACGCACGCCAAGACCGTCGCATCCTACGCAGTGCCGTAGGGGACCGCACCGCCACTTCCCGGCAAATTAGGGACACTGTTGCTCCTGGGGTATCAGAGAGGACCATTCGCAACCGTCTCCATGAAGCTAGGCAACGGTCCCGCGCATCGTTAGGTCGTCTTCCGCTCACGCCCCAACATTGTGCAGCCCGCCTCCAGTGGTGTCACGACAGGCGTGTATGGAGGGACGAACGGAGACGTGTCGTCTTCAGTGATGAGAGTCGCTTCTGCCTTGGTGCCAATGATGGTCGTATGCGTGTTTGGCGCCGTGCAGGTGAGCGCCACAATCAGGACTGCATACGACCGAGGCACACAGGGCCAACACCCGGCATCATGGTGTGGGGAGCGATCTCCTACACTGGCCGTACACCTCTGGTGCTCGTCGACGGGACACTGAACAGTGCACGGTACATTCAAACCGTCATCGAACCCATCGTTCTACCATTCCTAGACCGGCAAGGGAACATGCTGTTCCAACAGGACAATGCACGTCCACATGTATCCCATGCCACCCAACGTGCTCTAGAAGGTGTAAGTCAACTACCCTGGCCAGCGAGATCTCCGGATCTGTCCCCCATTGAGCATGTTTGGGACAGGATGAAACGTCGTCTCACGCGGTCTGCACGTCCAGCACGAACGCTGGTCCAGCTGAGGCGCCAGGTGGAAATGGCTTGGCATGGCGTTCCACAAGACTACATCCAGCACCTCTACGATCGTCTCCATGGGAGAATTGCAGCCTGCATTGCTGCGAAAGGAGGATATACACGGTACTAGTGCCGACATTGTGCATGCTCTGTTGCCTGTGTCTATGTGCCTATGGTTCTGTCTGTGTGATCATGTGTTGTATCTGACCCCAGGAATGTGTATATAAAGTTTCCCATTCCTGGAACAATGAATTCACGGTGTTCTTATTTCAATTTCCAGGAGTGTAGTATTTCATAAAGTTTTGCCAGGTCGGCCGCGTAGGTCAGGCGATAGAGCGTCTAACTGCTACCCGAACGACCAGGGATCTATTCCCGATCAAGCTGAGGATGTTTCCTCGAAACTAAACGTCCGGAATGGCTCCCCAGGCCCACTCAGCCTGCTATCCAATGAGTACCGTGGAGGAATCTCCACGGGAAGATAAAGAACGGCCGGAAGGTGGTGCTGACCCAGTCACAACCATTCTAATGATTAAGTTTGTAATGGGAATGCAGAACTCTACCTCCGTGAATCCTAGGGGAAACGGCGGAAGCCGTCAAACCCCGTGACCTTCACCTTTACAATTATTCCAGCTAATAATCAATTACTTTAATGCCAAGATTCTGCAAAATAAGCTTAGAGTACTGTGTTTCGGTATAAACTCAACTTCCTTTGACGTTACTAGAGATAAATCTGAGTTTTAGTCATTGATGAGATTCTTCCCACTTTCGAACTAAAGATCTGCAGTGAATCATAACTACCAACGCTTCTCTGCCGTTTTATCTCTTAACAAAATGTCGAGTTACTCTTACGCGACAGTATCCCATCTCTCCCTTCTGTGACGCGTTTAAACTGAGCTGCGGGGCGGTAGTAACATCCTTCGCGCTACGGCACTTGCTGCGCGGCGCAGAGAGCGACAAGAGACGGTTCAGGCAACTGCCGCTGTTTCAATTAACTCGCGGATTCCGGCGCCGGCTTAAGCGCCTCGCAGGAACGTGCAGATATTTAAAGTGGTTCCAGCGGCGGCCATAATTAAAAGTTGTGTTGTGTCTCGCGCGCGCACTGTAGTCTCAGGGCGGCGTGCAACTTCCAGAGCCGCAGCAGTACTGCAGCAGAACTTGTTGGGCGAGAGATTGCTCGCAACTCGGAGCAAGACGCGTGCTCGCTGTATCCTGCGCTTGGCTCTGTTGTTACTGCAGATTGTGCGTTCCCAGAGGGACACGCTTTTCTGCTCATTCTCTCACTACCACCTACTGTAAAAGCAAAGGTGGTTTTATTGCACAGTATGCAGACTTTAACTTTCTTCGCCTTCTGCGCTAGACTTTCTCTTATTTCTTGATTGATCAGGATAGCTGACACTTCCCGTGCTTGAAGAAGGAATTCAGAGAATTTTAATTTTTGACGGTGACGGATGAACTGGTTGTAGAATACGATTTTCCTATTTATTTTCCCAGATATAACGATGCAGTACACCCATTTTTCAGTTGAATAATATCTTCAGTAATTAACTACGCGCTCACTGACAGCCCAAAATGCACTACTGTAGCTACAGGATCCTTGTTCAGCGGGAGCTAGCGGATATCAGTGGCTGGGTGATGGAATATTGCCTCCTGGTCAGGAGCATAGATATTTGTTTTGTTAACAGACATGTCTGATTTTGTTCGGAGAAAATGTTCTATTTGTAATGCAGTTTTTTTTTTTTTTTGCTGTCGTCAGTCTTTAGACTGGTTTGATGCAATCCTCCATGCCGTCCTATCCTGTGCTAATCTCTTCATTTCTACATACCCCTTACAACCCACGTCCTCACGTCCTCAATTATCTGCTTCATATATTCTAATCTTTGTCTTCCTCTACAGTTCTTACCTTCGACTGTTCCCCCACCAGCAAATTAACCAATCCAGTTGTCTCAAAATATGACCTACCAGCCTGTCTCTTCTTTCCGTAAGCTTCTTCCACAAACTTCTTTTCTCACCCATCATTTCCAAAACTCGTTCATTTCTTACTTTGTCTGTCCAGCTAATTTTCACCATTCTTCTGTAGTACCACATTTCAAATGCTTCAATTTTTCTTTTTGGTGTTCTTAGTCCATGTTTCGCTAATATAAACTGCTGTGCTCCACACATAGAGTTTTAAAAATATCTTTCTAATTACTAGATCAATATTTGAAACTAAAAGGTTTCTCTTTTTCATGAAGGCTCTTTTTGCTAGTGCTATTCTGCTTTTAACATCATTCCTGCTTCGGCCATCGGTTGTAATTTTGCTTCCCAAGTATTAGAACTCACTCACTTCTCCTATTGCATCCGATCCTATTTTTATATTTAATCTGCTAGTATTTGTATCATTTCTGCTACATTTCATCACTTTTGTCTTACTTTGATTTATATTCAGCTCAAAATCTTCCTTCAGTATTTTGTTCATGCCATTCAATAACTTCTCAATATCCTCAGCCCTCTCTGCTAAATAGAAACTATGTAACGTGTTGAAGAACTTGTAAAGTAATGCTATCTCAGAGGAGAATATGAATGCTAATATCAAAGAATGATGAGTTGAAATTTATTCCGATGGACGGGAAGGAACTACGTTACAATTAAGAACTAAATTTAAGAGAGAGCAAGAAACGTTAAAAGTGATCAAACTCTTCAAGCAGGAAGCCTGAACATTTTTAAGGTAGTTTACTTTAGCTTTAACAAAGTTGTAAGAACTTTTTTGCTTAGTGATACAACCTATCAAGTAATCAGAAATATTTCGGTTTCACGGGGGTGAGAATTGATCTCGCACAGAAAATCTTTATTGGTCATAATTTGTGCTTAAGGTTGTAATATTCAATGAATGTTTATTTAAACGAAAATAAATTATTATTGCAAATTAGGAAACACTGCAAAATAAAATAAAATAAAGAACAAACGATATTGATAGTATTTGCAGTTTATATATTTCAAGAATGCAACAACAAACAAGCGGCCATGAGTAAGTTTTCGCCTCTTCCACGAAGGAATGGGTAGATAATTTTGTTCCTCAATTCATATAACTCATACATTTGACAGAGCTAGGCATTTATCTTTTACAAAATTTGCTCAACTCATCCACCCAGATTGATTATGACTAAAGGGCTAAAGGGTCTGGAAGGAATTGTTTATTGAAGACTCGAAGTGTAAATATTTTGACGTAACATTTGATAATAATATCAGCTTGAAATAGTCAATAAAAAAGATAAAAAAATCATTACTACTTGGAATAATTATTGATTAATAAAATTAATAATTTTTAAGGGATAACTTCCATTTTTACATTGAAAAATATAATTTTCATATTTCACAATTTAATACTTATTTAACCTTTTCATATGAAAAATTAAGAATCAAAATAAAACACCAAATCTTCTTATCTCAAATCATAGAAAAAATACACGAAACTTGCAAAAAAGTCGGGCGCCAATCAGCCAAGCTCACATTTACTGTAGTAAAACAAATGGTAGAGTCACTGAGAATAGTTCTAATCTGCGCAGGGTGACCTGCCAAGACGTGTTCAGTTCGATCGAAATTGAAGCAATACAATCGAAATATTACACGTCGTATATTACCATTTGATGTGACGATCTCTTCACTGCTGTTAGCGTAGCGATCAGCGTCACCAATGGTCCACAATGGCACCTCACACAGTAGATCAGATAGCTGCACTATTAATGTGCGACTTAGAAATATAGACACAAACAAAACACTTCATGCCGTCAACGCTTTGCGTTGACACGGCGACGCACTGAACCTGTCGGTACCACAGACAATCAACCCCAGGCACTCTGGAGTTGTGGTAAACGCACTCACTACGGTCACAAGTACTCTGCAGTACTTGTATCACACGGGGAAAGCGCCAATGCCTCCACAGCACCTAGGCCTCCACCTCTCCCTGTTCCAGCCACCGCTGGACTGCCTCGTCGACGTCTCTCCAAGTCCCGCCGAAACCAGAAAACAGAGAGAAAGAAAAAATGTCACTGGCTTCAGTTATTTGGAGCCTGGTCCTTGGTTGTGCAGTCATATTGTCGCCCGCCTCACATCCTCCAGTCGTTTCATATATGCTCCAAAACTTGGCTTTTCTAAACCCTTCCACACTTTTTAATGCCACTGAGAATACTCCGAACACTTGCGACCACAGCCAACCTTCCCGCTGTTATGATTTTAGCGTCGCCGACACTGCATGAATGGGAAGGTCCGGTCTATTGTTTGAAACTTTCCTTGATTTCTGTCGAAATTATTTATGGTGTAGCTAATCGAGCGGCAAATCCGCCACATAGCGTGGGTTCTATCAACGAGGACTGCTACCGGTTCGGTTTCAACCAACATATGCATCAATTTGTTGATAGACAACTAGTGGCTTATTTAACTTCTACAGTCAAGCTAAACTGATCGAAGTAGGTAATACACCTATTACTTGTTACCGGAGACAAGAAACAAGGTTATAGTAAGCAACTGTCCGTTTGCTAGTGCGGCTTTAACTAGATATGTTACTTACTGGAGGAAACGACACACTATTGAATGCTAGTACTTTAATTCTTAACTAATGACAAGGTATTCTTTAAGGAAAACACACCTATTTAGTAAACTCTATAATTTATTCTATCACTTGATAAAAACATACAACATTACATTGATCACACAATAAAACTGAAATCACGATGTCACAAACATTTACGTATACTCCGTTCTAGGCACATATAACCTTTTACGATGATCTAACTGTTACACAAGACATATCCCGTGAAATGAGTGACTTGAATGAGTGACTATAAATTTTTAAGCAACGAGCGTAGGAATATCAGATGGTTCGGTGTTACCTTAAGTATTGTAGATGTTTCTCGAGTCGAAGATGGTGTTAGACTCCCCTTTCAACTAGCTACATAGCGTCGTCTGCGCCATTAGCGGTGGAAGGGGCATCTCGCCCTATAATTGGCTAGACCATTCACGTGGCTACTCTTAAGGTTCATAAGTGACTTCCAGCGGTTCAACAGGGTGGGGACGGTAAATCTCACGTACTCAGTGCTTACGAAAGGGAAACTTGCCACCTACGCAGTTCTCAGGCTATGCAAGTGAACTTTCAGCTCTCAACCTTGAAGCTCGTGTGCTGTTACAACTTGACTCTGATAACAAAGCTCGCTTCCTGTCCGGCCGACTGGGAACCTGGCTCGCTCGCCGAGGCCCACAGCTCAATAAAAATGAATGAAATCTAATAAATATTCCTTTTCTCTCTGATTGATAATCCAAAATTAGCGCCATCGCTACAATGGCAGGCTTCACATGAATAGGCGAGACGGGCTGGAATTTACTAGTCCACCATCCGAAGATTTCTGCTTTCGCGTCGAATGTACTTTTACTTAAATAAAATGTAATAAGTCGATAATTTTGCTAATTATGGAGCGTCCATAAACCACGTAGCTCCATTTTGGCCTCCTTTGAACCCCCCCTCCCCCACACGTAGCACGCAGCATTTTTCCATATTGATTACAGAAGACATTTTGTACTGTTTTCTTTCTTCAGACTATCGTAAATTACATACGGGGATAATTAAATGACGGAAATAAATATTTACATGGTTTTGTGTGTTCTGTATCTCATTTTAACTGTGACAAATAATATGAAAGAAAAGATACGTGGCCTCGGAACACCCCCCTCCCACGTAGCCCAACGTAGCTTTCCAGCTCCCCCTCCCCCCACCAAGCCACGTAGTTTATGCACAATCCCTTACACGCGGTAAGATGACAAGTAGAAGTTTCGAAATTCTCGGTTTATTGGAGTGGTCGTAGTAGAAAAGTGAAGGAACTGTGTTACAAAATATTGCTCCAATATGGGAATGTAGTGTGGGACTCACATTTTGGGTATCAAATACAGAAATTAGAGACAGTGTAAACGAGGACAGCTAGATTTTCGGAAATAACCGCATAGTCAGTAATTGATGTGATAAAGAAGCTGGAATAGGATTAATGGAAGACACGAGGCGGGCGAAGAGGGTCATTGGAGCGCTCAAGGAGTATATTAGAGATGAAGTTTGGAAATATGTTAGTGGAAGAATTAAGAGAGGTGTATGGAAGGAAAGGGATGCCTGTGACCACAAGCAGGCGCCAGATTTCAGGCATAAGGGAGTAAGAGAAATTTCGCTTGTAGGTAACGCAGTCGAGGATTGGAATAAATTACAATTACGGAGGGGAGTTATCAATAACTTACCAAAAATGTTGAAAGAATTTAAAGTTAAAATTCATAGATGATAATAGTAGGTGGGTGGGGAAATTACCTTGAAGAATTTAAGATAAAAATCAGGAAATGGGAAAAAGTGGGTGTATTGCGAAATTTCCTCTGGACCCTGGACCCTGTGCTCCATTGAAATTAATTTAAAACCTGTTATTCCTTTATCTCTTTCTTAGTGTTACTGCAAAACGCTGTTACTGCCCAGGGGGACGAGTAATTCCCTTGAGAACTTGAGACGTTTTCTTTTATGTCTTACATCAATTTTAAAAGACGTCATTAACTATCAAAATTCTTACCTTGGCAAAAAGAACCTTTACACAACACTTGCTTTAATACTACAAGCAATTACTAAACTTGATGAAAATTTGAATTAGTAAAACCCTAATTTTATTGTATTCCAGATCATAAAAAAAGTAAAAATTAAACGTAATCTGTGAAAACTTTTCTGCAATAATTCATCAGCAAAAATACAGCAAATATTTCTGAAAAGTAAGAGACATGGGACATTTATCACTGAGTAATTAGTTATTGTACGACTTAACTGTCCGTATTATAAACAGAAATGTTTTCGTCTTTCAAAGTTCTTAATCTGTAAACAATCGTTTTCAGCACAGGGGATCAGGGCATGTTATTATCACGGTGTGAAAACGACAATTATAGGCCTAGATTAAACATGAATCGAATAAATTAAGATATAAACAATGAGCCATCCAGATTTCAGTTTTCCATGGTTTCCCGAAATCACTCCAGGCGAATTCCGGGATAATTCTTTCATAAGGACATGGCCAAATTCTTTACCGTTACTTCGCTCCAGTTATTTTCCACCTACGGGGACCTAGATGTCGACGAGATATAAAGCCCTAAGCAAAAAATAACGCAACTTTCACTTAAAATCTCCAGTAATTCAGTTAGAGAAGAACCCGAAATCTGAGCATAATATACCAGCCACTGCCTGCTATAAACATTTCAGCAGCGACTTCAGTACAGAGATGCAAACTGAAATATTCATAACGCATTACCGACAGATAAACCTAATGTTATACACATCAAAATGTAATTTAAAATTATGTGTTTTGCTTCAGCTTTTTTATTTGTGATCAAAGTACTTTGCTCACGTACGCCATTAGCTGCAATTAAAAATCAATCCGAATCCGAATACAAATGAGAAACTGCTGCACTCTTTGTTAATTATGTTTTGCTTTTATTAGCGCGTTAACGAGAATTCTGCATAATTATATTTCCAGTTTTATTACATCATTTATATGCGCAAAGCACACATTTCCGTCGGAATGGACAGGGCGGGATTGCGCAGCTGTTTACGCCAAACGAGCAGCTCGGGAAATTACTTTCGGGTAGTGTCGGAACGGGAAATTTAGGATCGTGTTTGCTGCACTAATCTGAACGACGCGAATACAAAATCTCATTCTGCTTTGAAATGTCCGGCAGAGTATTTGGCAACGATAAACTTTTGCTCTAAACCGAATTATTACAAATAATTATCATAGCAGGGGAAAAAATCGTACAATGGTTATTATCTAGTTGTGTATACAATATACAGAGTGATCCAGGATGGAAAACTGAATAGCATGGACCAATAGTTACAAAATAACACCCTTGTATGTTCAGAATTTGCTTTTTATACGATTTTTGTGGATATGGCTGGTTTTGAATTCCTTTCCGTATAAACTTTTTTACCGGCCGGGCCTCCAGATTTGGGTTTACCATCATTTCCCCAAATCACTCCAGGCGAATGCCAGGATGCTTCCTTCAAAAAGGCCATTGCCGAATTCCTACCCGTTCTTTGTCCCCAGTCCCATCCCACCTCTAATGACCTTAGCCGTCAACGAGGTGTAAAGCCCTAAGTAAAAAAAATCTTTTTTAAGTCACTAAATTAACCTTTTCACTCTTTGATTCTAATTCTTTTTGTTTAGTAATCAAAAGTTCAAATAGAGCTTGTTAAAACTATTCTTATTACAACAATTGTGCCGCAATAGTCAATTTCCTCATATATTCAAGGCTCGTTTAATGCCTGCTTACAGTGGTGTTATTCAAAGAAGCAGGTAGTTTTAAATATGATCAGCGGATGCGATGTACCCTAAACTCCCGGAAGAACTTCAGCCTCCTGCAATTCAAATTATCATCACAGAAATAGGAAAGGTTTCCTTTTAAATAGCGACATTAGAAATCAGAACAAATTTGATTTTAATAGTTTGAGATTTTATTTCAAACTGTCCTTTCGCTTCAAACAATCCCACCGATCGATATTTAAATTGAAAGATAAATTATCAGAAGATTCCGCCTCACATAGTTCCAAACATTAACTTAACACGACATTTGAAATTTACTATCAGTTACTTTTTTCAGCTGTAAGGTCCGAAAAAATTATTTGATGTATGTTATGTAAACGTTCTCATATCAAAAATGTTCCCTTCAAATTTATTTACATCAGTTCCTCTGTATGTATCCTCGCAACCGTGTCAGCCGATTGGTCAACTCGGCGCCTCACACTTTACTGCTGACAAAGAAAATATTGCACGCAAATCTATTTTGCTGGTAGTGAAACCGAAACAAATTTAATATTAAAATAGCTTAACTGAATAGTATGTAAATAATTCTGGAGTTTCTGTGGCCCTACACAACACCTTAAACCGTCGCCTCCCTTTCCAAACAAAAACACTCAAGTTAATATATGGGTTTACAGACAAATACGCCGAGCCGTTACGAAACCGTCTCAGAGACTTACCACACTTGATACACAACTTGTAAAATCTTTTATAGCACTCAGAATGACAACCCCTCCTCAGGATGGTTGGGATGTCTGTGAAAATTCCTAAAAAGTCTTATTATTTTTACAGAAAGTCATGGGAGAATTTGGTAAACATGTTTGAAATTGAGCAACTAAAATTACTGTATGGGCCAATCAACCTCAATTATAACGGGCATCACCGGGTCCTCTGCTAGTATAAAAATAAAATCTAAACTCGTCGAAGTAAGATCTGTTATTTAGAACGGAAAATCTATTGGCCGAGGAAATACCGTTCTGAAAAGTAGATTAACACCGAGAGTTAGAAATAGATATAAGTGAATAAATAAATGAATGTAATTTAATTTCGATGGAGCACACACTCCGATGTCAATTCCCTGACATCAAATTAGCACTGTTTATATTATTTTTTAATTGTCTTATATAATTTGAGTGTTAAATTGCTCACCCATCTAATTTTGTGATTTACAAATACTTTTGGTAAATTATTCATCACTTCACTTGGTAATCTGTCCTTGACACCCTTACCAAGAAACGAAAATTTTGCACTCCTCTTTGTTTCACCACCAATCAATCTTTAAGACCCAGAAAGATCATTATTAAACCTGTATGTATGAAGAATAGTACCTTATGTAAGTGAAGAATGAATTTTAAAATGCCAGTAATTAGCTGGAGAGATAAAATGCAAGATCGCTTTGAAATAATTGGGGAAGAAAGAAGTTTGTGGAAAACTCTGAATGAAAGAAGGAACAGGATATGGGGGATAATCGTAGGAAGATTTAAAGGAAATATGAAAAAAGTTAAGTAGGTGACAAATATTATAAAATAGTAGACCCTAAATGTATATTTATGGGCTTAGTTTTTAATGGATGAACTGGGATGAAGAAATTAGTTTCTTATATATAAAAATCAATGTTTGTGGGTTTGTTCGTCTTCTATGCATTCCTATACCATTTATCAGATTGCAATGAAACTTTGGAGAGTTTTCGAGTGTGCGTCTGCGAAGGTTCCTGTGAAAAAAAAATCCAAAAAGTCACCCCCTATTCCCCATAACACCCCATAATTTAGGCAAAACCACGAGCTGGAAGATAGCATTAGACCAGTTATTATTATTATTTCGTATCATAAATATACAGTTAAACAATCACAAACATCAAATTATACTGGACCAGTATTTGGCCACTTCCAGTGCATTTTCTGAGGCCTCATACAGTTCAGCTGCCGAGCAGGATGCTGGACACAGTCGACACTGGAGCATGAGCTGGACAGTCTGGTCTTCACCACAGTCGCACTTGATACCACTGATCTCAGAATAGCCCCATCTTGATAAGTTCACTTTACATCTGCCCACTCCTGATCTCAGTCTATTCAAAGACTTCCACGTCAACCATCCCTTGTCATAACCAGGTGGCAAAGATTCAGACACTCTTCCCCAGCCATGCGGAAGGGGAGCCTTAGCTACCCATAGTTGTAACCTGGCTTCTTCAGTTGTTGTTGTAAGTTCCTGAGATATTGTTAAGAAACTTTTCCTGGACTTCAGTCTTTGCCTGTGAGGGATATGCCCATATAGTGGATGAGACCAGTGAAGATGCTGATGACAAATGTAATGTTACTAATTAATTGTTGATATGTGACAGAAATGGGTTTGTTTTTGCGGTTAAGTGTCTAACTTACACATTTGTTGTGCAGTAGAACTCCAATCATCCGAATCAATTGGGACCGAACCCCTTTCGGATAGTCAAAAATTGGGATAATTGGATTTTTTCCGAAAAAGGGAGAAAAAATATTTTTAAAGAAATAGAGCTTTTAATTAATTAAATGAAATGAAAACATTTGTACATGTTAAGCGTACTTACAGGTGCTGTACTCAGCTGTTACTCAGCGTCATGCAATAAAAAATAAACATAATGTTTGGTAACGTATGTACCTGCCGTACTGTAATTAAAAGTCATTGCTTTTTGAACATCTTTGTCAAAGTATGCTGTCTGACTGTATTCATCCGTTTTCGGGCAGCCAAGTCACTCATCCGCTTGTCAGTGAGAAGTTGCATGTGGTCACACTCGGGCTGACGCTCCGTCCACTTCGATGCAGTTTCAAAGCCGGCAAGTGCTTGACCAGCTGATGGTCCCGTGTATGCTACAACTTCGACATTTAGGTCATCTTCTTCCTCGTCACTTTCTTCTCTCACGCTTTCAATAAGTTCATCATCGTGAGATCGAAGGCTTTCGCGGCGTATCGATGAAATGTAGTCTTCACGGGTTTTCCGCCGTATGTTGTTGAAATGCGACAACGAGCTTTCGGCGACTGAATCTGCCGCCATCTTCACCTGAAGATGGCGGCAGAGTCAGCCGCCGAAAGCTCGTTGTCGCATTTCAACAACATACGGCGGAAAACCCGTGAAGACTACATTTCAAGTTCATCATCACTTAGAATTTCATACCCAGGGCCAGTCGAATCACACACCACGTTTCCGTATTAATTAAAAAAGTGATTCGTATAGTCGGTGTTTGGATAAGTGGAGTTCTACTGTAGTTCATATACCTACCCTGAGGATACTAAATAACTGAAGTGCCTTATTGATTCATCCGCGCAGGTTTTGGGTCGCAGCGCTTTTGATCCCACATAACGCGTTTGACCACCGCAATGCTAATTTCCTGTACTTAATAACAGCTTTGCACACGTTTTCGGGGGACTACTCGATAACGACAGTGGAATTTGGTTACCACACAATTAGGGCGGGTTAAATTTTGAACGCTGAATACAATTTGTAAATGGCGCCAGTGATGTTTGCTGGGCCGGAAGCTATTACCTTCAAAAGCCACCACTTACAATTCTCTGCGGTGCATGCAGCGGAACCAGTTCCATCATGCAGCAGGGCCGCTCGTGCAGTTTACCGACAAACAGTAGGCTTAATCAACTTAACGCATTTTGACTACACTACTTCACAGAGCGGCACAAGGGATTCGTTTACGGATATATTGTCTTTTTCAACCAAAGATTAAATTCTACGTCACGACTCTCCTTTATTGGACGATTCCCCTTACAAAGAATCACTGACCACATTCCAATTATATGCATAAGCGATAGGCGTGGAATGAATCATCTTGTCTTGGGATTACTAAGTATCTTTTATACTTCGTAGAAACAGGTGATGACTTCTCAGAAGCTTTGCCTTGAAGTCTATCAGCGCATACAGAGAAAATTCAAACCTATAACTTCAAAATATTTCCATTCAGTAATTCGCCTCTTTACAAGTTACACATAGTGTGGTGCATGAGTGATAGACCACGCATTTTGGAGGACGCTGGTTCGAATCATTTCTGAATATCCAATTTCAGTTTTTCATGGTTTCCAAAAGTCAAACCAACCGCATACCAGGCTGGTTGCTTTTAAAAAGTTGTGTCCGAATTCACTATCGTTCCTTTCTCCAAGTCATTTTCCGTCTTTAATTGCCTCGCTGCTGACGAGGTGCAATGCCATAAAGAAATTACTAGTTACATAAATTCCAAGAACATTTCCCATTCTGAATTATCCTAAGCTGATTAGTTATCTGTCTCATATACAGGGTATCCAGAAATGAAAGGATAATCCTGCAACAGCAAATAGGTCACATCATTTCCTACTATATGACAAAATTTTATTTTAGTAAAAGATTCACCATTTTCGAGACATTGACTTTTTAAATATTTTTCGAAATATATGAATTTTTTCAGTTAATTCCATACCATTTCTACAAATTAAAAATTGTTGGACTCCTTTTTTTTATATAATCGTAGGCTTCATTTTTTTTAATTTACTCAAAAATATTTGACTCATCTAAATCAATGTTGTTTTTTCCTTAAAACTTTAAAAAAAAATTATAAAAAATGGTATAATTATTTTAATATGATTGTTTAATGGTAGTTTAATCATGTAGCCATGTAGTCAGCCGTTTGAATAAATTTGTATACACTTTTTACACAACTTTTTTTAAAGTTTTTTTATTGTTTTAAGAAAAAAATATGTCACAAATATCCTTGAATAAATTTTTTAAAAAAAGCGGGGTTCAAAAAGTCTTAATTTATAGAAATGGCAAAGAATAAACCGAAAAACGTCACATTTTTTGAAAAAAAATTTTAAAAAAAAACAGTATCTCAAAAATGTTGGGAATTTTACTAAATAAAATAGTAGGACATGATGTGGCGTATTTGCGGTTGCAGGATTATCCTTTCATTTTCTTCCTGTAGAGTATAAGTGAAGCCGAGACGAAATAACTTTTGTTTTTGAAGAATGCTCTTTTCCACTTATGCCGCCTTATTTTGGATATCATGCTTTCGTCGTCCGTAAGTTCTAATTTTACTTCATAAATAACAGAATTCACTTAATTCCTGTCCTACATCGTATCATATATACATGTTGTCATTTCTGTTGTCACCACTGTTATCATTTCTGTTATAATAGCCGTAGTCTAACTTTGATTTTCATTTATCCCCTGCTCTATAATAATTTTTTCCTTGTGAGTAGCTGCTAACTGAGGAGTACCATCAGCATATTTCAACATACTGATGGTACCTCATCGAACCACTACGCCACATTATTATTATTTTGTTCACTTAGTTCATTGTTTTTTCTGTACACCAGTTGAGTGTCACCGGGGTTAGGTTGTAACTTGACCTCACACCATTTAAAGTGTTGCATGTATCTTTTGACGCTCAACGTTTACTACAGCGAATTGATTCATAATTATATTTTAAATTTAGTCCTGATAACTGATTTCTGGAACGATCTCATGGCTCAGTGATTAAGGTGTCTGACTGGGTATCGGAAAGTTACCGGTTCTAATCCATACCTCGGCTGGGATTTTCGTTGCACCTTAACCCGAACTAGCCTTTGATACACCTTGCTGTGTAAGGTGAAGTACGTCAGAACGCCTCCCTGGTTTGAATTCCACGTTAAACTATGGGTCCTCTGTATCCGGTAGGAAAAGTTAAGACGGCTATGATAATGGGCAGAATGCGCAGACCATAGTAACCATGTCAGCAGGTCATTACAGCCACACAGATTTGTTAAAAAACATTATGAAAACCTTATTATAGGCCTACAAACGCCATAAAAGTGCCTTTGTTTCTTGTTGATATGCCTTTGCAATGTTAAACCCAGAATAACGTATCTTGTACATCTGTTTCTTCTAAATTCAGGCTTACATTCATCAAATATCTCTCTGGTTATCTAATTTAATTAGAACGATAGAAGGCTTAGAATGGTTACAGAAATATTTAGACAGGATATTCAGTTTTATAGGTCAACATAAAATGAAAACTGATCGCATAAACAGCCATCTTATCAGCTTTATATCTAAAAAATAAACTGATTTTGTATTATACAGAGGGGGCAAAATTCCTTTACAGAGGAGGCGAAATTCCTTTCTAAATGAAAAAAGGTAAATATCTTGATAAAAAGTTTTATAACATACTTTTTTGAAACGAATGAGCTTATAAAGTGACAGGGAATGATTTCAAAGTACTGAGGAACTGGGATAAACAATTTTGGTCAAACACGTTGTAACAGGCCTCAAACCTAAACTTGAAATGGAATTGTGTTTTATGAACCGTTTGTAGCAAGCTAGAGTTTGGCTGAATATGATTTTTGTATGATTGTCTTGTAATTTACTGTAAATTCAGAGTACATGGACTTTGTTTGTGGAAAAGAAATTAAATGTTTCTAATTGTAAGTATTAAGGTGAGCTACGATGTTTCAAGGATGATTTACTACAGTTTAAAATGATTTATGTGGATAATTCTGTGTTTAAGTATCTTTAATTTTCATTTCTAAGCATTTTGTAATGATTGTAAATGATTATGTATTATTCTGATTGTTTTAATATGTTTTCAATTGTTTAAGTATTGTTAATGTTCGAGAAATATCTGTCGGAAGCCTTTGTAGTGTTCTAGAAATTTCGATGGAACTTTTATAATGCGACGATCAGAGACTAAGTGATGGATTTTACAGAGACAGCTTACGTCGGCCAAGGACAGCGTTGAGCGAACAGTTTTAGCAGTATTGTCTTTTTAAGAAGTGTCGAATGTAATCGTTGGAATTTTGTGTTTATTTGTGAGCTGTATCTTGAATTGCGATGCCTTACTAGCAATAAAACCAGTTAAAATCTGAAACTGGATCGTGGACTGGTTATTTAATATGTAATTAAAAACCACGAGGCATCTAATAACATGATTAAGTGGTGTTATAGGAGTGGATCCGCATTTTTAGTGTCACGTGCAGGGTCTGGAGGAATGAAAGGTACCACTTGGATTTACTTGTGAAAATTTCTGTAGAAAACTGTAACTAATACGATAGTACGATAGATGACCTAGGTCTGGAGAAATTGGAAGCCCGTAAGTAGAAAAAACTGACGCATTTGAATAAGGCTGGTGTACTAGAAACTGTGAAATGTAGACATTTCTCGAAGGGCAATAATAGATGTGTAAAGTGAAACAAACTGACAAATGAAGCATAAACTACTGATAATAATAGCTGAAGTCGTGCAGAAGTACGAGCTCTGACCTTTGAAAAAATTTAGTTGACGTAGGTACTCAGACAAAAAGTATCTTGAATTTTTGCGACTGATTAAGATCAGCACACATTCTTCTTATCATTATATCTTAGCATAATTTTAATAAAGGACTAGAATTTTTCAGAAAACTCCTGTAGACGCAGGTGGATGCTAGAATTTTTTAATTGGTACACTGAAACAACTTTATAGGCCAATATTGATGTGAGGAAATTGTGAATAAATATGATATTAGATAAATTGTTTCCTATAGAGAATTGAGGTAATCTAGACCTAGGTTTACTGGTATATGAAACAATATCCGAAAAATGTTCAGCTATTTTTTACATACTTGTAGAAATTATTTAACCTTTCTACTCGTTACCTTTCTGTCTTTCAGCCTCAATTACACTTGCATAAGCACATAAACGAAGAGAGACAGAGAGAGAAGGAGAGGCAAACTCTGATAACTTGGTGTATAAATTTTCCTCTCCATTCCAGTCCATTTATATGCAGCGTTCCTAATGCTGAATAGAACATCCGTTAGCGAGTAACGCACTCATGTGACAAGATTAAACTATTCACGGTAAACACTGGTGTATTTTGGTTCTGTCAGCAGAGGTGGAAATTCTAGTGTAATTTATGTTTGTTCGGACGCCTCTCCTCTATTTGCAAGGGCGCCTTATTAACCGCTCTATCTGAAACAATAAGCAGACCCCGAGAAACGATAACAGATCAATCAGTGATCCTTAAATGTTGTGATAGGGCTGCAGGTGCGCACGCTCGTAGATAGTAACAATTATTTGCAGTACACCTAGATAATTAGAGGCGTTTTGTATGCTCGTTTTCATCATTAAATGATCGAAATGTGTAAAAAAAAATAAAAAAAAAAAAATAGTTTGTGCTCTGTCGCACGCCTCTTATGGCATGACACATCTTAAATTCGACCACATTACGCTACTAATTGTACTGATCAAGTGTTATCTACCACTTCAAATTTCTTGAATATACTACTCACCCCCGCATCCGCAGCAAATTTAATAAACGCAGCTTGCGGCAACAAAGCTGAGTGGTGTGGCCTGGGAATTTGTCAACTTTCCTCCTTCGGTAGCCTTTGATGTGGGTTAACACACGCCGACACCAATATCAGATAGTGACAGAGTGGCCAGCCGCATAAACGCAGTTTTTTTAAAAAATTCTTGGGACTTTAGTTTTCAACATTCACGGATCCTGATGGAGGAGCGGTAACGCTCGGGCCTGGAATTCTGGAGGAAGAGGGTTTGATTCCCCGTCTGACCATCCCGAATTTGGTTTTCGATGATTTCCAAAAACACTCAAGGTGAGTACTAGTATGATTTCTCCACAAAGCCATGCCAGAATTTCTTTCTGTTCCTCCCCTCCCCAAATCCTCTCTCGAATCTAATAGCTTCCATTTAAACAAACTGTAAAACTTGAAGAAAAAAATCTTTAACTCAGGAAGAAACTCATGGAGTTCACAATTTTAGTGGGTTTAGTGGAGGTCTGAAAGGAAGTATTTATATATATATATATATATATATATATATATATATATATATATATATATATATATATATATATATATTCATGACCGTCTTTATTCTTTTCTGTTTCTTATACCTTTACGCTGCGTCGAAATAGAGCTTGTTAGAGGTGAGAAAGGCCATGATCTTTTTGATAGAACCATCCCAACATTCACCTAGAATGATTTGCGGAAACCATGGAAACTTCGAAATCTGGATGGCCAGATCGGGATTCGAACCCGCGCCATCCTGAATGCGAGGCCAGAATTTTACTGCCCACACAATGTGTTCGGTTATGAGTACTAAATGAAAGCCATGTAAAGATTTAAATTTGTCTTTTTAATCCATAGTTTGCGTAATTTTTTCACGAAAAACAACAAAAATTCATCAAAAATTTTAGTGATATGTTGTCACCTAAAGTTTACAGAGAGAATAATCTTCCCTGAGTTTTTGGTTTTCGAAAAATAATTAAATAAGGGATTTTAATAAATTCGATTTTTCAGAAGGAAATTTCGAGAATGGAAATGATTTTATCTATCATTGTATAGAGATTTTCATGCCTTAGATAACATGTGGGAAATATTCATTTTTTTTCAAGATTTTCGTTATCAGTACTGCAAGACAGAGAAATAAAGATAATGGAATGTATTCGTGGGTTTTCAGTTGCAGTATAGGGAACACATATTTTTTTTTTCGTGAATTAACAGGTGAGCATATCAAAGCAAGAAGTGGAGACAATGTCAAGGAAAATGGTAAAAACTGGATAGAAGGCATTCGTATGTAGTTCAAGATAGTATAAACTGGTACTTTTTAAATTGGGATGTTTATGCGTGCTGTCAAATCCCTTTTAGAGTTTAAGCCGAGCACGCTAGGTTATTTATTTATCGTATAGCAATTTTAACACTTTTATGATACACTGGAATAAAATATACATATTGAAACTTTACAAGATTACGGACATACAACTAGTATATTAATATAGACTATGGATTCCTTAGTTGACAGCAGGGTGTAAAGTTAGTTCGCCTCCTCGTGGTACACCCTGGGTAACGCTAAATGAACGAGCACATACTGGCAGTCAGACTATCATGGTGGATCTCCTGACAAAGTCACTTGCTATATGGACAAGATACCAGACAAAGAAAACGGTCCATCTAACGCCCATTTTACTAGAAACCTCGGGCTTTTGGTTCGAATCTGCCATATAAATATAGAAAATATAAGTCATAGTAAATGCCAGTATCTACCAAGAATTTTAAAAAATGACAACATCGATCTTGTTGCCATACGAAACAGAAGGTGTATGGTACGCGAGCGCTAACGTTCTGAAGTCTCATTCGGGAGTAAGCGGGTTGGAATCCCCATCCAACCACCCAGATTTGGGATTTCAATCGTTTCCCCAAATCACGCAAATGCCGACATGGTCCCATTTAAAAGGGCATGGCAAAATTCCTACTCGTTGCTTGCACCCTTTCCAGGCTCTAATGACCTCGACGTCGACGAGGCGTAAAGCCATAACCTTTTAGAATTTAAGAACTGATTATGTATTTAAACCAAACTAAAATAATACTGGATTGAAAGTTTTATAACAAATAAAGTATTGTATTATTGCCACTGTCACTGGGAACAGACAGTAATCGTGTTGAGATAGCTGGTTGACCAGTGGGAGGGACTGTGGAGCTGACTTGGAGGGTGGAGACAGCTGCTGGCGGCAGGATAGTGGCCCGCAGCGAGCCTGATATTAATACAGCCACCTGCTGGGCCGACGGCGCCCCGCCGAGTTCGCTCTGCGATACGGCCTCCACCGCCGATACATCTTACTTGCTCCGCTGGAGGTAGACACATCAGTAACGTTTCCCAACAAGAAAGCGAGGGGCATGTCTCCAAATGGTATTTAGCTCTACTCTCCTTTAGTTTCTCCTTCGCTTCTGTTAATATGCGATGTTACACGGCATATAAAAGAGGTAAAAGTGTTAAACAAAAACTATAAACAGGAACATTAATAAATAGGATTAAACAGAATTAAGAATCACAGTTTGCCATAGCGAGAGTGAGGCAGGTAGTATGTGTAAGTTAGGAATCCAATATGGTACACAGGCCACGCTAAAAGGTCAGTAACCCTGTTCGCGTCCTGATATGGTAGCACACCACGAATACCAAAAGTCACCTCCTGAGAGGGATACTATCTGTGGGCTCATCCATAAGGTAGAGGGGATGGAAAAACAGAAAGAAATTCAGGACGATAGGGTTAGTAACAACAACATTGAAAAGACATCAGACAATCACAGTACAGTTACCCAGAGGGTATTTAAAGCCCACCGGGATGCAACATAGCTCTCAGTTTTGTTTAGTTCGTTCAACATGATTCAGTGTGGTACTGCCTGCTAGATGTAAATCCATTTATATTTCTTTCTTTCTGCACTCACGCTCGCTCTCGCAGCAGGGTTTAAAGTGAAGTAAATTAAGAACATTAGAAGGAAATATGTAATTTCCTTGTATTACGATAAAGCTGTTGAATTGCTGATGTTTAGAATCACCACCGGGAGAACTGTATGGACTTGTTTAATTGCTTTCCTGTGAATCTTAAGTTGAACTTGTTTGATTGTTTACATATGAATCGTAAGTGGAAACAAATTGATTACTTGACAATTTTACGAAGTTGATTGAATACGAGTTCCTATTTTGTATCAATGTGATTGGACAGAATATAATTTGATTTTGTGTGGTTCATTATCTATTCACGTAATTTATTTTTTGTAATTGTTTCGGTCTCCTGGAATTTCGCTATTGCTAGAAGTTGTTATAAGAGAATGCAGTCAATCCCCGGCAAAGAAGACCAATGATTAAATGAATTAGCGGAGAAATATTTAAGGTGTGGGGTCGGAAAGTTACAAATAGTAAAAAGTCGCCATTATTTGCGTTTTCAGCGAATCGGAAACCGTTAGTATTACTGTGTTCTACATGTATTACTGAAACACGTATTTGGAAAAACTCTATCATCAAATTTGCCTATTACAAGACACTATGGTTCTACTTACTTACTTTTTAATTCTTCGTGTCCGGAAATCATAATAGTTTTGCCGAATGTCTTCGAGTGTTGTTGAAAACTGGCACTGCTTTCAACCATACAGGTCTGCTGTTCTCCACATTCACATCGATTGTCTGTTGTCAGACCACATTTATACATGTTATCTTTAATCGGTGCCACTTCTGTTCTTACACGGTTGAGGGTTCTCTATTTTATCCAGTTCAGTTTCATGCCAGAAGGTTCTTCCTCAGAGATTGGGTAAGAGTTTGGAGGGTCGACATTTTTGCGATTTAGAAAAGGAGTTTCAGATATTAGCCTTGAAGGTTGAGGGCTTGGTATCCCAAACATTTCGTGCCTCTCATCGAACGTTTGTTTGAATCACTGTGTATACTTATGTGAGTTACGTCGTATTGTTGGTTCTATAAATCCAGCTGCTTTATACAGTAGGTGTATTGAGGTTGGTTTCATGTAGCAAGTCTAATTCAAGGCTATATCCACTTTCTTTGATTGTGGTGAATGATTCCAAACAGGATTTCATACACTACAGTGTAAAAGCAAAGTGCTTGAGAAGATGTGCGCAAGACAGCCGTATTTTTAGTATGTTGTACCTCGTGTGTACTTTAGCTGCAGTTATTTCGCGCTCTTCTTATAAGCAAAACTTCTATCTATAGTGACTCCAAAATGTTATTTTTCTAATAAAATGGATATTTGCGGACACGTGGAAAAGAAAAAGGTTAATAAACTATCACAACAGGGAGTAAATGTACATATAACAGCTCGATAGCTATGTGTTTTTTTTAATCGATGATACAATAGTTTAGAACATGATAAATACAAAACTTTTTCTGTAACAATACTCAAAATATCCAGACTTAAAGCTCCGGCGAACCCTAGAAATCGATATCTTACCCAAATACAACGCTTCCACCACGTAAAGGCAGTCGTTCAGTTAGTTGCTATCTGTTGTGAAATTGTCATTTAATATGCCAAACTTAATTGTTTATTGGGGTGTGTGTTTTGATTAGAATTCAGAAAATAGCCATTTAAAATACGTATAATATAGTAAAGAGCCCGGACATGGATTCAAATCCTCGTCTGACTATCCAGATTTCGGTTTTACATCGTTTTCCGAAATGAATGTGTAGGGAAATTTCCTCCTTAGTGTGCGTTCCATCGCAGTTAAATTAATTAATTACGACGTCGATGAGGCGTAATGCCAAAAAAAGAGAGTTTAAAAATCTTGTTTTAAAAACTCTGGCTTCGAAACAAGATCACGATGGCAACTCAAACCTAGAAAGCTTAATAGAAAACTTCCTACAGACAGCATATCTAATCATTAAATTGTGAGCTTTCCTTAAATATAGTGAATATCCTACTGACTGGTTGCATCATTAGTGCGCACCTGATGTAATGTTGATGTTATGTCAAAATCCAGTGACTACCGTAAGAGCAAATGCTATGATGTGCAGATGTATTAAAGCTTACTTGCGCTTAAATCTGCTGTAATGTAGCTTACAGATTTCATAATGACAGATATTACTGTATTGTTTCGTGTTACTTGGGCGTTGGTATTCAACAATATCCGATTAGGAGACCAGTAAAGTCAACAATATTACTTCACTCACTATGCAAATTGAATGAAATTTCGAAGTAATCTATTATTAATTTTTATTTTATCAATTATGATTTGATTTAACAAATACGCGCAAATCTGTTTTGCTCCTCTATCGGTTCGTCGTTTATTTTGGTCATAGATATTGCTGCCAATTTTTTTCTTCTTTTTCCCTAATTTCTCTTAATTGTACTTGTAACTAAGCTATAGTGGCTCCACAGGCTTTATAGAACTTTCTGTTACACTCGTTACTGGTTAATTACATTTACACAATAATATTAGAGATTAGTAATAATCCACTACAGCAATAAATTACTAAGTCACCAGGGAAAATATATAACAATTTGCGATGAAAAAAAATATTATTAGAAGGTAATTCAAGATGTTCCCTACAAACGTTCACATGCATATAATTTAGGTTCAATATACTATCTTCTTCAACGTCGGAACACTAAGAGATTAGACTGATCGCTGCAGACCCCTCAGTAATAATAATAATAATAGTAATAATAATAATTTGCTGCTCTAAAACTGTTATTTGATAGCTCGACTCGCATATCACACATTGTGGTCATATTTCACGTGTGTTGACGCCTCTTATTATGTTTCCGTAATTAATAATTTTATTTTTTCCGCAGGCCGTTTGGGTAGCTTCGCGGACCCCAGGTTGGAAAAACCTGTTACAGCGGATATTATGCAAATGGTGGTGTTGGGAGCATTATGCGTTCTGGATACATCAGGAATCAAAAGATTGGTTTGCCAGATAAATCAAAAATAATTTTGTTGAGCCTGTAACTAAAACATCCACTTATAATCAAAATATACTTCAAATTGAGTTCAACCCGCACACACACTAAATAAAAATATACTGGTACACTGCAGGAATTTACTGAGTATAAATAAACTCATATACCTTCAAAGATTGCTTTGGCTGGCATGTATTTATTTTATCTGTTGTTATTTCACTATTTTGTCAGCTTACATTAATGTTTCAGTCATCTGATATTACTCATAAAATCTGTAGAACGTTACTCATTATTTATATTATCGTTCGAATGTCTTGAATATTCACTCAACACTAGCATGTTGTATTGCTGCCAAAATCAATCAATTTATCTCCATATTGTCTTCTCATATCTCCCTCCGACCGGGAATATATGCGATTACACACATGTTAGTATCAACCAGAGATAATCATAATTCAAAGACAATTTTAAAAGTCTTTACTCCTGTTCTGAGCCATCAACTACCTGATTTCTTAAATACTAATACAATAGCACAGACATTTATCTCACAACCTAATTTTTGATCCGCTATCATCAAACTGAAACAATTTGAAGGTAGCCGATTTTGATGACTTACTACTATACACATTTGCTGAGTCCACAATCCAAGCTCTAGTTATGCGTTTATATTCACACTTGACTCTACATGTATTCATCCACAGGCTAATACCTGTAGTAGCTCACAAACAGTTCATATGAATCAGCCAAAATCAAATAACCACACTTATAAGTTGGTGTTAAAGTCAAAAACAAATACTTTAACTCGCATCTAGAACACATACACGTCCCGATAAATTGACAACTCCAAATTTTTTGTATTGAAATGACTGCTCACAATAAAGATTCTAGAGATATTTGGAAAAACATTTCAGTTTTTGTGATCCTATACTCTAAATATTTGGATCTGAGAATATTGATTATGGTTATGGCTCTGATGGCATTAACATGGAATTATTGAAGTATCCAGGCCCTACGTGTGAATTACGAATATGTAATGAGTGCTGGGAGAGCTAAAAATAGCAAACAGCTGACAGACGACAGAAATTATATCCTTCTTCAAAAAGGGAGAGTGTAATAAATGTAAAAATTATAGAGGCATTAATCTAACAATTGCTATTTATAATGTATTAGTCATAATAATAAATTCCAGACTGAAGATCATAGTAGCAGTCAAAATACATAAGGAACAAGCAGGGTTATCGAGGGAAGGTCATGTGATAACATCTTCAGAATTAAGAGAATTTTAGAAAAGAGACGCGAAGTCAATGATTCCCATCCCGACAATACAAATGGAAAACAAAAAATATCTAAACGTCCTCCTTTATGGAAATGTAACAATATCTTAAGAAAGTGAAGAGGAACTACAAAAAACATTATATCAACTAGCAGGAATGGAATAAAACCTCCAGATATCCAAAAAGAATGCAAAAGTGATGGTTCATTTACGGTAAACACCCCATTCGCTCTAAGAGAGTAATTGACGACACAGTGATTGAATAGGTAATGAATTTTAGCTACCGAGGATGCGAAATCAGTTATAACACAGATATAGAGAAAAGATCAATAAATTTGAATCTGTATGTCGGACATTAAATAGAGCACTTCAGAAAAAAACAAGCAAAGTTCTTTTCCGAATGCAGCTAATTATTTCATAGCCTCAAATCATTTGTGTCTAGAACACATGCAGCATATGGCGATATAAATTCATTTTGAAGGTATCAATTAGATTTTAGAAGCTTACAGCAAGATTCCATCTTTCACATCAAAACACAGAAGAGAAACGATGGTATGTAATAAAGCTGATGTCATATCTGAAAAATAATTTCTTTAAATTTACGAATTCTTCGAGCCGGTTTAATCCGACAGCTTATCGCTTTCTTGCAGACACCATTATTAAGCAAAAAAAGTTCCAAAGTCTTTGAAACACGACAATAGCTCGATGACCGCCTAAAGATCACAACCAGAGTACATTAGGCCCAGTTTTTTTTTTTTTTTTTTTTTTTTTTTTTTTTACTTGTGGCTTTACGCCTCGTCAAAGGCGATGTCATTAGAGGCGGGATGGGATTGGGGGACAAGGAATGGGAAGGAATCCGGGCATTCGTGGAGTGATATGGGGAAACCATGGAAAACTCAATTCTGGATGCCAGCACGGGGATTCGAACTGGCGTCCTCCAGAATGAGAGGCCAGAACGTTAACCGCTCGTTCCCAGGATTTGAACGCCTAACTCTTGCCAGAGCAGTGCATTGGTGTTTCATCACACATGGACATATTGTGGGAAGGGGGGAAAAATTTCAATCAAAATTTAGCAATAATTATTGCTTGGCTGTCAAACGAGTATCATTATTTTTTCCCGTTTAACCATTCAGCACGATACGCAATTAATAAACACCAAAATATATTAAGTTCCCTAATAACACAGATTGAAAATAATTTTTTGTTTCAAAAATGAAATGAGCGCACAAAACTTTGATGGTAACCACAGTTGCGTGATGTCTGTTGACCTGTTCAGCCTGTCTGTTGTGTAGCACCTTTTATCGAACGATGGCAGAACTACATCAGGTTTTTGTAAAGTGTCGCCAACTTTCGTGAGAATTTTTCAAGTTCAGCTTCAGCTTGAATAATTTAACTTTTGTAGTGTAAAGAGGAATATACATTTATTTTATCGAAATACCGCAACATAATAAATTTAGTAAATTACAGATGATCTGATTATGGAATTCAATGTAACCTCACGTAATACTTTTTTTCCGACGCGCCCGTGCTTCTACGTGAAGTGGTTTTGAATTTTGTATATCTATTTCGGTATTAAGTTTATTTATATACAACAATGATTTCTTAATTTTTAATACTTAAATGTGCAATGATGTTTCTACATAAGGTACAGTTTGGAATAATTCATTTAATATAGCTACTTTTAATTCCTGATTGTAAAGTAATTTGAAGATCACAATGTCATCTACAGAAATGAAAAAATTTACTAGTCTACGTTAAAGCTGATATCAATTAAAAAAAACAGAAAATATTTGGACCTTTATCTGAGGTTGGCTGATTTTTGTTCTAATGGTGGAAGAAAATTTCACTATCCGAACTAGCAGAATTCCTGTCAAATAGATTATATAGCAGAGGTCTAAAAAACTGACTATGATAATGATTGATTTCTAGTCTGCAGACATTAAATCTGGAGGTCTTCACAGTATGTATCGACAGGATTATAGTCATGTTTATCCATCAGCTTCCTTAAAAAAATTATTGCACAACAAACTCCATACAAAACACCTCCATCCAAATCCTGTACAAAGACAATTACAGATTAGTTCACTTCATCGGGATTAGTCATTTCAACCTTCGGCTTGTGGGCGATGAGAAAGACAAAAAAGGGGAAGAAGAACAACACAAAAAATAATTATTTATTCCAAACTTTAGTTGGGATATTAATCGTAATTTCATGCTAACTGAATAATTATAATTTCTTCTATATTCATAACATCGTTAATAATGTCCTGGAATGAACTAGTATCAGAATAACTGGGACAAATGATAGTTATATAGTATAATTATTTCCTAAAGATAAAAATATTCTCAGTGGTAGAAACTTTCTACAATATAACATCTAAAACAAGATAAAAAAAATTATACGATAAAATTAATTATATAGACACAATAGACAAATATATAGAAATACATTAGAGGAAGATCGGACGGGTTGATTAATTTAAATATTTGGGCAATGAATAAAATTAAATTGACTGTACAAGACAACAAACAAACATGGATTCCGAAAAATGGTTTTGGCTAACAAACTCATGCAAAACAGATGTAATAAAAAATCAATATAATTTCATGCAAAAACCAGAAACTAGGCGATAGTAATTAAAGTGGAGGCCATATAATGTCTAAAAATGAATAAAAAACACGAACAGGAATAACTGGAGAAGAAATAAAGGAAAATATTTATAAAAATATTATGGCCAAAAACAACAAAGATAACCATTGTAGATAATGGAAAAATGCAGCTTGGTTGAAGAACGTAGAAATAATTAATTATTCGAAATTAGAAAAAGAAGACTAAAATTTCTTGAGCACGTATACAGAATGAACAGTTTTAAATTGACAAAGAAAATATTCGACTACGTTGCTAAATCAGAAAATTCAGAATGTTGATTAAAAGGGAATTTGGGAAGACTTAAGATCACGTAATACATCATTAACAACAGAGAATCCCTTAGAAAATTGATTGACGCTGCTCTGTTTACGGTCCTCCATTCAAAACAATAACCCAAGAGAGTGACATCAGATGAACGGATGCAGGCCATGACTATACACATCAACAAGTTATAGAAAGAGAAGAAATAAGGACTGCTCTAGCCTTAGGTTGCAAGTAGTAGATAATTGGGGCGATTCTTTCATTCTTTATTAATCTGGCGATAGGCCATATTTCCGCAGTTGTTGAACAATAATTTTATAAATAATTCAGTCAAAAACCAACTGTTTTGGTGAATTTTGTTTTTATTTGCTTCCCCCACGCATTTCGCCCTTGTGGTGTAGGGTATCTTCAGTGGCTATAAAGTGTTTTTACATGTTTTGTTACAATAATTATCTACAGTACAACTCTTTATAAATATATATATATATATATAGTACACTGTACTCACAGCTATATTGGTAATCCTCCCACAAGCGCTGTTCCAAACCGGCATATGAGGATTACCAATATAGCTGTGAGGACAGTGTGTACATAGATTTATGAAGAGTTGTACTGTAGATAATTATTGTAACGACACATGTAACAACACTTTACATCCACCGAAAATGCCGCACTCCACAAGGGCGAAACGCTTCTGGAGAAGCAAATAAAAACAAAATTCACCAAAACAGTTGTTTTTGACGAAATTATTTGTAAAATTATCTTTCTTTCTTATTTTTTTATAAAAAAAGAATGTGAAATTTGGTGCTATATAACGATGCCGAAAATTAAGTGGACAAATAAAAGTACCAAATGATATACGTGTTTTGGAAATGAGTTGTAAGGGATTTGTTGAGATGAAGAGGTTAACGCATGATATGAAAAGATGGAGGATTGCCTTAAACTAGTCGAGACTTCGAGAGACTGTTAACTGTAACAAAGAATCTACACTTCTGAATCGTACCGTTACAATGCTAAAAGCTACAGTCCTTTTCAATAGGAAAAAGAAAGCTGAAATTATTTACGTAAACGTAATATATTTTAGAAATTTTTAACTGTTTCGATCTCTAGCTATTTGTGCATTATTTTGCCTTAAGATTTTTCTGGAAATACGAAAGACCAAGCGTGTTAAAGAGGGAATGTTCCTACTGACATAGAGGTACGCTTACCAGAGGAACACGTTTTGAAGCTGCTTAACATTCAATGTTACCGCAGTAGCAGATGGAGATAGCGGAATTCCTCTTTCCGAAGACTCGCAGCGTTTTTCTCGCTCTTCCGTTTGAGCGCTGTTCCGTCCCAGCAGTTTAAATGTTTCTCCGCGATCTCCTCCGATAGTCTGCACTTCCGTTTCCCGTCTGATGCGAATCGCAAAAGTCGAGAGCCCGCTTTCTGCCTCCAACTTGAAATGTGATAGACTAGAAACAGATTCTTTCTTGAACCGGCTCAAACTTTTCCATTATCCCAGAGGCCGTAGTAAAATTTTATTTTACTTCTGCGTTGAGATATGTTAACGATTTCTGGCAGCCATAGCTTGTCGTAGCAGCGTCGTGGAAAGCCTGGGTTGTCTTGGGGGATAATATTGCTTCGATCACCTCTTTCAGCTGAGACCACACTGCGCAGGATAATAATGGTTTTGCGGCTTCAAGTGGTGGTAATAAGCGAAAAATTAATTTCTCGATTGCTGTAGTCTGTAAAAATGAGCTGATTAGTAAAAAAAATTGATAACAAATTGAAGCTAAGCGTCGGCTTGCGTACTGACTGTGCAAAAGAAGAAAGCGTGGTTTACCCTTTGTTTCGCCTTCACAAACAGCCAGAAAAACGTTAAAACAAAACTGCATCTACATCTACACTCGGCAATTAACAAAGTTGTAGGTGGCAGAGGGTGTTTTGCACCAAAATTAATCTCTACTTCGTGCATTCAAATCCCGAATAACACGAGGAAATAGGGAATTCATGTAAGCATCAGTTTTTTTTTCTTTTCTGCTGTCATCAGTCTTTCGACTGGTTAGATGCAATCTTCCATCCCTTGCTATTTTGCGCTAACCTCTTCATCACTACATATCCCTTACAACCCACGACATCAATTATCTGTTTCATATATTCTAATCTCTGTCTTCCTCTACAGTTCTTACCTTCGACTGTTCCCTCCACTAACAAATTAATCAATCCAGCATGTCTCAAAATATGACCTATCAGCCTGCCTCTTTCTTTCTGTAAGCATCTTCCACAAACTTCTTTCCTCACCCATCATTTCCAAAACTCGTTCATTTCTTACTTTGTCTGTCCACCTAATTTTCAGCATTCTTCTGTAGCACCACATTTCAAATGCTTCAAGTTTCTTTCTTTCCGGTATTCCTAAAGTCCATGTTTCGCTACCGTAAAGTGCTGTGTTCCACACATAGAGTTTTAAAAAGTTCTTTCTAATTCCTAGATCAATGTTTGACCCTAAAATATTTCTCTTTTTCACGCTCTTTTTGATAGTGCTATTCTGCTTTTAACATCATTCCTATTTCAGCCATTGGTTGTAATTTTGCTTCCCAAGCAACAGTACGGTACCTAATTTCTCTAATGCTATCTCTCCTTTCATTGCGGCTCATATACATTAGTGAAAGAATTACATTATCACACTCATAAACGATAGGAGTTGTTCGTGTGTTTACCAATAAATTCAAACAAACTTACATCGTTTGTCTGCTAGGAAATCCTAGCGCAATCTACGAATCATTTCTGTGATGCTTTCGTAAGGACTGTAGCAAGCAGTCACGAATCGAGCGGTTCTTTTCTGTACTTTCTCGTATTCTCTCGTATATTGTCTTGAGATACGGATCCCAAACGGCACACCAGTAGTGCAAATGTGGATACACGAGAGTTTTGTACGCTATTTCCTATCTATGTGCGTTACAATTCTTCAAAATTTGATCTATGACTCGCAACCTAGAATTATATATACCTATGACCGATGTTGGGCGTAACTCAGCCGGTAGAGTGTCTGACTTCGGCACGGATGACCGGCGTTCGATCCCCTACGAAGTCTTGGATCTATCCTCGACGCTGACGCTCCGTAACGGTCCTCCAGGTCCACTCAGCCTACTGTCAAACGAGTACCGTAGTGTCTACGGTCAGGTAATAGGAATGCGGAACTTCACCTTCGCTAATCCTACGGAAGTACTGCTTCAAAGCTGCGAAAACCCACTGCCTATACCTCTTTTTATGACCTATGTTATGTGCTCGTCCCATCTCATGTAGCTTGCTACTAGTACGCCTAAATACTTCAGAGCATCAGCCACGTCAATATCTCAAGTATTTACTTTGTACTCCTGAACAAACGGTTTATTTTTGTTAGTTATACACATTGCTTATCACATTTTTGTGTAAGTTGCACCATACCGCAATAACGTTCAGATCTCATTTTTTATAGCAATAGGCCCTATAGATGACTGCATCATTAGCGAACAATCTCAAATTGCTATTAACATTGTCTCCAAGATCGTTTATAAAAATTAAGAAAAAAAGAGGGTATATTAAACTTCCTTCAGGGACACCTGATGTAACATTTAGTTGAGGTTACTCTATCAAAGACGACAGTCTACGGCTGACGAGTTAGAAAATGACGTATCAATTCACAAATCTGTTCCAATAAACCGTAACACTAATAGTCTCTAAAAGGAGGTTATATGGTACACAGTCAAAAACTTTCTGAAAATCCAAAAATATTTTATGGTACGAACTTTCATAACGCTTTAATTTTTTTATATATATATATAATTGACAGTTGTCTCCGTGATGCTACAGCCAAATTGATGACTCTGAAGTCTCACATATCCAACGTATACGAATACGATAATGTTAATGCATTGCTCATTCAGATTATTACACATGTGTAAGTAAATTAAAGGCAAGTAATAAAAAAAATTAAAAATAAAGTGAAAACTTATATACAGGTTACTGGTATACAATACGGCCATTAAATGTAAAATAAAACAGATATCTGGAAGTTGTTGATCATTTTCCTCAATTTATGATATTACTGATAAAGAAGTAGTGCCAAAGCAATTGTATTTTTGTTCTTTTATATGTTTTCCCAACGCGTTTAACTTCTTTTATAGAAGCATCTTCAGTGGTTTCTCCCGTAAATTTTGTATACATGTTCAGAAGTTGTTATGTTATTAACTTTTGTTTTGATATCTAAAAGTAACACAGTTAACAGGAGTAACCGCTGAAGATCCTTCTATGAAACAAGTGAAACGCGTTCGGAAAATTAATAAACGATCAAAATACAATTGTTTTGGCAGTATTTATTTATCAGTAAAAGCATGCACTCACTGGTACAGCTTTATATACAGAATAATTGTTATGTTTAGATAGGAAAAATAATACACTTTGTTTTTTACTTATGGCTTTACGCCTCGTCGACGTCAAGGTCATTACAGTCGGGATGGGACTGGGGACAAGGAAGGGGAAGGAATTCGGTAATGGCATCCGTGCATTCGCTTGTAGAAATTCGCGAAAACCATGGAATACTCAGAATTTTTTTAAAAAAAAATTGCTTAGCGTCTCTTAACAGCGAGGTCTTTAGAGACGGGAAAGGACGGGGAGGGGAGGGGGGCAAGGAATGGGAAGGAATTCGGCCATGGCCTTTTGTAGGAAGCATCCCGCCCGACATTTGCCTGGAGGGATTTTGGAAACCATGGTAAACTCAAATCTGGATGCCCGGAGGGGGATTCGAACCGTCGTCCACCAGAATGCGAGGTCAGAGCGTTAACCGCTCACCGGCCACCCTCGGTAATCTATTAAAATCACTTGTAACTTGTGTTACATAAATCTACTGTCTTTGCTTAAAATGTTCTTTTAATGTAAATTAGAGTCGTTTGTGTAATGAACGGGCACATGAGCAGCTGAGGCTTGACGTCGCGTCGTCCACCTCTGGTGTTGTCCAGGAAGCGCGGGTGTGCGGAGGCGGCCCCTTTAAGAGGGAGGTCCTGTGCTGACTGTTATTAATGGCCTCGGCGTGGTCCCTGACACGACGCCACACTGTGCGAGACAAGTCCACAGTGGCCGGACACCTCGCAGGGAGGCCGCTAAGCTACGTACACGCATTAATCTCCCTCCACAGCCCAATGTTGTCACCATATTCAGGAATAAATAATAAAGCTCGCCACAGTCATTATTAAGAACATGTGACTTTATTACATCTGTCGCAAGAATTATGTAAAACGCTCTGATTTTTTTGTTTGTTATGACTTTACGCCTCTTCGACGTCGAGGTTATTAGAGAACGGGAGCAAGGAACGGGAAGGAATTCATCTATGATCTTGTCAAGGATCTCACTGGATAATCCTTTCAGATTATGCTGTTGCAGCGTAATTTTTACCGTTCGGTCACGAGGTGATGTAACCTTCCACCAAAGGATAAATAGCTAAAAGCACGGCCTTCTGCTGGCTCGCGGAAGTTTAGTTATAAAAAATATTACATACAATTAAAGAAATTAATTAATAATCATAAGAATTTTAATATTTAAACTTGACGAACTATCATCAAAATCCGTGTTTTTAGTGTGTTAAAAAATTAGGTAAATTTATAATGAGACGCAATCTTTACATATTTAAAGTATCAATTTATTGAATTTGTTTTAATCAGCAATAAAATTTCTTATTATAGTTTTTTCCTGTTTTCTATATTTTAACATACTTGAATTTTTGAAATTACTAATTCTGTCATAAGAAAATCTTCTATTTAATGCTAGGGTTTCTAAAGTTGTACTCTCGATAAGCCAACATTTGTTAAACCAGCAGAAGTATCTTTTTCTACAATATCTACAGCAACTTTATCCAATGTTAAAACTTGAGCTTTATGAATTGTGATGCCGGAAGCTAATTGTAATGGAAATTGTTTTCTTGTACAAGTGATATTCCATATTTTACAAAATTTAGATGTCGGTGGAATCGGAACACAACCACCACTTTTAATAAGTTGAATTAAAATAATTTTCATAACGAACCATTATTAATCATGGCACTAATAAAAATTATTACAATTTTTTGCAAAAATAATAATTGATGACATACCTACCGATGAATCTGAATTATTAGGGTGAGCTAATTTATGTTCAATTTCACTTCTAGTCGTACAGTAGTTTTTTCAAAACGTTCACCACAAAAATCTAAAATAACTTACAAAGATTGTGGACACATACGTCCAGATCGGAAAATTTTAATGGGACATAATTGATGAATGATACTATATCGGTTTGCCAGCACAGGAATAATAATAAATGAACGGATATGTCAGTATTGTAGACGCTTTTATTAGGTATGAATTCATTATGAGAAACATTTCTTCGTTTTTACGGTTCGAAGAGGAAAATTGACTTAATATTTGAGATAGTTATGTATAGTCGTCTGTATTTGTTTTCATAACAACATTTTCGTAACTTACTTCCATCTTAGAGGTAAATTGGATTGATCAAAAGTATAAATTTTCCTTTCTGAATAAATCTTTATTTATTTAAAGCTATATTATTGTTAGACGTTTTAAATACCTTTTAACATGAGGATTACGTAAGACCATTACAGTGTGGAGAATGATTGCCTGAAGAAAAAAAACACAAAGAATTGAATTCTGGACCGCGTATGGAAGCCGCATCCTACGTAAGTGGAGAATCGTAGAACGAGTGTAACATGAACCACGAACACAAGGGAAAATCCACCAGATGAACAAAATGTCATCATAGTAATTCAATAATTTTAAAAAAAATTAACTTCATTTCTGTTCAAAAATTTCCTAAAGTTTTCATTTGGTTTCACCTTTCAACATTTGTACACAAGATACTGAACGTGTGTCCTTATCGTAATGCATATATACTGTCAGCTAAACGAAATTATCTACCCAATGATCTATACGATTTCTTGTTGAAAAAATACAGATACCGCACAACTGAACTGACTATGGACACGTATTATTTTTCTGTTTCTGTAGCCAAATAAATGTTTTCCCTTAACGTTTCTGGATGGCGACGGCTTGAAGTGTGTTTAGAACAGAAAATATACTTAGAGTTAATGTGCCTTGCTGCTCCTATGGTACAAATTTTGTTCCTCAATTCCTCAGCTATGAGCAGCAGTGGCAGATAAAGACTGCAGCCACTGCGCTTGCATCACAAAAGTCAGTGGACAGAATAATTACCAGTATATTGCATCCATATAATACAGAAACTGCTCCTGTTAAAGAAAATCTCCAAATAAAATTAGTCCATTGTTGTCACTTACCTCGAACTGAATCGTTTCATAGACCTCGATTATCTTGAGCACAACTCGTCAATTCACTACATCGAAACGTTATGACACACAATTCTCTAACAATAACACAGAATAACGCCTTCTTCCACACTGCACCACGCAGTTGACTGACTGTATTGATTGTAGATCATTTCTAAATAGTGGAACTCTAGTAGACTTTGCCATGGCCGGCCAACACAGAAATGGTTATCACTCAATATTGGGAATTCTTTTTTATTTTTTTAACTACTTAACGTCTCTTAACAGTGAGGTCTTTAGAGACGGGAAAGGAAGGGGGGGGGGGGCAAGGAATGAGAAGGAATTCGGCCATGGCCTTTTAAAGGAAGCATCCCGGCATTTGCCTGAAATGATTTGGGAAACCATGGAAAACCCAAATCTGGATGCCCGGACGGGGATTCTAACCACCGTCCTCCCGAATGCGAGGCCAGAACGCTAACCGTTACACCACCACGCTCGGTAAAATAATATTCTACATTGAAAGTAAGAAATATCTCTGAACATGTTTTATACAGCGTCTCTTACATGCATTTTTTTGTTTCTTTCCATGGCGTGGAAACATATTTCTTCCGTCAAATTCTCAAAATATACGTGTAGAGTGTTCTTTAATTTTGATTGTTATAAAACTTTGCATAGTTTATCATAAAAATTATACAGTAATTTAAATAACGGATTAAGGTAGGCAGCGGGATTTCTTTGCATAATTACAAAACTGCTCCACCTACATTTACACAAGTCACAGATTTGTTTAGAAAAAACATTCAGGAGCCTTAGATTATCATTAGCACAAAAAATTTAATATATCTCATTCTCGAGCATAAGTTCAGTTTCTCTCAATAGTTTAGTTTGTGGCAACGTTATTTTCGATTAAAGTTTGAAGCGTACCGGTTAGGTATACCTTCCTTTTATTATTTAATTTTCATTTTAATTAAACTTTATATAGTCTATCATCAAAATTATATAGTTATTTAAATAACTGATTAAGGGAGAAAGCGGTATTTCCTTGTATAATTACAAAACCACTGCATCTACATTTATAGAAGTCACAGATTTATTTACAAACAACAATCAACAGCCATAGATAATCTTTAACATAAAAAATTAAATTAATATCTCTCGTTCTGGAGAATAAGTTCACATGCTGACATCGAATTCAGAAACTACACTTTAAGTGAGCAGTTTTGTTTGATTAACCAATACTTATCGTTGCGGTGGTAAAGTTGTTGCGTTAGGATCTTCTCTGATATGTATTACACATGAATCGTTAGCTGCAGAAAGGAAACATATCCACATTTCTAAATTTTACAGGCGAGACAAAAAACTGAATACAACCTGACATATGATAAATTTTTGTTTGTTTATATTTTATTATCAACTAATTAGGCATCCTTTCATTATATGTGCTTTAAAAAGTTCCAAACAACACATAACAAAGCTGTGGAATTTTTCTTATTTTCTGAAAATGTTCCCTTTCTGTAGTAAACAGGATTTTGAAAAGAAACTTTATGGGAAAAAAGTAAAAAATATGTATATATAAAATTTCGATAAAAATCCATTTTATTACTAAGATACAGTAATTTTGTCATTTGAAAGTTAAAGTTCTCATTCATTGTCAATTTTGTCAGAAGATTCCATTGTTATGGGCCATGAAATGATGGGATCCCAAAACTCCATCTTCTCTTCTGGTATGTAAACCAAAGTTTTTCTTATGTCATCCATTCGTTTATTATTTATGGACACAACAGTAGCATAGGCTTTCTTGGTAGGTAATTCCAATGGTTTAATTGTGTTTCAAAAGCTTAAAAGTGTCAGTTGTCAAACCTGTAATGTTCATGATGCAGTTACCGAAAACCTCATCTCCCAGTAGTTGGATATACTGAAAGATCTCTTTTGATTTTTGGGGATATTTTTGCCATATGAATCGTAACATAGTTTTTTTGTTGTTGTAATACTTAGGCCACCACGAGCTGTAGTAAATGAAATCATAAGTTTTCATTTCAACTATTGGAAACTTATTAGGGTTGTTTGAAAAATTCTGTAAGTGTAACAACTTCATCCTTACAATACCTTTCTTCTTTACTCAGCATTCTTCTAATACCAAAATCCATATCGTTGTAATATAATATTTAATTAAATTGCAATGGAGCGTACGCAGTTTCCCTACACACCCATCTTCCCCCGTTATTTTCTGTGTAATTATCTGGCATAGTACAGACTTAATTTACCCTCTTGCCTCACTCCCCTCCATCATGCGCCACCACTAAGACCGTTTACTGCAGACAGGGAACTTGTGCAGGACTAGTTTCGTTTCTGCAGTAAACGGAAAATTAAAAGCTTTGTCATGTCTATTCTAATGGGCTGACAAGTGTCCTTTCTACAGTAAATGATACATCCTGCATCTAGGAACAGTTTTAATGAAAAAAGCTATTTTCCAAAAAATTGGACTTGCCTTTCTGCAGTTAGCGATTCATATGCACTTGATGGTGGCATATAATCGCCACTCTATAATTCCGTAAAATGCCAACAGCGTCTTCAAACTGCGTTCCTCTCCATGGACATACTTGGAAGCAAAACCACAAAAGACACCTCCAATAAGCTGCGCTGCGCTCTGAACAGTAGCTGTCTAAAACCACGTTACGCGATCACGTGTCCCGGTCACTTGTCCCGGTCACGTGACGCGGTCGCCTCTGGTTTCTATCAGTAGCTATGTGCAAATAAAAATAATGAAATTTTTTTTTTTGCATACATAATATTGATGGCACATCTAGAATTGACTTTGAATTAATATGTTCAATATTACGTCTAGATGTGCAGCAGATTTTTTTAAAAAATTGTACAAATCGTTGCCTAGTGTAAGTATACGATTTCTGAAAATGCTAAAGAGTTCAGTTAAATAACAAGAGCACTGCTACACCTTTCATTTCACTTTTAATTCTGTCGAAATCTCCACAACACAAAATACGCGGATAAGCATCAAACTTCGTCCAGGATACTAAAGCACATTACAAAACAATTTCAGCGACTAAACTCAGGAGAAACTATCAAAACTATTCAGAAATGCTGACAACAACTCACAAACATTTACCAAAACTTCTTTTCGCCATCTCCGCGCGTTTACATAAGTATTATTATTAATTTTAATTGCGACGAAGCTAACGCCCCGGTTGCAATTCCACTAGTCATCTAATTTCCCATTTTTTAAATTATATTTTATAATGAAGTGTTAAATTCCTCTCCCATTTAATTTACCGATTTAGATACTTTAATTTGAAATTGCTTAGGCGTTTTTGGCAAATTATTCATCACTTGGTAATTGTTCCAATCCCTGACACTTTCACCAACAAAAGGAAATTTTCCTACTCCCTTATGCATGAAATCGAGAGCCAGCTTGTGACCATGGTCGTCTTTCCCCTTCCATTTACTATTCCTAATACTTTGAAAAATATCCCTCCAATCCGAAACGCCATAGAAACATCCAGAACACAAAAAAGAGTGCCGACATACGTTTCTAGAGCGCTAACAATCCCACTGACAGTCAAAATCATACCAAAACGATTGTAACTAGTACAAAATCACTCACAATCATTAGGAAATACTTTAAAATGGAAATTAAAGCTATTTACATGCATTTACACATGAAAGAGCAACGTAAACCATTCCAAACGATTGGAAATTGTCCTCAAAACACTGAGTCTTATATCATCATTTATACTTACAAGCTTTCTATAAATACTTCAAACATCAAACTTTTTTTGATCATATTAAACATCATTTTGTAGTCTCCTTTCATAAATACATTCATTCACATGAAAGAGTGTGTAAATTAATACTTAATCAACTTTAATCTCTCTGTAATTAATACCTAAGATTAAAATTCATAATAGGCTGCGTCAAAGAGCTGTTACAGCTTTTTCAAGGAATCATCCCGGCTTTCGCCTGGATTGATTTGGGGAAACCATTGGAAACCGAAATCTGGAGGTACGGACGGAGATTCGAATCCATGGCATACCGAATACGAGTGTAGACCGTTACCGTTCACTTACCACGTTCTGTCACTCTCTCTGAAAATAATTTAACAGTATCTCTGGTTGCCATTAACCACAAGGTGACCTCGTTTAGAGTGTAGTCACGGAGGTAGGATTGTTTCCTTGTGGCTGACATGTTCAAGTAGGAAAATGTCTTCTTTATCCATGGTCCGATATTTTATAGTCGAAGATAATAAACGCGTGACCTGATATGATCTATTTCTTAAGTTTAACATTTGCTGAAACTGTTAATATCAATTTGAATCTAAATTACTCTGCGCAGGCTCCAAACGTGACAAAATTTGAATTTTTGTGAGGGGTTCAGGGTAAGGGGCTACATTTTACACCCATGAGCATTATCTAAAGAAAAATCTTTTCCTCATTCCACTCAATTGCACTCTGATAATTGTTCCAAATTATGAGTTATAATCGTATTAAGGTTTGTTTAAAGAATTAAAATAGCGATCAATTAGAAGATTCTACTGCATATTTAAGGGTTCAGAACCCAGGACTCCATTGCAAGCGAACGGAAAAATAAATTATTTACAAGGTTGCTTAATTTAGTTTTAATGAAACATACACTCCGTTGCAAATTTCCTCACTCTACTATTTACCATTTCTTGAGTTTAATTTTAAATTCTTTGAGTTCAATTTTACCTCTCACCCACTTTTTTTCCTTTACTATCTTTAGTATAATTTATTTAAATGCATTTAGTCAATTATCCAATGCATTCCATTGTAATTCATTCCAATTCATGACTCCATAACTTACAAAAGAACATTTTCGCATTCCCTTATGTCTGAAGTCGAAAACCATTTTTCTTTCAGGAGGTACTGATCTCTTATATAGATTCAGTTATTAAAGGAACGGTGAAACATGAATATATTTCGGAAAACTGCCATCTTTTTCCTAAGTCCTTTATCTTTGAGGTATTCATAATTACAGGAAAATTACTCTGTATTTATTTCTCTTGTCACCATTTTTTTTTTGCATGCAGTACATTTCTGGCTTCAGATATCAGTTGGTTGCTTTTAAATTCAGTAAATGTTAGAGCCTTGGAGCGATCTCATCCTTCAAATGATTTACTGTGCGCCGACAACTGCGAAACGTTTATCATTTTACCGTATTGCCTAAGAATAAAATCTGGAACAGCGTAGAACTTCGAGTAATTTAGGTAGACAGAGGTGTTTATCCGGCCGCTAGTAAATGTGAAGGGCAGTTCGTACGATATGTCCCCATAATCTGAGGGTTATGTTTGTGTTTCATTACGCAACAAACTCTTATTTGGCGTAAAGTGGCCGTAAAATGGTGCTGTTAAAATACTGTACGTTGGAATCAATCTTGGACGTAGATGTAGGAGAACGCTTTATGATGATTAAATTAAGAAGTGTATGAGGTTTGAAATTTAGATTACGTACATTTGAAATGCTTCTTAGTCAACTTTACGAAGTTTCGTATAAAATTGCATTACATTTTATAAGCCCATTTCCCATTCGTGTTCGTAATTTCGATACACAAACACAGCATTATCGTTATAATTTTGTACAGAGACACCGTGTTCGAATCTCCGTCGGGCCATCAAGATTTGGGTTTTCCACCGTTTTCCCAAATCACTCCATCCGAGTTGTGGGATGATTCCTTCAAAAGGGCCGTGGCCGAATTCATTCCCGTTCCTTACCTCCATTCGTTTCTTGCCTGTGAAGATCTAAACTTCAAAGAGGCGTAAAGCCATTACAAAAAAAAATCTAAATTCTGATATAATATATGAAAATTATTCTATACCACGTGTTGAATATTATACACAAGCAAAACTCTTGAAAATTGAACTAAGGAAACATTAATTTAATATTGATCCTGAAATAACATTGGGTAGTTAAATACGAGTAAACAGTAAGTTGGAGCACTACGGTATATATTTTTTTCGAGTTTTGCACCTCGTCGACGTCGCAGTTATTAGAGACTTGAGAGTGTTGGAGACAAGGGATGGGAAGGAATTCGGCCAAGGTCTTTTGGAGAAACCATCCCGTCCTACGCCCGTAGAAATTACAGAAAACCATGGAAAAGCGAACTCTGGAAGCAAGCCGTGACCAGCGTCCTCCCGAATGCGAGGCCATAGTATTACTGCTCACCGACCAGGCTCGAATTATATTTTGAACGGAAATCCATATCTAGAGTTTTTTTTTTTTACTGCTCAACAGGGGAATGTATTAGATTTCATTACAACCTCGACATATAATTCAATGTTTTTTAAATTAGATACTGACTTTAATCACCATAAATCTGAAGTTTGGACTATGAGTATTGCTGTGTTCAGTGAAATATAAAATGTATGGAACAAGGTCATATTTTGAAATGCAAGAATATTTCTTATGTAATATAAACTTTGACTTGCGTAGAAATCGTTTTAAGCTAGTGATTGAGAAAGAGAAGGGTTATTTCATTTCACAGCGTTCATTTATCGTTATGTATCACTAGATTAATGATGGAGGCGTGTTAAGTTCATAGTGTTACCTCGGTTAATACGCTAGTATGAAACAAGGGACTGGGCGGGAGCCGTAAACGGCATTCAATGGCTTAACGTTGCCACCTGACGGACAAATCACCATCAACAACACTGCAAGTGAACGTCTGCGATCAATACTCGACTTGGGTACAAAATATGTTAACTGTAATTGTGTTTAATTGTAAGTTTCGAATCAGCTAGCTAACTTGGAGTTTATAGGTCTGGCGAAACTCAGCTACGAAACAGTTTTTACTAAAATGGCAGTGTATGTTTTTCAAAAGTAAGTAACCTTCATGTGGAAAGGAAAAATTTCCACAGCAGAACTAAGGAAGGGCCGGCCAACTACCTGTAAACAAAGTTGATTAATAGTCATTGTGAATCCGTATTATGAAAACAGAAAAAGTGTTACTATGAATTCGAGAAGTGACTCATATACTCGTATACTGGCAGAGGGGTTGTTAAATAACCAAGATCTTCGACATATTAATAATTTAATGCGAACGGAGCAATCCTCCGGTGGCCATTTCCTCGCAAATATGCTTTTGCATTTCACTAATTTTTTGTATAAACTAATTTAGTGTCTGAAGTAATTTGTTCAGTATTTCCGTTGGTAATTAATTTATTTTTTTTATGCCTTAACGCCTCGTCTACACCGAGGTCTTTAAGGGTGGAGAAAGACTGGCGCTAAAAAACGGGAAGGAATTCGGCAGTGATTTTTTGAAGGAACTATTATTGTCGTTTGCCTGGAGTGATAGCGGTAAATTATGGAAAACTGAAATCCGGATGGGGATTTGAATCTGCGTCCTTCCGAATGCGAGGCGGCACTTTATCCCAGTCCCTGACTGCCTCACCTACGCTCCCTTACGCCTCAAACTAAATGACATCTTGTGGTAATAGTCATCCATTCACTTCCATGCATTACTCCTAATTTTTCTGTCAGTAAACATCCAGATCTCATCGCCAGTATTTGCCTTATAGGTTTCGATCTCACTCTGCACCCAACACCTATCTTCCAAAGACTCCAATCCAACCTCATTTATCGTATCTGTGACTGAATTTCTTCAATGGTAAGTTCAAAAAACAAAACTGGCTACACTCCTATTTCTCTACCTGCTCCTCATATTGCGGATCTCATACTACTTCACCATACTCAAGAAACGGTCTGACCAAAGCCTTTTAATCCAATTTTGTCACTTCCCTTGTAGACTGAAACCTATATCTGCAATTACGGCGAGTTAACTTTTTTTTTCTTGTGTCTTTACGCCTGGTCGACGTCGGAGTGAGAAAGGACTGAGGGCAATTAATGGGAATGAACTTGGCAGTGGCCTTTTTGACCAGCGATATCGAAATTACCCTGGAGTGAATTCGGGAAACCATGGAAAACCGAAATATGGATGGGCGGAAAGGTTTTAAACCCGCGTAACCGCTCATGCTCGACACAGGGTGGCCGACTTGAGTTTATTGTTTAATGTCATGCAAAGACATTTATTCCTCAAGCTTTCAGATACCTGACTGAAATTACGTCTTTTATACTCTGTGCCGACTATATATCGTCCCTTTTTTATTTAAAAAATATTCTTATCTCGTACTTAATATTTGACCTGATTCACAGCTGAAATAAAGGGTTGTCCTCAATTTATTGACAGCTTACATATAGTCCCTATTATGTAAGCATATTTCTCAAGCTCCTTATGTTTATGTTAATTCAATTTTTCCATTTTCAACGTACCAACACTTCTAAATAAAATTCATGATTTTTACGGAGGGTTACGTTTTTTCCTTGAGCTTCTATTAGGAAACTAAAAATTTCTTGATGTTTTAATTTCCATGGCGGTGCATCAGACAAGAAAATTCTCATTGACTAACTGGTGGTCTAAATTATTTAATTTCACTGTTTTATTGTTTTCTACGATGCAGTTAAACGCGCCCTAACATATGGCTACCACGTCAGGAAAGCCCACATTTTCCTGTGGAACTAGATGTTTATGCTGAACGTAAGAGGCTAGTTACCTAAGAGAAGGAGCTATGAAAAATCCAGCCCTGCAGCTTTTAATGTTCTGAATGAAAAACATGTGTGCGTGCTTCTTTTCTCGTCGTGTGTGTGGCGGTCGCAGGGGAGGTTCTGCTTGTGTTTGGAGGACGCCAGCCCTTGAGTGTTGCCATTAGATGTGACGGATAGCAGAAAACAGTCGCGTGACAGGACCACAGCGCAAGAGCAACCTGGACTGTTTCGGTAAACAAATAAAATAAAAAGTACTGTAAATCTGTATCCAAGAACGAAGGGTGGGGGAGGCCAGGGAGTACAGCCAATAGGAAAAATTTGTATTTTTATTATGAAAAAAGGGTGGTTTTGTTGCATGTCCCGAGCCAACCAGCAAGAAGAGGTTCCCTCCAAATACAGACATTGGCCGACGTCATCAAGAGGGGGTGGAAAGCGACGCCGTTCTCGCCTCGCATTCGGGAGGACGGCGGTTCGAATCCTCGTCCGGGCATCCAGATTTGGGTTTTCTATGGTTTCCCCAAATCACTACAGGCAAATGCCGGGATGCTTCCTTCAAAAGGCCATGGCCGAATTCCTTCCCATTCCTTGCCCCAATCCTTGCCCCCCATCCTTTCCCGTCTCTAAAGACCTCGATGTTAAAAAGAGACGTAAAGCAGTTTAAAAAAAAAAAAAAAGCGACGCTTCGTCTGGCAGCACGGAAGACATGAGGAACTTGTTGGCTACCGACCGAGAGAGGTAGATCCGCAGCCCAGCTGACCAGGCGAGAGACAGCAGTGAGGCAGCCGGCCGTGATGGAGAGCTGATCAATCCACTGACTGCACAACTTAGATTCGCCTGCATGGTAATCACCATTCAGAAAAAGGAACTTTTGCATCATCATCGTTTTACCCTAGATATCGCCCCGAGACAGACTCTCTTGCTCCACAGAAAAAGTGATGTAAAAAAGGAAAATTTAATCTTTGTAAAAAAAAATTAAAGACAGAAGTAAATAGTAAATCCATATTCTGATCCTTGTTTTCACTAGATCCCATCCAGTCTTGTAATATGTCATTTTGCTTGGTTAATTCAATAATTCATGTTTTAATAATAATACATTGAGATCTGGAAGTCGCTTCCCTCAGAATAGGGTACACTCCAATCTCTGGCGCCCACCTGATTTGTTTTTATACTTGATATTATTTGGAAATTAACAACTGGTAGCAAACAGCCACAGTGAGGTAGAGAAGTCGATTTCCTAACATAGGGAACACTTCAAGCTGTAGCAAATTTTTAGGAACGCTACTTCATAACCGAAATTTTCTCGACAGTACTTCCCGCCTGGCGAGTATAAAGAGGTTCATCGTATTCACACCGTTGCAATATGGTTGGCAAAGAGCTTGAACTTTGATGACCAAAGCGAGTGGCGGACCTAGACCTGGAGCGTTCACAGCTAGCTTCCCCCGTGGGGATGGGCGGGAATTTAATATTGCCCACGCCGAAACAATCGGCTTTCATCTCCGCCGGCGGGCGCGTTATTAATTTGCCGCTCGTATCCGCGCAGACTGACAGCGCGCTGCGCCGCCTCACACAATGAATTAATAATTCGTGCGCGCGCCTGTCTGGAGAGTTATGAGCGGCCGAGGTCTTTGATCTCCCATTCTGCGAGGCGACGCGTAATGCCCGGCACTAGTTGGCTACTTGTCAACACAGACTCCTGGAAAATCACTCTGGTGTCCCTGCTAGTTCGGTTCATCTCGTGTTGCACCATGATCTGATATGCTTTCGAGAAACCAACGACAGAATACCTTACACCAGAAGTTTCCAAAATATTTCATATCACAAATAAATTCCGTGAAAATAAAGTCCCACGCCCCCTCCCCCCAACCGCTACTGTATTATTAAAAAAATAAAAAAATTCAAATATGAAATGGAATAGGCCTATATTAAATTTTTTAATGCTAATTAAATTTTTTTAATTTTCTGAAAAAAAGTAAAAAAATAAATAAATTACAAACTGTAACTTAAAAGAAGTATCAAACAAACAAGTAACAAACAAAAAATGGCTGCTAGATTTGTTTCTGGAAATTATCGCAGAATGCAATCAGTGACGGATATGATAAAGGAACTGAAATGGGATTCATTGCAAGACAGGAGGAGGATGTGGAGGGTCATGGGAGTGTACATCCTGATCTGGGTTTTCCATGGTTTCCCTAGGTCGCTCCAGGCGAATGCTGGGATGGTTCCTCACAATATCCCATGGGCGCCACCTGCCATATCCCGTATATCCCTTCCAAACCATTACCTTTCCTGATAGGTGCAATGCACCCTCCGCCAAACAGTTTTAGTGAATCGCGGAGTAATTGTAATAGTAATAGTACAGGGCGTATACTGGCGATGAGGCATGGAAAGATATTGGAGTAGGTACGAAAAGAAGTGCGTGGAAGGGCAAAGATGAACACGACCACAAGCTGGCACTCGATTTCAGGCACATGGGTGTGGAAAGATTCTCTTTTTTAGGTAAGTGTGTGAGGGATTGGAATGAGTTACCAAGAGAAATGATGAATAATTTACCGAAAACGTTGAAAGAATTTAAAGATAAAATTTATAGAGAGCAAATGTAGATGGGTGCAGGATAGGGGGAAGATGGGGGTGTTGGGAAATTGCCATCGGAGCCTGTGCTCTATTGCAATTAAATTAAATTAAAGTAAATAAAGTAAATCAGTGGGAGGAATGAACTTACATTTCTTTTTACAGAATTCGCTATTCGGTTTTTTTGCTTCGCCAACGTCGGGTTCATTAGGGGCGGGAAAGGATGGGGCAAGGAATGCGGCCATGGTATTTTAAAGGAAGTATACCCGCGTTCATCTCGAGTGGTTTGGGAAAACCATGAAAAACCCAAATCTCGATGTCCGGGCGGGTAATCGAACCAACGCCCTCCCAAATCAGAGGCCAGAACGTTAACATCCCACCCACCGCGCTCGGTTCCAATTCGTCATTGGAAATTAGAAATTACACATCGTAAATTAATGTTCATATCAAGGTAGCTTTGATACTTTGTTTTTATTGAAACAAGACGTGGAAGCTGTATTTTGCACAAATAAGTGATAGAAAAAATAAATATGATCGCTGCAATACTCGTTGTAATATCCCAGTCAAAACGTTGATTATCCATTTTATCAAAATCAAATTTAGCAGAAACATCATTTTTTTTTATTTCCAAGATAATGTACTGTTTCTCCAGTAGCCAATCAGCGAAATAAATACTTTTCTGTGCCTGTTGAACACCGAGTGGTTAATGAACAAAATAATAATATCACTGCGATTTTATCACAATGGAGAAATGGCTACGGTGACAATTTCTCTAGGTACCTACTTTTGGATTTAATGAATTTTTTCCTCAAATTCTTTCAGAGTTTTAGGTATGTGGCTCACCAAATTCTTCGGTAATTTATTTCAGTCACTGGTTCCCTCATCTACAAAAGAAAATTAGTTATCTGCTAATCCACTTCAGTCCCCTGTCTACATACCATCAGTAACACACCATCTCCAGATGCAAGATGTCAAGAAACAACGGCACGTGAGTGGAGACGGCTACATCACCCTTATCATTCACAGAACCTACAATCCACAAGGTCTCTAAGGACCTATCCCAAACTCGTCTTAAATCTAGTAATCCGTATTGGCATGACGCATCCCATTTCAGTGTTTTTTTTTTCTTTTTGCTTAACGTCTCTCTAACAGGGAAGTCTTTAGAGACGGGAAAGGATGAGTGGCAAGGAATGGGAAGGAATTCGGCCATGGCCTTTTGAAGGAAGCATCCCGGAATTTGCCTGGAGTGATTTGGGAAACCATGGAAAACCCAAATTTGGGTGCCCGCGGACGGGGATTCGATCCACCGTCTTCCCGAATGCGAGGCCAGAACGCTAGCCGTTACACCATCACGCTCGGTCCATTTCAGTGTCAGGGAAAAATTTTGGACTCTTTTCCTGTGAAACACCAAGGTATTCAAGATCCTACAACTATACTTCAGTGATTCCATCGTTAGAGAGACCAATGTCCAATGAAAAGCCATGCGCTATAAGTGGTGACTTCGGGATTCTCCTATCTGTGACTGCAGATCTCCTTCCTAGGCTTTGGAGCACATTATTAAGGAATGCCCTATAAGTAAGTTCGATGGACGATCCCAAGATGTTATCAGTGTTACATTTTCCTTCTTAGAATGGATGCAACGACTGAACGTCGATTTAAGAATTCTACCAACGTTCTTCTCCTTATATATATGGTTTATGTTAGTAACTATAACCTTAGTTGCTTAGCAATACAATAAATAAATAAACTGCCAATTTATGGTCAAGGTAATCCATTCCCTTCAGCGTACTCCTAATTTATTTTTTACCACTATCCATTCCACAAATAAATTCCTTCTACACTCATAGAACTCTCTTCATACACCTCCTGTTTACCAATGACTAGCAACCAAGTTTCTTTAGCCAGTTCGTAACCGAATGTCTCCTATGTTAATTTCCGTAAAAAAAATTAGCTTACCTTCTATGCACCAACTCCAGCTTCCGTATTTCAGACCCATAATGTGCATCTTGCTCTAATCCAAAACATTCAAACAATGGCATGAATTCCCTCGCAACCCTGTTACATCCCCTCATCACCCTTCCCACTACATGTAACACTCTCTCTACCATCTGCTCAAAGTGGCATAACTGAGTTTATTTTCTGTATGCAGCGTCACATATTGATGTGGTTACTGCACTTGGAATAGTTCTACACTTTTAAAGAATTAAACTTCGTGGAATTACACTTGGAGCCACAAAACAATTTTATAGATTCTTTAAGCTGGCGATAGAGAATATTACCAGAATGAGCAATATTTCGCACAGCGCACTTAGCAGCTGATATCACAATTCATCAGATTTTTTCTCGGTCCTAATTAAATAATTAGATTTTCTAAAGTATTGAAGTCGGATCCTGAAATCTTAGTTTAAAATTCTAATTCCAATTTTTTGCGCATTTAGAATTCTTATTCGCGTACAAAAAGTGAGTTAATATAAATCACAAGCTAATATAGCAAGGCAGTATTTGCAGAATCGTTAGGGGGGAAGGGGGTGGAGGTTTATTCTCTACTCAGAACTTCCAAATATCTACCTGGGAGCAAATTATGACTTCTCAATGTTAGCATAAAAAATACTACCTGTAATTAATTTAAAAATCAACAAATAAAAATTTCGAGAAATAGTTTCCATTTTTTCGTCGCAGTAACGTTGGTTTCTTACTTATTGTGGGACAAAAATTGATTTGCTTAAAGGTAGAGGGATGGATTCACTGTCTACGGGGTCTCGGTCTTCTTACAAAACGATATTCCAGTTACAGAAGCCAATTTCTTGAAAGAAGTTATTGCTGTACTATCTTTTATGCATTTCTAAGTATTCATTTGGAGGATTTTTTTTCTAGAAACTCAATTATTGTCTATTCTTTTGCACTTGGTTGTGTCCTATTTCACTAATGTTTGTCAGTTACAGGTATGAAGGTAATTCCAAAAATTGTCATGATGTTAAGACTTTATGTCTAGATAACTTAACATTTAATTGTAAAATAAACTTGGCAGAAATATTTCAACAGATGGTATGGAGTGATTTCAAAATCCTTCATTTACTGTAGTACTTAATGGGAGAATTTATTAAGGCAGTACATCCCCTCATCACCCTCTCAAGTAAATGAAGGATTTTGTAACCTTTTCCTACCAATGCCTACCCTGCTAAAAGTGCACTGCCCAGTTCAGTTTGTTAAAAAACATTATGCCAAGATACTTACACTTCAAGCCTTCGACAAGAAATTTTCACCCCGCTCTATAATCGTATAACTTTTAGTTTTTTATCTGTATACCTAATAAGCTGACTCTTCTTGGCATTTACATTCATTCCATGCTGACCAATAAATTTAAATGTTTTATCCAGGTCACCATGCAGCTGTCCACGGTCTTCAACTGTTTAGATCCTGTTGTATACCATTATATCATCTGAAAAAACCTAACTTCTGACCGTATCCCATCAAAACAGTCATTCATTATAATAATAAACAGCAACGGTTCCAATAAACTACCCTATGGCACTCCCATATTTATTTCCACCTCTTCTGATAATGTATTTCCGACTCTAATAGTTTGCTTCCTGGTTTTTAAGAATTCCTCTACCCAACAAGTAATTTTTTATTCCAATCCAATAAATTTCAGTTTATTTAAATTCATTTTATGGTTCACTCTGTCAAATGCCTTAGAAAGATCTCGTGTCACACTATTAACTTGACCACCCTTGTCCAATTCGTCTGAAACATCTTGCATATAGCCCACAATCTGAGATTCACCTGAATTTCCTTGCCTAAAGCCATATTGTCGATCTGCAAACCAGTTTCTTTTGTCGCAGACATTTCTGAAATAGTTGCATATCATTGTCTCCATCATTTTCCCTATGACTGATGTCAAACAAATTTGTCTGAAATTTTCAACCCTATTTGTACCCCCCTTTAGGAACCGATACTATTATCGCTCTTTTTTAATCCTCTGATACTGTAATCTGCAAGACTTCAGACTCATTAAATAAAATTTCAAGGTTAGGTACAATATTGTATCCCACAATCTTTAATACATCTGTAGTAATATTATTATTTTTTTAGCTTTTTGAGTTTTTTCATAATTTCCTGAGAATGTGTTTCAAATTTTCTTTTCTCCATTATACATTTAGGGGGTACTTTTATTTGTTCCCTCCCATGACAGGATGATTGCTCTTAGTCGTCTCTATAAACCAGACACTCAATATCTCTGTCATTTTAAAATCCTCAGTGATATCAACTCCATTCTTATCTACAATAGTCTGCATACCTTCCCTTTCCATCAAATTTCTAATATACGAGATTTCTAGACGCACTGTTCAATGGTCCTCCTGCACCAATAATATTCTTTATAAACCCATCCATTACTTCTCTCTTGGCTCTCATTAATTGTTTCAAGTATTCCCTACTGCCTTCATGTCTCTCAGTTCTGTTGTGTTACCGTCTCACTAGAATCTCTAACCTTCTCACCTCCCTATTGGAGTAGTAGGTCCTGTGCTTCTCTCAGTCATCTACTTTGGAATAAACATTTCTTAGCCCATACTTGTTGTCTCCTTAAATTCTTCCCATTTTTCTTCCACTGAACTTCCTTTTGCTAATATTCGTATTTTTCCTTTCTTTCTTTTGCATTAAATTATTTCAGAATTCATCTAAATCAGAAAAACTTGTCGCAGGTTCTGAAAAAACCATTGTTTAGACAGTCTTTTTTTCACTGATACATGTACGGAGATTCTTATTTGTGTATCCTAGTTCTGGAAAAAAAAAGTGTAGGATTAACATTTAATTTTAAACTGAATGGAATCCGTCTTTATTAGAAAGTATTTTTAATTCAACTGCGAGAAATTATGGTAAGTATTGACATATTCCACCATCAAATGATTACAGGGAATACGTACCGCAAAAATTTGAATGGAACAATACAGTTTTCATAAAATATAAAATCTAAGACATAAGATATTCTTGGCCTTGCTACAGATCCCTGTCTTGAGCAAATTCATGTTTCAGTTGTAGGTAGTTATAAGAACTGGTTTAATTTTAGGTCGCTTAATCAATCCAAGCACCTTCTGACACTCCCTATTGTTTGAGATTTCAGGTCACAGATATTTACATCACGTGTCTGAATTTTCTTTTCTAATGTAGGGTAGCTGAATTCTTTCTGAAAATCTTGCTGATTCATTTTAAGGAATCGTAAACAAGTGTTAGTAAGTAATCAATCATCGAATCGGAGTAAGAAGGTAAGCTCGTGTGGTCATAATGACCTGGTGAGGGGGTTTGTTATACACCTCTAACGTAGCCGCATAGCCTAACCCGGTAGTCCTACCGGGCAGGGGGAACCTACAGCTTAACGTGGAATCCGAACCACGGAAGCGTTCTGGTGTACTTTACACAGCTAGCTGTGTAGGAAGTGATGGTAGGGTGAAGGGTTAATGAAAATCCCCGCCGAGACAGGGATTCGAACCAGGGACCTTTCGATCACAAGTCAGACGCCTTAACCACTGAGACACCAGACCACTCAACGAAACCAAATGAACTTTACTGAACCGTATTGAAAAAGCGTATTTAACAATACCTAGCTCTCGGTAGAAATGTCGAACCTGAAGAAGTTATCGGAAATCGTTATAGCCAAATTGTCTGTGAGATTGCCAATTACTTCATAATTTCTGATGCGTCCATGACCCATGATTCCAACAGAACTTAAAACAATAAAATTTACTGGAATGTCACTTTATCTGTGGGTTGCCAGTATCAATAATAAACATTCCTTAGCATCGGTTACGGCCAAACACATTTATTTCCTGTTCAGTAAATTAACACTGACGTACAGAATAGAAACGACGATTATCCGAACGCCTTCTTTTACAAAATGTTTACTATTTTACTGGAAGGTAAACTTCTTTTCTAATATACAGTGTCTAAGAATGAAAGGATAACCCTGCAGCCGCAGGTAGGTTACATCATGTCCTACTAATTTTATTTTAGTAAAAGTCTCAACATTTTCGAGATATTGAATTTTTTAATTTTTTTTGAAACATGTGACTTTGTTCAGTTTATTCCATGCCATTTCGACAAATGAAGGCTTTATGAACCCTTTTTTTTTTAAAAAAAAAAATTTATTCAAGGATGTCTGAGTCATCTAAAACAATGTTTTTTTTCTTGAAACGTTAAAAACACTTAAAAAAACACTATCATCATTTCTTTACTACGTGTTTAAAATGCACAATTATCTCTTTAGCAGATTGAACTACCATAAAAAACAATCATTTTAAAAGAAGTATAAAATAATTATACCATTTAAGATTTTTAAAAAGGATTTTTTAATGTTTTAAGAAAAAATAACATTGTTTTAGTAGACTCAAATATCTTCGAGTAAATAAAAAAAAAAAAAAAAAAAAAAAAAACTAGGGTTCAAAAAGTCTTAATTTGTTGAAATGGCATGCAATAAACTGAACAAAGTGACATGTTTCGAAAAAACTTTAAAAAATCAATATCTAGAAAATGGCGAGACTTTTACTAAAATAAAATTTTGTTATATAGTAGGAAATGATGTGACCTGTCAGCGGTTGCAAGATTATCCTTTCATTCTGGACATCCTGTATATATCGTATGGCACAGCCTTGCACCTGTTATGTTCAGCAATTCCACTAACGTTGAACTACTTAGGAACAATGAATAATACTTAAAGTACCAAGCGTTTGTTATTGTATTATCGCTGTACCCAACTATAGGCTTTGGTGTTGAATGTTTGTTGTAACCGCTAAACAACAAAAATTATGAGTGTAATTGTAACAGTCTTTCAGTTGCCGGTAGTTGTTTCTTAGAAACCATAAACCATCAAATTTGACCAGCAGCTTTGTTATTTATTTTAAAGTTATTAACATGCATGTTTTTTAATTTAATAATTAAAGAGGCTACTTTAGGAGTTAGTAAAAGTGGTAGTTAAAAGTCGGTTTCGCTGCGTGGACGAGTTTTAGTTTTATGTTAACCCCTGCTAGGGGTCTACAAAATTATGGAGCAGCTTAGTAATGGGCTTTACTACGATAACCATGACACCAAAAATTGATAATGGATTGTTACGTAACTAGACGAGACATATACAAGGTAAAGAATGAATGGTTTTCATATATTGCTTAGTTCTGCAGATATAAATTGTAAAAAATGCCTTTGGTGACGTTTTATATTGGTTCATAACGTATTTCAACCATCTTCAAACGCTAGAAAGAATAAAAAACACTCATTGGGCATGTAAATCGTTTAGTTTATGTGGCTTTGGCGAATTTTTTTGTGGTCCAGGCCGCATTTCATCCTAATTACCTTAATATTGAGATACAATATTGAGATACGATATCTCGAAAAATAAGCGTGATTTAGAAAAATTTCATTCTTCACTTTCGATTTTCCTCATCCATAGACGTAAGTAAGACTCCATCATGAAATCGTGGTTATCGTAGAATACGCGAGTGATTTTATATTAAAGACAAAATAATATTTAACATATTATGGTATCAAACTCTTAAAACTGTTTCGTAGTGTATTTTGCATCAGACCAAATCCAAAATCGGAACCATCGTCGATCCAAATTATTTGTGATTATCGACTTTCTACTGCAATTGCAAACAATAGGCAACTACTGATTCATTTTAATACTACCACAGATGGAATAAATAGATTACACACTCCACGATTCGACCTTCTTTCACGCGCGATTCTAAATACTCATTACTCAACTAATCAATGTGGAGAAGAAGGCCGTAGTAGGTTGGCCGAAACGTCGACATTTAATGTTCTTACGTGGCGCCATTACGTGGAGCATTGAAACTAATCTGCCAATACCTTGAAACAAATATCTCTATATCCTCGTATATAAGAAAGGTATATTCGTATATGTATTTGTATGTTCTTTATAGAAATACACAGTTTTTATCCGATATCGATGACACATTACACACGTAAACTTTTAAACAAGGGAAAATAACGTCTATATCTGGTTAGAAAAAAATCCTCCCCACACCCCTCCTATCTAATTCCTAAGCCATTAACCCCCTTAAGCAAAATTTATAGTTTCAACGGTTCTCGAAAACTGTTGGAAAGTTGACCAAAGTGGATGGTAAAATTCTGAAGGTCCACAAAATTCATGTTTATTGACGACGGAACAGTTCGGGTCGGACAATTAATGAATTAGAAATTTAAATTTAACAATTGATTTAAAGTTGTATTGGCGACACACAATCCCACAGTTTTCATCCGATCTCCATGAAACTTTGCACTCGTTTTCTTAAAAACAAAGAGGGAAATAGTCTGGAAATTTGGTTTCCAAAAACTCAACCGCTCTCCCCCTTTCTTACTCTTAAGCAAGATTTATTCCTGAATCTACTCAATTTTTGCAAATATATCGAAAATGTTTGGGAAATTGTCCAGAGTGAGTAAGGATATTACGAAAGCACAATAAAGTTCCTATCGAAAGGTGTTCGGCCGATTTCGATAGGACAAAACACAAATCGAAGGAATTTTGTGCACGTATGCTTTAAAATAAGTGGAAAAAATATTTACATTTGGTTTACAAAAATGGACCCACTCTCCACTTTCACACGTCTTATGACAAATTTACACGTGTAGCTTTTCTGTTCTCGAAAACGGTAGAGAAAACGGCTGAAGTGTATGCTGAAGGAGTGTGTTTATGACAGTCCGATTAAACGGTATATAACATCAGAACTTTCATATCCAGCTCCCTATCAAAACCGGGTAGTCTGATACTAATTATACACCATCTACAAAAACGTAATTGGACACCTGTGAAATTAGGTAATTCAGTACGTCAGTTGTCTTGTGTGGGGGTTATATGCTTCAGGCTAGTGTAGAACCAGTTGAAAAGGAGGTACATAGGTACCAGACTCCGATCAGGACGTGATTTTTGGCTGTCTAGCTCGGCGACTGCAGTGAAGTCCAATAGGGCAAAATCAACGGTTGCATTCGTCAGGCGTAAGTGGAAGATCGATGGACAGTGTGCCAATACTGTATGTTCTGAGTAACCTCATGTTTTGACCAACTGGCATCGCAGAACCCTGAAACGTTAAATTGTCCAAAATAGGGCTCAAGCCATTGATACCATACGATAGGAGTTTCGTGCAGCAACATGAATAACTGATTCCATTGGAACATTACATGTAGAGGCCCACCAACTGAGATATTTCGGAGGAGCAGCTGCACATAAGCACTAGATAAAGACACGCAACAAAGTTCTACAAGTCAGGTGGAGTTTGGACTATCGCAAAGGGACCTGGAACATTGTAAATCGGTTATGTGTAGTGATGAATCGAGGCTTGTATTACTCCTAACGGCTTAACGCAAATGGGTGTGATGTCTACACGGAGAAGGCTTGCTTTGAAGTGTGTAGCGCCTACAAGAAATTCGGTGGTGGTGCAGTGAAGGTGTGGGTCTGTTGCACAGCCTTTGTCGTAGGACCGCTGGTGTTTGTCTGTGGTAGAATGAACAGAGAGACCTATTGTAACATTATGCATAGTGAAAATTTTTCAAACTTTGTGGCGTTTTTACAGAATGGACTCGTGGTACTTCCAGGATGACAACGCCAGAGGATCATCCTCTCAAGGACTGTCATGCAGAAGCATGGCGACAAAAATGTTCGCCGTTTGGATTGGTTCACCCAGAGCCCCGACCTTATCCATATATATATATATATATATATATATATATATATATATATACTTATGGCTTTACGCCTCGTCGACATCGAGGTAATTGGAGATGGGATTGTATTGGGGAAAGGAACGTGTAGCTATTTTAAATTATTTTCTTTGTCTGGATCACTGTCTAGTTAAGTATTGAAGAAAAATGTTTACTTATAGAGTTACTTTCAAAAGTGATGAATATTCCAAATTAACCTAGATCACAGTCGCCAGTCTGGTTAGTTTCTAGTACATATAACAACTTTCAAAGTTTACAGTTACACACAATAAATTAGTGCACTTTTGCAACTTTCTTTTTATTTCATCGTCAAAGTTGTTCTTCGCTACAGAAGCAAACTGCCAGACACTTCGTCTCCCAAGATTGCAGGTTCATTTACTTTGAAAGGTAGGAAATTTTTTAATAATTACATTACATTTAATCCAGATTAACACTTAAGGAATCACGTCCAAAGCTGATCAACATTTCACTACAATTCACACGCCATGCCTCGTCAGCGATAATCCTACAATTCCTCTACTTCAGAGAGCTTATATTACCGACTTATCGATACCAGTAAGTTCTGTGAAATTAAATAAAATTACACTAAAGGCATTATGCCTGTTCTATTACAAGCGGGAAGATATTCGGTGGTGGCATTTTGAAGGAAGCATTCCAGCAATCGTCTGGAGTGATTTGGTGTAACCATGGAAAACCCAAATCTTGGTGCCAGGATGGGGATTTTAACCGGCGTCCTCCCGAATGCGAGGACTGAACTCATCTCTATAGAACATCCTTGGGACGAACTGGATGACCGCGTGAAGGATCGTCAGGAGCGGCAATATTCATAGTTCAGCTGATGGAATAATTGCAAGAGGAACGCCGCCGAATTCGAGCGGATGTCCCGCCCAAACAGTCGTAAAGGTAATGCCAAAAAGGCTGACTGCTGTTATAACCCAAAATGGTGGCTCACGATAGCTTAACGGAGTGACAACCACTGAGAAAACATTTGGACAGGTGTCCAATTACTTATTGACAGGTAGTAAATAACTTTGTCCACAACACGAAGTTTGGTTGGATCATCTCCAAGGAGGCATACTAAGCCGTTGTGCTAGAAGTAGGACAGCCAGTTCCTTTCCTACAGTTTAGCGTGGAATCCGAACCACGCATCGTCCTGTTATAGCTCATATAATCAAACACAACTCTTATTAAAAATTCCTGCAGCCATCAGGATTTGAACCCGGGACAGGAGCAGCAAACTTTTGAAAATAAGTGACTTAATCATTGAGCTACCAGACCTCTCAGATAATGTACAAACACTGATAAAAAAAAAGGAGGAATCCGTAATTTTACAATTTGACATGTATGGCTGGCTTTTCTCATCAGAACCCCTTGCAGTTTGTCTCTGGTGTGGAATTTTCCAGTGTGGAAGCGCCGTACGCTCGTCTAGGCGGACACAGTTTCTCGACACCGGAGACTCGGCGGCTGCCTAACAAGCGCGTCCGTCTCCAATTACCATTAGCTGCGACGTGTTGCGTGCGGGGCGCCTGCGACATCAAAGGCAAGCCACCCGCACCACGCACTTCCACTTTGCTTAACAAGGGCGCCTCTTCCACCGGCGCACCCGATTTACATGACCATGAATATATTCAGGCGATTATTTAAGTGTTCTCTCGTTAGGGGCGCTAAAGTAGACGCCTCGCGCATATTTCGTCTCTGGGACAGTCGGACGTCGAGTCGGTTGTCTTCTGTCTTTCTGACTTGCAAACAATACACACTACCAGCAAGTTGTTACCTGGCCATAAGGAGGTAATGGCTGTATTTGGGTAATTATACAATCCAGTAGAGCCCTTATTAGTGTTTTAGGCATGTTTCGATTCGTATCCATCAACTTTAAAGATAATTTTACGCGAACATCATTCTTTGTTTCTCTTTCCTCACATGACTGAAAAATGTGGATTGAATCAAAACTAAAAGAAAATTACAATAAAACTTACCACTGTTTATCTAAAAAGTATAAACAAAAGAACAAATGCTGAAGTATAAAAATTTCACGTAAACGAAAACAAACTGATAAGGAAGCGAATAAAGCAAGAGTAAGAAAGATGGAATCAGTATGTAGGATAACACAATACAGATACAACAAGAAATCTATCTCCTAATAAACAAATATTAGACATTATACTACAAATGTTAAGACAGAGCCAATTTTCAACTCAGGATATCTGATATCGAGTAAGAAAATGGAGATTGAGTAGTTAGAGAAAAAAGAGAGGAAAATCCAATGACCAGTGAAGAGAAAAGACGGAACCTGATTGACTAGAAAAATGAATATCGATATAAGTAAGCAGAGAAAGTTGCAGACACGATGCAAAAGAGAGGGCTGAAATTTTAAATGAGAGTAGATTCCCAAAAAGAAATTTTAACTACATTATTAAATTAAAGGTGACAACAAAATGGGTTGGGGAAACGAAAGATATGGAAAAAAGTTTGAATCCATTTCGATGAGATATTTTGAGTGTTTCCCAATTAGGTTTACCTAGTAAGACTTCAATAAAGAGATTAAATTCGCATACCTCTTACAGCTGAAATAAAAAATAAAACCAATTTTCGAGATTTAGTAAGTTTTAATCCAACAACAAAAGTCATAAGAAAACAACAAATGTCCATAAAATATATTTTGGTGATAGTAATGATTCATTTCTGTCGGTATGAAGCGTCCATGTACGAGAATCTTACGTCACAAAAAGCATAATTTAAAGCAGGGGTGGCCAACCCGCGGCCCACCTGAAACATTTGTCTGGGCCGCGAGATTCATCACACTTTTACAAAATATATTTATTTCATAATGGCCAGAGTAGTGAACACCAATGTATTAAAAAAATACATTATTTGTGCATCCATATATTCAAAAATTATCTGTGAAATTATGAGTATTATTATTACTATTATAATATTATCTACATGTAAGAATAATAGGAAACACAATAATAATAACTCATTATATTTAAATTTTCACTCCAAAAAATTCTATAGCGGGACTAAATCTAATATAGGGATATATGATTTTATATGCGGCCCGCGGAGTTATGATGCACTTCCGAAGTAGCCCGCAAGGTAATTTGGGTTGGCTACCCCTGCTTTAAAGTATCAACAATCTGTCAATAACCTCCACTCTATGCTTAAAACGAGAACAATTTGTAGTCAAACTCTGCGTTACATTAAGAGTGAATTCATAATTGCAATTCCCCTTATGTTTTATTGGTATTTTGTAATTGATACACCAGTTACAACATTTGTCACCGACCGTTTGAGGAAAGACGCTGTTTATGTGTACAAAAGAAACTTTAGATTAAATCGTGAGGAGAATTCAAAGAGACTAGGAAACCCGTATGGAACTTTCTCGAGAAGAACCATCCCCTCCAACCCACCCTCCTCGCTTCCAAATTAATTAATCAGTCTTTTCTTCGTCTTCCAAACGTCACGTCTCGAGCGAACGCGGTTACCAAGAGGGATGTTTACCCCTCAATGGAAATGTAAACTGGGGCAGTTTCCCGTTGTCTTCCCCAGTGATCACAGGTGTTATTGTAAGTGTGGATGACTATGATGGTATGTGTGTCATGCGTAGAGTGTTGTTTGTTTTATTGATGAGACATGAAAGAAGGGAGAGGGTAGATCCGGTACCGGCCCATTAAGACCTATTATACAGAAAGACTGAAAATCCTGGCCACATGCGTTCTGTAGTTTTTGGCTGGTGCTCTAATACAGAAATACCCGAGAAACATCCTCCTGCAGATTTGAGTATGTAGTGATAATCGTGAAATACAGGTCCATCCTTTTGAGACTCCCATACCGTGTAGATCACAATGCTGAATGTAGACTACTACAGGGTGAGTCAAAAGTCGCAGTACACCGTTTTATTTCAAAAACTCTGCAGGAATTGGAAACCTGAATATTCCAGTAAGGTATTGGTGAAGTGGTCTATCTTTTACGGTATGTACCGAACATGGGTGCCATCTTGAAATCGGCCATCTTGAATCTAAGTCAATTTTTTTAAATTGAAAGGGGGTCGTGTGACGCATCAAATAACATCAGAATTTTCTCACAAGTTCATTCTTGTAAACAGATTTGAAATAGCAGCTGTGGTTCAAAAGTTACAACATATTTCGGTTAGAATTACAAGCCGGATTGTTCTCCAGAAAGGACAGTCATTTTATGTGTTCAACATGTTGTCCCTCTCGGTCAACGCACATTTGAAGGCGCTGGATCCAATCGTCATGCACTCGCAGAAGGATTTCCGCAGAAATGCTGGCACACGCTCCTACAATGCGTTGCTGGAGATGGTGTTTGTTTCTTATTTTCTCTGCATACACAAGTCGCTTTAAATAGACCCACAGATAAAAGTCAAGTGGTGTGAGATCAGGTGATCTGGGTGGCCATTCCACAGAACCACGTCGGCCAATCCAGTGACTATGAAATTGACCATCTAACCAGTGACGAACAACTGCTCCGTAGTGTGGTGGAGCCCCATCCTGTTGAAAGTAGCAGGGAAAGCTGCCATCTTCATTCAGGATTGCGGGAAAAACCATTTCTTGCAGCATTTCCACATAGCGTTGAGCATTTAGGTTCTCGTCAATGAAAATGGGTCCAATTACACGGGTACCCCATATCCCACACCACACCATAACCTTTACGTCACCAACTACCTTGGAAGGTTCCATCCAGCGTGGATTGTGGTCACTCCAGTACCTGTTGTTGTGACGGTTAACTTCACCACTGACATAAAATTTTGCCTCATCACTGAACAAGATGCCTTGTGCAAAAGAGGGATCTTGTTGATGTTCCTCTAAGGCCCACGTGCAAAACTGCATACGTCTGTCTGGGTCATCCTCTGCTAGGTGCTGGAGTAACTGAATCTTGAATGGATGCCATCGATGGGCATGAAGGATTCGTATGATCGATGACTGGCTGATTCCACATTCTGCTGACAAATGTCGTGTGCTGCGTTGTGGGCTCTTCACGAAGGACGCCAAAACCATTGTTGAGATTGTCTCGTCAGTAGCACTTTTGGGACGGCCACTCCGTGCCTTGTCAGCCACAGTCCCAGTTTCTCGGAATTTGGAAATTAAGCACCTGACAGTGTTGTGTGAAATTGGAGGTCTTTCTGCATGCCGGTTGTTAAAATCTGCAGCTATGACACGGAAACTTCGTTCTCCAGACATCAAAATGATTTCAATTCTCTCCTCCTTGGTCAAAGCCATCTTCAGTTATCTGCAACAAAAAAGCTATGTAACTTTTGAACTGCAACTGCTATTTCAAATCTGTTTACAGTAATGAACTTGTGAGAAAATTCTGATGTTATTTGATGTGTCACGCGACCCACTTTCCATTTAAAAAAATTGACTTACATTCAAGATGGCACCCATGTTCGGTACATACCGTAAAAGATAGACCACCTCACCAATACCTTACTGGAATATTCAGTTTCCCAATTCCTGCAGAGATTTTGAAATAAAAGGGTGTACTACGACTTTTGACTCACCCTGTACATTGGAATCACACGGTCGCAGGCAGATCTCGGTTGGTCATCTCGGACACGAGAGGAGGGTAACAGCATTGCGGCGACATCAGAGGCCGTGACAGGCGCTCGTTAGGGACGCAATCAGCCTCATCTCCGAGACTCGCTAAATATTAACACTGCTCCTCGTCTGCTCCGCGCTGTGAGGCAATTTACGCGTCCTGGAGCACAAAGAGTGCGGCCCCTCTCTGTGATGCACCTCGTTAATGTTTCAAACCACAGGCTGCAAGCGACACTCGTTAAGATAGCGCGGTGGGAAGGCAGGTTGGCTCCTACTCACCGATACATCACTGAGAGGGGAGACGTATGAGGATACAAGAGCCAACTGCAGACACCAAGAAATGCACTCAATCGCGCTGTGTTCTTTGCAAACTGACGCGGAACGACCACGTTCGACTGGTACGCGCTAAAGCTCAGGGCTGGGTTTGTGGAGGGTTCAAATCCTCGTCCAACCTTCCAGATTTCAGTTTTTCATGGATCCCAAGATCTGTCCATGTGACGGCGGGGATATTCCATATAGAGGAACGAGCGTGGCGGGTCTGAGGCTTCGCATTTGGGATAAGATGGGTTCGGATCCCCGTCCAGGCATCGAGATTTGGGTTTTCCATGGTTTCGCCAAATCGCTCCGGATGAATGCCGCAATGTTTCCTTCAAAAGGCAATGGTACGATTCGTTCCCGTTCCATGTTCCCAATCCCACCCCACGTATGATGACCTTGACATCGACGAAAAGAAGGTTCCAGTACAATGGTCATGATCGAATGTTTTTCTGATCGTTGTCCTGGATTCCTATGTCACCTTGACGTCGACGTAACGTAGTGCCTTAACGAAAGAAAAAAACTATCTGTAACTACACTATTCAACTTCACATGCCCCTGTAAACCTACATCTTTAATTAGCAGCTTCAAACATTACTTCTTTATATCCAGTTCTTCCTCGTACTCATCTTCTCTCATGAAGCGTAAAACCTAGGTTTATAGTTTCCTGTCTCCGATAGATATACCGAGCGTGGTGGTGTAACGGTTAGCGTTCTGGCCTCGCATTCGAGAGAGGACGGCGGCTCGAATCCCCGTCGGAGCATCCAGATTTGGGTTTTCTATGGTTTCTCAAATCACTCCACGCAAATTCCGGAATGTTTCCTTAAAAAGGCCATGGCAGAATTCCATTCCTTGTCCCCCATCCTTTCCCGTCTCTAAAGGCCTCGCTGTTAAGAGACGTTAAGCAGTTAAAAAATCCGATAGATAATCTTCCTCTACAATTCCTTTTATCCTTTTGCACGCTGTTTGATCAAGTGATATATCACAACATTAGTTGCTGTCTCACGTTTTGACTATACAAATGTTTCAAAATCCATCTCTGTTGCCTGTTAATTCCGGAACAAGACAATTTTAATGTTTTACAATAGATGAGACTTCCAAATAACTGAAAAAAAAATGTAATTTGGAAGGTATATGTTCAGACAAAGAGCTAGGCTCAGGTTACAAAGACGGTGGAGGATAGCTCGAACTAATAAGTAGACTCATGAGAGAAAAAGAGGAAAAGGATTCTAGATCGATGAGAATTTAAAACGCAACATTACTTCTTTGAAACAGAATAAAGAGTGTGTGTTGTATGTATTCAATATCCTGTCGCAGGTAAAGCCTGGAAGGCGGGTTTCTGTCCTACCTAATATAAAGGGGTAAGGTTCTGGAAGGATGTAAGCCATAGCCTATAAAAGGAACTATCCCGGCATTCAACTGGATTAAAAACTGAAAAACATGGAATATCAGAGTCATGATGGCCGGACATGAATTTCAACTCCCATCCTCCCAGATGCGTTATCACTCTCCACCTTACTCTGTCCCAATCCAACTGTGCTAACGGGGTGAAAAGTGACAGTTCAATTACGAAAAAATGAATTTCCTGTACATTCTGTTAAGATCCGTCATTTATGACGGAATTAGAAGCTACTGCATAAGTCAGTAACAGTTGTTTTCTGGCCTCGCATTCGGGAGGACGGCGGTTCGAATCCCTGTCCGGGCATCCAGATTTGGGTTTTCCATGGTTTCCCAAATCACTCCATGCAAATACCGGGATGCTTCTTTAAAAAGGCCATGGCCGAATTCCTTCCCATTCCTTGCCCCCATCCCTTCCCGTCTCTAAAGACCTCGCTGTTGAGAGACGTAAAGCAGTTAAAAAAAAACAGTTGTTTTCTGAGCAAAAAGGTTAACAATTTGAAAATTAATAAAATAAAATCTGCACGGATGATGATAATAACCTTATTGAAAAACGACCTAGTATTAAAATAATTTTTTTTTTTTAAGGTTCATACGCTACAATTCATCATAACGATATGCCTACAGTGAAGACATCCAGATGCTTTGAAGTGGTTGTTAACATGAACGTGAGATATTAGACATCTGTAAAAAGAGACTGTGGTCGACATAAATATCACTCAACTAAATTCCTGCGCGTTTCTCCACAATCGAGTTAGGAGCAAGTGTCAGATAAAAAACTGTGTAACCGCAGCAGGACCACTTGGCGGTGGCAAACAGTAATCATCGACGCGCAATTATTCGGAATTCGGCGACCAAGTGCCTCTCGGCGCCATTACGAGAGCGACCGCAAGTTATTATCGCGCAGCCAGCGACAATCGGCGGGCAAAGAATAATTAGTCGGCCGGTTCATTAGACAGCGCGTGGGGCGTCCGATAACTCGTTACGGCCTCATTAAATCTCCGTAATTACCGAACGCCCAGAGGCCAAACCTCATCTGTAAAACCATTACTTGTGCGATTAGCCCGTTACAACGAGGGCCACCACCCTGTGTGGTCGCGTGGAATTCGGAGAGCACGCAGGTACTCTAATGTGTCACCCGGAGGCGCTGCGGTAGTAGGAATTTAGCTTATGAACGGTTAGATTCCATAGCCCGCCATAAATAACGTTTCATGTAATGTTCTGCCAGTTCATTTTCTCGCAGTTGCTTAGCTGAATTGAATTCTCACGAAACTCGTTGGCCAGTGCGAAAATTTTGGGAATGATGTACAATAAAGAGTTATGTCTACGATTTCTAACAGAATGAAGAAGAACCGGCTCAATTGTAGCAATTTTTATGGTACTGTATGCCCCTAATTCCATTATTCGGAAAACATAGAAAAAGAGTAGAAAAACTTAAGAAAAAAAAAAACCCTGACTACAATGTAGCTTTATGAAAAAGCTACAATTACGGACCGGCAAATGAAAAAGTATATTAATAAATATCGTATCGATATTTAAAAACAGAATCGATATATATCCAGAGGAAATATCGATATGCCGATATATCGATGTTTTTGCCTAAAGCCAGTAATTATTTAAAAACATTCCCAAAATATACAAAAACATTTAAGAAAATTAAACCTACACGCAGAAATTACGGGATAGTTAGTTAAATTATCTATTTTTACAACCTATCAAACTAGTATTCGTCTTATATAGATTTCAAAAGGTCTCTGATTCATGTTTCCCCATCAATCTACTGCTGTTGTGCGGTACCGCCAAGTTAACTGCAGAAGGTACTCCGCAGAAGAATCTTGGCATTTCAGGTATTTCGTCAACGCATTTACTGTTACTATTCAATGAAGAAAAATCAGTTGAAAACAGAATCTCTTTAACAGCTTTTTTTTTTTTTTTTTTTTTTTTTTTTTTTTTTTTTTTTTTTTTTTAAAAAATACGCTTAACTGTTGATAAATAGCTGTTAAATTGAAACGAATTCATTTTTTCAAGACGTTTTTAGAAGATCATATATGTCAGTATATTTATCCTAAACTGGATAATTAAATGCGCTCGCTCAAAAAATATCGAGTTGGTACTTAAAACTTGTTGTTGTTTAATGAATTTATTATCCGTTCAGCAAATATTGCTATAAAGGACGATGTTGAATTTTACAAAAAATATAACATACATATTGTCATGGTTGAGGTCAACCCACAGGGCCCCTCAGTGACTACAATACAGTGATACAATAAACTTTTATAACAATGTTACTCCAAATAATATATCGATTTTAGATATATCGAGAATAAACATATCGACGATAAATATCGATATTTATGATAAAATAATCGATATTTGATACATCGATATATTTTTCCAAATCTAGGTACAAAAAATTACTAAGTTAAAAGTACGAAAATTTCGTCAATGATATATATATAATGAATAACGATGTTGGTGGTTTGTAGAAGGATGAAAGAAGAAAAAGCTCATTTGAAGCGAATCTTTATTTGTCATCTGAAGTAGGTAAGTAGTAACGTCTTACGAATCAATTAGAACTGATGAAATGTTTCCTTAACAGAAACAAAGATATCCAAAAAGACCCTTACCTTAGATTCTAGAAAAAAAAAAGTACAGTTTATCCATATGTCGTGCAGTTGTCAAGCGGTAATGCGATCAATCCTTACCGCCACCAGCTGAGCCAAGCAACTTGATACTGAACTATCGCATACCCGTGACATTGATTGTTCATAATTTTGGCCAATTATGGGTTTAATTTCGGAAAATTGCATAGTTAATAATGTTACAAAAGCGAAGAAGTTAATCTTTAAATAAACACTCATTTATCTTCTTTTTTTCCATATGATTATGCCTCGTTGACGACGAGTTCATTAGAGGCGGGAAAGGATGGTGTGTAAGGAACAGGAAGGAATACAGCCATGATCATCTTTAAAGGAAGCATCCCGGCATTCGCCTGGAACGATCTTGATAAACCATGGTAAACCCAAATCTAACTTTCCGGAAGGGGATTCGAAACCACGTCCTCCCGAATGCAAGGCCAGAGCGTTACCGCTCACCCACCACACTTGGTCCATTTTTTTTAAGTATGATGGGAGGAAAAAGTTCCTTAAAACATTTGTAGATGTAATGTATACAATGATTTCGATCATAATATTGCTTTTTAATTATATAAAGGTACCTTAATTGATTGTAATAGTAAATAAGCAGTGAAACCCACTGACGGACGAACTGTCAAAAATGTGGTGCTATCTATTTTAAAACGTAGATAACACTTGGAGAACCTCCAAAAGGAACTTTGATAGACAAAAAGGCCAATAAGCCGGATTGCTCCATAGTCGTATCGGTATACCAAATTCTTTTTGTCTTTTAACATTTAGTGCCGAAGTGGAAGATATATTATGTAAATAATATTTTTTTCTTCGGGCTTTACGCATCGTCGAGGCAATTAGATGTGTGTGAGGATTTCGGTCTATAAAAGGGAGGTAGTTTCACCATGAAATTTTTAAGGAACGATTCCTGAAACCGTGGTAGTCCAAACTCTGGTTGGCCGCAAGAGAAATCGAACCCACGTCCTGCCGAACATAAGGCAGAACGTAAATGCTTAGCCTTAGGAAAGGTTGTTAAAAGCAGCCGCAATGAAAAATTTCTCAACTCTTTGAATCATGCCGCACAATTCACAAGGCTGCCTTTATTTTTTATTTCCATCTTTTTCCAACATTTTGTTGTCGGCTTCCTTTGATGAGGTTTTTCTCATCACTGGCATGGTCAAATTTGGTGCTTTGGTTTTGCGGCCACATGTCCTTACTGAATCAAGGTATTTGGACCTACTGGGAGGTCATACTAAGTACTAATGTGAGAAATGATGTGTTGCCATCTCTCTGTGAATCGTGTAAGTGATAAGTGTATTTTTGTTTGTAAAATGTGTAGTTTATAGCGCGGAGAATGGGGAACGTCCTGACATTCACCTTGGTAGCTGCCGAAAATCGCCTAAAAACCAAGTCAAGAGGGGCCTAGACTCGTTCCAGGTCCCTTTGAACCCCCCTGTTCCAATATGTTGCACATCAGGGCACTGAGACACATAGACGAAAAAAAAAATCACCACAATAGAACAGTATTTTTATGGTCGACAATAAATTTCCCACAAAGTGTTAAAATACCTTAATGGAAATGAGAAAGTCACAAAATGGATATAATGCTACCATTTATGCTCCAAGCAGAAGAAATACACAGAAGGCGTGACATGTTAAGTGGTTTTAACACTGAAGTACACCAAATAACATTCAAATAACTAAAGCAAGAATTAAAAACTCTAATAATACAAAAGAGTCATGAGGGTGGGTACACCAATAAACAAGTTATATTTTCCTTTAGGAAGCGTCCATAAACTACGTGGCTCGTTCTAGGAAAGCTACGCTGTGCTACTTCGGAAAGAGGTGGGGGCTGGGAGGGTTCTTATGTAAGTCACGCTGATTGTCAATTAAAATTAGGTAAAAAACTCACAACAGCATGTTAATTTTTATTTCTGTCATTTAATTATCTCTGTATATAATTTAAGACAGTATGGAATCAGAATACAGTATAAAATTTATTCTGGAATCAATAGGGTAAAAAGCTATGTGCTAAAAAGCCAGGTCAGGTTACGTGGGGGGGGGGGGGCTGTGTTCACAGGAGGCCAAAATGGAGTTACGTAGTTTATGAACGCTTCCTTATTAGAAATTAGTATTAGAGACTCCTTTCTTTCACGTTGTATTCATGGATAAATATCTGCGGAATTTTTATAGGTTCTTCAAGCATTCCCTACCACCTTTCGCACCCCAAGCAAGTTTCTAGATAGTGGATGCAGCAAAAATTAGTCGATTGAGATGGTGAGTGAAACAATGGTCATTGAACCGGTTCGTGCAGAGGCTTGCTGTATTCGAGCCAACATACGCAAGACACAAGGATTTTCCGAAAATTTAAGAATACGATTTTCGAGCGCAAATATTCTGCTTCGCAGACAGTGTGGCCGCACGCTGGGACATTAATCTCGCGGGTGGCAGTTTTAATGCCGAGCTCGCGTACAAGAGGCGGGCGGGAGCGTTGCAGTTATTTACAATTTACGCATTTCGGGCAGTGTAACCGGGGGCTTATTGGATTGGCTGCACGCCGCATGATGTACAGGTGGATGCGGGACCCGTAATTTTATCTCGCGGGATGAGCCCTGCCCCCCCCTCCCTCCACCCCTCTGTTCGCCTGATTTAGGGAGCCTGTGGGCCCCGCAGGCCAATTAAATTTTCACACGTGTCAAAGGGCGTCGTGCGCTTTACGAGTCCCCGGGGGGTCGCCTGTGTCCCGTGCCCTCACCGCCGGGGGGGAAGGGGGGGACGGAAGGGCAGGCTGCCGATATCGACGGATCGCTGTCATAACTACAGCGCCGGCGAAACTGGGTTACGACCATCGTGCTGCGAGTAGCCTAATTAGAAACTCCCGAAAACGTGTGCCGTATTTCGACATTCGCTGTGTAAAAACTAAGCTGTACAAGGCCTGTACGCAACACCGCAACTTCTGCTATCACCACACTTTTTTTATTCGTACAAGTTGAAATTGGTCACAAGTTAATCATAATATCGTAATGTCTATATACCGTAGAATGTCTGGAGAAATTGAAAAGTTAGATAAAGGACAGAAAAAAATTTGCGAAGTTCCTAAGAAGACTCGAAATAGCATAAAGAAAAGAAAAAATAAGTAATTAAATTTTTATATCAGGACTAAGTTTTACGCTAATCAATTTGAATAAATATACCACTGTGGCTCTTTTTTACCTTACTTCAATGCAATACCGTTAATTATAACTTACACGATAGGTTTTACCACCACAATTTGAGAAAATTATTATTGAAATATAGGGCAAGGTTGGTGATCTACACCGCCAATAAGAATCGTCAGTGGGAGACCTAATTCCTCCATGTTAGCCAGCATTCCTGTTTTGTTTCACGCATTGACCTATTAAAATTAATAATCTGAAATGTAGCTGGCTCTAAATGAAATATCCACCAGTGAGATTGCCACAGTGTGGAGCTATCAATGCGTTACTTTTTTGTTGTTGGGATGACATCGTTGTCAGGTAGTGCAAAATAAGGGTGTCGGAATCTGACGACAGCGGCCAGATTTAATGGTAAAGAGTGTACATGCTACTGAGAATGCTTGTTACAGACTAATCAGTGGTGTGTCTATATCTGTATTGTATGTATGTATGTTCGTTTGAGCCAGCTAAGACCACATTAAGCCTTTGTTTGATTTTAGTTTTGCTGTGGATGGTGCAAATCAGTGTTACAACCAGGGTTGTTAGCCCTCGACAGGACCTACAAGTTAATGTTGAATCGGAACCACGAAAACGTTCTATCGTACTTTATATTACACAGTTAGTTGTGATAGCAGTGAAGATCGGGTTAAGGGCTTAGGAAAATCCCCGACGAGACAGGGATTCGAACCGGGGACCTTTCAATCCCAGGTCAAATGCCTTAGCCACTGAGCCAATAGGCCACTCATATAGCTGTGTTAGAAATTAGTGACTGGAGTAGCTTCATACTTTTTTGTCCAAACATGACTCCAAATTTTCTTTTCCGTTCTATAACCATTAATTGCGTCACTTTTTCGTTTAGGACCGTTATCAACAGTTCTCCAAGCAGTACGTAAAATGGTAACATAAGAACGAAGTGGCATCTTAACATTTATAACAGTTTATATTGAACTAAGGCTTGAGAATGAAAGCAGTGATATCATCCGAAACGTTGCCAGAATATGCGAATTTGACGCGGCTAGAAGGACGATAAGCTTTCTTTAAGCGTTACCGCCGCGAAAGCGTTATATACCCGTAACATTTCTGACTCACTGAGGGAAGTACTTGGACAGTTGTTAGAAACACGAAGAATGTCTTATTAGCACATGAAGCAACTTTGGAAAAACATGATTGTGATAGACTGAAATATAGATTAAGTGACTTAGGTATGTATAAACCGTGAAAACACTCTGAACTACACATATATCTTTAAACAACATTTGTATCGTGGTTTTAAAAAAATCATACTTTCACTTACTTTGAAATTTGTAGATGAAAAACGAAATACTTTCCCAATACAGAAGCTTTAGTGTAAAGTGTAGCTCGCTTTACTCCTTTATGGAATTCTAGAGTTGGAATAATTTTCAGTTAGCTCTGGATGTTTTACCACATAACATATATTTACCCACAATTCCAGTTTCTGCAAGCCTGCGAGGTAAATCTAACCACTTTTAACCTTAAATTGATAGGTAAGAGCAATAGCATCTCTTCTTGACTTAATTCTTATACGCAGTATTAAAAAAGGAAATAATAATGAATAAGAAATATCAGTGACCGTTCGGTGAAACGTTATGGAATCGGTTTCTGCAAACAGGCAGAAAGCAAAATAAAATGAAATGAAATTAGTATAGCTGGAAACTCTACAGTTGCAGTGGTAAAATTAAAGAAAAAAATGACACAATAACACTTTTAAATAATCATTTTTCCTTCTAATATGGTGGAATAATATTTTTCTAGGATATGCTAAATAATAGAACAAGTGTAAGTTGCAGGTTTTGTTTACATACCGTCCAGAAGTTAAATAAAAATACACAGCCTCATTAAAGGTTCTCATGTTGTCCACTTGATCAGTTCCTCTCGACAATTATTTATTAGGATGCCGCGCAACGGTGTATATTTTTAACCAATGCCCGCTGTTAATTGGGAAAATATTGTATTACGACGTAATTGCTACATTAAAACAACACACGGAATCTCTGAAACAAATATTTGTATTTCCGTTAATTACTACAGTTTGTATTATTTTATGTAAACTTGGTAAAAGCGACAATTTATTTAATAATAACAGCACGAAACAGGCTGGAGGATATTGAGAAACAACTTTCAATCATAAAAAGAAGATTCCACTCTGTTCTTCCTTTTAACCAAAGACCCTTTTTTTCTGCCACATGTCTCTCGACTTGTTTGAAGGATTAAAAAAAAATCGTTTTGAGCCCTAGATTAATATTTAGAATTAAATATTTCTAATTTTCAAGAATGTTTTTTTTTTTTCCAAGTGCTGTTCCTCTTTTACCGTCATTCCTACTTTAACCATCAGCAGTAATTTTACTTTTATGTAACAGAATTCAATAACTTCTCCCAGCAAATCAAAAACGCCATTTCTCCACCTCTGAAGAAGACCTAGGCTGCTTCTTCTGCCAGGAAGGTGATCTGTGTGTCTGATAATTCTGAGGTTTTACTGCTCAGAAGGAAAGAAAATATCCCGGAGGCATATTACGTAAACCTTTGTTACACTGTCTCGTAGCAAGCCCGGGCATACTCAGTTGTTGGTTCGATTGCAGAACACGGGAGGGATTTGGATGATGTGTTTTGCAATTTATAAAATAAATTTGCATACAGAGAAATTTTACTTAATTATGATAAAGAAACTGAAGTAAGTTAAAACTTTCTGTTACGTGTTGAAATAAGAAATCAGTATAATTTTTTTCCAGAAAGCTGCACATGTTGTCAAAGAGAATATTGAATGCATCAATTTTTTTTGTTTTTTCGCCTAGCGTCTCTGAATCTCCCTGACCAGTACTATATAGTTCCAAATTTTCCATTAAAATAATATCTTGAGTATGCTGCACTTGGGTACCGTTTGACATTCATTCGCTTATTAAACTAAAACGGTGATCAAGCTGCTGTTTGATTTACGTTGTTAATTTATTGTTATAATCATACTTCTTCTTTCTAGAAAGCCTGTTTACACTCGGCTGTTTCTCTTAAAAAGGTTCTATTATTTCTAAGCCATGTTTTCTTGAATCGTATTTTTCTTTTCACATTAGTTTCCTCTAAGAACCTTTTTCTCACACCAGTTGCATTTTTACCATACCTACAAATAGTTAGCTAGTAACGCAAAAAAAGTAAAACGGTCATTTAAAATAAAATATATTTCAGACAACTAAAATAGCAAATAGTAATTGTATATTGATACTGTATTAGTTAAGAATAATTTTCTAAGTCGGCAGGAAACAGAATACATTATCACATTAAAGAATTAGCTTCTGATAGTACTGTAGTGACTAGGGGTGTCCACTTAAACGTACATCAATGTTTTTATTCGATGTAAAACATCGGAACCCTGCATCGAAGTTTCTCGATGCATCGCTTAAAAACATCGATGTTTTTTCAACATCGAATACTTTTATGTTTTTCTTAGCTCACAAATACAAACCAACAATATTCATCGGCAAATGTCGTTTCATTTATCTCTTACCTGTTCCTTTAAAATCGCCAAGAGAAAATGTGACAATAGTTTGATATTCACCATTTCCAGTTGAACGCAGATAGTCGTTCGTTTGGACTGTGTGAATCTAGAGTAACACTACACCAGCAGTGTAGTGCTGTATCTGTATTGATGTATTAATTATATGCTTTTTTTGTTTATGACTTTACTCCTCGTCGACGTTGAGGTCATTGGGGGCAGGGAAGTACTGGGGGCAAGGAACGGAAAGGAATTCGGCCTGGCCCTTTGAAGGAAGCATCCTGACATTCAGCCAGAGTGGTTTAGGAAAACCAGGGAATACCCAAATCTGGTTGCCAGGACAGGGATTCGAACACGCGTCCTCCCCAATTTGAGGCAAATGCGTTACCGTTCACCCAACATTAAAAAATTTATTTTATGGTACTGTGTTGCTTAAGTAGTGTTGTATGAGTGAGGTATAGCTTTGTGATTGAGACAGAAACTACAGATTAATAGGAATATTTTATTACGATACCATACCATTACAATAAAAAACCAGTAGTAGTGAACCAATGAAATTGATTTTATTCATTCACTCATACGGACAGGACAGCCAAAAGCAAGAAAAATTTATCTTCACCGTTGTTATGTCCCACTAGTTGCTCACAGGTTGTGGAATTATGAGGTTTTAATATAATAAGTTGCTTTTAGATATGATAACTATTTAGTACAGTGACAACTTATCGTCTATCTGATTTGACCTTGCTTTTGGGCTATCAGTACTTCGTTCATAATAGGAATTATTAACACGGCCGCCTGGTTGTACGGAGGGTGGAAATGCTCTACCATTATTTTTTAATTGATCGAAACACACAGAGAAGTATGTTGAGCACCAAAACACTATTTATTGCACAATGTTTTCAATTACACCACCGACCACCAAACCATATTTATTTAGTTTGTCATCAAGAAGAATTAATGACTACCCTGAATGATTGTTCATGAAGATTGCAAGTCCGTAGCGAGTGCAAGCTTTCTTAACCTTCCACAAATAGCATAATACTGTACTTCGTTATATTGCAGGGTTCGAAATACACTAGTAACAGCAGTTCAGCGTTTTTTTTTTTAATGGTTTTCGGCATCTTAGGCCACACAGCCAACCTGATGAATTTTTCCAGATAATTAGACACACCACAGGACGGACATGACATTCACAGACACAACAGTTAAACACCCATGCCCGCGGCGACCTTCGGCACGCGGAGCTAACACTCTAGCCCCTACGCTACCGAGTCCGGCTTCATCGTTGATAGTATTCACTCAGCATTCGCGGGTAGCTACTGGCTTATCCAACCGTACGAAACGCCGGCCAGAGCTAATTACACCGACGCGGAAGAGAGTAACTTGTATCCACGATGATTGCGGCTTTTAACACTATTCTTACAACAGTCAAACTGGCTAATCACTTCTTCTTCGAGTGACTGGATTCAACAGGCGTTACTAAAACGACAGCCAGCCCTCATCCGACGCGGTAGCGCGAACGAAACTTCTTTTAACACGAGAATACTTCACTGTTCATTGCAACGATGCATACCCACTCTCTCACTTAACACCAGACCTCCCGCCATAGATCAGCGACGCTCCTCTCGACCGTTGAGATCGATAGTCGACCTCACACCCGTTAATCGACTTTACATACAGATAGAAAGGTCCGATAATCTATCGTAATGTGACAAGGTGTCACTATTTGTTAATGACAGTTGCTTCAAATTGATTTAATTTAATTTAATCTTGAATAAAGTTAGTAATCTTAAGATTTATTTCTATTATTTTTGTCATTATTAGCCAGAGATAATTTTTAATGATTCGATGTTTTTATAAAAAAAATCAATGCATCGAATAGAAAAATTCTTTGTCAAAACATCGAATCAATCTGATGTTTCGTAGTGTAAACATCGAATGGATACGATGCGTCGATGTTTGGTGAATATCCCTAGTGGTGTCTCTCCAGGTCGCTCTGTCCGGCCGAGCGGTTAGACAGGGACTGATTGACATTCGGGATGCATGGATAAGCGTCGAGCATAGAAGTCGACGATGTTCTGATATGAGCCTCGTGATAGGATCATTACAGGAAAATCAAGACTAGAAATTGCTAAATTTTTACATATTTATTTATAGAATGGAAGAGAGAGCTAGGCAGCTCTAATCTTGCCAGTCTAAATAAGCTCTTGTGTAAATAAATAATACAATTGTCATTTTTCGTGTTTTACCATTCATAGTTCAACAACCTACACCCGCAACTTCGTTCGCTTTTATTTATTTTTATTATTAACTGCTTAATGTCTCTTAACAGCGAGGTCTTAACAGAGATGGGAAAGGATTGGGGGGGGGGGCAAGGAATGGGAAGGAATTCGGCCATGGCCTTTTGAAGAAAGCATCCCGGCATTTGCCTGGAGTGATTTGGGAAACCATGGAAAACCCAAATCTTGATGCCCGGACTGGGATTCGAACCGCCGTCCTCCCGAATGCGAGGCGAGAACGCTAACCGTTACACCACCACTCTCGGTAACTTCGTTCGCGTAGAATTTGAGATTTGTGCTGTTAATTCACACAGAAATTACGGACCTCCCTATTAAAGCGATTATTCCTCACCTAACACAATACCAGTGGGGCAAAGAAACTAATACAATACATGAATCCAGTTCAATAAGAAATATTTACTAATTTGTGAAAAGTTTTATCCCTAATTTATCAGTTTTCCAACTTAACATTATAACGAAACCGTTTGATCGTCGGATCACTGGCATTTTTCTATTTTGCATGTAACAAAATAATAAATTGCATTTAAATTATAAATATTTAGTAACTGTAACGAATATCAATAATTATAAAATTTATTAATACCTATAATTTGAATTCTACTGAAAAACTAAATACTATTATTAGCTATGAACTGCATGTTACAATACACAACATGATTTACATAACGTGTAACTGTAGCGAAAAACTACTTGCCATAATATTACTTTCTGACGTCAAATTCGAACAAAAGATAATTAACATCTTTGCAACAAAAAAATCATCGTACACTCGAACGCGTGAGGTCTACTGTTACGTTTAGGTAAATTAAATTTTTCTTACATTTTCTACGTTTAATCAACGTATTCAGTTTTATTTTAATACAACTACTACATTTAACAAAATTTATGAAATCCTTGTACTCAAAGAACAAAACAGATGTAAACAGTAGTATTTAAATTTCTGGAAACAATGATTCTTAAAAATTGAATTATCTGTGGAATCAAGGTAATATAACCTACCCGTAAATGTATGAATTGTACTTCAGTGCCACCTATTGGAATGAATTGTAGGAAAGAAACTTTTCGAATCTTCTCAATAATATTTCGTGTGAATATGGCCTGAACTGATCTAGTGGTTTGTCCGTGATGATGCGGATTATGCACCCCTATGCATAGATATTATTTTCAAGTAGGCTTTATTATTTTTAAGTGTTAATTTATGATTTCCATTAATCAACGCAGGTTGGTATCTGTTCCATTTACTGGAGAATTTACTTTTTATTGTTAGTTAAATATGAATTAAATATGTATTTTTGGTGTGGAAAGGCGGAACGGTACTAGGGCTGTCCAAAATGATCAACGAAAACTGTGTTAAATCTTGATGGCAGAGAGGCACCAGGATTAGTAGGAGCTCCGTTGTCGCTGTATGCTGGCGCGTTAAAATTCTGAGCGTTTCTGCGGTACTATTCGTGTAGACACAAAGTTGTTCCGGCGTGAATTTTTATCCCCATTAGTACGGCTGAAACGGAATGAGTAATAAGCTGGTCCTTTGGAAGAAGATGTTCCAGTGAGAATAGCGAGTTGGCGGGAACTTTTGCTCCGCCAAGTTTGCCGGCCTGATCGAGCGACCCGGGGCGCTTCTTTGCGCGCACGATTTCTAGCCACGTACGACGTAATGCGGCGGTTCTTTCACTTTATGCGCCTTGGAGTGCGTACGTCCTCTGAATAGATATTGCTTTATAGCGGAGCCAAACGTGTTTTTAATTGGAGGCGCGGGGAACATTCTTCGTCGCCTAACTGCCTCAAAGGGTTCAAAGTTTAGCAATTACTTCTGCATTAGTGGGAGAGTTATTACAGGCCGGAAAATAGATGAGAACTTCCGCGTATTTTTCTTTTCGAAACATGTAACAACTTTCATTGTGGGCTTTCGGCCGTAATTAAAATCTCGCATAGTTTAAGGAACACATTTTTTACAAATTTTCTTGATTTATAGCTCCAGTGCTTCACGAAACCGAAGTTGGTCGCCTTCGGTGAAGTTTCTGTTTTCAAGAAACGCGACGAGGAACTGGGAACAATTAAAAATCTATCACTCCATGCTTTTAATGTTCATAATGAACATTTAAGAACCATTTTGTTGTCGTCTTCGTTTTATTAGCTGATTAAAGTAGGGTATTATCTTATTTTTCGCATTACATAGAAGAGTAAAATTGCTAACTTAACCATTAAATAATTTTTTAATATTCAAAGTGACAAAAACATAATTTTGTGCTGGTCGTTACTTATATCGCATATAGTGACACTACCCGTCCTTTCGGGTTCTCATGATGCCATTACCGTTTCTGCCATACGTGTTTGCCATTCACGATGTTTATCTCCCCATGCGAACTCCCTTGGGAAGAAGAACTGAGTTGAGTTCCCGTTGCCTTCCCCAGTGTGTGAACGTATGTGTTACAGCAGGTAGACCGAGCGTGGTGGTGTAACGGTTAGCGTTCTGGCCTCACATTCGGGAGTACGGCGGTTCGAATCCCCGTCCGGGAATCCAGATTTGGGTTTTCCATGGTTTCCCAAATCACTCCAGGCAAATGCCGGGATGCTTCCTTTAAAAGGCCATAGCCGAATTCCTTTAAATTCCTTGCCCCCCCATACTTTCCTGTCTCTAAAGACCTCGCTGTTAAGAGACGTTAAGCAATTAAAAAAAAATACAGCAGGTGTTCATGACTGTGATAGCGTACGTTTTCAGGATACAGTGTTGTATAGAATCAGAGGTGAAAAAGCATACTCTTCCAAATGATTCCCGTTACAGGCTTCAATTTTTCTGTCCACATTATATCCAATTTTCGGGATGCTGATCGGCAGAATAAAATTCTAAGTATTTACTACAAAGAATGTGACTGTTTTTAAAAAGCATAAACATGTTTTATGCATTATCAGAAAAGTGAGAATAGTCGTTAAACTAGTCATTAGACTATTACAAGTTGTAAGTTTATTATTTTACTGTATCTGTCTAAATAATAATAAAGTTTGTTGGGGAAAGTTAATGGAATTCATCTGGAATGTCTGGAAAAAAATTTTACACATACAAATAGTAACTTTTTCTTATTTGTGGTAGTATTTTGTTTTAAAACGATTTTGTATGCAATATTTTACATGTTTTTTTATTTATTATTATTATCTATGTACCTAAGCTATTGTCTAATGCAAAAATATATGTTTAAGATTTTTTCTTTTAATACTTCATTGACTTTACAAAAACGTTCCCGAAATGACCGATTTTGGGGATGTCTCTCATTAAAAATGATATTATAAAAAAAGTAATTAGTTCTGTTCTTGCCCTACTTAAATATTGATTCTAAACATGTTTAGTAACAAATTAGGCTAAATTTTATATTCATAGCTTAAAAATATTTTCATCACAAAACCAAACTTGAAATTAGCCACCTTGGTGATTTTGGACCGAGCGTGGCGGTGTAACGGTTAGCGTTCTCGCCTCGCATTCGGGAGGACGGCGGTTCGAATCCCCGTCCGGGCATCCAGATTTAGGTTTTCCATGGTTTCCCCAAATCACTCCAGGCAAATGCCGGGATGCTTCCTTCAAAAGGCCATGGCCGAATTCCTTCCCATTCCTTGCCCCCCAATCCTTTCCCGTCTCTAAAGACCTCGATGTTAAAAAGAGACGTAAAGCAGTTAAAAAAAAGTGATTTTGAGCCATAAACGTTTCTTACGATTTGAGTGGCTGAGATTCTAAAGAGATTTGCTTGAGAAGTATTTACACATTCTTTAATTTGATCACTTTTGGCGATATTTCAACTGTGACCTTAATTACCTTTGCAGAAATGTGCACGAAACGGAGTCATTATCTGAAAGTAGTTTTGATTTAATATAGTGAAGTATGAAAAGAGAAACTTATTTTGAAGTAGATAATTATTTATGCTCATTACTGAAATTCTTTTTCTCGTCCTATTTTTAGTGACGATCTATTACAACTTAGGAGGAGTTTTCAGGGATTTTGTTCTTTCTTTTTACAGTTCACAAATAAGTTTCTGAATTTGAATATGTTTTTGATAGAACTTGAAACACTAGTAATGTGATTAATCTTTCTCAGTACGGAAATAAAAATATAAATCCAGTTAGTACATTTTTTTAACACGGTACGGAAAACAGGAACCGAAGTGAAAAAAATATAAATGTCCCTGCCACTTGTTTAAGTTACACTTTTATTATTATTTATTTTCAAAAGCACAATATTTTCTATATTAATCTATCTCGCATGAGCCATAGACGGTAGAATAAGGATAAAGTAGCTAGGAAGATACCTAATAGCTCAGCGTGGTCCTCAACTTCGACGTTTGCTGGACCTTCGCGAAGCAAGCAAATGAGACTACAGTCACAGGTAGATAGGCCAGTTCCTTTTCTCGTTATTATATATCCTAACCACATAAACCTACCAGTTAAAGGGGACCTACAGTTTAACGTGCAATCCGAACTACCGAAGCGTTCTAGAGTCCTTCAGATTACGCAACACGGTGTGCCATAGGTGAAGGTAGGGTTAAAGACTTTTAATAAACCCCACCCAGACAGGGATTCGAACTGGGGACCTTTCGATCTCGAGTCAGAACGTTAACCACGGAGCCACCAGACCATTCTTAGTAGGGTACATTGAATTCAAATGTCAATAGCTATTACAGAAAAACATTGAAAGATAAAATACACAGTAAGGATATAAGATTTCGATGCAAAGTGAAAACTCTAAACAGATTGTTTTTTTTTTTTTTAAAAAAAAAAAGTTTAAATGAACACATGGACAGAACTGATAAAGAAAAATGGAAAGAAAAGCTACAAGAAAAAGAGAAAGGTGATGACCGCTAAAACACTGGAAATAATGTTTTGAAATCACTTCAGGAGATGAACAAAGGAGAGTTGACGAAAAAACAGGTAATATTCTACAGTGAACAAGAGAAGAAGTATTGCAAATTCTTTTCAGTTGCTTTATTAAGCGCCAGGTCACAAGATTAAAATATTGTCTAGAAAAACCACCATTAAGTAAAAATTGAAAGAGTTCCTCCTCCATAACCAATTCTATTCCGTTAAGCCAAGGCTGTCCAAACAATTTGGAGATGGGCCACAATTTCGATTATAAGTTAGCCTGCGGGCCACCTAATACTTGCCTAAATTACAATTGATATTTAAATGAAATAGAAATATAAGTAACACAGTGTAATTAAAATCAAAATGTAAAAAAAAACATCATTGAGACCTTTGAAGCGGTTATTAATTACAATTAAAAAAACAAAAAAAAAACAAAGTAAAAATAATGAGACCTTGCAGAGGTTTTTGCTAACATATTTTAGAACTCTTCTGTTGACCGGCAAATTCAAATGCGTCGGCGGTGAGTTTAGTGGCCCACTGGCCTGTGGTTGCCAGCCTTGCGTTAAACAGTGTCCTTTTTTGACCCTGGGATGCGTATGAACTACTTCAATCCATCCCGAAGGTTGATACATTTCCTCACCGTTCATGGTCCTTATGAAACATATCTCTACAAGATCAACAGGGCATAGAATGATCTATACACCTGCGGATCCCCAGGAACAACTGAATATAAACTGTTTGAATGTGCTTTAGTTGATGATCGAATCAAGCGGAACAAAGTGAAGTTCACGGGAAAAACTACCTCGGAAATTCTGAAAGACAAACTCCTCAGGAAAGAACTGGACAAGCTGGCAGATGCTGTGTCAGATGCAGTAAGGGAGCTGTATCGGCTTCAGTATCGCCAGCAACCTGTCAGGATACAGCAAACCATATAAGGAATGAGTCAAGATTCCTAAAATGGACGAGAAGTGTTATAAACAACTAAGTGGAACGCTGATGCCGGAAGTGTGGCTTCTGTAATTTACGGAAGCCAGAGGTAAACAAACTTAACTTTTGAAAACTAAAGTTGTTTAGTTCTTTAATAGTATTCGGTAATAGTTTTTTATTAACAGGCTATGATAACTTACAGCATGTAGTCATATTAGTAGATTATTTGAACCATTTTCTTAGTATATAGGATATGTATTCGTCTTCAAAGTTCATCTTAAGTATAAAATGTTATTGTAGTATTATGAAATAATGGTTCACTGTAGATTCTAGTGAACAAACCATCTGAATGTACAGATAATGAATAAAAATAATCTGGGAAGTAATCAGGCCAAATTATAACTTTTCAGCCCATCATTTTCCCATGTTTCTCTTAAGTATTTTCTTGATTTTCTCCTTATTAGACCCTGGCTGGTTACATCATAGTTCTTTTTCTGCAATATCCTGTCAACGTTAATTGCCTCGCACTCGATGAGGCATAAAACGGCAATGAATTGAAGGTTCATATATTGTTCTCCTAGCTGTGGCCACAACATGAATGGTCCCTTTATTAGACCATCGCTGCTTACATTCTAGTTCTTTGTCTGCAACATCCTGCCAACGCTAATGGGCTCGCAGTAGATGAAACATAAATTAGTAATGATTTAAAGATGCCAGTATTGTTCCCCTGAGTGTGGCCATAACACATAGCTCGAACATCTCTCGATATTAGGTTTTAATTGAAATAAGGGAATGCTATCATAAATTAGAGACTGCAGTAGCGCACGGAACTGCGTATACAGCAAGTAGTTTCTTTCCGGTACATTGCTCGACCTTGAGACAGCGCCTTCCTCATCTCTTCCAGCAGACAGGCAGCAGGGCCGAGCTGACTCAGGTTCCTGTGAGAAAGAACAACAAATGAATTTCTCTGTATAATTAAAGAGAGTCAAGCCAACTTCTTTCTCCTCCTCGACCCCGCTTCTGTTCCTTTTTCACTCTCCTTTCCGCACCGCCCTTTTGTATTTTTAGTTTGTTTCCCATCCCCGCTGCAGGCGAGGCTAGAGCTAATTAAACAAACACTCTGCTATCTGTGTTATTTCAGCACTCTTTCGGCGCAGTTTCTGTGTATGCTAATCATGTTAGCTTTTCATTTCCCGCCGTTTAATTGCCACCGCTGCCTGCGCCCTTTGAAAGGAGAGTGCCGTGTGTCGCGGGACTGCCGCCGCTGCCCCTGCCGAATTGTGCTGCGTCACATAGGCGCGCGCTGCAATCTTCTCGAAACATGCAATGCCGACTGTTAAACACTCCGCGCGATCGAAAGTAATTAGTCTGGAATACCGCTTCGTGTTACCTTGCAGCGTAACACGACTACTCTGCAGTTTGGCATTCTGTAAATTTAAAATGCGAGCATATCAACTACGTTCGCCTTCACCATGGAGCTGTCCGTATGTAAATTTACGTGCAATATAGCTTTCTCCCGTAGTTTTGCTTGAATTATAAATATAGAGAATCAAGTACACATGGATAGGATATGTCGATTGATGTCGGTCAAAAGAAAAGTAGTGAAATTATACCATCACTCGTAGCTGAAAGAAAAACCAAGGTCATTTTAAGAACGGATTTCAATGTCTTGCATATATGTTGAACATATTCCTGCGGTAACATCGTTTTCTCAAACGATATAAGATATTCGGAAAAAAAGAATCTTAATGTCTTTTATAACAAAATAGCTGTAGTTTTGTAAGTGGCCACATGGTCTAGGCGGTAAGGTATTTATTTATTTCGTATGGCAGAAGAAATACAAAAACAGTAACTACATTTACAGTAATTACAATAAATATAACTACTGCTACAGACTGATGTCCAACGATTGCAGCCATTCAGCGGTAAGGTGTTTGCTTATCATTTTTTTTATCTTCAGATATTGTTCAATATGATTATTTTAATTTGATTTCAACTTAATTTACATACTTTTATTACATGAAATAAAATTTAAAACAAATGACTTAACTTATAATAGGTGCAACAAACGCAATTTCGGCTATTATACCAATATTGGCTTGTAATATGCCTCGAAAACATGCATTATAGGTATTTGATCAGGAAACGAAAATGTTAGTAAATTCAAATCTGAGAATCGCAGTTTGAAAAATTTATAAGCTTTTGTCACTTGTAATTTAATTTCAACGGTAAATAAAAGTATTTTACTCTACAGATATTTGAACGAGAGTCAGAAAATTATAACGCCATCGCCTTACGACCTACGTCAAGCTGCCAGGTATGAGAATGTAACAAAAAATAATTTAATATTTAAACGGAGTTTTTTATTATTATTTTGCATGGGAATATCTCGAAGACTATGTTACATTTAAAGAAACTACTGTACCTCTTTTATATATGGTGCATAACCTTCAACATATACGCAGGAGACAGAAATCCGTTCTTATCATGACCGATGATCCCCTTGTATGTTAAATATAACGAAAATCCAAAATTTAAAGTTCTGAATTCTTGTAACAATAGTAAAAAAAGAACACACGCAGAAAAAACATCTTAGGCGGGTATCGAAACTGTGACCTTTAACACAGTTACACAAACGAAAATGATTCTTGGGTAATAAAGAGAAGAGACAAAAACCGCTTACAAGCAGTGGAGATGAACTTCCTAAGATCTATAAAGGGATGCACAAGGCTAGATCTAATAACAAATGAGACCATAAAACAGGCGTTGAAATTTATCTATTTATTTCGTATGATACAAGGATACAAAGACAGTAACTACATTGAATCACAATAGTTAGAACCAAACATGGGTGTTTACAGACTGATATCCAACGATTGCAGCCATTTCTTCTGTGGTTGCTTGGTGAATCTGATGTATTACACCACGGAATCTCCTAAGAGGGCATTCCATGGCGTTGCGATGAATAATTTCACTAGAAGGATTCCCTATTACTCCTCACTTGTACATCCAGTAGTTGCATCTACCGTGGCCTGTCCACATTCGCTTCAGTCTCATCCAAATTTTCCTTGGTAGATTGAATCCAGGAGAACGTCTTGTAGGATCTGGAATTAGTGCTTGTTTATCAGGATTGGAATTGGTCCGCTCAGCGCACCATGCTTCGATTATGTTGAAGTTATTCTGGATCAGCACTCGATTAAACTTCCATGTTGAATACCTAGATTTTAATCTACTTGCAGTTTTATGTGTGCAGTCCTGATGAATTGGAAGGTGTGAAAATCTTAAACACATCTGCCATTCGTTTTTTAATGCCGCTTGTCTTCTGAGACTTTGTGAGGGGATATTAGAAAGCGCGGGCAGCCAGTCTATAGATGTAGATTTTACAGTTCCAGATATTGTTTAGCTGAATGTTGATCATTTTTTGTGTGACTGATATTTAGCCATACTGGACTGCAGTATTCGGCAGTTGAGTATACCAGAGCAAGAGCTGATGTGCTGAGAGCTGCGGCATGTGCTCCCCAGCCCGTTCCTGGAAGTTTGTGAACGATGTTATTTCGAGATTTTAATTTTGCCACTGTTTTATGGATATGTTCTTTATTTGTCAGTGACCGATCTAAAACCACGCCTAGATACTTTGGGTGGGGACTAAATTTCAATAATTGGTCTCTGAATTGTTTTTTGAGGTCTGTGGTGGGCATATATAATATAAAATACTAGCTCGTACCCGCGACTTCGTACGCGTGGATTAAGATTTTTTTTGCCAGAATTAAATATAGAGAGTTGTTGGTAACGAAGAATTGGTCCCAAACAATATCGAGTCGGAATAATATGACAGGAAAGCTAACACTATATAATTGTACGGTCGAACCTGTCTCTTGAAGAGAACCAATTTCCAACATATTTCTGTCACCATTCGATAAGGTCTCAAAATTTCGTGAGTACAACTGTTAATCATACTGGAAAAAATATCCTGTGCCCTTCATACAGATTTCCTTATAAAATTCCATCACAACAATATAGCCATTTAGTCGTCAAAACGTAACAAAAAGACGGAGACTTACTTCCGTATTTATAATAATATTACTGTGGTTCACACCCACACACTGACTGCGAAAAACACCTAAGGGATCATTATAACGTAAAAAAGTGTACACCTACAACATTGCAAGATTACCTATGATTTGCCTCGCATTGCACCCCGAACTTTCTAATATCTACAGTTTAACATTCAATCCGAATAACGTACGGACCAGGCCTGACTTACGATGAAAAACAATTTTTAAAAATCTTAGCATCCAGGTAGATTTGAACCGGAGACCACGACGTTCATAAGCAAGCGCTTTAACCACTGAGCTGCCAGTCCACTACACGGAAACACGGTACGGAGACGTCCATATCCAACGTGTCTGTCTATCGCCGTATTTCGAAGTTATGAGACAACATGTGTTATTTATACAGATAATTTTTCAACCAAATGTAGACAGTATTTTTCTCCTTGTTTCAAAGGATAAGTGTGCAAAGTTTCATCGAGATCGGATGAAAACTGTGAATTTGTATGAAGAACAAACAAACTAACAAACAAACATTCATCTTTATATATAAATATATAGGTTGAATGAAAAGTTAGAGGTCCTGACGGTTACCGCAGTCGCAAGAAGGATTCCCTATTATTCCCCACTTGTAAGTCCAGTAGTTGCATCTACCACGGCCTGTTCTCACTCGGTTCAGTGTTGTCCAAATTTTCCTAGGTAGATTGAATCCAGTGGAATCTTGTGGAATAGATGATGCACAAATACCAAAAATAGTAAACCAATATAGACCTAAAGGTAGAAGAAGTACAGTTAGACAAAGGTAGGGATGGGAATAGTCCTTGAAACCGGAACAGGTTATTAGGCCTAATCTTTGAATGGGAGAAGAAGAAGGAGAAAATAATAACTGCATGTTAACTCATGAGAACGGTACAGCCACAACACAAAATTCCGGATTAAACGAAATCGTATTATATACGTCATTATAGCGCTTCTGGAGTTACACTGAATTTCAAACTCGTTTAGTATTCCCGTAGTTAAATGCTGTGATGAGAGGAGTGTTGAGTAACGTAAAGGCATCCGTCGAATCGCTGCGCCGCGTGGCAGGCCGACAGAGGCGGGGCGGCTGTTTCCCTCGCGTGTCCCTTTTCGACACGAGCTGCACCTGCGCCCAGCAGTCTCCAATTACTCTGACGGGCGTGGGCGGACGGGCTGACAATCACAGTAATGGCGGCCCTGTTTGTCGCCGGCCGCCGTCGCCGCGCCAGAGAGTGTATTCATTTGCCGGCGCAGTCCTTAACGAGCGGGTCCCGGAGTCGCGGAACCAAAGGGCTTGTTAACAGGTCCGCTGGCCTCCAATTGGCTCGGCTAAAAGGCTGCCTCGCGTCGCTCATTTGGCACTTCCAGTCCGGATTTATTGCGCGGGTGGTATAGCTCTCTGGGGACCGGGCTGAGCCCACCGGGATAACTCCGCTGTAGAGACACATGAAGCTACTACCTCTGCCTCTAACAATGTAGAGCGCCTTGTTCCAACACGAACTACCGCATCCCAACAAATAGTTCCATTTGCATTACTTTGAAATACCATCATAAAATAATTTGTCACTCACACTGGGAGTAATTTTTCTAAATAATAAAATCGTAGTAAAATTCCTCAGATATCAATGTATCGCGTTCCATACTACTCATAAGCATCGTAATTTTTGACTGTTCATGTTACATACAGTCACTAATTAATGCTATTAATTTAAAAGGCAGTAGAAAAATAACGGTTACTGGCATGACTATCACCAATGTAGGTAGGAGACATTTTATAAGACTAGAACTATTACAGCAATTCCAGCAGCCCACTCCCAAAAATCTGCAAGACGCATTCAAATGCTTGCAGACAGTGGTGTATTCGAGGGAGCAGATAATCTTAAAAACGAATCGGTGACTGCGACGTGACCTAAACTTCAGGATGAGGCCGCAATTCAAATTAACTTCACAGAAATGGGAAAGGTTTCAATTTCTAACTATCAACAGAAAATCGGAACAAATTCGTTTATAATAGTCTATGACTTTATATCAAATTTTCCTTTCTTTCCAGACAAGCCGAACGATATATAAATTTAAAGATATATTATCAGAAGATTCCCGCAACCACAAAGTTCCAAAAAATTAATACCACATTTGAATTTTTCCTATAAGTTACTATTCTCAACCGTCAAAGCCGAAAAATTATTGTCATTAAGTTTCGGAAGCGTTATTTCATCAACATTGTTCGCTTCAAATTTATTTCTACATTCATTCCAGTTCTCTTACACGTATCCTCGACACAAGTTGACACACAGCTCGCCCATATTTATAACATTTCACACCTCCACAAACAGTCATTTTTCCACTAAACATCAGCGGTGTTACTTTTACACCACACTCTAAATTACCAAAATATGAGTAAAAAACACGCGAATAAATCCCTGAATAAACTACCCTAACGTTACAATTACTGCTATGGGAGCAGAACAAACGCCTGAAGTCATTATTTTCTTGGTTCTCTGCTTCGGCTTATTATAGCCTAACGTTTCAGCTATCTTGCTGTGGCCTTCATCAGAGGATGTAGAAACAAGATAATACATACTATGCTCGCGGAAGTCTACGCAATCACCTGAAGTCTTAAGGGGTTGAGAGGTAGCAGATAGTGGTTGGGAGTACAGGGGAGCAGTCTAAGGTTAAAGAGGAGAGCGGAAATGCAAGTTTTAAGTTGAAAGCATACAAATTTTTATTGTTCTGTCAAAGTTTCTAAACGAAGTTTAACTTGAAAAAAAAAACGAATAATGATTAATTATGTTGTTATTTCAATTTTTACCTGCTATTATCAACAAAAACAACACCTCTGCCACTGGCTTATTGCATATTTTGCGATAATCGGCTGAGACAGCAAGTATGGCTTGATTTGTAAGCAATTAAGCCTTGATGTAAGTGAAGGTGTTCGTCAATCATGCTAAATTATTTGTATTGAGTACAACTCACAATTGTAAATTTTGTAAGTTATGAGTATTTTTCGCAGAAAGTTGGGATATGTGTAAAAACTCTTGCACCTCATTTCGAAATGTTCCTCCTCACTGATTTTAAATATTTTTTTAGCAAAAATCAGTTGAACATTTTTAGCGTTTGTCCTTCTGTCCCCGTTAGAGGTCACTCATGGTAAAAGTGAATTATACAAAGTTCAAGAAAACCATTGTTAGTCACTACGTAAAATTTTAACTCATTGTTTTTGAGGTTTGTTTCAATATCATAAAAAATCCGATGTTGGCCTTTCAACCTTACCGGCCTCCTCGGGTGATTAATGGTCAAACTTTTAATTTTCGACGCAACTTTCGGTCATACGCCATTCATGTGTAAAATATCAAAGGAATCTGAGTAGTGCTTTTAGTTTAATATCTTGTAAAAAATAAAAGAGATGCGAATTATTGAACACTTCCTCTGATGCTGTTTCTGGCAGACCATGCCATTTTGTAGGATACAAGCAGGTTGTGCAGCAACTTACGATCTATTCGATGAAATTTACGTCATATTTCGAGTTGTTCGCCCACACAGTTTTCAAAAAATTTCCGTAAAAACGTTTTAAAACTTTTTACTTTTTGTCCTTCTTTCAATATTAGACGTCATTCACGGCAAAACAGGAATATACAAATGTTGAGTTAATTAACACACAAAATTTTAACTGAATATATTTGACACGTTTTTTTAATATCCTCAAAAACCCAGTTTTATCCTTTTCCGACGAGGGGTGATATCATTTGAAACCTCTAAATTTCCCATAAACTTTAGATCATACCCTATCTATGTGATAAATGTCAAAGAAACTGTTTTGTACTTTTAATGGCACATGAAATATAAAAAAATGTAAATTCCTGATCGCTTCCTCAAAACGTTTATAGTAAAGCTGAAGTTACTAAATTTTCTGTTGGAAACATCAGTAAATAAACTGTAGATGTATTACTATTTTAATTTTACATCACGTGAAATAGACACCGTTAAGTAATCTTTCTTAGTCTCAGTATATGAAAGAAAAGGTATTACGAAACACATAACTCATGAAATTGATTTAATACCGTGAGGTAAAGGATAAATAGTTTCACGTTATTCTTTAAAATGTTTATAATAATTTCTCTATAATTATTTTAGAATTGTGCTATATATATGTGTTGTACGGAATAACGTTGTTAGCACCAAGTAATAAGAAAAGATTGCTGCTTGCGTTTTAAAGAAATATGATTTAGAACGACTGGGATTTTGAGGGGTGGGACTGAAGAAGGAATGCCAGAGTGTAATAAAGAACATAAACAGGAGTTATATCATGAATTATAAAATGTTAGAAACATAAATTCAGTTATTTGAAATATATAATTAAGGAACTGAACAAAGAGATAGTCGAAATTGTAAATGGATGTGTCCAACTAAATCAACAAAGAATTGAAAAATATTTTAACTAATTTAGTGATATTTCGAAGTACAATAGTTGTTTATCAGGTTTCCTTCCAGAGGAATGAAGTACTAGCAAGTAAACACGACTACCTCACTGTACCCAGAAAGCGTTTGTGATTCCAGAATAGAAAGCAAATATGATTCTCAATTTAGCACAGAGCAAGGTCGGTAAGCTGCAATTTTCTGCCGTCGCTTTTGGTAGGACGTAGGTTCGAATACCCGACCGTCCATGCAGATTTATGCTATATAAAAGGATAGATCTGTCGGAAAAAATTATGTAATGGTAACCAATATATAAACGAAAGAAACGAAGACCTACATGGGAATAAACAAAACATGTGAATACACATATTGAAAGGTGCACGTGAGAATTAAGTAAATGGATATATGGACAGATATGTAGCACATAATGTTTTATAATTTGTTCATTAAACATTAAAAACCAACCCTAAACTACCCGGCTGAGATATATTTAAAAAATCTACAAGTAGTCTATTAGGTGTCTCGTGGTTTAATTAATATGAAATAATTAGTCCACGATACAGTTTCAAATTTTAACTGTTTTTATTTTTCATGAAGCATCGAACATCATAGGTACTGGAAACATGTAAACACAAACTCCAGCGATTACATTCAATGCTGCTTCCAAAGACAATATTGCCACACACTCTCACAGTACCCACAAAACTGTTCGCTCAAAACTCTGTCCATAAACTGTTTATGAGTCTCTGCCGCTCGCTTTATATATGTTTCATAGAAAGTTCTAGAACATTACAAAGGCTATATGGGTTGTAAAAAATACAGCAACCAGTCACAATATGATGTTGTTTATTAAACCATTACCGGTTTCGAGCTATACCTGCTCATCTTCAGCAGGTATAGCTCGAAACCGGTAATGGTTTAATAAACAACATCATATTGTGACTGGTTGCTGTATTTTTTACAACCCATATTTGACATCACAGTCGCGGAAGTTCCACCAATCCATCATGGATAAAACATTGCAAAGGCTTCCGACAGACATTCTCGAACTTTAACAATACTTAAACAATCGATATTAATATATAATCATTTACAATCATTACGAAATGCTCAGAAATATACTGGCGATGAGGCATGGAAAGATATTGCAGAGGGTATAAAAAGTAGTTCATGGAAGGGAAAAGATGACCATGACTACAAGCTGGCATTCGATTTCAGGCACAAGGGTGTGGGAAGATTTTCTTTTTTAGGTAAGGGTGTCAGGTATTTGAATGAGTCACCAAGGGGGATGATGAATAACCTACCGAAAACGTTAAAATAATTTAAAGATAAAATTTGTAGAGGGCAAATGTAGGTGAGTGTAGGATAGGGGGAAGTTGGGTGTATAGGGAAATTGCCACCGGAGCGTGTGCTCCATTGCAATTAAATTAAATTAAATTTAAAAAAATTAAATTAAACACAAAATTATCCACATAAATCATTTTAAACTGTAGTAAATCATCGTTTATACATCGTAGCTCGCCTTAATACTTGGGATTACAAACATTTAAGCAATTCTCTTTCATAGTTCTGTCCTTAAACATATTAAATGGTATTTACATAATTTCTTTTCATAAAACAAAATCAATTTACACAGATTTACAGTAAATTCAAGGAGAAACATACAAAATGATAGTAACTAAACCCCTAACTTGCTACAAATGCTTCATAAAATTCAATTCCATTTAAAGTCTAGGTCTGAGGGCTGTTACAAGTTGTTGTATAATAACATTGTAAAGTATTTTGTGACGTGCATAGTACTGTTGTGATTTTAGGTTGTAAACTAAACGCTAATAAAATAATGCAGATAAACTATAGCTAAAAGATGTAGGCCTACCATAATAGTTAAGCGTTGCTGACACTGGATTAACGCGAGCAGTGCTATTGGATGTGGCGCTAATAGCCCTGTTTTGGGGTGGGATTGCTCCAGTGTACTGTCCAGTCCGGAATTGCTCGGTAAGCCCTCTGTGGCCCTAACTGTTGTATCAATTCCTACGGGACTCCTTGGACACAAAGCCCGTCTGCAGATTAACCTCCCTTATCTGACCACCTCGTCAGATGGATTACCAGCACAAAGGAGAGAAACTGTCGACAAAAGGCTCCCCTCTGCACCTGACACCGGCCAAGATACCTGTTGTGAATGTCAACGTACGGATATTGCATCCGCCGTGAAACCCAGATGCGCAAAGATTTAATTAATTGTAAACAGTGAAATTAAACTTTTTCATAACTTGATATTCTGTGTATCTTTTTCTTTATTCCCTATATTTTAAAACTTCAGGAATTTTACTCATCAGAAATTTCAGTGGATCGTCACATTATAGTTAATAGTCAAGATGACTTGTTAAATTCTATAAATCGTTACAGCAGAATGGTGCTATAGCTATGTCTCTAATTTAAGGAATAATTCATTCGCTGAAGCTCCTTTGTTTCTTTCAGTTATTAAAGTGGTTTTATTCACTTTCTGTCCTTTGATAAAACGAGCGTGATTGGTGAGTGTTCTGGATTCGCATTTGGGAGGAGAGTTCCTATAAAAGATCATGGCTGAATTTATTCCCGTTCTTTCTCCCCAGACCTCTCCTATCTGTAATGATCTCGACGTCGATGAGCCATAAAACCAAAAGCAATAATAATAATAATAATAATCTATTAATCATTTCCTTCAGAAGTACAGTAATAAGCTGTAAGCTACACATTGAGAGAGAAGGGAATTCATATTTTGAAACACTACTGGTTAGTAACTTGTATTTAAGAAATCATGTAGAAAGCAATCGGCATACTACACAATTTCATTCTTTTGGATGCATTCGTTTTTCATTAGGCTTAGCAGCCTGACTATTTAAAGGTAATTGGAGCCAGTAAAAGATTGAGCATAAGGAGTAAGGAGGAATTTGGTCATTGACCTTTAAAAGAACCATCCCGCCATTTGTATTGAGTAACTGCTGAAACAAGGAATACCCATGTCTTGATACCCGGACGGGGAATCGAATCAAAGTCACCTAGATTAGCCCAAACTTTAACGATCATTCAGCACTAATTCCTTACACTAATTGATATTGAGAACTGCGAGAGTATTTGCGACGGGGAACATGAAACAATTAAACCGACCTACTGGCATCCCGACATTCACGTGGAGTAATTTCGAGAAAGAAAAATCAGAAAGGTCGGAGGGGGATTCGAACCAGAATCCACTCGCTTGCGTGACCAGAGCGTTACCGCTCACCCATCGGGCTCGGTACTAATTTACCACATAACAAAGAGACAAGCTACTGTCAAGCATTTACTATAACACCGACTAGAAGATCGTATTATTAGTGACACTATCCTATTTAACTTTGCCACCGCAAGCATTTCGTCGTGTCATTTTACAAGCATGAAATAAACCGCCATACTCATAAATCTTTCTGATTACTCTTACGATTGACTTAAAAGTTTCAGTATTCTACTGTGGAAAGTGACATCATACCTTACAGTCCAGTATGTCGGAAAGCTTTCGTTTCCTTTCATGCCCAGCATAAACGCAAGAAAATTTCCCCACTCCATTTTTAAAACAACTGGTGCAGGCCCACGTCCTTCTCGATCTCGATTACTGCGACGTTTTACAGAAATATCTAAATTCTGCAGCCATAAGAAAACTTGAACTCGTTATGAATTTTGAGATTGTACGAACAAATCTCCTTTCCATTCGATAGTTTGGAGTGGTTACGTGCCTGCGATCGACAACGATTCCACACTCTGTGCTCCTTCACCGCCTCGTAAATCTGAAAAAAACTTCCGCCCACCTTTCTTCAAACATCACATACTAACGATTAACCCATAACATTAACTCTAAATAAATAAATTCAAATATACTATCCAAATTCTCAAATATGTCTGAAACATTGCCAATTCATTATTCTTTTCAGGGGCTGTATTGTGGAACAATCTTTCTCTGAAAATAAGAACTGCTAAAATAACCAGCCTATATAAAAATGCTTTGAGAAGCTATTACTTGTCTCATCATTAGCTTCTTATTTCACATTGCATTTATTCTTTCGCATCGCTAATATTAGTTTCAACAAATACTACTTTAGCCTTTAATAGTATTAGTTTGTGCAGCATACATGCTGATTCATCAGATACACATCAATATGATTTCGGAAGGATGTTGATTCTAATCCCCGTCCGGGCATCCAGATTTCGGTTTTCCATAGTTTCCCCAAATTACTTCAGGCGAATGCCGGGATGGTTCCTTCAAAAGGCCATGACTGAATACCTTCACATTTTTTGCTCCCAATCCTTACCCACCTGTAATGACCTCTACGTCAAGGAGGAGTAAAGCCATAACAACAAATATAATTGTTTCTATGATTGCAATTAATATTTTAATTATGATTAATAATTGTGATTTACGTAAGGTGTAAATTATGCATCTTAAACACCTGGTACGATGTAGGAGAGTGCATGATACTCTGTAACAGCAAGGCTAAATAAATCCTTACAAAAAAAGTCTTTTTCCGTTAAGAGTAACCATTCCCCTTTTGTCAAGCAGATAGTGGTTTGTAGTGCTCCATAAAATAAAAATTAATATCGCCTTGTCAATCCACTGCCCCCACACTAAAACAGAAAAGCATACGTACAATATTTTACAACCACATTGTCATAATCTGAATTGAAGTATACGCATTGCCTAAGCATCAGATAGGATTTTTTTTCTCTGAAAGCTCATACATATGAAGATATTTTAAAATGATTAAACACTATCGGTATACTTCGTTCACAGTTTCCATTTCCAGCAAAAGAATTATAATAGCACCAAATGATCCATAAAAATATTGAATTAGTAAAACAGTATTAACTGGCAGTTTTCCGTATTATGGATGAGTGAAATTAGTGATCATCAAACACTCGCTATATTATAGAACTACTTAAACTGAATCATTGGCTAGAGTCCAGATATAAGAATGACTTCTGTTTAAAAACAGACTAGAATTTTTCCGCTGCTTCCCCTGCCTGTTATTGCGTTTGCTTCTGTTTTTTTTTTTTTTTTTTTTTTTTTTTTTTTTTTTTTTTTTTTTTTTTTTTGTCGTTAAACGTAACTCTTTGTAACCTTTTCCGTAAGTTGAATTCCACAGTTTCCTTACTGTTATTGGAATGTTAATCCATAATGTAGTGATTTGATAAATTTTATCCATGTATTCCAAAGTACTATATTTCAGAAAACTGGAGATATAAATTTCCAAACTTGTGAAGTAAATTTTTTTTAACAGAATCCAAAGAGTGTTTATGTGTGTTGTAGCTATTTGATTTGCACAAAAGAACAAACCAAATTCATTTGACGTTTGCTGCTACAGGCATATAACAAATATCAAGCAGGCAGATAAAGTTACAACCAAAGAGGTCTTAGATAGAATAAAACAGAGGAAATGTCTCCAATACAAATAGAGTAGCGTTATTCGTTTAATAAGTGCAAAAGCGGGGCTCCTAAAACTGTTGTAAAGGACTAAGTGTAAGAAAAAGTAAGACAAACTTTACGCTGTAGCGAACAAATTTTACTAAAACTTTTTAAGAAATCAAGAATATCGCAGAATTGGGAAATGGTGGCATATAATCTTTGGATTGAACATCACTCGAGAAGAGAAAGCCTTATTTGGAACTTTTCATGTGTTGTAACACATCGTTATTCCCACAGTTCTAATAGTTTCGGCTTTGTTACTTGAGTCCATGAGGACTAAATTGTAAACTTAGCATTAAAGTAAAATGGAAGCCTTATTGTTGGTACGTATCCAGAGCTAGAAAGCAGGAAGCTACACATTCAGGGAGCTAAGGCTAATGGTGAAGTTTACGTAGCGTGTCTGGACACATTAAAGAGTGGAGAAGTTTTAATGCACTTTCCGTCTCATTATATCAGTTAATGACGTGGGCAATTGAAAAGTGTGAACCCTGACACCGAAACTTTTAATAAACCTTCGCGCCTGCACGAAAAGGGCTAGAGATTATCGACAGCTCGTTCCTGTCAGCCCAGAACGTAAACATTATTAAAGTCATGCTATCTGTTGCGAGGGTGGTCTGTGAAGTTCTCGGCCTCAACGACAAGTAGTGATGTCACATGGAAGTGAAACTCATATTAAACGTATTTCCTTTAGTTTATTCTGTAAATTAATAAACACAATAGGTTATGTACTAAGACCACGAACTTTCACAGGACTCGATTATGGTCCACAGATTGGCATAACAATATTCACCACAATTACTGATTCATCATTAAATGTATTGTAGTTTTGTGTACAAGGGTGGTTTCAATTTTGTTGCATACATTTGTCTCCTAGCATTAGGTATGTTAGCTTCTGTATGATTAACCCATATAACTCTTTACCTCTGGATGAACATAACTGTGCTGATACGTTGTAAGATTTGGAGGACGTGGCGTGAAATCCTAGTGCAGCCATGGAGCCATGGCATTCCGATACTACGCGAGGAGAATGCTGCGATGGTTCCTTCAAAAGGCAATATCAGAATTCCTTTGCCTTCCTTGGATCAAATCCTCTAGCAACTATAATGACTTAGACGTCAACAACCCGTTGAGCCCGAAGCAAAAAATAAATAAACATTAGATGTATTACTAGAACAAATGAACTAATTTGTACATTTAGGATATGACGTAAACTTTACCAGGAATTATGATGATACTACGAAATTACAGAAATTTCAGTAGCTGTGCGGAGTAATTAAAAGAAATTTTAAGAACACCAGATGAGTCACAATGATCAAATTTAGAAAGTAATGCTGTGACAACATGACTGTATGGGTGCAAAACGTGAACATTGACTAAACCACAAATAAATCGAATATAAGCAGCTGAGATGAGATTTCTGAGAGCCGTGGGTGGTGGATAAGGAAAGAAGTGATGAAATAAGGAAATATTTGAAATTTTTGTGTCTTGGATGAGGAAATAAATAGTTATAGGGAGAAATGGATGGTGCACGTATACTACTCGTATAGAGGACACCAGACACACCAAAGACACTGCCTATGATCGAAGAAGGAGGAAACGTCGACGTAAGACGAGGTTGGTACAGCAACAGGTGTGAAGGTGGAGCAAACCATCAATGGTTCAAACCTTGAAGGTGATGATGATTATGATGAAATACACAGCCATTCTGAAAGTAAGATGTTGATACTAAATCTCGGGTTCTATCTATTAGAAGGCTTAACTAACAGATCAGAAATTACAAAAGTAGGGTCTCCAAAGCATTTAGAGATACAAAATTAATTTATTTAAAAAAAAATTATACATCATTTTAAAGCTTGAACAATTATCTATTTTTCTACTTAATCACAATTTTTGTCGATAAATTTACCCAAAAAGTAAGGTCTCCAAAGCATTTAGAGATACAAAATCAAATATTTTCTGAAATATATATATATATACCATTTTAAAGGTTGAACAATTATCTTTTTTTCTACATAACGCATTTTTGTAAACGCTACAACAGTTTTTGTATGCCCATACCATACCAGCTCACCGCCATGTCTTTGAGGAAGCGTTGAACTTCATCTTTCACCTCCGGTGTTGAGTAGCCTTCAGGGCAAATGTTCTTTCAGCTGAGGGAAAGGTGCAGTCACTGGGTGCCAATTTCGCACTGGGTGCCATGATGTTCCAACCATATTTTTGCAGAAGACCGAAGGTTTGCGGAAGTGCGTTATCGTGGAGAATGTTTTCGCCCAAGCTCAACATACCTGTTCTTCGGTTCTGTATTGCCCGTCTACGTTTTTTTCATTGTTTCACAGTTGGTGGATATGTGAAAATTACTATTACTCAGTGGTTATAAGGAATTGTAAGAAAATGAGCGAATAGTAACATTTCCTTGAAACACAGCGAAGCACAGAAAGGAGTTTTAGCAACCTCTGTTATGGATGTATCCACCTGATAAGAAACCAACTCACATCCGAGTATTTTATTTTTTCCAGAATATCGGCATATCCGAACAGTAAATACTCGCCCGAGTAATTCTCAAAGCGAATAAGTATGAGCTCTAATTACTTGATGCTTCCGCGCAACGGCGAAAAACCTCTCCCGGGCCTTTAAAAGGGCGCCAGATGCGCGGCAGATCGATGTAGTGCGGTAATTGCATTCCTGATGGCTTTCGCCGTCAAATCTAAAAGTGCGCCGCCTCGGTAATGAAGTCAAATTACCCCCCAGTGAGAGAAGCGAGCCGCTGGGCCCGTATGAAACACACGCAGATCCGGTATCAGAAAAGCGGAAAATACAAACACACGCGAACTCACACACACAGCCGCGTAAACACACTCGGACCCTGGTGCGAAACTCTTCACTAGCCATTCGTATGCATTACAGATGGTAGATAGCCGCGGTGCATTTGCCATTCATGAGATCCGCCGTAGCTAATCTGCTACGAAAGGGTTTGCCAAACAGCGACCGACCAGGGAGCGCTCCTTCTATCTCTGCATTAAGCGAATGCTCCGCGCCTGAATACCTCTGCAACCCGCGCCGCTCTGTGTTTCCCCACGGCGCGCCGCCACCGCCGGTGCATCACATGCTTACCAACCGAACAAACTAAAAAAAAATAGACTCAAAGGAAAAAAGCACGAAACGAAAATACTCGTGGTTAACGAACATCCACACAGCTGTGCTGTTCCCAATTATTTTGACATGGCGGTTTAGATTCACAGACGCGAGGAGCCAAGTTTATTTCGCAGTTATTCGTTCCAATTAAACTCGCGCATGTTTCAGTTTTTGTGCCGTGCGGCGTCCTTTCATCGCCGCTGTTATATCTCGGCGCCTCTCCACTGTTCATTTTCCAATGTTCTGATCCGCCGACCCCTTTCCAGCCGCCGTCTTTCAGGAACCCCGCGACAATAACGCAGTTTCACGCTGCCGCGTATTTTTGTGTTCTCGGCTCTGTTTAACTGTGTTATTCAAAAGAAATATTTAGTGCCGACTAAATACCGTGTCTCGTTACCCTTTTTATTTCATCGTAGAAATACAAATCGGTCAAGTACCCCAGGAAGTTGTTTTGAGAAATAAAATATAAAAAGTGATAGGCCTAAAATTGGTAAGAATAGTTTTTCTTCCAGCATTGTATTCATCTTTCTGGGAAATGGAACGCGAAATATTTCTATACTGGTTTGTGACATGTTCTTTTATGCTATTGACCTATCCCCCGGTCCCTATTACCTTCAATTAGTACTAACTGGTGTCCACGACTTAATTCGTGTTTGTCAAGAAATTTGAAGATTTTAATGTTTTTGCCCTGAACCATAAATATTTCCAGGATAATAAGTATCCTATGTATATCGCTACGAAATCAGCAACCCGCCAGTTAAAGTCCCGTCTGAATTGGTTCACACACTAGATATTTTGCGTATAAATTATTTTTATTTTTAATAGCTGAAAAAGTTGAAAATGCGCGATATGCTAGAATATTATTGACGAACATTCTAAAACATTTTATTTCATTCAGGAACGTTTTAGTACAAGGCTGCCCAACGAATTTTGGAGATGGGCCACAATTTCGATTCTAAGTTAGTCTGCCGGCCACATAATACTTGCCTATAGTTACAGTAGATATAAGTAACACTGATCAATTATAATAAAAAAGTAAAAACCATTAATGAGACCTTTGCAGAGTTATTTTTTACAATCAAATAGTAAAATACATCAGCGAGACCTTTGCAATGGATTTTGAGCTTCTGTCACTCCGAGACCCGCGGGTCTGCGGTTGGGCAGCCCTGTTCTAGAACATTCAAGAAGATTCCAGTAATTTTGTTTTCGTTGATTTTTTTTTTAGACATGTACTCACCTCAGTGCATCATGGGGGACTTGAGGCTAAGGTAGTTGCAGGGCCACATTTAGGCATTGTGGGCCTCTATGCTATACGTACATGTGGTGCTAGTCCCTCTGACCAGGAGCTTAAATTCGAAATTCGAAAAAAAATTAAAGTGAAATATACGCAACACACACCTCTATTTTTATGTATAAGACTATTTTCATTTAATTAACTTTTTTTAGATTTAATTATTTATGCCTCCACAATTAACAATGATCTATATTTTCGATTTGCTGGGGACTGATTATTAAGAACTGCACGTGGCTTTGTTAGAGTCAAGCCCAGACCACTTTCGGCAGCGATTGATAATACTGGGTAGTCAGCAGGGCTGCCAGATTGTATAATTTGTTTAATTTTGTTATCATTTGTATCCCTTTTGAATAACTGATTGCCTTCTATAATTGGCTAGTAATAATTTAAAAGTATATTCCAGCACATTTTTATAAGTATGTAAACATTTGTTTTCATTGACTTGGCAACAATTCCTGCGCCAGGGGTTTACGGGATTACGCAAAACAACAAGTGATCGTACCATTGTTACCAGTGTTATACTGTGGGATCTCCCGGCCAACAATGCCAATGCGCGTTTACATTTTACAAGTGGTTAGATCTTATCAGAACGTAACAATACAGTGACTAAACGTTATCATAATATTATTCACACAATACATTGGTAAGTACCTATTACAGAGATATTTATAATTAATGAATAAAAGTATGAGAAATCCGTAAATTCTCAAATAAATGGATATTGTATTTGTTACAGGAGATTAATTTGTAATAAAAATCTCTCTTACTGCTTCTCACACCAATCAAGATCAGTCAGCGAGTAAAATTAAGAAAGAAATGGCTTGGAATGAGTAATTTAAAAAATTGGTTATCAAAAGCTTCAAATTTTGATAATAAACACAAATAAATTATTTAGTTTTATTCCTATTCAAGGTAACTCAAAAAATTAATAGTTTTATTTGTTACTGACTGTATCCCAACAATTTGGTTGGTTTGTAAAATAAGATTTGTTTTTGTATAATTTCAAGGAGCCAGCGGTATAAAATAATTTGTCTTGACTGGCAGCGGAAATTTATTCTTCTATTATCTTTATAACTTCTTGATAACATTTTCTAACACTTTAATTCGCACACAATACATTGTTCTTTACTCAAAGGCTACTTTATAGCTCAACCACCATAAATAACTTTACATAAATCAATTTTAATTTTTATCAGTGTTTCTTGTCCGCCTCCCTCTGAGATGATTTTTTTTTAAATTACTTCTTTTCCTCTTAGAAAAAACGTACAAACGTTTTTAACTTTTAACATTGCTGAAATTGCTACAATGGAATCTAATAAACAAGTAACCTCTTTCAAAACAAGTATCCCCCTATATTTTCACTAGTTACTTAGGTAACATAAAGATTATAATAGTTTTGCAGTCCAGCCCTTGCAGCTTTGAACTAGGTCACGAAACAAGTTTCTGATTAAATGTCTTCTGGGCTGACATTGATAAACTTTGCTCATAGTTGTATTAAGTACTTTATTTTTCTCTCATTTTATACTCCAGAAGAAGTTCAACTTAATTATAAGTTTACTAATATCAAAACATGATGGTGATTCATTTTTTGCTTGTGAAAACTAAATTTCTCAAGATCCAATTTTCAAAGAGGTAATTACGAAATAGTTCTGTAATATGATATTGGAAACAAGATATAACCCTCAGTAGGTCGTGTCATCCCAGCCCAATATGTATGGAAACAGCATTCAGTTTTCTTAGCTGCTTCGACACAAGCTATGTCTTTAAATTCCGAAGCAAAGAAAGATTAATTAATGCTGCAGGCTGATTATTCGCTTTGAACACATGCCATGAGTATATAAAAAAATGTGCATTCAATTATGGTATTTTGCAATTTGAGAAATAAGCATAAATTAGAAAAAAAATAGTTAGGGGTAACACACTGGCCTCGCATCCTAGTACTGGTGAATGTAATAAAACAAGTCCCAGACGTGTATCTGCAGTAGTTTTTCAAAAATTCCAGAGAAGCAAAGAAATAATTTGGGAAAATTTGTAATTTATTAACTACTTGGACTATTTTTTTTTAATTCTAGGCAATTGCACAAACTTTTCAATAGAAGTTGTAGAGAATTTAATTTTGGAAAATGATGGTAATAAAGTTACCTAAAACAGTATGAATGAGTCAGATAATCTGCTTTTATTACATTCACCAGATCAATAACAACAAAATAAATGGAAATCGTGCTTTACTGTAACCTCGTACAGTTTTGCGATGGCTTCATATTAGCGAGGTTTCTAAATTACAGGCAAAATCTATTATTAGCCGTAACTCCGTAACTGAACATTTGCGGACCTATGTTTATGTGAACGTTTTTCTTTAGTTTTACTTGTAGAATAACATATTAAAATATTTGCATATCTTCGTGAATCACCCTGTATACAAAGTCCACTGAACTACAAATAGTTTATTCGCTGCAACAATATAAAAAAATAACTTAGCTAGTACTATAAATTAAAACCCTACCAGTTTTACAGTTTATTAAAAACATAAACTCAGTATTTCCCCCTTTCCTGCTGTTTGTCTTAGGCAAAAACGAATTCGATGATTTAACGTGTTGTTCGACATGTGTACATTGCATCATAGTAATTCGTTTAAGCTCAGAATGGTATAGGTAATGGTGAGATGTATGCTTGAGTATACATTTGGAAATCAACTAGAGAGGATCAAGAGAAAGTTATAAAAAGTTTTTTTGTAAATGCGGAAGCAAGTGAACCTAAGTTCTGTTCATGTTCTACATAATAGTAACAATATTATCAGTGTTAGTGCATTTTATTATTATTATTATTATTTTTATGTGCTTTCACAGAAATGCATCATATCTTGCCACTGACAAGCGTTTGTTTTCAGAAATATTCGGATATCTAACGACGCACAATCAGGCTCGCAATTTGCATCTGCATATCTAAAGACATAATAAATGCAAACCATCTGATGATGAGCATTGTTTGCTTGAAACCGGTGATGGTTGAATAAACGTAATAATAACGAATTGTGACTGGTTGCTGTGTTCCTTATCAACCCAAATATCACAGTCGCTGAATTCCACCAATCCGTCATGGACAAAATATTATTAAAGTTAAATAAATTTCAGTACGTTTTTTAATAATAAGAGAATTGCTTAAAGTAATGAACAGCGAATGAAATTGGAAACTTGTGTGTTAAGAATATCAGTATTTAACAGGGTGCTGAACAGCAAAAGAGGAAGAAATCTAACAAGTGATGAATCGAAAAGAAGAAACAGAAGGAATACAATGAAACGAAACAAATGAGAAGCAAGAAACAGAGTCAGCTTCACAACGGAAGTGAATTAGTAGAATGAGAGAAAACTTAACAGTTGAAGAACGATAAGAAATTAGAGAAGAGAACCGATTGAGATATTCAGTAAGCAGAAATAACGAGACTGCTAAAGAAACAAGAATAGTAAATCAGCTAAGTAGAATTACAATGAGTGAAGTTCGTGAAAAAAACGATCGCAAGCTCATGAAAAAATTAGTGTAAAGCAGAAGAAGCAGAGAGTTTGGCAGGTGAGACATTCCATTATGATCCCACTAAAGAGTTCCAAAAATAGAGACAAGTTGATATTTTTTTATCAATCTTTTTCCATGGATCCCCGCTGAGGAAGGACCACTGGAATATGAAACATGTCACGTGGAATACACTTACATGCAATATGTGCATAGGTGGGCACAGTTAATCGAAAATTTAACTTCGTTAATCGTTAATCCGCTACTTAAAAAGTTAACTTCGATAATCATTAAAGCGTTAAATTTTTGCAAATTTAACGCAAGTTAAAGTTAACCGTTAAAATTTTACCATCCAAAAGTAGATTTGATGGGTATGCATATAACAGTTAATACTGCAAGCAATACCAAGGCGTTATGTATCATGATATGAATAAATAATAATACGTCTAGCCAATGTCCTTTTGGAAATCGAGTTTTTACTGCAGTTCAACGTTTTAAGCAACTTCTCAAACGTATTGGATTCTTGAGCATATAGTGGAATCATATTGGCAACGAAAATGTTTACAATTCGTTGGTCAATACCAGCTTGGAATACGACGGCGCCGGTAGCTACGTGCCCAATGTTTTATTGACTTAAACTGTTATTAACAGATGGAGATGAAAGCAAATCAATTCTGCTGCTATCTACATCAGAGGAAGTAACAGCATTTGAAGAAGGCCTGGAATTATTATCTTTTTTCACACGAATTGGCACTGCTTTTACTTTTTACTCATCTTTGGATATGTGTATCCTCTTATATCTCGTTTAAGATTATTAAGGCTAGATACGTGAGCCTTGATTGTAGAAAGTTAGGCAAATACAGTTCGCATTCCTAAATCAAATTTTCTCCCAGTCTTGATTTAAATGCAACATACTTGTAAGAATGTGGCCAAGGATTTTTAATATTCTCGTTGCTATTGTTAGCGTTGTTGCTTTCACTAAAGGATTCAAAAGCTTCAGTTTCCATGACGTAATTATTTAACGAATGTCAGTTTAAATTATTTCTCTAGCGGAACTACCAACTAAAAAGCGATATTTTCCTGGCAGTAAAAACATTAGATTATAGAAGTATCAAAATCAATCACCGATCGAAGTAGAAACGTAGTGAGCGCCGGTTTACAGACGTAAAATAGAAACGCTCCAAAACTCTAGCTTTGCTGCCCTCACGCACGACATGCCAACCAAAACAATTGTATACACATCCCACTCGCGTTTCGTATTACCTAATCCGTTAGCCATCCGACTCGCAGAAAGTACGAACATACCAAATGACGTCAACTACCAATGTAACGGACTAAAGTTAACGGTAGTTCAATTTAATGAATTTTAAGAAGAGCGATAAAGATTTTTTAGGTTAACTTAAAAGTTAAATTTTTGCATTTTTTTAACTTCGTTAACGATTAACTGATTAACGGTTTTCTGCCCAGCTGTGAATATGAGTAATAATCATACTGAAAAAATTATATGTTACAAAGACATAAATGTAAAGTAAAAAATAAACATTAATGTTTACAGCTAAGTTTTTCATAGGGTCTTATTGAATGCAATTAATTATTTTGTCCAAATTCTTAATTTGTAGTAGAAGGAGTTGCCAATAAGATAATCTCTCAGTTTTTCTTTAAATATATCTTTGTTGTCTGAAAACTGTTTTATACTCTTGGGAAGTTCATTGAACAGATCTATCCTAGAATAATTAACTCCTTTTTGTACTATTAACAGAGATGTTTATATTTTGTGCAAGTTATTTCTTTTTCTTGTATTGAAACTTTGTATCTGTGAATTAGATGTTAATAGGTTTAAATGTTCTATTACAAAGCACATAAGAAAATATTGAGTTTTTTAAAGAGTTTTCTGCAAGAAGTTCTTGGTTTTACCATACACAGTATACTAATATCTCTTTTCTTTGCTATGAAAACTTTTTTACTTTGTGAAGATTTTCGCCTAAAATTTATTCCATATGACATGACTGAATGAAAATATTAGGAGTACACCTATTTTGTTAATTCTGAATCTGTTGTTAGAGAAAGTACTGAAAAGGTTACACTACTTAACTTCTTCAGAAGTGACGTGGTATGTTCTTGCCAACAGGGTTTCTCGTCTATTTGCATGCCGAGGAATTTTATACTCTTTGCTTCCAGTGTTGTGTTATTTTTATCGTTTGTATGTAAATCCGGCTTCGAACAATTTTTTGTTGAAAACCAAATATAATGTGTTTTATCAAAATTTAATTTTAATTAGTTTACCTTAAACCAGTTTACCACTTCACTAAGTAATTTAAATTCTAGATTACTGTTTGGTGTTTGTCATTTGCCATATAGATCAGGTGTGTCAGTAATATGGTGCCATGTTTATTTGGTGAAGAAACACCAGTCCTGTGTTGCATAAGTAAAAAAAAATCAATTAGCACCACTATAAGTGCCTTCACCAGAATTATTTCACTACAGAAACTGCTTCTCCCTAGCGAAGCGACGATAACTGCGGCTAGTGAACAATATTATTTCATCCACTAACAACCTAACCTCTGACCATATATCAAAGTTTCTTCAACAAACTCATTTTATACATTCCATTGCTGCACAACTGTAGTCTTATCACTTTTAATAATTTCCAAGGAGCACACAATATGTCATGTAATAGAGCGCGTTTACTACATCCTTCTTAGCTGTTTTGTAATAGAGCGCGTTAACTACATCCTTCTTAGTTGTTTTGTAATAGAGCGCGTTTACTATATCCTTCTTAGCTGTTTTGTAATAGAGCGCGTTTACTACATCCTTCTTAGCTGTTTTGTAATAGAGTGCGTTTTTCTAAATCCTTCTTAGCTGTTTTGTAATAGAGCGCGTTTACTACATCCTTCTTAGCTATTTTGTAATAGAGCGCGTTTACTACATCCTTCTTAGTTGTTTTGTAATAGAGCGCGTTTACTACATCCTTCTTAGCTGTTTTGTAATAGAGTGCGTTTTTCTAAATCCTTCTTAGCTGTTTTGTAATAGAGCGCGTTTACTACATCCTTCTTAGCTGTTTTGTAATAGAGCGCGTTTACTACATCCTTCTTAGCTGTTTTGTAATAGAGCGCGTTTACTACATCCTTCTTAGCTATTTTGTAATAGAGCGCGTTTACTACATCCTTCTTAGCTGTTTTGTAATAGAGCGCGTTTACTACAACCTTCTTAGCTGTTTTGTAATAGAGTGCGTTTTTCTAAATCCTTCTTAGCTGTTTTGTAATAGAGCGCGTTTACTACAACCTTCTTAGCTGTTTTGTAATAGAGCGCGTTTACTACAACCTTCTTAGCTGTTTTGTAATAGAGCGCGTTTACTACATCCTTCTTAGCTATTTTGTAATAGAGCGCGTTTACTACATCCTTCTTAGCTGTTTTGTAATAGAGCGCGTTTACTACATCCTTCTTAGCTGTTTTGTAATAGAGCGCGTTTACTACAACCTTCTTAGCTGTTTTGTAATAGAGCGCGTTTACTACATCCTTCTTAGCTATTTTGTAATAGAGCGCGTTTACTACATCCTTCTTAGCTGTTTTGTAATAGAGCGCGTTTACTACATCCTTCTTAGCTGTTTTGTAATAGAGCGCGTTTACTACATCCTTCTTAGCTGTTTTGTAATAGAGTGCGTTTACTACATCCTTCTTAGCTGTTTTGTAATAGAGCGCGTTTACTACAACCTTCTTAGCTGTTTTGTAATAGAGCACGTTTACTACATCCTTCTTAGCTGTTTTCTAATAGATTGCGTTTACTACATCCTTCTTAGCTGTTTTGTAATAGAGTGCGTTTACTACATCCTTCTTAGCTGTTTTGTAATAGAGTGCGTTTACTACATCCTTCTTAGCTGTTTTGTAATAGAGTGCGTTTACTACAACCTTCTTAGCTGTTTTGTAATAGAGCGCGTTTACTACATACTTCTTAGCTGTTTTGTAATAGAGCGCGTTTACTGCATCCTTCTTAGCTGTTTTCGGGGTTTCAGACATGAGTGACCTCTGCTGCGTCGTCTTCCGTCTGGAGCGTTGCCCCTGATGCGCGTTCTGGTGCAAGCGATTTCGCAGTTGTACCGAGCGACTCCGGATTTAGCTTCCAAGTTTGGCGGTTGCGAGGCGCTGGTTTGCCGCCTCATTGCCCTTTCCATTCAGACCGAATGGCTGTTTGTCGAGTTACATGGCCCGCACTATCGGATACGCGACTTCTGCACCAAGAAAACAGAAATCCGACCCTCTCACCCCAGCGCAAGGTCTGAGCAACATTACGGCCGTCTCCACGCGAGGCTACTCAAACGAAACTGATTATTATCTCGAGATACTAATAAGTCCGTGATCAGTCACTTCAAATGTAATTGAATGGAGCACCGCATACGGACCGAGCGTGGTGGGTGAACGGTAAACGTTCTGGCCTCGCATTCGGGAGGACGCGGGTTCGAATCCTCGTCCGGGCATCCAAATTTGGGTTTTCTATGGTTTCCCCAAATCACTCCAGGCAAAGCGGTTGACAAGCCGTAAAGCAGTAAAAAAAAACAAAAACAAAAAACACAAAACCTCATACGGCGCTGGTAGTTACCAACCAGTTAGTAATCGGTTCCAGGTGACTCTGCATTCAGTCGCTAGGTGATTTCAGTTCCTAGTTTACAAGTGATTTCACAGTATGAACGAACAACAATATAATATTTTATTCTTGGGAGAAGTCGAAAAAAATCACGTTTTGAACAATGTTCTGCTCTCTGGCTACTCTGATATGGATGAAACTGTGAAGCCGTAGCCTGAAATTGGAAAAGCACAGAATATTCCAGGTGATATTATGTGTAGAGAAGTACATTATTTGAAATACATGTATCTAAAATGCAAATACAAAATACCTATTTTCATTTTGTATTTAAAATCCCGAAATAAGAAAAGTATTTAATTTGAAATACTTTTTCACATATTTACTGTTTTCAAAATACAAAATACTTTTCTTGGTTTCTCACACATTCCCTAATGACTATGTTTTTTTTACTGCGAGTCAAATTATTTGCACCAGTTTTATATAAATTTCTTCAGACATACGGTGAAATGGTAAAAATTTTGCATCTGGAAGTTGGAGTTCTTTAACAGTAAGAAATAATCGGTGGTGAATTTTTTTTATTGCTGTCGATGGTAGTAAAGACGGGCACAGATAGGGACAGTGGTACTGTTTCATAGTTATACAGGAGAAACTTGTGATTTCAGTCTCTTTTGAATATCCTCGCGTGTAGATCCGCGTCACCAACCAGTTGCTAATTAGTTCGATTCTTTTGAGTAGCTTCGTGTGTAGATGGCACACCGTCCGCGATAATTAATCAAAAAGGATACTTCTTCTCGTAGTTAAAATGTTGTAATTAAGTAATAAATTTATCTGTCAGCAAATGTTACACCTAGATTTACAAATACTATATCAGAATTGAGTTCTTTCTTTGAATTTTGTTCCTTGTTTCAGCTATATTATCTATTATCTATTCTTCTAATAAAGTTTGCAGACCAGGAAACTAAGTTTTTATTCCATACATTAATATTCTTAAGCTGTGCTATCCACTTAAGATGGTAACACATTAATTAAAGCTCACTACGTCATTTGCATCAACTTTCTGATATTCACTTCTTAATGTAAGAGCCTAATAAGTTATAATAAGATTTTATAAAAGTTAATTCCATTCAAGCGGGACTCAGTGAAAACCCTAAAAATGCTGTGTTTGTTCTATAGATTCCGCGGAATGGAAATTATACAGAGTTTTAGCGATAAAAGTATAATAATAAAAAAGAGAATTATAATAAGCAGTGTCAGTTAAAAAAAAGAAGATTAGAAACATTTATAATCTATTCGTGCTAATATTCAAGGAGGTGAAAGAATAATCTGAATGTAACCAATGTATTCAGGAACAGTGTGTTGTTGACATTGTTGTATTAGGGAAGGAAGTATGTCAGTCCGGTAATACAGATTTTAATTTTCCGTGATTTTACGAAATCACTCCAGAAAAATAGGATGATGGTTGCATCAAAAAGACACTGCTGAATTCCTTCCAGTTCTTTGCTACCTGTACATTCCCACTTCTTAACGACGATGACTTAGACGAAACATTAAGCAATAAAGAAACATTGGCTTTATATATACGAAATTTGATTGGCATTGGTTCTGCTCACTGATTCATCTGTAATACGATATGGGTAAACACGAGATATGTTAAAAATATATATTTTAAAAATGCGGTGTTGTCGGCCATTTCTCCTGAATTGCTCAGTAAATTAAAGGTTAATAAAGAACTCCAATCCAACCTCATCGACGCTTCATCAGCGAAGAACCTGTGTTGAAATTTACATTTTGTTTTCTAACTTATTACATAAGGTTTGACATAATCCTAAATTGAAACATTTACTGATTGTTTACCACTTATTATTTACGCTGATATTATTAGGTTCGTAGTAATACATCTCTGATTTTTCTCCAAAGTATGTTCTGGATAAAGCCACTCGTCTAGAATGTTACCAGCTATATGTAAACATTTGGCCTCATCTTCTTGACTGTGGCCATCTTGTTTTATTTCTGCCATGCTGGCGTATTGACAGCACCAGTTTCGAAAATGTGTAGACAGAAGGTTGATGTGTTGCTAGTCTGTTTGTAATTTACGTATGGTTCATGGGTATGTGGGTTTAGCAGGTTTATTCATTTATTTATTTATTTTTTGCTTATTCTAATTTCCTTACTGTAGGGTTAGTGTGGATGTATTAGTTTGAATATTGTTTGTTTTTATAGATCACTCCCTGCTTACCAGTGTTTATTGCTTTCTGAATTTGATAATTGATAAGAGACAGGTATTGAGTCTGAGGTTGTTAATTATGAGGATTTTTATATGTGTATTTATGTCTGTTGGTGAGTGATCGTTTCGGTGAATGTGGAATGGTTAGTGAACCTTAGTGCCCTCAAGTGTTCTTTGTATTTGGTTTTGAACTGTATTCATGTCTGTACTATATATGTTGCCTCAAAATTTTGACATGTCAATTTATAAATGCTTGAGATTTGGTAGTTGACCCTATCTGAGATTTTATTTGTTTTTATACTAAGTTTTAAGGTCGAAGAGCAAAGTTTACGCCTTTTTTAAACAAAAATGTTGGTGATTTGATGTACTAGTAGCAGTATGTCGCTGAGTGCATTTTATTTTTATACTAAGTGTCTTTTGTGGTTTGTGAGTTGTTTTAAATCGTTTGTGTTGTGACCGTTCTTCTCTGGTACGTTTTGTGTAGCTGAAGTTTGGTTGTGTTACTTATTGTGTGTAATTTTTTATTTTTTTATTATTTTTCTGTTTTTATTGTTTCAACTGTCTGTAATTTAAGAGAGTCTGTTTAATCTGTTTAGCATGAAACGTATTGCAGCTTGTTGGTGGTTTAGTGAGTGATTTGATGTGGAATGTATTGTTCTGTTGCTGTACGTTTTCTGAAATGAGTGTTTGAGACAACTATTAAAACTCGGGCATTTATCAACTGAAATGTCAAAATTGTGAGGAAATATAACAGGATAGACTCTAAGACACTTCAAAACCAGATACAAAACACATGAGGTCACAACTGCACATAGCCGCTCCGTATTCGCCGAAAATCTAATAGAAAACGTTCATTCATCAACACACATCAACACAGATATGCAAATCCTATCAATAAACAACCATAGACACAACACCCTCACTCTATAAGAAAACTATAAAATTAAAAAAGCAAAACAGTGGCAGGCAGCTACTGATTGTCCACATAAATCTAAAAAATCAAACGACATTCATACTAATAAACACACATTAACCCAACAGAAAGAAACGTGCAATAAGCACAATACAACTAACTAAGTAAATAAACTTACTGAAACCATATACTCACGCGCCATACATAAATTATAAACAGATTAGCAGAACATCACTCCTTCAAAAATCTTCAAAACTGGTACTGTCAACACGTCACCATGACAGCAATGAAACCAGATGGCCACTGAAAACCAGAGAGTAGCGATAAAGCGCAATGTTTACATCTAGCTGGACACGCTTTAGACAAATGGCTTCATCCGGAACATGCTCTACGAAAAAGCAGGGTAAATCAGTGTAAATAGTAAGTTTTAAACAATCAGCAAATTTTATAACTTAGGACTTCGTTAAATATTATGTAATAAGTTTGTAAACTGATTGGTAATTTCACAGATTCCTCGCTGACGATGCCTCGACGAGTGCTGAAACGCTTTTCATTTTAATCCATATAAAATCAGTTGCATTTGCTTTCTTTAATAAAATTTAATATATCAAATAATTTTGAAGTAAAGAAAGTCAGCGAATTTATTCAACTATTTAGATTTTAAAAAAAAAAAGCTTATGCAGTCATTTTTAGGTGGGCTACTGAACAGTATGGTTGGGATTCATGATCAAGAAAATAATTTTTCGAAAGGTGTTCTTAAAATCATTCCTGACTTGTAAAGATTGGTTAGTTAATGTAGGTCTTTTTCTTATTATCTTACTCTCCTCTTCCTCCCCAGAAATTGATTCGGGAGATAGCATTGCTTTGATACAATAAAAGGTTATCGATTGATACTTTTATCCTAGTTTAACAAATGCGAGTTACAAGACAAGGTATACTAGTTTTAAGATTTAATATTGAAATGACGAATAAAGAATATCAACAATTGTGACGCGGGATTTAAAAACTCACAAAAAGCGTTTATGATGAGAGATGCTCATACTTTTAGGGAAATCAGATCTGATATAAACTATTAGAACATCAGTTTATAATCACTGTAAGATTTATAAAAAGCTTAACACATTTCGAATCCGTAATGTTGTTACCACCTGCTTCGAGTCATAGAAGCTGCCTCTCATATGCTCCCATTTTTGTCCGACGTTTCGCTCAACGCATCTTACTTTCTTCAGCAATAAAACCTCCTGCTGAGACTACAGTAGCCATGGCATGTGGTTACATCACTGAAGAAAACTGGTTCGATGAAATCATCCACCCCTTCCTATCTTGTGCTAACCTCTTCATCTCAACATACCCCTTACAATCTACATCTACTGCTTTATATATTCTAATCTTTGTCTACCTCTGTAGTGTTTTCCTTCAACAAACTTCCAATTCCTGTCCATACTCACTATTTGAAAAATACATTCAATTCGTACCACTGTCCACATAATTTTCAGCGTTCTTCTATATCACCACGTTTCAAATGCTTCAATTTTTCTTCTCTCTGTAATTCCTGGAAGTCCTTGCTTTGCTACAATAAAGTGCTATGGTCTTTACAAAGAAATTAAAAAAGTTTTTCTGAGTTTCAGATCAATATTTGTAACTACAATAATTTTTCTTTCTACAGGAAGGCTCTTTTGTAAGTGCTAATCTGCTTTTAACATCATCCTGCTATGTACATCAGTTGTAATTTTACTTCTTAAGTAGCATAATTCACTTAGTTCACTTATTTAATTTGATCCTACTTTTATATATAATTAGCAGAGTACCTGGCGTTACTCGGGGTTAGATATGAAAGTTCTTAAGTTTTTTCCAGTTAAATCGGATTGTCGCAAACATTTTCCGTAACTATCCCCTTTGACCGATTTCCCTAACAATTTAGAGATGTAATAATAATAATTAAAAAAAAAAAACAGAAAAGTTTTAGAGTACATTTGTCTTAAAAGAGGTGAAGGAGGAGATTGTGTTCAAATTTGTAAATCAAATATTAACATTATTTTTCAGCTTTTTTGAAAATTCTAAACCGTTTCTTTAGGAGGGTGATGGGTGTGAGGAGATGTGTTTTTGTAACCCGAATGTAGACACAACTTTTCCCTTTGTTTCAAAGTGTGCAAATTTTCAATGAGGTCAGATAAAACTATGGATTTGTGTGAAGAACGTATATATATACTGTATATATCCATTTTTATATACACAGAGATCTATCATTATTGCCTTCATTTCTGCCTCATTCATATGTTTTGTCTAATCAGTTAGTTGTAATGAAAATCCATAATTACAAGATATTAGCATTAGATGAATTGGATGCGAGGAGAAATGATGCTCTGGCCAAAGTTATATTCATTTTTTGAGAAAGAAAAGAGCAATGCGCTTTGAGGGCTCAAGAAGAAATATTAGTTATAAAGTAATTTAATTACAGTATTAACATCTCGCCAGACAATACTGATATAGCTGAAAAATTAGTAGATGCTGATAGAAGAATTTCGGATAAATATGAATAAAAACAAATTCATAAAGTGTACCAGAACGTATAAACGACAACATTGGAATAAATATAAAAAGGAATAAGACGCTGTGATAGTAGTTAAATACTCAGAAAGTAAAATAACAACTAATGACCGAAAAAATAACGATCTCAAAGCATGAGTAGCACTAGGGAAAAAAAAAGGTCTTTATTAAGAATAATATTTTCGTTTCAAACTTCGGTATAGGACTGGAAATATATGAATCTGAAACAGGACTTTATGGAAGTGAAGCTTGGACTTTAGCAATACGAGAAAAAATGAAAATCTGAAACGTCTTAAATACGCTGATGTAGAATATTGATGATATCTAAGTATGCAGATAAGGTACGGAATCAACATGTTTTGAAAACGAGGGATGGGGAAAGAGGATTGTTGGAGAGTTTTGCGGAAAGAATATACAGTATGAAAGGACGCATTGTTTATGATTGCAAGATTGGTTAATTTTTTATTACGACATAAGAACTTTTGGCAAAAAATAAAAAAATAATAATATTAGGACGAAGAAAACAGAGATTTGAAGACATGGGTTGTAATCAGTTTGCTGAGACGATGAAATTAGCTCAGAGCGCAAAAAGGTTAGAGGGTTGGATCAAACAAGTCAATACAATGATCAAAAAGGAGCTTATATCTAGCATTCTGCTTTTGGCCGTATATGAATTTTTTTTATTTTTTTGAAACTTTGTTTAGGGCTATTTAATTAATAAGGATATATAGCAAGTAATTATGTTCTCTGCACTTTCTATATGCACAGGGCATTCTGAGTCTAACGGTGTGCAGTATGTATCGCAAGCAAATTCCTCGTGAAGGAATAAAACCCACATCGACGGGGAAAATATTTGCAGCGTGTAAATTTGCTGCATTCCGCGCATACGAAGCGCTTTCACTGTCGCTGTACGCCACACCTGCAGCCTACAACGTATGCAACCACTCACACCGCGCTGTCCGCCATTGTGCGGGCCGTGGTCAAACTGTCGCATTGTGCGCGTGTTTTGTTCCCGGTAGCTAACACGGGCGGCCGGCCAGTGTGGCCAACTTGGCGGTGTCGAGCCGGTTTAATGAAACTTTACGGGGGTCGGGCTGGCAGCTTCTCGCTCGGAGCGGGGGTGGAAAGTTCAGCGCCGAAATGTGTTGAGCCGCCACGCTCCCAGGCGCCTGATGTATGGGAAGAGCCGCAAAATGATACGTCGGCTGCTGGCAGCCGAGCTTAATTAATTCGCTGTAAAACTTGGGAGGGCGCCTAACAAGTCCCGCCTCGCACAGCGCGCCAACTCGGGAAGACGTCGGGAACAGGGAGCAGCTGAGAAACTGCGTCTGGAGTATGGGAACACCTGCTAACTTGGGACCAGAGCACTAAGCAGCAAGTAAACTCCACAGTACACTACGCAACCAAATTATTATTTCTCACCGAATAAATCAAAAGCTTTTTTTAACGTATTGCTTGACGCCTCATTAATGGCGGGAAAGAACTGGGGACAAGGAATGGGAGGGAATTCGGCCATGACCTTTTGAAGGAAGCATCCCAACATTCGCCTGTAGTGATTTGGGGAAACCATGGAAAACCAAAATCTAGCGCCCAATCGAATGAGACGCCAGAGAGTTCTACATCTACATCCATACTCTGCAAGTCACAAACATTGTGGGTGGCAGAGGGTGCTAAGCACCAATTCTAAACCCGCGCATTCCTATCCCGAATAGAGCGAGGAAAGAAGGAATACATAAAAGCATCCGTACGGCACCTTATTTCTCTAATCTTATCCCTCCGGTCATTACGACCTAAATAGGTTTGCGGAAGAAGTATTTCATTCCACACGAAATGTAAAATTTTTCGCTTATCCTCCAATAAATTCAAACGCAAGCTACGTCGTCGGTCTTCCAAACGATCCCAGCCCAATCTATGTATCAATTCTGTGACGCTTTCATAAGGGCTGTAGCAACCAGTCACGAATCGAGCGGCTCTCCCCTGCACCCTCTCCACAGAGTCAATCAGAACCTTGCGATACTGATCCCAAACTCCACAACAGTAATCCAGATGCGGACGCACTAGTGTTCTATACGCTATCTCCTTTCTATGAGCATTACAATTCCTCAAAATACGACCTATGAATCGGAATTTAGAATTCGCCCTGCCTACGACGGAAGCTATGTGCATGTCCCATTTCATGTTACTTTGTACTATCACCCCCAGATATTTCAGTAAATCAACCGTGTCAACAGCTGTATTGTTTATTTTGTACTCGTGATCAAACTGATTCTTTTTGTTACTTATCCGCATTGCCTTGCACTTTTTGCAATTAGTGTAAGCTGCCATTTACGGCACCAATCGAAAATAGCATCCAAATCGCGCTGAATTTCTAAGCAATCGTCGGAGCACCTTATTTCCCTATAGATAACTGCATCGTCGGCAAACAATCGCAACCAGCATTTGACGTTATCACCTAGATCGTTTATAAATATTAAGAAAATAAGTGATCCTATTACACTTCCTTGGGGAACGTCCGAAGTAATATTTATCTTAGAAGAGTTAACCAATCACCCACCACGTTCGTTAATTCAAAAGTATTCATGAAAATTTGTTATTTTGAGACATCGGGTTATCATTGACTCAGTAGGTTGCTGCACAATGATGGTGTCCCGCGCTGATACAGGTTTAGGGGTTGTCCGTAAATTACGTCATATGTTAAGGTGGAGTGAGGGGGTTAACAATGTGTGAAATCATGTGACAATTGGAGGGGGGACGAGATATAAGCTTTGTGATGTCACTTATATCACTTTTTGGTACGTGGTGACCGCGCTAGCTCACGCTCGCTGTATCTACTGTGTCTCACGTCGGCCGCCTTTGACACACGCCGAAACGCCAATACGCCTTTGAGGTTTTTGCAAAATATGACTTCCACTGACTTATTTAAACGATCGTGTAGCATTTGTGATCTATATCTTTCATCATACAGAGCCACTAACCAACACAAGCAATCACAGTATAGGCAATAATAGGTTTTGCCCATTATGAAAATTCGTCCTCAAATAATTGCAGCTATACGTGACAGGGACGTTCTTTATTTTATAATCGATAACGATGCTGTAGGGTTGGATGAAGAAGATGTTGACACATCGAATGTTCCAACAATGTCCGAATCTAGACAGTGTTTGAACGATATTTGTGAATTAATGGTGTACGGCTACATAGACCATACAGCCATCTCGATGTGATTGTCATAAGTCTTCCAGTGTATCAGTGTCTCCAGTATATTGTTGCTGCTAAGTATCGACACCACAGGACGGTCACGACACTAACACACACCCATGCCCTCGGCCGGACTCGAACCGGTGACCTTCGGCACGCGGAGATATTTCTCTAGCCCCTACGCTACCGAGGCTGGTAACGTATCTTCCGTGAACACAAAATGTTAAAATTTTCCAGCGTTCATTTTATTTGTTATATTTTGTTAATTTTTTTAAATGTTTGATTTATTATTGATTTTATGGAAAAATATTTTAAATAGAAATATCTGAATAATTTTGGAAGTGCTGTTTTAATTTAATAATTTCTAAATTTAAAATTGCAAAATATGTGACATCACACCAGGAAGAGGGAGGGGTCCATAGAAATGTGACCACCTGTGACAAGATTTTTTGGGGGGGGGGAATTAAAAACATCATGAAATTCGTGTGACGTAATTTATGTACGGCCCTTAATTGGTACAACTCCGGGAGGTGGTAGAAACTTTCATCATCACGACTTGGACTGCAGGGTAGGACTAATCACCACACTGTGCGTCGAAGTCATCGGTTAAATTCCTCACAGTGTGTTGCACTGTTGATGATTCGTCCGTCGATTCGAGACGTTAAGATTGGTTGCAAAATTTACAGAGTAGCTAAAAACGTTAAAAAAATAACAGTAATTACCTTGATGACTTAGATCAACATTTCTCAACATAAATTTCCCCCTCGAAACCATTGAGATTATACCAGAAGCAGTAGATATGTAGGTAGCTCCCTTTGACTGTGACATGCTATGTATCTAGGCTGCATGTGATTCCAACGCTGTTCAAAGCAATGCTTTGCATCATAGCTTTGTGGAGGCCAGCAGCTTGTTGGAGTACGCGTATGGCCGATATCGTGTTCACCGGCGACTTCTGAGCGATCGTGCCTGATGAACGCTCCGCTGCGGTCGATATTAAAAAGCGATACGGCCCCCCCCCTCCCCCATCCCTCCCGGCCCTCGCCACGGTGTATGGCGTATAAAGGGGAGGGGGCCTTTATTGGTCGCCGCCGGTCGCGCGTGCTGCTGGTTGCCTATTGGTCTTCAAGGCGCTTTCACACAGTGTCGGCGGGTGACGATATTGGCCTGGCGGGCCACCCAGCTACGCCTGGTAAATAACGGTGACATGAAATGTCGAGACGGAAACAGAATGTCGCCGTTCTACTCAGAATACGTGTGTACCAGCAAACTTCACGTGTACTGAATCACCCCATAACTGACCTTCTGCCGCATTTTAGTACAGACAATCCGACATGTATAAAATGTTATTCAAGACCGACTTGACGCAGTAAAGTTGAATATAGCCTTCATTTGATAAAAATTATTTTTCTCCTCTAACAATACACCGAATGAAAGATGAACTGAAGGAGCTCTTGCAATTTTTTTTTCTTTCATTGTTAGCTGTTGCATCATTTATCCTGCCATATCCCTACTTAATTTTTATAAATGCTGTGGGAGACAAAATTAGCAGTAATTTTTATCACTCGAATCTTCTCATCGGGAAAACGTGGGTTCAATACCCGGTCCGACCATCTTCATTTTGGTTTCGTATCATTTCTCGAATTCCACGCTGATTCTTCCAGAAGACACACACTGAATCCCATACCAATCCTTTTCTTCAGACATTTAATGGCTTTAATGACCAGTTATATGTTATGTAAAAGAAAATATCTGTTTAATATTGTTCTAAAATTATGATTGAGTAATTTATTCATAGCTCAATAAATGACGTATAGAATTAAAACACGGTAACATTGCATAATATCACAGAAGAATAAATGGAAGAATATTCCTGGTAAGAATATGGAATCCGGAAGCTGGCGAAAGAAGAAATATTAAAATAATCAAAACAAAAGAATCAGAAAAACAATGGCAACGGTTGCAATGAGTGTTGTACCCACAATGTAGATGAAAGAAGAATATTTCTGAAATTTCTGCAGTATGTAATAACGGTAGGTTGGGTGTAGGGAATGAAAATTTTTATAACAAACCAATTAAAAGCGGAGATAAAATAAAAGTTGCAAGTAATTTTCAACAGAAAGATAGCACCTTCCTCTAAGTGCAAAATAATCTGTCCAGTGCTTCAAAAGTTGATCTTTTGAATCTATCGGTGTACTTTTACCACGAAAGCTGGCTAAGGGTCTGCACCGATCTTCGTACAGTACTTGAAGACAATCAATCACCTTTACAATCCACCTAGCGTTGTTGAACAAATTGTAATCCGAAGCACGATATTTATACAGTGTAGTGCAGTTCAATATAAGTGCATGTTACACTAATACTATATCACTATTAAATGCTTTCCATATAATGCATAAAGTATCAAATATACAACAACAAAAAATTGTGTGTATGAACTTTGTTTAGGTCCAACCGTAATTTAATAAACTCTAACAGATTTATTTTTTAAGTTTTTTGTTAGTTTTGTAACCCTGGAACTGTCAAACGGAAAATGTACGACACTTACATCAATCATTGTTAAAATCTGTAAATATAGAAGAAACATCATTCAAAGTATTTCTTAAAAAATCGACATTCAGAATTTATTGGGAGAATAATCAGAGTTCAACAAGTAAAACAAACTTTCATTTTAACACAAAAAGTAATCAGATAATAATTTTTTATATGGACGTAATTACTGGTTCTTAAGCTGCTTCACTCTTTTACAGCAGATTCAGCAAGCAGAAGAAGCCTTGAAGATGATTCCAGGTTTGGATTGAAAACATCAATTAAGAAAATAGAGATTGGGAAACTGACAGTTGTAAAAAAATTAAAAGCTTAACAATAATTACTTGCAATGTCATTAATATTTTTATATTTTGTTGCAAACGATAGTCGAAAGTAATACAACAAGCGTTTAAAAAATGAATATCGATATGATAACACCATTACGATAGGTGACAGTAAAATTGCTTAACAGGTCAACTTTGGCAGGTTATGATAGGCGTTGATAAACGATGATGAATATGTCGATACATTTTGGAGGGTGATTTATCATTAAAGTAATGATGTTCGCAAATGACAAATCTGAGATTTGCTGCCATGATACGGTAATAATTGAAGTCAATGATAAACATCGGATTTGTTAAATTTATAAAAAAATAGGCCGCAACTTTGAAATTGGGATCTAAAAGCGTTTTACATTGTTTCGCAAACAATATTTGACATGTACCTTAAAAAAAATATTCTGAATGAGAAGAGTTATGGAAGAACAGTATATAAGCAATATTACCTGTTATTGAAGACGTCCGCTACACAAAAAATACCTGTGACGTTCTGGCAGGCTAGGTGAATAGGAACAAACGACTTCAGTGAAAGCATCGAAAAAATAAATCTTAAGAACCCGAATTATTCATGCTCTATGCTTTAACGTCAAATGCCAGTTGTAATTCTGACCTAGGCTAAATTTCAATCTAACTAAAACTACTATTAATATTGCTGATCAAAAATAAAAGCATTTATACTACATATCTAAGGACAAACAATTTAAAGCAAACATCACATCGAACGAATATAAATAAGTATAAATCAACTAATAATTGATATGTTAATTTAAAAACAATACATACTTTCCATTAAGTGTTTTAACAAATTCTTTCTTCATGGTTGCTCAACTAAATAGAATTTTCAATAAATAACACGCATAACCACGAGTCGTTAGTAATCTCTCTGACCGTTGTAGCGTGACGTCAATGTTACGGCGACGACGGTACAATTACCAAGCCTAGCCTTTTATTAATTCTGATGACAAGACAGCAGTGGAAATAAAAATATCGTTAAAATTCCTAGTCTTAATTTACTACACCCACTTTTTTAATAACGCTAGGTCTATCAAGAAGGAACATCATAGTAAAGTAAGAAATTTGCGAGCGTTTATTGTAAATGAAAACATCTAGATCGACTGAATATAAATAAACAAAAAACGATTTTATAATTAATATGTTACTTTAAAAGCAATATATACTTTTTATTCACTATTCTGTCAATTCATTTCCTAGCGCTTGCTCAGCTAAATAGACAAGTTATTAAATAATTCCCATAACCTCAAATTTACAGAAAATCTCTGGCCGCAGTTATACCGGTAACGAATGCCGTGCGCGTTATGTTAGTGTAACGCGCAACATGAAACAGTGAGTGAGGAATAGCCAAATAATTATGTACTAAAAACCATTTCCTATAGAACTATATTAATATACGACAAAGTAATCTCAAAACAAAAACTGCTAGAAACTATAATAGATGTAATAGTTTTTAGTATTTGTTGTTTATACACATTGTTGCAAAAAAACTGTTTTTTTCTTAGTTGAAAAAAAAAACATGAAAAAACTCCTTTTTTTTCTGAGGCACATTGTTTTTCATAAGTACTAAATCTCAAATTTGTAAGGCAGTTATCGTTTGATATGACTGTTTTAAAGTTTATATTAAATCCTTATCTTAATTATTTAAACTACTATATTTTTCTGGTTTAAAGTTTATATTAAATCCTTATCTTAATTATTTAAACTACTATATTTCTGGTTCAGTTGAACAAAAAATTATGAAAATTTTGGCAACATTGGCTGAAGTTTTCGTTTACGAACGGGGACTTCCCGAAAGGGCTAGGTTGCGCGAGAGGGGATCCCCGTTCCCCGTTGTTTGGTTTGATCCTCGCTATTGAAAGTACGTAGTTCAGCTTTAAATGTAAGAGCGAAAGTTTGTTTCTTACAGGATTATTTCGTTGTAATCGACTGTGATTACAAAATATAGGTATGCCGAAACGAGTCAGATCTGATCGAAAGACTTTTTAATGATATTATTTCCAGTTCTAAAACTGCATAAGTACAATGTAAATTCTGCTCAAAACACATTACAAAAAACGACTAAAAAATGTCAAAGCACATAAAAAAATGCAAAAAATGCCACAACTCTGTAAAAGAAAAATGCAAACAATCAATACAAGAAAAACCAAGAAAAGAAAATGTAAGCATTTCTGAAGTTATGGATCTAGAGGAGACAGAAGAAGAATCAGAAAATTCCGACACAGACCGTACTCGTTAGTGTTGGTAGTGCTGATACTAGTGAATGTGTTACTGGCATAGAGGATGAATAAAATAGTGTTACCTATACAGGTACATTTATCAATCATTATGAAAGACATTATATGATTCAGTAAGATTTAAAACACACACGTAAAATTTAAGTTCCGTAAATAAAACTATAATTTATGAAATATATTGTTTTTCTGAAAAAATTTTTGAAAAAAAACCCAAAGGTGTCAGGTTTTTTTTTTTCATGGTTTCTTTTTTTTTTTTTTAAAGTGAAAAATTTAAATTTGCAACACATTTTATATATCTGAGATGGCCGATATTGGTGGAAAAATTCAAGTTCGTAGGTAATACGCTTTTTGGAATACATTCAAATATAAAAATTGTCTAAAATTAACAACTTCGACAGATGGTCATATCTTAGATCTCTACTTAGCAAGCTATCTATACCTCTCACACCGATGGCTCAGTGGTTAAGGCGTCTGACTATAGATCGAAAAGTTCCAGGTTCGAATCTCTGTCTCGCCAGGGATTTTCAAAGGCCCTTTACCCTCTCCTTTCCTCCAGCGCAGCATGGTGTGTAGTGTGAAGAATGCAGTACAATGATTTGAGTTCATTGACACTGAGGTAAAAGAAATAAATTATTTATTCTACTCCTTTAACTCTATGAAATCCTCCAAAAATATAAAATACGAAGTTCGAATTTGTGTCAACAGAATGTATAATTTACTCATGTTTTAAATCTCCTACTTTGTTCTGTTTAAGTGCTACACAATGTCCAAACGTATGGACAGCTTTTATAATAGTGCTCTTAAAAATTTCCAATAAACTCTGTACGTGAATGGTTAACAATACTTGCGGGCGTCTGAGAAGATGTGGGTTCAGTCATTAGTTCGGCCATCCAAATTCATGTTTCTCAAGGTTTTCCGAATTCAGTACGTGCGAGTGGTGGCATGGTTCCAACAAAAGACCCATCTCTAATGATCTGGTCATAGACGACGAATAAATCTCTAAGGAAAAAGTAAAATCCGGAATGAGCCACAATAGAGGCTCAAAACTGGTAATGCCATGTAGAAGTGTCGTGAATCTTTACTATGCTTAACTAGTAGCATTAAAAACTAGGCAGTTTCCTTTTTGAGCTACAACCCAGAACGCATCTCTCAATGAACGCGTAACATCATTTGTCGCTGGGAACAGAGAGCTATGCATAGACATGCGTATAAACAATCAGAGTACATGTGGTGGGAAACCCATGAACACGTGTCTGTCAAACCAATGGTAAGACACCTTTCCCTATCACCATACCCCTGTTCTGAACGGGTTTTGACGTCATTCTTGAAGTGATCTCTGGAGGGGTAGCTAAACAGTCATGAAGTTATCACCGTATTATACTAATTCTATCACTATTCCACCATCTAATGGCTCAGAAAGGAACCACAATTTTACATCAATGATCTAGCCATTCTTTCATTCTAGTAATATCTTTGAAATGTGTATCATTTATTGTAGCTTTCGAAGTGTATCAACACTGCACTGTAGGCTTTTTCACTTTGACACTTAGCTTCATCACTCATTTTGAGTTAAACCGAGCGCGGTGGCTGAGTGGTAACGCTCTGGCCTCGCATTCGAGAGGACGCTGTTTCGAATCCCAGACCAGGCGTCCACTTTTCGGTTTTCCATAATTTTCCCAAACCACTCCACGTGAGTGCCGGGATGCTTCCTTCAAAAGTCCGTGGCCAAATTCCTTCTAGTTCCTTGCCTACAGTCCTCTTCCGTCTCTCATGACCTCAAAGTCAACGAGGCGTAAATCTATATGCAAAAAAAGCAAGGAGTTAACCACTTCGACGGCCGCGTAGCTCAGGCGGTGGAGAGCCTGAGTGATACCTGGCCGTCCGGAATTCGATCCCCAACGAAGCCGAGGATTTTTCCTCGACGCTGAACGTCTGGAACGGCTCCCCAGGCTCATTCAGCCTGCTATCTATGAGTACCGTGTAGTTATCCTGCGGGAAGGTAAAGAACGTCCGGAGCGTAGCGCTGACCCCGTCACATCCATTCTTATGGTTGTAATGGGAATGCCGAGCTCTACCTCCACCAATCCTGCGAGAAGTAGCAGGAGCCTCGTGTCCTTTACCTTAGTTAACCACTCTAACCGACGCTAAGTTATTTGTAGTCTCTCCTTTCCTAAACAAATGTTTTGTGATGTTGACTGAAAATCATTCAATGCAGCGGGCAGTAAGCTGAGGGCTAGGTGAACCCAATTTTGGAATAAATTAGGTCTTCTCGCGTGGTTAACATGCGGAAGAATGTAAGACGCTGCGATAGTTTTCTTTTACTCTCTTTTGATTAATTTTTTTTTTTTTTTTTTTTTTTTTTTTTTTTTAATGGCTTTCGGCATCTTAGGCCACACAGCCAGCCTGGTGAATTTTTCCAGATAATTAGACACACCACAGGACGGACATGACATTCACAGACACAACAGTTAAACACCCATGCCCGCGGCCGGACTCGAACCGGCGACCTTCGGCACGCGGAGCTAACTCTCTAGCCCCTACGCTGCCGAGGCCGGCATTAATTTCTTGAATAAATCTATTTAAGTACTCATACAAATAGAAATACTGACAAACGGCTATGATCTAATGGAGCTGCATAAGAGAAGTCAACAGCGCTTGGAGTGCTAAGACGTTGCTCGGCCGGTGGTTTCGTCAACAGAGTGGATCGCATCGGCAAGTGGAGTTCATCTGGAGCGGGTGTGGCGTGACACCCGACCCGGGCCGAATAACAAACAGGTCTGCGGGGCGGGGCGGGGCCGACTGCGGGAGAATGCAAAATTAATTGTGTCTTCCCTGGCCCGAGGCGCGGCGGGCGCGGCAGATTGAATTTGCCCCCCGCAGATGCTGCCGGTGGTGTGACGTCACCACACGTGGCGCACTGCAGTGCTCCTGGCCCCTATGCTGCCCTGCTTAGCATCTGCTGCATTCCGCGGGGCCAACCCTCCCAGCGAGCGTACTGACGCCTCCGTACGTAACCTTCTGGCTTGGTATCATAGCTTCTGCCGCTTCTGGCTTTGCGCCTCGTCGACGTCGACGTCATTAGAGGCGGGGAGGATACTGTGGGCATGTAACAAGGAAGAATTCTCATGGAATTTGGAGAAACAGATCTTCGTATCCTGGAACACGAGTTCGTTCATCGGTACGCAAGGACCGATTTAAATAGTATATCGATATCCCTCAGATATACCACAATTAGTGTATAAGTTTGTCATTTTGACTAGTACAAAAATGAAAAAAAATTAAGCCAGCGAAAAGCTATATCGAAAGATGCCTTTTAAACGAAAAATACCTTGACCTTCTTCGGTATGGATGTTTAGGTTGCAAACAGACAAGTCAAGAATCAAATCATCGTATGGCATTGATGTGTAAGGTATCCCGAGGATAGTTCAGCCACTAAGGAACGAAGTTTTCGATTGGCTGCTCGGTGCACTTACCGGGTGTAGGGGTCCTGCAGTTTAATGTGGAATCCTGCGATCTGGCGTGCTTCACGTTTCACTGCAAGCTATTGCAGAAGGAGAAGATAGGATTGGGGCGTTTGGAAATTCCAGTCGATGCCGGCATTCGAACCGAGGATCTTTCGATTTGCAATCAGTCGCCTTAAACAATAGAGCCTCCATACTGTTAATATTCAGGTGAAACCCTTTGTAAGAAGTGTCACATTTAAAGTTAATGAAGCTTGAACAGAGAGAACACGGAACAAGTTATGACATTTCGACATGTGGATATACATATGGTTGGAAAAAGGAGAGTTGCTGAACAGGGTTAAAGAAAACAGACCAGTGCAACGCAAGGAGAGGAAAAGAAAAGTGGATTGGAAATTTTCATCGAGAGGACTCGGCCGGCAGAGTCGGAGATGTGGCGGTGCATAATTCATAATCACCCGATTGCGCACTTGTGTCCTGTGTTAGATCCTAAAGCTCTCGGCAGTGCGTGTGGAGTAAGCGCGTACCACAGTGTTGACGGTGATTCGTCAGTCAGATTGGGACTTTAAGCCTGATGTTCCCCTCGGTGTCTTTCGGAAGAACAGGCCTGAATATGCAAGCACCAAGTTTCACCCTCTTCCTTCTTCATCTTTCATTTCACAAAACACAAACTACACTCTACCCTAAACACTATCATAGTCATCCACACACACACACACACACATATATACACACACACACACACACACACACACATGAACACTGTCACTCTGGGAAAGGCAACGGGAAAACCGCCAGTTCTTCCCTAGAGAGGTTCCCATCGGGGTTACATCCTCCTTGGTAACCGCCAACGCCAAAAATCAGAAAAGTCCTCTTAAGAAGTAGTAGTCTCTGTACCAATAGAAGACAGATTATGAAACATTTCAGGCGCCACAGAGCACCACAAGATCTTGACAATCAGAGGGTGTGGTTCTATGTCGGTACCTACAGTAACAAAGAAATTATTAGCTGCAAATTTATTTTATCAAAAAACTGACTTGTGTAACTTGAATCAGCATTAAATGAATAGAACTACATTTTTTCTTCCACTTTTATTGTCCTATGAACACAGATACACTCATTATATGCTCGAACATTATGAAGTTTCTAGATGAGAACGAGTTACTTACACCGTGTCAACACGGATTTCGGAAGAAGAGATCGTGTGAAACGTAATTGGCCCTATTTTCACATGACATAATGAAATTTATAGATGCAGGTTCTCAAGTTGATGCAATATTCTCGGATTTTCGGAAAGCTTTTGATTCTGTGCCACACAACCGACTTTTAGAAAAGATTCGAGCATACCGCATCAGATTTGCGAATGGATACGTGATTTTCTAACTGGTCGATCTCAGTATGTCGTTGTTGACGGGGAAGCCTCTTCTAAGACAGATGTTACTTCGGGGGTTCCTCTAGGAAGAGTAATAGGACCACTTCTTTACTTAATATTTATAAACGATCTCGGTGACCACGACAGATTCTGGTTGCGATTTTTTGCCGACGATGCAGTTATCTATAGTGAAATAAGGTGCTCCGACGATTGCTTAGAAGTTCAGCGTGATTTGGATGCTATTGCCGCAAATGGCAGCTTACACTTAATTTCAAAAAGTGCAAGGCAATGCGGATAAGTAACAAACAAAAATCAGTTTGCTCACGTACAAAATAAACAATTCAGCTGTTGACAAGGTTGATTCCCTGAAATATCTGGGGGTGATAGTACAAAGCAACATGAAATGGGACATGCACATAACTTCCGTCGTAGGCAAGGCAAATTCTAAATTACGTTTCATACGTCGTATATTGAGGAATTGTAATGCTCAAACAAAGGAGATAGCGTATAAAACACTAGTGCGTCCGCATCTGGATTACTGTTGTGGAGTTTGGGATCCGTATCGCAAGGTTCTGATTGACTCAGTTGAGAGGGTGCAGAGGAGAGCCGCTAGATTCGTGACTGGTTGTTACAGCCCTTATGAAAGCGTCACAGAATTGATACACAGATTGGGCTGGGATAGTTTGGAAGACAGACGACGTAGTTTGCATTTGAATTTATTGGAGAATATGCGAAAATCTTTAAATTACGAGTGTAATGGAATACTTCTTCCGCCAACCTATTTAGGTCGCAATGACCGGAGGGATAAGATTCGAGACATAAGATGCCGTACTGATCCTTTTATGTATTCCTTCTTTCCTCGCACTATTCGGGATTGGAATGCGCGGGATTAGGATTGGTGCTTAGCACTCTCTGCCACCCACAATGTTTGTGATTTGCAGAGTATGGATGTAGATATAGATAGTGCTGAAAAGCAAATCGGTCATGTGTGATGAATTTATAAATATGATTGTACTGCCAAACAATTTTAGTAAACTATTTTCTGAAAAATAACTATGTCTTCCCAATTATGTCTTTCCAACAACTATCTGAAAATGGATTTTTCCCAGTGGCGAATGAAACAAGTCTAATGCTAACACAAAAACATACTGAGACTGTAATTAACCCTTATATACTAATCACGTGGGGTTGAAACAAGCAGACACATTTGATATAACGATTTGATATATCGCTAACTTCAAGGCCGAACGTCACCGTACAATTTTATTTGTGCCTTGTTGTCAATACGTCAACTCTGTTTTTATTTCCAATTCAGTGGACATTTAAACTCTACCAGAATTTTAATTAATAAGGGAGACACTAGTTACCGTCATTGTTTCACTGCACAGCCACCGTGTATATTCACCTGTAATTTGCTTTCCGTTTTGCTAATTGAAACGCCGTGCATTTTTAATTATTATTGCCATCCGTTTGTTCTGCCCGTGTACTTCACCGTAGCTAATTAGTCGCACGCGAATTGAATTGGACTGGCGTCAATCAGAACCACTTTGACAAAGCCCTGATTGCTACGCTTTCTGCCGTCCCAAATCTCTGTAGCGAACCTGCGGGTTGGTCGATTGTTTCAACACAATTTCGGTGCAAAATTAATTTTCTGAAAGGGTTGTTGTACTCGGATACCACTGTAGTCTGTAGTTTTCACTGTTTCGCAGCATAAGGTTAGCCTGTCGTGAAATTATGAAAGATGTAATTTTCATTAAAATAGGTTTTTTTTTTTTAAAGTTAGCCCATATGTTAAATTAGAACTTTTCACAACTTTGGCCGCATTATAAAATCCCTCGTTGTAACTAATCCATCAGTCCTGTCACAGAAGCCATATGGAGCAACTCGTTTTTTTAGTTGTTTTAGGCAGAAGATCGCTGTTAATTTATTTAGTCCGTCCGTAGATTTACAGATTTTTTTGTCAGGTTACCAGATGATTTGTAAATTTCACTGAAGTATGATACTTAATTTCTATAACTTCTCAATGATAAGGTAGTCAGTTACTGGAATAACAACACAGTCGCTACACGTTTTATTGAACTATTTTATTCCACAGAAATCCTTACAAACACATACACAAATAAGGCATCAGACTTTCTCCAAATATTTTTAGCACATTACTAATAAAGCAAACACATTTTCCTGTTAGCAACGTTCCGAGCGAATTTGCTTGCTTGGAATCCTGGGACCTTAAATAGGCAGTACAGAATTTTCAATAGAACACTAATAGAGCCGAAAGTACCTTCTCGAGCAATAACAATCGCTTCAACAGTTAGAAATCGTGTAAAAATATTTATAACTTATACAAAATTACTTACAATCACGAGAAAACATTTTAAAATGAAAATAGACAACATTTACAGGCATTTAAACATAAAACAGGCAAAATTAAACATTCCAAACAGCCAAAAATCACACTTAAAACACTATGACTTAGACAAAAATCATAATTACAGTCTTTTAATTAACATTAAAAAAAATACCTGACTCAATCATATTACATTTCATTTAAACAATTTCAATCCTTCAAAAACGCTCATTAATACGAAATGTATACACATTTACATTGATTATTGTTTTTCATTCTCTGAGACTGGAATTAATGGGAAGGTGGGTATGAGCGTAAACTAGGATTCATGGAGAGCCAGAAACTCTCATTATCTACACAATAGCAAGACTGTATCTGTTCTCGCAAAATCTCTCTAACATCCTTCAAACCAGAAAGAAAATATTCAATTTTTTTTCAGAATGAGCCCTTAGTGTATAATGTAGAACATGTTCTTATTTCAGCCAGATTGGATCATGTGATCAAGACTATTGATCATTTTACTATATTTATACAATATCGAGCTTGTCTCTGATTGTGTTTAATACTTCTAACTCCTTTCAAAGTCAACAGATATTCTTCAGGTTTTGAAGAGGGAATATTTAAGATCGCATACGGGTTCAGTTTTTGTCAGATCAGGTAAATCGGTCATTACGTTTTAATTTATAGTGCACAGATCCTGTCCACCTAAAACCTCTGTCTTCAATCGTATCCATATTCAACAGAAATTCTTAAAACTTTGGTGACTGATTCTAAAGGGTGAAATACAGGTCAGATTTGTCTCTGTACGTGAAAAATACCTATCGATAATACTTCTAAATCCTTTAAAAGACAAGAGAAATTCTTCAAATATTGGAGAGTCAACACTTAGGATGAAATACAAGTGATTTAAAATTTCAGTGACCCCAAACACTGAAACTACTTTAGACGTAGGGCTATATCCAAAATCTGGTCATAGGCTTAAACAAGTAATTAAACTACCAACAACACTTATTTGCTAGCAATGTAAATCTATTCTTATAAAACGCTTATTTGGTCATGTTCTGCCACGGGTCACACTTTTCGCCTTTTTCGTTGCACAACTTAAGACCAGACATGTTGTTCCACATATGCATATTATTTAATAACAGTTCTATTTATCTAAGCATCAGAAAATAAATTAACTGTCAGAACAGTGAAGAAGAAGTACGTATTCCGCTTAGATCGACAAAATGGTTTTTAGTTGCTTATAATCATTTAATATTCGTAAAATCTTTGGCCATAGAGATGTAAGATATAACCTTTAATTTTCGTTTAACAATGATTACACTGATATTTTAACCGGTACTTGACTTTAAAGCAGAGGGAATGAGTAAATTAATTTTTTTAAATAATTTAAATTCATTTTATGAGTGTCCTGTTACTGAAACCATTACGTCGTTTGAACGAAAGTTGTGCCATACTGATCGCAATCTATACAGCTTAGACTACAATTAGGTCTAATATTACCTGGCATGACGAAAGTTATTAACATTTTTTAAATTTTCTTTGTTTTTACTGATGACTTGTTTCAGCTGTATGTAACTGCATTAGCCATTAACCCGCTGAAATATCGATGTGAATCACGGATAACAAAAAAGGCAGATGTAAGAACTCCTGAAGATTTTTTGATTTAGTTTATATCGCGAGGCATTATTGCCACTAAATTTTGATACAGTACATATATTAATACGCTTGTGATTGGAGTAATGTTTCTCTGGCGGCAAGTATAGCGTAGTATGTGGTTAGGTTGAAATGCAACATGAACCAGGATGACAACGGAAAACTTTTGTTACAGCGCAAGGCACTAGCAATTAAATTGAACTTTATTTTATAACATTCTATTTATTTAAGCAATTACTAAAAAATGAATTGCCAGAACACTGAAAGAAAACTATGTATTTCGTTTAAATTGGCATATTAATTATCACTTGCTTTTTTTTAGTGAAATCGTTACTTGGTATAAATTACAGACTACCATATTGATAGCGATCTATGAGGCCTAAACCACAATTAAAACTAATATTACGTGGCATATCGTAAGTTGTTAAGACTTATTTTTTGTACCTTTGTTTTTACTGGGGTAATTGTTTCAACCGCATGTAGGCTGTGCCATCCGTTAAAACATCGATCTTCATCATAGATAATAAAAAAGAAAGATATAAGAACAGGTGAAGATTTTGGATCAAGTTTACATCGCGATGCATGAAGACATTGACATGCGATGCAGGGAATATGTTATTTGGCGTGTGATTGAAGCTTTGATTTTCTGGAGGCAATATGAGTGGAGATTGTGGTTAGGCTAAAATGCAACCTGGACCAAGTTGACAACTGAAAACTTTTGCCACAGCACAAGTGACGAGAAATTACATTAAGCTATATTTTATAGCAATTCTATTTCGTTAAGCAACTGCAAAGAGATTAATTGCCAAAACACTACGTTAAAACCGTCATTTGTGACGGACTATTAGGCTAGTAAGCTTATATTTTAGGTTCATTAAAATATATTTACTTCAGACTCATTTCTTTTGCCTTAATATGCACTTTTTACACCCAGGAAACTGTGTTCCAAATTTTTGTCAAAAAAGTCAACTGATTCTCGATATGTCCTTGTTGGACCGCTAGCGATAATGTTTCACGTAGCTTAAATTTTATATTTTTAAGATATTATATTGGGTTAAAATATAATTATAACATAAAAAAACTTTCGAACTATAGTATGAAAATCGAATCTAAGGTAATAACTGAAGGAAAGGAAAATATTTAAATAAAATTTATATTTTTTGCTTCTACAAGTTAATTTATGGTATTTAAAAACCAAAGAAAGGATAGAGTATTTCTATACACGCTAAGAAAAGCGGGTGCGGAACAGCAGGTAAATGCTAGTTGTTAATAAATCTGTGAACAAAGCACCAATATTGTTAATATCTTCAAACAACCTAATTTCAGAAATCTGTCCGTGTTCTTCTATATATGATAATGCACACCTTGCGTAAAAGAGGGGTCAATGATCCTGTGTTTCAAAAAGTGGGTTACAAGCGAAAACAAGTTGGAGCACTATGGATTGGTTTACAAAAATGAATTTTGGTATGTCCTTTTTTCTGCAAAAGGTGTGGTAAGTATTTTTTTTTATATAAAAGGGAGTGGTAGGCCAAAGTAGGCTGGGAACCTATACCTTAAAGCATTGTTTTTTCAGCCTTTCTGAATACACGATCCCTTTCCAACTTAAAAACAAATTGAGAGCCCCCCCCCCCCCATCAAAAATAAAACTTTGGCGACCCCTCAATGATTTCACAAACTACAAATTCAATTTTCTTTCTATTGGACTATACCTACTTGTCGATTGTAATCTCGGGAACTCTGCGGGCAGTGATATATCTTTCCGCGGCCGCATAGGAAAGTTTATTTTCATTCGCTGCAGTCAGCTGTATGCCAGAGACTACGGAAGCGCTTCTTTTATTTTCCTGATCCCTTCCTGTCTTGTGCTAACCTCTTCATCTCTACATACCCCTTACAACCAACGTTTTCAGTTATGTGCTTCATTTACTCTGATCTCTGCCTTCCTCTACAGTTCTCACCTACGACTGTTCCCTCCACTAACAAATTAACCAATCCAGCATGTCTTAAAATATGACCTACTAGCCTGTCTCTTCTTTCTGTAAGCTTCTTCACGAGTGAGCAAAAAATCTAGAAGTTTCTTAAAAGATCTGCGCAGCTCTCCATGTCTGCTACAAGTACCAGTAGCGGAAACAAATCAAAACAGAAAAAATTTTGTGACGACAATAACCTGAAACATGGTTTTACAGACATGAATAATAAACCTCAGTGTGTAATTATCTCAAATTAAAAAATGATTTGGTTATTTTCGTGTCAATAATACGACCGCGTTTCGACAATTTATTAAAAAAATAAACAGGCAAAGCCTTCTCATTGTACTGCAAGACCTACAACCCTTGCTGTTATTTCTTCCTTACTTCAGATTCGGATTACCGAACCGATACCAATGCTGTAAAATGCTTTCTTAGATGGTAGAGTAGTAGATAGTAGTAATAGTTTAGTAATAGTAGCAGTGGTAGACGTACAAAGTGACATAGTGAAATATTAAAAATTCTAAACATAAAGTGGACAGGAAACTGCAGACACCATACAAAACTAGAAAACCGTAATAAATCAATTATGACAAAATGCAGCAAGTTTAGAAAGTTATAATATATGTTAACAGCGAAACAATCGTATGTATCGTGCCAACAAGAAAAGACTGTACAGATATTGCCAAAACCATACATAACAAAAATTGAAATTATTCATTGTGGAATTATCTGTTGAAATATCAAATATAAAACTGTTGTGTTAAATTAAGGCCTATTTTAGTTTCTAGATACCAGGCTGTAAAAATGTGTGCTTAAAAAAATAAATAAAAAAAATTGCTTCAAACCGCAACCCCCCGAGCAAGCCATAGAGACCCCCCCCCCCTGGGGGTCGCGACCCACAGATTCAAAAACACTGGTTTAGAACAACAAACAAGCTGAATTAAAATCACAAACACGAATTCACTTGAAATATTGCGGCAAAAACTGGTTGCAGTTAAAATTTCGCCACGGCCTGTAAGAAGCAGGATTTGGTTTCCGGTGCCACCCCGTGAATCACTTGTTGAAGCGTAGATACGCGTGATTATCCCGTAATTAGCACTGTGCGTGTAGCCAGTGAGTCGCTTTTGGTGACTGCGCGCCGCTTTCTGCCTTGGAGGTGCTGTGTTTCCCTCGAGGACCCTCCAGCGGTATTTCCACTTGCGCTCCAGCCCATTACTAGGTGTGAGCGCCCGAGTTGTAAAGCCACGAGGAATGAGGTCGCCTTTAAAACCGGGAGACCTGTAAATACCTTCCGGTAGGCCAAATTAAACGCAGCCGGGCTATAAACATTCCAGATTTTATTCTCCTTTTCTAGATACAAGCAATAGAAGGAACAGAACAGATGGAAGTCTTCAAATATCTTGGTTCTCTAGTGAAGGAAAATCCGCGTTTTGAACAGGAAAAAATTGGAGTGTAACATTGGCTGTGGAAGCTTTCAATAGCGAAGAAAATTGCTATGTGACCTTCTAGTGAGATGGTTAAGCTAGAGAATGATACGTGTGGTACAGGTACATTAAGGAAAAATGTCGAAGGAGGCTGGAGGCTTTTGTGATTTGGCTGTGGCAAAGGATGAAGAAGTTTGACGGAAAGATTTTTTTTTTTTTTTTTTTTTTTTTGTAACTGCTTTACGTCTCTTTTTAACATCGAGGTCTTTAGAGAAGGGAAAGGATGGGGGGCAGGGATGGGGGCAAGGAATGGGAAGGAATTCGGCCATGGCCTTTTGAAGGAAGCATCCCGGCATTTGCCTGGAGTGATTTGGGGAAACCATGGAAAACCCAAATCTGGATGCCCGGACGGGGATTCGAACCGCCGTCCTCCCGAATGCGAGGCGAGAACGCTAACCGTTACACCGCCCCGCTCGGTTTGACGGAAAGAGATTAAACAATTAAGTTCTGAGGAGGGTTAGTGAGAGGAGCAATATTATGAAAACTTCAAGAATTATGAAGAAATACTTATTATGGCATTTGAAATGTATCTTTCTTTTTGGATCGGTGTTGACGGCTGATGGTCCCCAATGTCATTAGGGCAGGGAAGAGATGAGGGCATAGTCATAGTCTTTTGAAGCACTTATCCCATCATTCTCCTGGAGAGATTTCATAAAACCATTTAAAATTGAAATTTGAATGGCCATACGGGGAATTGAACCATTGTCCTCGCGAATTCCAGGCCGGAGCGTTACCGCTTGCCTCCAAGAAAGCTTCCGAGGAGAAAAAGGCTAAAGACTAAATAATTATTTTTGAGTGTGGCACTATGTGGGACAGAGACTTTTGATTCTAACGAAATAGAAGGTAAGTCTACTGGAGGTATTTGCGTTGTGGCTGTGATGAAGGATGGAGAACAACAGTTTAATGGACTGAGTGAAAATAAAAAAGACTTAGTGAGAAGAATATTATTTTGAAAAATATTAGAAATATAAAGAAAAATTGTTTATGATGTTTGGATGGAAGTGTGAATGTTTATAAGATGTAAACGGCAAAGAAGAAAGAGAGGGTGTTCAGGATTACAGCTGACGTATGATATTTAAGAGAAGAACATCTGCATTTAAGACAAAGACAATGATGGAAGTAGAGATCAAGGGAGTATATTTGGATAAGCTGTGCCACGTCGTGCCCTGTCTTAAGGCGCGATCATGAAGCTCCATTTGTTATTCATTTAACTGAGCTCTAGTTGCGAACATGAGTGCACTACATAAAAAATTAGTGACTGTTTGTGGAGACCATGACACATTTACTATTTCATTACATTTAGAATATTAAGGGTGAATATCAGTTTTGGCATTAACTGATTTCGAACAAATCAGAAAATTATAAAGTTTCATACCATGACAAGAACTGAACTCGGACCTACCATAGTAACAACGAAGCCGGCAGTAATATCTTGGTGTGTGGGTTTAAGTATCGACAAAGAGGAATTCCTCTGGAAGAGCTCAGAAGAGAATCGTTTGTGTGAGAGAGTGTTGCAGCAACATGATATATTCTGACGGGAAGACAATTTTAAGAAGATTCGTCGTAATATTAAGGCGTAAACACCAATGAATGGTAATTATAGTAGCTATTGTATTAATTGAGATTTATAGAGTGGCTGTGAATTAGAAGCCAACCTGTGGCAGAAAAATATAGTTGAATTTGGAATATAAGACACGCTTATTCACGTTTGTAAAAATTGTATTAATTGGAGACGATAACATTTAACGTTGTAACTGTTATTTTTAGTTGCAGATCTGTAACATGACCAAAGTAAAGATTGAAAGTAATCAAATGTAAATTTTAAGAATATAGAAGGAAAAAAAGGATAGACAAAGTAAAAGAACAATACAAAATTAAATTAAGAATGATTACTGAAACTCATGAAAAACTGAAAAAAATAGTTAGAGAAGGAGAACGTTACAATAACAATAACTCAACTCATCAATCAGTCAGTACAGCTTTACTTTTTATTAAAAAAAAAACTTAGTATAGGCAGTAAGTATTTATTATAGAAGATCTCCAGGAATGGAAGGATAATCCTGCAACCACAGGTAGGTCACAGTTTTTCCTACTAAATAAAAAATTTTTTTAGTGTAAGTCTCACCATTTTCGAGATATTGATTTTTTATATATTTTTCGAAACATGTGTCTTTTTTCAGTTCATTCCATGTCATTTCTAAAAATTAAGACTTTTAGGCCCGTTTTTTTTTAATGTACTCAAAGATATTGGAGTCATTTAAAACAATGTTCTTTTTTAAAAAACGTTAAGAAACTGATAAAAAATATTAAATGGTATAATTATTTTATACTTCTTTTGAAATGATTGTTTTATGGTAGTCCAATCTGCTAAAGAGACCATTGCGCATTTTAAATATGTAGTAAAAAAATGATAATAAAGATTTAAAGAAAGATTTCTTTATTTAAATTTTAACGTATAAGAGAAAAATGAATTGTTTTTGATGACTCAAACATAGTTGAGTAAAATTTTTTAAAAAATCACATGTTTCGGAAAAAAATTAAAAAATAAATATCCCGAAAATGGTGACTTTTACTAAAATAACATTTTGTGATAGTAGGACATGATTTGATCTATTCCTGCTTGTTTTTAAATTTAAGAACCCCTTTATAATGAACAAGCAAACGCCAGTGTACATTGTGAGGGTGGAGACGTTGGCAGTGGATTTCATTTTGCGTCTATTCTAAGCCCACTAACAGGACGGATCCATGTCAGCCAGGGCAGTGGCTTAGCTGTTCCTGGAATCATTACCCACAAGACGCTCCTAGCAGACCATGGCAGGGTTTCGTGTCCTCGCTGTTAGACAGTAAACACCATTTCAGAAACCTTCACCCTCCCTTTCCGAAAAATCAGCCAATTACCTTGCTCCAAATCATCCTCCCATGCAACAGGTATTTATGCCTGAAATAACACCACGTTTACGTAGTTAAAGCCAAATTATTTCAGATTAATTCTAAAGCTACCTTTACCTGAGCAAAGATGTAAAACAGATTTACTTAAAGACCTCCAACGGAGATATAAACTTTCAGTATTGACAGAGCAGTTACGCTAACGTAACCGCAGAAACAAACTACACTTTTACAACTTTTTATCTGCACGAAGGATTCTAATGAGTACATGGGCGTCATAACTAGTGCAAATTCTGATAAAAATAATTAATGAAACACATTAATATAACTGGTGAACAAAAAAATTCAGATTGTTATTGCATGAAAGTTAATGGCTTCCACTCAAAGAAATGCTACGACTAGCTAAACACAAAATTTCGGTGAGAGCACGAGATCTCTCGCAATACGGCCCCGTAAGAAACAGCTAGAGTGCCGCGTAGGCCGTCTGCAATATACCCAAGTGAATAGGCTCAGGTCCGATGTATGGGCCGAGCACACGACTCAAAGTGGTCGCGGTATTACCAAGTCTAGATTATCCACGTAAGTCGGATCGGACGTGTACAGCGGAGGGGTGGACGCGCTGTCGTCGTAGATTCCAAAGCTTCAACACAGCAGCCAGGGACAGCCTGAGCTAGAAAATCTCACCGCACTAACACTATAGTGGATCACACATACTTCAGGCATGGTCGTCACATTCTGGGCATTGCCGCGTGGTCCAAAACTGGTGCAGAACCTCACGTCGTCCCACACTGAGTATCGCCCGGCAAGTGACGTCTCGTGTGGTTTTTATATATATATATTATCTGATTAACATCTCTCTAACAGCGAGGTCTTTAGAGACGGGTGGTCCTGTTGATGTGCTCCCCGGCGGAGGTGGAAGTTCCCGTTGTTAATATTGTAGACCCCGGCACAGAACATGTGACAGTGGAGCGAGTGGTGAAACTTTCACTCATTGACCTCACATTCAAATTTCAAACTAGCTAGCGCGTGAAGCCTTCGACGCTCCTAATAGGCGGCAGTATGCTTACTAGCGGAATCCTCCTTGCCGTATCCATTTTTGATTGAAAACAAGAAAGACCTCACTAGCCATACCACGCTCAAATGTGTCTGAAGACTACTCAGCACATTACTATGCAAGGAACCTAATTCCTTGAATTTGTCCTTGCTAACCTGCCAAAGCTAACTGTCACAAGAATTCCCCACCCATGTTCAAAGATAAACCTCACCTCAATGGAGCTATGAAATAATTCCCTAAGCCAGCTCACCGATCAACTTTATGGTCTATACAGGTTAGCTCTAAAATCCTCTGCGAAGGGTAGTAACTGTGAAGTGGCTAGATAGGCCATGGCGAGATACATCGGCCAGTATAATTTTGGAAAAAAGTACGGCTCGTGTAGTGGTAATGACCTGGTAACAGGGTTTTATCGTATAGGTACGCTTTCCGTCCTGGCCGTAGCTGCATAACCTGTAACTCTACCAGGTATAAGAGGCTTATACCTTAATGAGCAGTCCCAACCACAGAAGCTGTGCCAGAGGTGGCGGTCGGGTTAAGGGCCTTTGAAAATACCCCCCGAGAACATTTCGTTCTTCAGTCAGACACTGAGCCACCAAACTGATCCTGAAAATCAATTAGAGCGGATCAAGGAAAAATTAAAGCAAGTGAAATAAATTTCAGAGAAAGGTTTTAAGCGTAATAAATGAAACTGAATTGCTTATGGCAGTGAAAACGATATTAGGTGGAAGATTGGTGTGTTATTAATAAATAAATTTATTAATATTATCAGCAATTGAGGAAAAAATGATCCACAACATCCAGATATTGGTGTGTTACCTTATATTAACATTTAACAGGATGCCGAATTGTAAAAGTGGATCAAATTTTGATAGTGTTGAATCGAAAAGAAGGAAACAGAAAGAACAGCGAAGGAATTAAGCAGTTATGGAGAGAGAATCAAGTTTAGTTACATAACTGAGGGGAATGAATAGATTAAGAAAAAATTTGATAGACGAACAACGAAAAGAAATTATCGAATGAGACACTTATCAAGCAGACAAAGAGAAACTTCTGAGCAAACAAGAATACGAAATTAGCTAAGCAGAGTTACTGTAAGTGAATTTTGTGAAATATAATGATTGCAAGCATATGAACAAAACTTTAGTGTAGAAGAAATGGTAAGCAGAAAAATTGGAGATTACAGATTGGTACGGGAGGCATTCCGTTATGATTCCAATAAAGTTTATAAAAAACACAAACACGGTGTCACTGGTAAATTCGATCTAGTGCGTCATTTCTGCGGTGCCAAGAAATTCAGAAGAGAAACAACAGGAATGTATTGCAGGAGTGGAAAAATTCGTCAGAATTGTCGGAAGTCCGCCACCAGAATTATTTCATTATACGACTGGAAAAACTCCCGACCAATGAGAGGGCAGCTCCGGCTAGATTACTAATAAAAATTCCTTCCGATGTTATTAGTTGAACTTCATAACCTGCGTCAGATCACGTAACTCGTAATGGCTTTCTGATGACGCCAACAAGTTAATGGGTTTATGGAATCGATAACGTTCGGTGTCATTGTTCCTTCCCCCGCGGACATGCCGTTATTGGTGTGAAGTTTAGCGGGGGGGACCACCCTACCAACTAATGTCACAAACTCTTGTCAAACAGCTTCAGCCCGCAGACAGATTACAAGCACTACACAAAGCGTGTCGCCGTAAACTGCATTTTGCGTGTGGAACCTTTACCAGGAAATCGAGAGTTTAGGATTCGTAACGTAATTTGGAGACATAAAATAAATGATCTGAATGAAATGGAAAGTAAAAAAAGAAAAACATTTGTCACAAATGTCGTATTATGATTAGAAATAATCAATAAATTCTACTGAATGCGTTTTATTTCTTTTTTAGAAGCATCGTCAGCAGTTTATCCTATTAATTAAAGAGTACATGTTATTACATGGTTTCTTGGTATTGCATCTTATAACTAAAAATTGTGGTATCAATTATACCTACATGCATGATCCATTAACGCTGATTTATGCGAAGCAACTTCACACAGCGCTATACCTTCTAAGAGCTTAACAAAAGTATAAAGGCTGTTAAAAAACTATACAGTACAGTGCAGTGTAGTGAAAAATTCTGCGATAAATATACAACAATCTGAAAGGGACCTAGTTTTCGAGAGTCAAGTTAAGATTAGTGATTGTGAATGAGTGTAGATATAAATTAATGTGAATGGAAAATGTAAGTAGATCTTAATTTATACCACAAAATGTGATACCAAAACCATGCATGCATATTTAACATGAAAAACCCCTGAAGATGGCTGTTTTATGAATAAAGTAAAACGCGTTCTGTAAACCAATGAAGCGAACAACATAATTCAATTGCATTGGCAGTAACCGCTTATAATATATTTACATTTAACAAAAAAAGTTGCTTGTTAGTGTAATTGTAGTTATCATTGCATACTAAGGAACTACTTAAAGCATTGAAGCCTCTCTCAAATATCAGACATGTTATACTAAAATTTTGAGAACAAAAGGAACATAATAAAGAGTTCAAAAGAAAAAAAAATCTAAACGCGTTTGCCAAATTTAACTTATTATCCTGCGTTTTTCCTCCAGGTATAATTAATAAATAAACTATTACCAAATGTCTAGCAGAATAGCGTTTTGAATTTAGAGATATCATTTCTTAGACGTTGTAATTGTTATAGGTTAAAACGATGGTTAAAAGTTGTACATTAGAGTAGCTAACAGGTTGAACCATTCAAAAATACCACTCGTCTGCTTAATTATCAGCGTACTTCCACAGGGTGATGAAAAAAAAAAGTGGGCAAAATGACATGGTAGATCTGTCATACGATAAAGATCAAAAATCGCATGGGAACAGAGGGTCGCAAACGTCTGTAGAGGGCGCTGGAGCCACGAGAGGTATGGCCACCACGATCACCACACTTGTCTCCCGTGGATTTCTTCTTTTGTGGATTTTTTAAAAGGACTTGTGTATGAAACACCTGTTGAAACGCCGGAAGACTTGGTAGGAAGAATCGTTGCGGCAGCCGGATGTGTTCGAGATACACCTGGTATCTTTGAGAAGTTTCGCCGTTCCATGCAACGGAGATGCCGTACATGTCGCGATGCATCTGGCATAAATTTTGACCATCTGCTGTAGGCTCAACATTTGGCTTGCATTAGTCGCATGTGAGTGAGTAATTATTAATAAAATGATCTGTAATGATTTGGTTTCTTCTCTTTGTGTCAGTATGATTTTAGACGCCCTGTAGCGGCTCCGGATCACAGTTGCGACCTTCTGTTCTTATGCAATTTTTTATTCTTATTGTATGACTGATCTACCATGTAATTTTGTCCACGTTATTTTGAATCACCTTGTATATCATCATATTTCTGTCGTGAACATGACGAACGTCTTTATACTCACTAGGCGAGTGTACTGTCGAGAAATACTGAGTAACGAAATAAAAATTTGCTGCACACGACAACAGCTTAACTGCAAGGAGAGGTTTCGAATCCGCTATGTCCGCAAATGCCCGCATGTTTTCAAATACAAGTAAATCAAAACTCTCAAAGTTCCGTTAACGTCGTGTCAAAGACAGTTCTGTTGACGCCTATTCATTGCACGCCAGGTGTTATGTCGAGCCTCGTAAACATCAGAGACGGTCGTTTTCATAGATTATGAATATCAAACATCATCAAATAAACGTTTTACAGTTTTATATATAATTGGATACTGCGGAGCCATTTTTATCTTACTTCTTTGTGAAAATGCCTAGGCCAAAGCTGAGAAATGCTGTTAACTTCAACTGTATATGCTTAATTGTCTTCAGTCTTACTTGTTCACATAATTTTCTCATCCTCTGCGAGTGCCTTTGCTTCTCTCTCTCCTTGTGCCCACTTTCTTCCATTCATTGACTTTTTTACGTTTTTCCTGAAAAACTGCATTTTGATTTTTCTCTCTAACACGTATTCGATCCTTTAGTGTGTGTTGATTCCATTATTTTGTATATCTTTTTCTGTTTCCTGGAACCATATGGCTTTGGATTCGTAGCTGTTTATTAAATCAAATATCTGTTTGGTTAATCTTTCTCAGTTCATTCTGTATATTTTCCCGTAAAATTGTTTTCTTTCCCTCATTGCATATTTAAAATATCTTTCTTTCTTTGATCTTAATTTGAATTCTGATGGACTATTGAATTTAGACCCTAGTATTTTTCCTCAATATTTTCCTTTGGTTTCCTCTAGTGTTTTCAAGAGGCCATGGCCGAATTCCTTCCCGTTCTTTGCTCCCAGTCCTTTACAACCTATAACGACTTCGATTTTGACGAGATAAAGTAGAATTAAATACGATTTTGCTAGTATTATAGCTAACAACTTTATTACACGGAATATTTTCGTTTCAAGGGAATTGAATTTTGCTTTTTAATTTCTCATATTAATAGATCTGTCGATGAGTTACCTTATTAGCATCATATTTTACTTTCGTTCATCTGCACTAATATTATAAATGCGACAGTAGCTGTACCTCTGACAGTTTGTTACGTTTTTACGACTAAACGACTTAACCGATTTTGATGGAATTTGACAAGGAAGTACTAAGTTTTATTATGAAGCACATAGGATAGATTTGTTCTGGATAAATAACATATTTTTTCATGAAACTTTGAAAACTTTGCGAATGATGACACACAGGCGGACAGCGTGTGCGATTCTGTGTAATATTATATCCCTCACTAAGGCTTTGTTTCTCTCGCACTCCAGTTTTCTATAATCTGTTTATAAATTTCGCGTACAGACACAACTATATATATATATATATATATATATATATATATATATATATATAGTGGTGTTTATATGTAGGTACCACACTGGTTTCCAACCCTTAAAGGCCATATATATATATATATATATATATATATATATATATATATATATATATATATATATATATATCTTAGCAAAGTACAAAACGGTAACGAAATAATATGTCCCCAGAAAATGACATAATTATAAACCACAAACAAAAAAACAGCATCAGGAATTGCAGTAGATGTTCTCCTACAGTCAACTGCACCCTCCCTTAGTTTTTTCTATGTTTTAACTTTGAAATTGTTACTCTTTATGAATACAGAGTCAATGGTAGACTGGTATGGTGATGGCCACCCTGTCACATTATCCCGACTCTGTGCTTTTTGTCCCACCTTTTACGTAACTTTTATGTCCCTTTTATATTTTTCTATATCCAATTCTAGCAACGATTCACGCTTACGAAGTGGCAGGTAACAGCTAGTTCATTGTATTTCTGGCAGAGAATTATTATTATTTTTGAGCGAAGAGTATTTCCGCGATGTTCCCAGTTCATACTACTAACCAACTTTGCTTCAAATTGAGTTGGCCTTTGCCCGCCGACATTGCGTTTTACGGGTGTAGGGTCACTGCTTATCACGATGTTAGTGCGGGTCGCGTGTTGACAGGTGTTAAGCGTTCCTCGGACCCTACAGGTAGTGCCCGCCGCTACCTGCACAGCGATGCAAATTGCGCCCGGTGCCATATTCATGCAAATGGGGCCCAACCGCCACGCCACAGCCACAGAGCTCGTCACGGCTATTGGTGTTAACTGCGCCTCACGGCTTCACATTAGGTCCGCCGTTGTTTTCATTTTCATAAATTATCCCACTTCAATATTAAAAAAACGGTCGTGATCCCCGTGCCGGTGACAGAGCCGCAAAATTCCTGCTGATGATCGTTCAGAAAGTGAAATAGCGAACGATATTTTCTAGCAGAAACGGAGATATTTATGCCTTTTTTCTGTGCCTCTACGGCTTTATAGCATAAGATCTGACTGCATGATTTCTAAATCCATCTGTTATTTGATTGAAACGCAGTATAATTATTAGTAGCAGAATACGATTCTGCCAGGTTGCATATCAAAATATGGCTGCAAGTATTTTTAATTAAATTTTTTAAAAAAATCTTGTTCACTTGTTTTAAAAAAAATCATAATCCATTTCAAAGAGAAACATCTAAAGAATATAAAAAGTTTGGGTTGCTTATGTAAAATTGGCCAGAAGTAGGGATTGCCAGCTATTAAAGATATGTACGAGCGAGGGAGAGTTAGCGCGCTCATAACTGTCTGTCAGATGTGGTGCGTTAACTTTAAGAGCTGGCAATCCCTACTCGCGGGCACATTTACATAGGCAACACCAAAATTTTGTATGCTTTACATTTCTATCTTTGAAATGAATTATAATTTGTTAGAAAAAAACCCAAGAAAACGAATTTCTTAAAATTATTTTTTGAAAGTTTAATTAAAAAGACTTGTGGCCATATTGAGATACGCAACTCGGCAGAATCGCAGTATGCTATTAATAATTGTTCAAAAAAAATTGCATTTTAATGAAATAAGACACGGATGTAGAAAGCATGCAGCCGGATCTTGGATATTACGTAGTTACCTTAGCCTTCGGTTGTTTTGCACCATATTTGCACATTAGGTAGTTTCAAGTGCACTACTTATTTATTTATTATTTTCAAGGAAAACTATGGCCCCTACAGTAGAGGCTTTAATGTAACCTCAAAATTTTAAGGTTACTGTAAAAAATATTATTAATATATTTTTGGTTTTATTTCGTTTTTACATTATTGATAATGTCACTTAGAATTTCTGGGTAAATGTGTATAGATGTTCTTAGTGATTCGGATAAGTTGATTTCGAAATTTGATTAAATTCGTTACGGCCGCTTTAATTAAAAGAACGTAGCTCCAGTGCTGTAAAGCAAACGTTTTTCTTAAGAAAACAGTGGAGCTGTTATCGTTTTACATTATGTTGTCTTTTTTTCGTAGACAAAAGGCCAACATTTCTTGTAATATTTCAATATAGTCTTGGGCTAGTTTAAAGAAAATCTCTACACATAGATATTTCCTTTGTAGATGTAACAAGACGTGAATCCTATTTTGGAAGTCGTTGCTGTCTATAATTAGGAAAACCCTGAATGTTATGTATGTGGGAAGACATTGTTAAATGAAAGGTTCTGAGTCGTAAAGACGACCAGATATATAGGAACCCAACTGAAGCGAAACTTAGTACTTAAGTGCGGTAAAAGCGTGTCGTCTGGAAATGGATACTTACTGTGGCCACTCGGAAACTTCATTTTGTGTAATTACTTACACATCATCGGCAACTTTAACGCATTATCTGTCAAAAAAACGGCAGAAACAAAGTAATTTTCAGCAAGTTTTGTTTCTTTTGTTCATAAGATACAAGCAAATGTTCATTTGTAAATTGTTTTTAGTATGAGCTAGGAATTAGACAATGTAGTTGTCTTAAGAACAGGTTAATCTAATCAAAACAGGTCTTTAGGAATAGGATATGTGCATGAAGCAAATTGTAGATCAACGGCCAGTGCATTTTAGTATCTGAAATATCATACGTAGTAATTGAAACTGAAACTTGTAATAATAATATTAATACAGTGTATATTGATGAGAAATGACTGTCGTAAGGTCTTTCAGAAATACGCTTACAATCTTCAGACAACGCAAATAAAGAAACTAGAGGTGCATTATTTCGACAACTCCTAGGTTACATAAATGTCGATTACATCTCGATCGAATATAAAAATATTATAATTTACAATAAATTTAAAATAAAGCTTGGTGTGACATTACAATGGTTTTCCTCATCTCAATGTGTAAGCTGGTGTATTAGAGGTATTTATATGTTTCTTGTGTTTTGGATGGATGGTCAGTACTTTGAGTTGTAATACAGGCCGCCTTGTGGAAGAGCTTTCGGGTTGGCTTTCCAAGTTTACGTAAGGATATTCTTCAACTTTTTACCAATATCAGTCGCTTCAAGTTTCACTTAAATACACATTTATTCCGCAGCCTCATTTACAATATATTTCACATTACTTTTCTTTTTGTACAACTCTTCTTCCTCACCACTTTAACATATCTTTTTTGCAGCTCAACTCGCCGTTTCCATTACACCTTTTTCCACAACCTCTTGTTTAACTCTTCTTTTGTTATATCATATCTCCTATTTGTCATCGGGTCCCCTGGGGTCTACTTTATTTCTTGCTGTCATGGGAGCTTCAAAAAATTGCTATTATTACTGGTATTTGTGACATATCATACACATGATACAATACATTCACAATGTCACATATACACTTGCAACGTTGGCGTGTTGTATGTCCCTTACAAAGTCATGTTAATTTTAACGGGTAAAATACTAAACTACGTCTTGATGGCAGTTTAAGAGCTCTAAGAAAGAGAACTTTACGAAATTTGTTTGCTAGAGTAACGTCCACATCCTGACCCCTCGTGCACGCAATGGATGATGGTCTGGGAGTCTATCCGGGGCATGATCGAATTACGTATGAGTATCCGGCTACTGCGTCGAGATAAGCGAAAATGTTGAGCGGTAATTCCGGTTTTAAGTCAACGACATCCGATAGGAAATTCTTGATTATAGGAGATTAATGCCGAAATACTGCAGGATGTAAAATTAACATCCCCCTCCCCCCTCCCATCATTTTATTATACACAAGAATATTCTTGTTGCAGCATAAAGCACGGGGAATTTAGTTATTATTTGTAACTAGCTGGTGCTCATGACTTCGTTCGTGTCTGTAAAGAATTTTGATTGGTAGATACCGACCACCATAGCGCACGATGGGAGACGCGAGGCTTATACCACGCACAAACGCCAGTAGTCTTCGCTAGGTAGTTGTCGCTGGAAAGAGGAATATAGGGACACACATATCTTTCGTCGAAACATGACAATGTCTTTCGTCGACCACTTTCAACTAGCTAAACTCTGACACCCTTATAGCTATCGACATGCAACCACCATATTGCACAATAAGAGATTCGAGGCTACTACTACACACAAGCACCAGTGGACTGCGCTAGGTAGTTTTGGCTGCAGATGGAAATATAAGAACACCTGTCTATTTTCATGTCCATCACTTTCAAGCACCATATCTACCGAACCCCATAGATGTCGACATGTAATCACCACTGTACACGATGGAAGACTCCAGGCTACTACCATACACAAACAACAGCGGTCTGCGTAATGAAGTTGTGGCAGCAAAGTTAAATATACGAACACATATGTCTTTGGTTGAAATATAAAAATGTCCCACATCGACGATATTTATATTATATTTTACTATTATCATTAATGAATTATTTTATTTTGATTAATTGTAAGTATTGTGACTAATTGTATTAACGTTTGAAACCTGATTTGTATCAAAACCGATTTTCCACAGATACTAGTTTGAATCGTAAGGGGGATAGAATAGTATGTTATCTTTAAGGATTAGTATTGTAGAATCTTTGCCTCGCTTAAGCGGAGAGGGAAGCAGTGTCGGTCAGGCTCTGCTACTATAAAGATGGCAAAGCAAAATTGTGTTTTGTTGTGCGCAAAACTGTAACCGTTGTCTGGGCGCGTTCGGGAGTATTGATGTGAAACTTGTAATTTTCATATAAAGTGTATGGAAGCCTGTTTCAGTGTATCACGAACCTGAACAGAATTATGCAAGTAACTGTTATAAATCTGGTGATAATTCGTTTAGAACCACCTGTGTTATTTCCTTAATCGACTGTAATGCCTCTCGACTGTTGGTGACTATAAGTCAGTGATTATATTCAATTAAATTATAATGAGCTATGCAGCTTGCATGTGTTGAGAGATGGAAATTGGGCCGTTTCCGTCAATAAACAAGCTGTAACTACATACTATTAGTACGGAACCGTGACGCAACTTATGTGTTTCATCGGCAACTGTCTGTTATTTATCGGTATCCTATTAATCCGCCCTTATTGGGTGGACAGCTCAAAAGATGTGATTTACTGAACCAGGCTCTTGTGAAACAGTGATTATTCCGTGTATCAGATATATGAGTCGCAATACACTGTTACACCAGTGTGGTGATTTAAACTTTTGTCTTAGTTTCCACTTAAAAACCAGGAAATTTTCACTTATTATTAAAAAAAATAACAGTTTCATTTTTTTGCGGGCTAGTTGTGAATTGTTTAAAAAATACGCAGTACCAACCATTGTAACTGCATTTTGGTATCTGACCTATAAGGAGGAACCAAGTGAATCCTTTTTATTCCTTCGTCCTGGCTACCAACCAGGAGAAAGTATAGTATTAATCAACATACTATCCATAAATGTGTTGTGCTCTGTAGCAGACTCTAACCTCAGAAGTCAAATAATTGGCAGAAAAATGACTGTAACTAAGCTGTCCTAATTACCTGAAACCTTGCATTTGGACGCCTTTCTCAATAATTTCCATTTATTTCTAAGAGGTTTTTTTTTTTTTTTTTAGTTTATTGGCACTTGGTTCCAGGACCATACAGCCAGCTATTACATTGTATTGCAAACATTTCCGAGTAATACATACATTTTAAAGGAGGACAAGTATTTTGCTATAGAGACATTTCAAAAACAATACAAACATTTCAAAGTAATAAAAATATTTCAAAGTAATACAAACATTTCAACGTAATACAAACATTTCAAAGTAATACAAGTATTTTGCTATACAGACATATCAAAGGATTACAAACATTTCAACGTAGAACAAGTATTTTTCTATAAGGACATTTCAAAATAATACACACATTTCCAGGTAATGCAAACATTCTGCTTTACAAGTATTTTGTTATATGGGTAACAATACAATGTTCATCACACTTATAACTCAGGCTGATTTATATTTTTATTTGGTTCTTTTCTATAAACGTTACAATTGCCTTGTATACTCTTTGGTCGTCCATAGCTAAAAGGTTCAAGATGTTTGTTGGGAGGTTTATGCCTAGTTGTTGTAGGTCTTCCAGCAGTTTGGTGGACTGCTGCCAGTGTCTTTTGCAAGAGAATATCGCGTGGTTTACATCTCCCTCGCTTGTGTCGTCACAGGCGCATATAGGGGATGATATTAAATGTAATCTGTACAAATGCTTAGGAAAACAGCCGTGGTTGAATTTTAATCTAGCTATAATGCTCATAGTTTTTCTTGTTGTGTACGATCTTTGGTACCATTGTTTTGTTGGTATCGTCGGGTGTAAACAGCCGTAGTGTTTGCCTTTATTTTCTATCGATTTCCTCCATATGTTGTTCCATTTATCTCTTATGGTGATCCTAATCGTAGATATTATGTCTGTCGCTGGGATTAAGTGGTGGTGTATTCCTGATTTTATTGCCGTTTTGGCTGATGTATCCGCCAATTCATTTCCTGGTATGCCTGTGTGAGCTTTGATCCAGTTCAAATGTACCTGTTTTTGGGCGCCCTGTAGGTGTTGGATTTGTTCCATAATTTTATACCCCAATATATTTCTCCCATTACCAGTATGCATATTGCGGAGTGTTTCGATAGCGCTTCTTGAGTCCGACCAGATGATAATATTATTTTGCGGTATATCTTGCACGTATTGTAATGCCTTTAGGATAGCTGTCATTTCTGCGGTGTATACTGTTGCTTCTTTCGGGAGTTTGTACTTGCCCACATTTCCGGTTTGTGTGCCTACATATGCACACCCTACGCCCTCTTCAGTCTTGGAACCATCCGTGTATATGTGATATACATCATTTTCTGCGTCATTATGGTTGGCTAATAGAGCTCTATTCAGCACTGAATTTTCCCTAAATGGTATATTCAGTATAGTTGCAGGTTTCATGATTGTTGTGTCATAGCTAGCTTCGAAGCACGGGAGTTTCGACAGAGTATACATCATGTTTTGATATCGTTTTAGTTCGGAGTATGCCGTAGCTAGCGGAGGTGTCCGTTTCCGTCTCCAGAAGTGGAGTGTTTGGCAGTTTCTTTCCAGTGTTGTTATTGCCTTCGTCAAAGTACTGTTAGGCATTTGTAATTGTCTTAACAAGAATTTGGAACTTATATATTGCCTTCGTATTTCCAGTGGCGGTTCCAGTGCTTCTACTAGGAGAGCATTTGTAGGCGTTGAAGGCATCGCCCCAGTACACAGACGTATCGCCTTGTATTGGACTTTATCCAGTTGTTGGATCAAGCTGTCTGATGCGCCTCCATAGCATATGCAACCGTAGTCGAAGTGTGGGCGCACTAGCGTTCGATACAGTAGTATACTAGTTTGTGGATCCGTCCCCCACCAGTATCCAGTAGTAGCTCTCATTACATTAATAGCTTTTTTCACATTTCGTTAAGATATATTTTATGTGGTGTGACCAGGTCAGTTTTGAGTCTATAATTAATCCTAGGTATTTTACGTTCTTTTTGTATGGTATTCTGTAGGGACCTATGTCGACTGAGGTTATATTTGGTAGTCTGTGACGCGTATATATACAAGCTTCTGATTTTTCAGGGGCAATCGTCATTCCATTTTCCACTAACCATTTTTCAAGGTTCCTCAGAGTGGTGGCGAGGGCTTCCTTGACCTCTAGTATGGTGTTGCCAATCGCATATATGCATAGGTCATCAGCATATTGTAGTATGAATGTGTTCTCTGCTAATATCTTGGCTAAGTCTGATGTGTATATATTAAACAGTAAGGGAGATAGTGTAGAACCTTGCGGTAGCCCAGTACTAGTCTCTCTTGGACCAGCCGTGCCTGTTTTACTGTTGATGATCAGAATTCTGTTTTGGAGCAGAGCGCATAGATTTCCTATGAACCTATGAGGGATTCTCATGCGTTTTAGCTTATTTGCTAATACTGGGATGCTGACATTATCGTACGCACCAGACAGATCGATATATACGGCGTACAGATATCCGTTCCTACTCTGGCAATTTTGTATGTCCGTTACCAATTGCGCCAGTAAATCATTGGTTCCTTTACCTTTCCGGAATCCCAACTGGTGTTCTGGTAGCAGATTGTGTTTTTCAATGTACCACTCCATCCTGTGTTTGACCATTTTTTCTAGGATCTTGAGAGGGCACGGTAAGAGAGTTATTGGTCGATAGGAGGCTGCATCTTGGGGGTCCTTTCCTGGTTTTAGAAGGGGTACTATTCTGGCAGTTTTTACAGGTAATTCAGGTGTGTATCTCCCTTCTTGCCATATGTTATTTAGTGCGCTTAGAAGAATGGCCTTTGCGGAGGTGGGAAGGTGTTTTAACATTGAGTATGAGATATTATCAGGTCCGGGAGCTGTATTGCTGCATTTTGATAGTGTCCTTTCCAACTCTGTCATGTCGTATGGTTTGAGGAGCAAGTGCTCCTGATTCGTGCTTGGTTGCAGCCATATGTGGTTGTGTGCTGCAGGGGGAGTCAGTCTGGCAAGTATTTTTTCTGCGATTTCTAACTTAATCTCTGGAGTACGTTGGTAGTCTTCGAAAGCATGACGAAAGCTCTTCACTCGTTTCCATATTTGTGTCAGAGGTGTGTTTTTGTTCAAAGTTTCACAGAACTATCTCCATCCTTGCCTCTTCTTCTCTTTAAATGACTTCTTTGTACGTGCCTGTATTTTCATAAATGTAATATATTTTTCCTCTGTGCTGCACCTTTTGTAGTTTTTCAGGGCCTCTTTCCTTTCATGCACCAAGCGATTGCATTCATCGTCCCACCACGGGGGAGTTAACCGTGAGTATGGCTTTCTCGGTTTGTTTACTGGGATGGATTGTCTTGAGGCCCTCTCTATGGTTTTGAGGATAGAGTTGTAACTCTTTCTTCCGTCATCTGATATATTAACTTCTTCTACGTATGCACTTATTGTTTCTCGATATTTTGTCCAATCAGCCTTTGCCAAGTTCCATTTGTATGTTGGAGAGGGTGCCCTTTCTTTCGGTCTGCGATATCTCGATCTAATCAAGATGGGAAGATGATCCGAACCTAATGGTTCCTGGAGGACTTCCCAATTGTATAGATATGCAAGCGAAGGTGAAGTAATGGTAATGTCCACTGCGGACTTACTTTCTGATGGCTTAGTAATCCGGGTTTCCGAGCAGTCATTTAGTATTACCAAGTTTTCGTCTTCTATTGCCTCCATGAGGATTCTTCCCATTCGATCTGTGTTGCTACTTCCCCAAGCTGTATGGTGACCGTTAAAGTCACCCATGATGATATATGGTTGTGGAAGTTGTCGTAAGAGTGATATCAGTTGTAGTTTAGAGATAGCTGTATTGGGTGCTTTATATACTGCTGCTACTGTTATTTGGGCGTGTTCGCTTTTGATACTAGCTGCACAGACCTCGATGGCTGTATTTATGTTGGCTAGCTGTATAGTCCTATAATCTATGCATTTTTAATGACTAGCGCTGCCCCGCCATATCCATATACCCTGTCACATCTTACTGTGTTGTAGCCATTAAATGTTAATTTTTCTTCTTGCCTTAGCCAGGTTTCTACTACCGCCCCGATAGATACGTCATGTATTTTTAAGGCCTGCTCAAAACTTTCTTTATTAGACCGCAAGGACCTTGCGTTCCAGTATAGCAAATTATTGATTTGTTGTGAAGCCATTTGTGTATGGAGTAAGAATAGAGCTAATTATATCTCTCACATTTGTGGGGTAATACCCGTTGGAGTCATATTAATAATGGGACAAATTAGTTCAAAAATTCTATCTACTATGGCGTCAAGTGGTGACGTCGTTGGATTGTAGGGGTTAGGTGGTAGAGGGCCAGTATGTGGAAGCTGGTAGGCATCATAGACCATACAGCGGAGGTCGAGAACCATACTGCCTGCTCCTCGTCACCTGCTGCTGTTGGGGCGACCGGTGCACCTGGTCTGGATTCTGCCCTTGTGCTGACCGGTGCGACTGGGCAGGAAGCTGCTGCTCTTGTTGATTCAGTGGTGCGATATAATTTTGTGGCGATGTTCCTGGTGACCACCACTGCGTGGCAGCCTGATGTTCTTCACATTGAGGGGTTGTTCTATGTGATTTCTCTAGCTCCGATTCTGCAGGTGCTGTCTGTGGATAATCAGAATTGCTGGGTGGGGTGAGATCTGCTGATGTTCTCTGGAAATGTATCCCGGACAGTGAGGAGGGCTGCATAGCGGGCTGCGCTGGCGTCTGATGATGGTCGGTTGTTCGTCGTCCATCAGCGGCTTCTGGTAGCGATGCTCTCGTAAATGGACGTTGTGCATGGTTGGTTGGATCTGGGTTTCTGTCTGGCATCTTCATTAGTGGGTGTTGTTCTGCAGGTGTTGCCCGTTGTTGCCCCATGATGTACTCAAATGGAGTTACCTGGGCTGGTAGGCGTGTAGTGAAGGTTTGTCGTGGTATGTTTTCCAAGTGACATGCATAGGTGTTGGCGACTCCCTGTCCTACAGCTTGCTCGTAGTTTGCCTTGGCATCATGTCCTAGCAGAGGTGGGAAGGCGCTTTTATCATTCAGCTGGAGCATTGGTACTCTATGGTTCACATGCCGTGTAGAGGCGGCTATTCGAGAGTAGGATGTAGGATCTTCTCGTGCCAAAGCTTCTTCCAGGGACATATTGTAGTATGCCATATTATATTTAATTCTTTTTTGCTTCAAGTATTCTGGGCATTCCCAGTCGGTTGCTAGATGGTTAGCATTACAGTGAAGGCACTTTTGAGGTCCATTCAGCGCGCATTCTGTTGTCTTATGAGAGCCTGAACATTTGGCACAGCGGGTAGAGCTTCGGCATTGGTTTCCGACGTGTCCATATCTTAAACAGTTGAAGCATTGTATTACTCTTTGCACGTACGGTTCCACTGGGCATCTTGTACTGAGGATTGTTACATGTTGTGGTAGCCGTTGTCCTGCAAATGTCAGTCGTACTAGCTGCCTTGGTATAAGTTCGTTTACACCATTCCTTTTGACTTTGCGCATGATCCTTCGCACCTCTAAGACTTGGATCGGGGATTCGATCTCATCTTGTATCTCATTCTCAGAAAGATTTGTGTCTACATTTTTAATGATCCCCTCTTTGACGACGCACATCCGTGGAACATAAAATTTGATGTTTTTCTCATGCTGCTGAATTGACGCTACTCTGTTGGCACATTGAGCACTGCTGAACTGTATCATGACTCGGTTCTTCCCCTTTGGGGCGATGTTTAAAATGGAATTCTTCATTTCCGGTGATACATCTCTAATTATTTTTCCTATGGCCATTGGATGTAATCTGCCCAATTTGTGCCCTATGGTTCTCTCGTGTTGTTCAGTATATTCAGCGTAGACGTAGAATGGTCCCACATCGTTTTCCTGGTACTGATAGAGTGGTGCAGCGTTTTCCTCTCTCCTGTTGTTGGCCGCGCTGTGGTCTATGCTTCCTGTTGCGTTCGGCACTGGTTTAAGAGTTTTAGTTTCCTGAATAGGTCTACTGGCGGTTTCTGCCTGTGCCAACTCCATCTCTTCACTCCAAGAGGGTCTTCTATCTCGCTGATTGCTCGTTTCGCCTGTATAGTTGTCGGATGGATCTTCTTCATCTTCAGTTTGATTAGAGTCTATTTGGTTATAATTTAGCTGGTTAGCCTTTTGTGCCTGGAGTATTTTCACTTTGACTACCGGAACGTGAGTTTTTCCTTTGTCTTTGTTCTTACGTTTAAATCCGCCTACACTTTGTGTTCTGCTGGATGCCGATAATTTATAGGGCTGCGTTGCACTTACTTGGTTATTAGTATCGTCCTCGGAATAGCATAGTGTCAGTGCCGTGTTTACTGCTTCCGCTGTGTCAGTCATAGATACCGCAGGTTGTATTGGTGTCTGTTTAATGGCTTCCGCCATTACTCCATCACTTTCTTCTGACATCACTGTCTGACCCTACGGGTCACACATGCGTTGCACTAAGATCTGGTCCACTTGTTTACACAATTCCTTCACTAAAGAGAACACAGAAGAGTATTTCACTGTATTCGCGTCACTCGTTAATGTTTACGACTGTCTCTATGCTTCGGTACAAGGAAGTTACCTCCTCGAGCGCTCGCGCTAGACTGTCTTTCTGAGAGTTCTAAATGCGTGGTTGCCGCTGTACGTCCACACATAACGGTGCTGTTACGTTTAAGTTCTTCTTCATCAGGTGTTCTGCCCTAAGAAGGTTTGCCCATGGCTGCTCTCCATGCTCCGTTCCACATGGGGAGTCGTACTATGCACTGCTAGGGCAAAATTAAAGTGGTGGTATGCCGTTACGTTGCCACATATATTGAAGCGATGTTGAGTTGCCATCTATCTGCGAGACGTGTACCTGTTCTGTCCGTAACAAGTGTTTTTTGTATGAAGCGTGTAGTTCATGAAGCTGAAATGGAGATCGTATCAACATTCACGGTGATGACTGAGGAAAACCTCCTAAAACCGCAATCAGGGCGACTGATACGCGGGAACCAGGACATACATTCCTTAACATTATCCTAAATAATATTTTTTTTGTTGAAAAAATGTCAAAAATAGAAATTAATTGTTATGGTAATTCTTAAATAAGTCTGGAATAAAAACATAAAATGTAAATACTCGGTTAAAAAAGTTTTGAATTGAGTTGGTTGTAAACCATCCGAAACTAGAGTAAAAAGAAAACTTATGAAATCACTTTGTCTCATGCTAAAGTGAACGATTGCTGCTTGTGAATACTGAAATTATTGTCATGTTCTGAAATCAGAAAAATTATTTGCACTTAAAACGCTAACGCAACATAATGTTTATAAGAGTCATGTGCCTTCGTTTCATTGAAATAAATCTGGAGGTTTTAACAGATGCATGAAAAAAGATTAATGATGCAAATACGATCATGGTAGTTAAAAAAATAAGCATTTACCGAAAGCAAAAACATTGTAAACGTCTTCGTCTTTTAGTTATCAATCTGAAGATTGGTTTGTAGCAATTCTGCACGTATGCAGCTTCTCTGCCTTCATTTTTAATTCTGTGTTTCTGCTGCGTTTCATGTCATTCATAATTTGCTTCAAATAGCTTAATCTTTCTCTGTAATTTTTTTCTTCGATCTTTCCTTCAATAATGACTTCAAGCAAATCATTGTGACGCAAAACATAGCTTATCATCTTGTTTCCTCTTTCCTATAATTCTTTCCAGAGTCTTCGTTCCTCAGAAACTCTTTTGAATACTTTATCATTAGCGACATAAACCATCCAGCTTATCTTCAGCATTCGTCTGTAACTTCATACCTCAAATGCTTCAAGTCGTTTCCTTTCTTCCATCCCTAAGATCTATGAAATATCCTCCAGAAATATATTTTTGGGAGATTAATAGGTATTTTGTCCGAAGTGAAAAGTTTCTATCTTTCATTAAAAGCACGTTTAACTTGGTTGATTCTAGTTATTATACCTTTTTTGCTTTTCAGATCTTCTGTGACTATACCACCCAGGTATTTGAATTCTTTAACTCGTTGAATTAATTGTTCGTCCAATTTTAATTGTATAAACAAGATAACAGTTGCGATGTAATTCATAAATTTGTTTATGATTTGAGATAGGCGATTCATGTAATTCAAATATTGGATTTTTTAAATGTATTTTCTAGAAGAAAAACTATTTTTAAAAATAGTGTTTATTTGTAGAGTTCACTCTGATAATACCATTTTCTACATTTTATTTTCTCTCTGTTTTGGAAATGTGCGTTCTCTAATGCCTCGATGAAGCAAGTGTACTCGGACGAAACAACCAGCAGACTGTTATACTGTTATCTCTCGCTGCAAGTGGAGTCGATATCTACGGTTTCTGCACGTGGCGTGTATCGATTAACACGCACAAACGCAGTCGCGTAGTTGGAATCGCACACGCACGCACGAAACGAATTCTCAATGGGAAGCTCCCGCATTTGGCTGACGCCACGGTTTAAAGTTTTCGCAAACTGTATTTGCAAGTTGGGCTGCGGCTGCTGATTCGACTGCGACAAAACGGAGCGGTCTGCGAGCGAACCAACCGAGTTGAACGGCCAGAGAGAGAAGTGGAGCAAAACGGAACACAAGGGTATCGAGCTAAACGGGGTCACTGGCTTGTAGATATTGCTCACTAAGGAAACTTATTTTGGGTGTGATGATGAATTTAGAATATTTCCGGGTCACAAATAAGAATTTTACAAACTAGTAAAAAAAATACACGTAATTTTCTTTTTTTTTTTTTTTTTTTTGCTTATGGCTTTACGCCTCGAGGACTTCGAGGTCATTAGAGGCGAGAAAGGATTGCGGAAAAGGAACGGGAAGTAATTTGGCGATGGCCTTTTGAAGGAAGCATCCCGGAATTCGTCTGGTGTGATCTGGGGGGACCATGGACAATCAAAATTGGATGCTGGCACGCGGATTCGAACCGGCGTCCTCATCAATGAGAGGTCAGATCGTTAACCGCTCACCCACCACGCTCGGAACAGAAGTTTTATCATCGATTTAAACTACAATTCACTGCGCACTGTCTGTTCTCTTAGAATTCATTGAGACGCGTCCACAAGCGTTAGCTAACTTCTAATGGTACGAGTATTAAGGAGTAGCTATCGTCCCTCGAACGACTTGGAACAACTTATGGGCGCTGATAACTGTTATTTTCTATAGCGCGAGAGTTCTTGCTTCCATTACTGCTACGAATTAAACAGTGATGAAAAATACGGAACTATATTTACAACCCTTTCATAATAAGGAACAATAATGAAGCTACATAGAATCTCGACTATATACAGTAGAACAGCACTAAAGCCCAATATATAGATTGATAAACTTACAGTTACAGAACACAGAAGAGGCGAGGCTTTGGATTTCGGGGTTCGGGCCCGGGCAGGCACCTGCCAGTTCGGCGCTAAAATAATCAATTTCTATGCGACGTCCAACTAGCCACGTTCAACTCCGTAACTACCCAGCAGCCTCCTTTATACACGTAATTGTAGGTTGCCCGGAACGTGCAGCATCGGCATAATACCCATCGGTCTTCTACTTACGCAGGATGAATGCAACCATTGATTTTAGCCTGTTAACCTTCACTGCAATCACGCAGCTAGAAAGACCAGTGAAATGGCAGCCCATAATCATGCCCTAATCGAAGTTCCATAGATCTGTATCTGGTGCCATCTGCTTGTATACTGATTCTACACCGATCTGAACTACTTGACGTTCACAAAAGTCAACTGACGTACTGAATTATCTCTCTTCACAAGTATCCAATTACTTTTTGGTAGATAATGAAGAAAGATAATGCATGTCTCTTCCTGATAGCAAGGAATGGATCTCTGATTTCATTTTGGCAGCGTTCCTGAAGACACTGTATGTGATTATCACAATTTAAAAAATACAACACTGGCTAATCGAAAATAAATTAAATTAAGATCTCAAATAATGTTAAAAAACTAAACAAATTGCAGGCATGGTACCAAATTAAAATGGTGTAATCTTCAAAGCGAATATTCTTAGAATTCTCCCCACGTATCAGATTAAAAACTCCGAAACACAACACTAACTCAAACCGCTGAAGACTTGATGAAGCCTTCCTCAGAAACGTAATTTTTCAAAGTTTGTCACAGGAGCAATGGTCTGTCCCTTTCCTCCGTGGGTCTAATTTTTATGTGTTTGGATGACTGTAATGGATTTTGTAAAACAGTGTTTTGTGTAGTACTGTTTACTTGAATATGACCTAACTGGGAGACTATAGCCCAATTCCGGTGCATTAAAATCTCCTGTTCCGTTAGATACCACAGGAACCGCCAAGTCTTACTATTCCTTCCGACAGACGTATCACCATTAACAGTGTCACGGATCCAGCGTGGCGGGTGAGTGGTAACGTTCTGGCCTTGAATTCGGGAGGACAAGGATTTGAATCCCTCTCCGTCCATCCAGATTTGGGTTTTACATGATTTTCTCAAATCAATCAAGGTGAATGACGGGATGGTTTCTTCAAAAGACCATGACCAATTTCCTTCTCGTTTCTCTCCCACAGTCCTTTCCAGCCTCTAATGGCCTCGACGGCGACTAGTCTTAAAGCCAGAAGCAAAAAATGTAACTTTAAAAAGTGACGCATGTCCTAATTCCATATGCACTACTGAGTGGCTTAAGAATTATTAACTCTGGTGTATGGCACGTAAAAGGCTGATTAGAAATTATGTACCACCCTCTACGCTAATCTGCTGATAATGTTCAAACTGACAAAATTTCTTCCGCCATGGTGGCCCCGGACCAACCATATCGACCACCAAACATCATGATGTTGTCTTTCTAACTTCGTCCAATGAGGTGAGTAACTTAATAGATATTTACTACCGTCCAAGATTTGTGATTCTTCGTTGAAAGTGTATATATTTTTGAAAGTCTTTTTGATTTTGATTTTTTCTCCTTTTGTTCTTAATTTATCTTGTTAAGTTAAGTAGTAATTTTTCTTTCAATTAGACAAATTTCATAATTAATTTAATACTTTCACTGCTTTTATGATAAGTGTGAAACTAGTTCTTTCGTTTCTCTTTTCATTGTTACTTTTGTATGTGTAGATATACAGAGAGTGAATTTCTGAAAATATTTTGTCTGTTATATCTACGGACTGCTATAAGATCTCAGGCACACCTTTCATGCAACCTAACCTAAGGGGATAAGGAACGGGAAGTAGTTCAGCCATGACTTTTAAAAAGGAACCATAAAACATTCGCCTGGAGGATTTCAGTAAACCCGGATGGCCGGGCGGGGTTTGAACCCCCGTCCTTCTGATCTTCGGGCTGGAGTGATTACCCCCGCCCTCCCTCCCCTGGGTCGGTTCTTATCAGTTTGAAAACCATTGTCGTCACCAAACTGCAGTATATTTTCTTTTAGCTTGGAGGTTTTTACCCGCAAACTTTTATACAGTTTCTAGAATCGCGCCTCACAATTGCTAATATGCTTAATCACATAACTTCTAGATGATGACATGATTTTGATTCAATTATGGAGTTATGAGAATGATCTATTTTATTTTATTAAATTTTCGTCTAACTCACTATGCTGCATTAGCTTTTATTTTTTTTTTTTTTTTTTTTGGAACCAAGCTACTTTTTTCGTTAATAAAGAAGCTTTGATAATCCAAGATTCTCTATTAACAAATGGTGATCTTATTATAAGAAACTAGTGCAAATTCAGTGGAATACTGGTAACTCTTAAGTGTTACTCTATGAGAGCAAATGAGATGAACAAAATATGTTACAAGAAATTGAGTTTAAAAAATATGTTTTAAAAAATGCTCCGCAAGTAGGTAAGTTTCATTTTAAATCGATTGGATTCAAAATTGTTGAAGAAATATTTTGCAAAATTGTGACAGATGTTATAAGAATAAACGACTGTTGATATTCTCGGAGATTCTCATTTTCCGTGATAAAGTGAACTGCATGCTTACTTACTAAAGGTAAGCCAAAACATAGATAGAATCTTCGAAGACAACAAACCTATACATCTTTTCTCTAGAATGCAGTGTACGCGGGTCAAACCCTCGCTGGGAATTAGATCCCTGGATATAAAATTTATGTCTGAGAGACTTCAAGCACACCGCTAGAAATGAGTTTACTTCGTGTTCCTTGAGAGAGAAAAACCTTTCCTGCGGCGCTTGGTAATCTTATTGCTCGCCGGAGAAGAATACGTCAGCATGGGTCGGATGCATCAGCACAAAGTGAATCATGTAACCTGGCATTCACAGATTTATTCAGTAGAGACGACAGTTATCGTGGAATATATTTTATCTGCTAATCAATAATTTAAATTATTAGGAGACTAAAGCAAAGTAATGTTCTATCAAATTTAACTTAAACATTACGAAAAAAGAAGAAACGAAGAAAAGAAGCAGAAAACACACCACTAAAATCATAAAAAGAAATAAAAAAAAGCCGACAGTGGATCCAATGTTTAATTTTTAATTTGAAATTAATTTTTATTACTCAGCACTAGCTTTTATGTAATTCGTTTTTTATCAACATTTTCTTTACTTGATATTATTATTTTTCTTACGTTATCTGTTTTTATTTTTGCTGTTTTGTTGTTTCTGTTTCTTTAATTTTTTTTTTTTTTTATTATTGTACTTGACGATGGATTCTTTGTTTACTCTTTAACCTGAAACTAATGTTTTCTTATATAGTCACTGGTTCCTTTCACAATCCGTTCCTTTATCAACATTATTTTTCTTTACTTCATCTCTTTTTCTCTTTAAATGTAACAGCAATGCACTACCGGTTAATACTTGTTCATTATGAACCAACTTGGTCATCTATAAAGTTTGGATGTCTTCCCGAAATTGGAAACATTTTGCTTAAATTAGAGTCTTATAACATGTATTGTGACGAGTAACAAATTATCACACCCATTACGTTGAAATATAGCAGAATAATTGCCAGCGTAGTGACCTAACACGTCCTAGTGCAAAATTGAAAAAAAATATGTTAATTTGCCATGCTCCGGCAACTAAATTCAGAGATGTCATATGCAGATGGACGGTTTGTGGTGTTTACTGTGGTGTTAGGTCGGGGAAAGCAAGGGTGACAAATTTGGCAGTGATGCGCGAAGTGGCAGATCATTTACAAGCGTTAGCTGCAGAGCAGCTTTACCACAGCAACTGCAGAATTTGCAGCAATAAAGCACATATTGCTCACTGTGTTGCTGTTAGAGAGAAAGGCAGAGGAAAACTTGTTTCGAGGCAGGAGCTTTAATGTAATAGGTATGGGTTCCAGTACTTATTTTGTTAGTAATTTAAAACTGGTCAAAAATGAGATAATGTCTATTGCACTGTAAAACGCACCAAGGACAGCATAATGCAATAAGAAACAGAATTAGTAAAAGATTTAATAAAGTTTCCAGTTCCTAAAAGACTGTCAAAATATTTTAGGATATTGATATTTTATGACCTAGGTCTAGTTGCTACTACGGAGAATAGATCGTAGGTTATCTCCTTGGATGACTTTTGTATTTAATCTTCGTCGTAATTAAATAAACAGTTATACAGTATATAAATTTAAACGAAATGCATACCATACATTATTGCTGGATTGCTGGTATTATATAATAAACCATGACACTTGTAATGTCCAGCCTCTGCTGTCATTGATTTTCCATCACCTCTCCATTTGTGAGACATTTCATCCAGCCGTTTTGGAAGACAGGGAAGGTTGGCAAATTCTTGCTGGCGTCCTGTTGTCGGCTAGGGTGCTTTGTTTGACGCAGGTAGAGATGCCACTCCCGGATGCGGGGGGTGAGAATGGTGAAACTGTCGCGGGCACTTGGGGGCTGGACCCCGTATAGTCCGCATGTGTGTGTGTACGCGGACTTTTTTCAAAGAAACGTGGAGGACGCGTTTTTGTCATGACATCATTTGTCATGCTGTTTTTCGTCATGTGCTGCCAAGAATGAACCCATCTAGTTGGTGGATGGCATTGAAAGGTGTTTCATCATTGTGAAGGAAATATCGAGGTCACCGACAGCTTACTCCATAACGATAAGTGATAAAAATTCATATACCATAAACATTTACCCAGTATACGCCCAAACTGATGGAGTTTCGTGCTCTCCCTAGCCGGGAACAATTTGTTTATTGTCTGTCAGTTTCTGTTCTTTTTCTTTTGCTGGCTGAGTTTCAATTTTTTGTGTATTGTTAAACAAACGTGTATTTCTTTCAGTGTTTTATTCATAAATGTATTCTTTTTTTTTTAATTCCGCACTCGTGTTTTCCTTTTGTAATTAGAGGGTGTAATTTAAATTTTAGCCTGCTTTTTTGCAATTAAAAAATAAATATTAAAAGAACATTTTTTTAAAATAAAATAACATCTTACATCTCATGCACGTAAATGTTTTCTCGGCATAACGAGCCGAGACATTTCACACTAATGTAAACAAATAACGTTCATACTTTGCTTGCTGTAATAACAGCATCTGTGGATAAAAGGCAAAAACATCTTCGGACGTCGTCGGCACGATGCAGATGTCGGAACAACTTTAAGCGTGGCAGTCATCAGATCATCATGAACAAACTTTCCTTTTATAATTTTTGATTAGCTTATAAGCCCGTCAGGTATGACGGGTTCAACGCAGAGTTCTAGCAATTTATTTCTTTGGGTTTACTATAACAGTGTCAGAGAATATAATGAAAACATCTACATCGCTAGCTTCTAAAACTGTAAAAAAAAATAGTGGATAGTACGCTGGCAGTCCATTTCTTCGCAGTTGCTTCATTAAATACAGTTGTTATGAAATAACACTCATAACGTCACATATATCTTAGTTTAATATAACAGCGACCTTTCTGGACAAAGAGTATAGGAAAACATCTACATCTACTGAATATAAACAAAGAAATATCAACAAATACTTAAGATGTCATTTTAAACGAAACACATACTTTTCATTCATTGTTCTGGTAGGTCATTTACTCGCAGTTCCTTAGCACTGAATATAACCGTTATTATATAATGCTCATTGCCTCAATTTTGTAGAAACATCGCTGGCCGTTGTCAGTTTCAGCATCGAATGATGGAAATAACGACACAGTGGCCTGTTTTAGCCTTTAATTAGTGCTTGTGATTTTTTTAGGAAAACATGTTGAGAAATATCGACTAAAAATAAATTTTCGAATATATGAAGAATTTAACGTTTGGATTACAGTACCACCATTGAGGAAGTGGATGACGTTTGCATGTACGACTCATTCAGCTGCTCTCTGGCAGTCGGTCATTCATTCACTGCATTCAACGAGACACAGGCTATTGATGGCTTTGACACTGTCATCTATTCTCTGTAACGATCCGTGACAGTGATCGAGCTAATTACAGATCCCTTTGACTCTTAGTTGAGATGTATTATTCTGCTTTTGCAACCAAAAACGTTATGTGTTGCTAAATTCATGGGAGACTTGTTGCACCCATGAAGGCTATGTTACATGCTCTCAAAACGGCTGACGAAGATATTTAATTCATTATTATTATTACTACCCCGCGATTCACTAGAAGTGTGTGGCGGAGGGTGTATTGCACCTATCCAAAAGGGTAATCGTTTGGAAGTGATATACGGGATATGGCAGGAGGCATATTTAATATGATCTGTTACGCAACTCGACAAGTGACATAACACTTAGTGATGTTCTGATGCTGTTTAACTAGCACATTAATCGTGATTATATAGGTAGCCGTACGGTTTAACCAACTCCGGGATGGGATGGCATCGATTCTACGGTCCAACGCTTGCAAACCGCCGATCAAAAGTTTTTCTAGCCAGAGTCCCAGACAATTTGGGACGCTGTTGGGTGACGTCAGCACACTCTGGTGGCCGTATTCTGCACGCACGCTCGCCCCACCAATCCCGGCCTCCCTGGCGGAAGACAAGGCCGCAATCTTCCCCGCGGGATGATGGGTTTCAGCCTCCTCACATCCCTGCCCGGTATTCAGAGACGAAGCAGAACGGTGGTTCGCTCATGATTGCTACAGGACAGTTCCCGCTTCACCAGAAGACCTAGCCGTCCAAAAGCAATTGTATGCTATACAATGTGACTTTTAAAGTTAGGTACACAATTTTTACCTATGAAATAATTTTACAAGCAAAGTAGGCAGTTGAACTGTTGCTGAAACAGTGGTGGGTGAGTGATAACGCTCTGGCATCGCACTCAGGAGGACGCGGGTTCGAATCCCCGTCTGAACATCCAGATTTGGGTTTTCCTTAGTTTCCCCAGATCACTCCAGGTGAATGCCTGGATGTTTCTTCCAAAAAGGCAATGGCCGAATCTCTTCCCGTTCCTTGACCTCAGTGCTTTCCCGTCTCTAATTACCTCCACCGTAAAACAATGAGCAAAAAAAAAAAAGTGTTGCTGAAAGAACAATATCTTTGAGTTTTTCCCTGAATAAGTGAAACAGGGGTTTACAAAGATCTTAAGCACACCCAGTTGGCTCAGTTGATTGCCGGCCCTGGTAGCGTAGTGGCTAGCGAGCTTGCCTCGCGTTGCTAGGGTCGCCGGTTCGAATCCGGCTGAGGGCATGGGTGTTGTGTCCGTCCTGTGTTGTCCGCAATGAGAAAACGATAATATAGTACAGACAAAATTCGAATAAACAACGATAAACTTAAAGATGGCTAAGATGGAAAAAAAAATTAAAGCTATCTTTAATAAAAAAAAAAAGGTTGATTGCGCACCGTGATGATGTCCGGCACTGATACGGGGTTAGCTGGTTCGAATCCCACTGTTGGAAGAAATTTTCAGAAGCGGGACTTGGCCGGCAGGGTACAAGAGATGGTGGTGCACAATTCATAATCAAACAGACTGTGCACCAAAGTCCGAACCTCTCTACAGTGCGTATGGAACTAAAGTATACCGTACTGTTACACATCCATTAGATGGGGACTTTAAGGCTGGTGGTTCCCAGTTGGCTTTAGGGAGAGTAGACCTGAATGGACCGGCACCAGGTTTCACCGTCTAACTTATTTATAATTTCATCCAATACAAACAACATCTATGTTGAACGAATGCACTTTCAATATCACATACGAACATATACTCTGGGAGGCAACGGGAAACCATCACAATTCAAGTTCCAGGACAGTTCCCATGGGTCAGTGAATTCCCTATGGTATCTGCCTTTAGCCGTAATCGGGCATGCCATCACTAGACAAATTTTCTTAAATTAAGCTTACAGAAAATTACATATTTCGTTTCCAAAAGGCTTTTTTTTTTTTTCTGACTTTACACCTCGTCGACTTATAGATAAATAGAGGCGCGAAAAGACTAGGGGTAAGGAACGGGAAGGCATTCGGCCATGGCCTTTAGTAGAAACAATCCCGGCATTCGCTTGGAGTGATTTGCGGAAACCATTTAAAACCCAAATCTGATTGGTCGGACGGAGATACGAACCGGCGTCCTTCCGAATGCAAGGCCAGAGTGTTACCGCTCACACATCACGCTTGGTCCAAAAGGCATGGCAGCAGTAAAACACTCGGAGTCATGTGGCCCTATTATGTTGCTCATTGAATTCCTCCTTCTTTAACATTTCTCCTTGGTAAAAACGTACCTAGCTTCTTAATAAGATTGTACCTTCACGTGATGTAATATGTTTGAATTCTTCATTCACAAAGCAAACTTCACACAAGTAGAGCCCTTAATCACTGTGTCACTAGGGGTAAGAATTGATGAAGGCGGCTATGACTACCTGTGTAAGTCCTGCTGATGCAAATACAATGAGAAGTATCGCTACAAATCTTATCATTCGAAATTTCAATCACACAGACATAGCAACACATTCGTTATTATTTGAAGGACGTCATATGTAAAAACCACCCATGCGCTAGATAGTGCTCGAACCGGCTTTGAAATACATTGATGTTAAAGTGTGAAATTCAGATGCTATTTGGTAATTGTGGGCAGAATGAATTACAATCTTTCCTAAAGCTGCTTAGTAATTAAATGACCAGTATAATTATACCACATTCAGAACAAAATTTTAATCGTATTCGATAGAACAAGTGGTGTCAACAGCTAATCTAAAATTCTTTACCTGTAATATAGAAATCAGTACGAAGGAATTCTTGTTGATATGAACTCCTTACCAGCTCGAGCGTAGGAGGTTGCTGTCGGGAATGTTTACCCCTCCATGGGAACGTCTGGGTTGTTTTCCAGTTACATTCCCCAGTGTGACACTAGTCGCCGATGTTGTTTAAGTGTGGATGACTGTGACAGTGTGTGTGTTAGGATTACAGTGTTATTAGCGCTGTGTATGAAAGAAGGGACATGGTGAAAGCTGATGCGGGCCCATTCAGGCATACTGTTACGAAAGACATCAATAATTTTCTAGGTAGTTTTCATCCTACCTTTGAAGTATATCATAGAATTCCTTTCTTGTATGAGTGAGTATGTATGAGTGTGCATGTTAGCTATGCGAATAAATTAAAGAGTAAGGTAGGGGACGATGGAACTAGGTTCTAGTCCATTGAGTCCTACTCTTTCGAAAGTAACAATGGGTCCACGACCCACAGACAACTCAACGTCAACTGAATGTCCTTAGTCCATACGCACTGCTGGAAGGTTTGAAATCCAACCTTCGTCTTCGGTACGCAATCACGAACCATTCAGTGGTGTTCGAACCAGGTGTCAAGCGCCTGACACAATCAAAGTCAGCTGAGTAAATGGTTTGGACTACAAGCAGTTGAATGCCCTAAATATTGAAGGAGTTATCTGTCTTCAAACTAAAATTACCTTCTTGAAATTTTGCGGAGCAGCCCTATGGGTCAAGTTCGTAAATTAGCCAGATCTCATTAAGGGACCAAACACTTTTTAAAAAAACCTATATTATTGTAAGCGCTGACGTCACCTAACGCTAACGTCGTGCACCAGGCCTTCGTTATGAAGTGAACTACACTTAATGGTTCCTTGAGGTTTATTACTATGTACACAAAACACTGATAAACAATAACAAATGTGGTACAGTTAGCGGATGACCGTCGAGAAATTTAGCCTGGTCCGGATCCGGGGTAGAGAGAGACGGCCTTTACTTCTCGCGAACTTCCGGTGGTCTTCTGTAGTTGAAGCTGGTTCCGCGGTCAGGCCGGAACTGGCGGTGGAGCGGCCGGCTACGCTTATATAGGCGGCCTGGCGCAGGAATTCCGTTGTGTGGTAGTACGGCGACCTCTGTAAGATAGTCCCACTTAGCTTCTAGATGATTCTATTTGTTTTCCTGGTTTGTTTTGATGTCTCTGCGCCTGTTTGGAGTCGTATATGTATCCCGGCGTGCAGGCGCGTTGTGTGTGAGGTCTGCCTGGCAGGGGCCTTTACTGGCAGACTGAACATACCTCCCTCCCGGGGGGGGGGGGTGGGAAGCGATGTCTGCGACGTCTGCGAGGTCGTCTGCCGCGGCGCCCTGGAGCAGACTATGAAGGCTACCTCCAGGGGAGTACGGAGCTGTTCCCCTGGCGATGCGTGCCGACCTGCGTCGTGGTGCAGGTTGTGGTGGAGGTACTTGTGGAGCTAACGGCATCGGTTCGTCGACGTCGATGGCCGGGGGCTGTACGGGGGGCGCTGAAGATGGTCCCCGCAGGTGGTCGAGAGGCTGCGGCTGAAGGGTGTCGGAGCGACCGACAGGTTGTGGCGTCGTTGGTGGCGCTGTAACTGTCCCTGAGCAACGGTTAGACGGCAGGAGTGGTGGAGGTGGCAGGGAAGGAGAGGAAGAAGTGGATGGCCGTGCCGTGGTGGAAGAGGACTGTGCCGTGGGGTAGCGGGGACGTAGTTGGTTTCGATGGCGTCGCACTATCCGGCCATCCAGGCTGACGTCGAACAGTTGGCGGCCCCGGGGCCGCTGGATGACCCCCGGAAGCCAACTGGCCCGGGAGCCAAACCCGCGGGCCCAGACTAGGGAGCCCGGGGTGAAACGGAATGGGCCCGAAGGTACCTGTACTTTGGGCGGGGGTAAGAGGAGATGGAGGAGAGTGCGAGGTTGGCGGCCATGCAGCAATTCCGCCGGGCTTTTGGCCCCCACTGGAGTGGTTCGATAGGAACTGAGGAAGAGTGTCAATGCCTCTTCGAGTTTGTGACTTGTGGTGTATTTGGTCATTTGGGTTTTGAATGTTCTGACTAGCCGTTCCGCCTCCCCGTTAGATTGGGGGTGGAAGGGCGGGGTGAGGAGGTGTTGGATATTGTTGGCGGTACAGAGGGATAGGAATTCCCGACTTCGAAATTGCGGTCCGTTATCTGTGACGATAGCGTATGGTAATCCTTCGATGGAAAAGATCTTCGTGAGGGCTGAAATGGTGACCTCTGTGGTGATTGTGGAGCAACGGACGACATATGGGAAGTGGGAAAAGGCATCCGTCACTAGGAGCCACTGGTGGCCTAGGAATGGGCCAGCGAAGTCGAGGTGAATGCGTTCCCAGGGTCCGGACGGTGCCGGCCAGGAAAGGAAATTTTGAGGGGGGCGGGGCAGTTGTTGGGCACAGATGGTACAGCGCCGCACCATCTTCGTGACATCCGTGGTAAGGCCGATCCAGAATACATGGCGTCTGGCAAGGGATTTGGTGCGGGCAATTCCCCAGTGTCCTTGGTGGAGAGTTTGGAGGATTGTCGGTTGTAGGGATCTCGGAACGACGACCCTCGGGGTGGAATTTGGTTCTGTGCGGAGGAGCACTCCCTCTACTACTGAGAGCTGGTGGCGGATGGAGTAGTAGAACTTGAGGTCTTGATGATGGCGTGGAGGGGAACGTGTTTGCCACCCGTGTTGGATGTGGTGTCGGATGACACGGAGGAGGGGGTCCTCCCCTGTGGCTGCCGCGACTTTTGAGGCCGTGACTGGAAATGTCTTCAGTGCTTCTTGTATGTCATCGTCGATCTGGAACACCAGAAGTTCCGACTTGTCGAAGGCAAGGTCTGGTCCCTGCGGTAGTCTGGATAAGGCGTCTGCATTGGCATGCCTGGAGGTGGTACGGAAATGCATAGTGTATCTGAACTGGGACAGGAATAGTGCCCAACGCTGGATGCGGTGGGATGTTTTGGTAGGCAGACGTGTGGACGGATCAAATAGTGATAGGAGTGGCTTGTGGTCGGTAATGAGATGAAAAGAAATCCCATATAAAAGGGAATAGAATTTGGAGCAGGCAAAAACAATAGCTAGCGCCTCTTTCTCGATTTGAGAATATTTAAGCTGAGCAGCCGATAGGGCTTTGGAGATGTAGGCTACGGGGCGTTCCGTGCCATCTGGTAATTTATGAGACAGAACTGCCCCCACACCGTAATCGGATGCATCTGTGGCAAGTATCAAGGGGAGGTTTGGAGTGTATGGCATGAGGCATGCTGCGGACTTGAGCTGCTGTTTAAGGGTGTGGAATGCGGTCTCGCAAGCTGGGGTCCAACGGAACGGGACATTCTTGCGACAGAGGTGGTACAGGGGTGCTGCCACTTGTGCTGCTGAGGGTATAAATTTTCTGTAGTATGAAATCTTGCCTAAAAAAGATTTCAACTGATGTAGATCCTGAGGCCGAGGTAAGTTGGAAATAGCGTCCACATAGGAAAATGCTGGGGAAATGCCTTCCTGAGCGATGATGTGACCCAGGTAGGAAATGGATTGTTGAAAAAATTGACACTTGGAAAGGTTGCATTTCAATCCTGCTGCCCGGAGGCGGAGGAAGAGTAGGCGGAGGTTGGTCATGTGTTCGGCAGCGGAAGGTCCCGTGACGACTATGTCGTCGAGATAGTTGATGCATCCCGGAATATCCTGGAGAAGTTGTTCGAGATACCGTTGAAAAATCGCTGGAGCACTGGCCAAGCCGAACATGAGCCGGTTGAGTTGGAAGAGGCCAGAGGGAGTGTTGATGACTGTGTATTGTCGGGACTGGATATCCAAAGGGATTTGAAGGTATGCTTCTGCCAGGTCAATTTTTGTAAAGTAGGTACCTCCTGCTAGTTTACGGAAGAGGTCGTCCGGTCTCGGAAGTGGATAGTCGTCTACCAGCAGATGCGGGTTGACGGTGGTCTTAAAGTCACCACAGAGACGTAAGCGGCGTCCTGGCTTCTGAACTATGACCAACGGCGTGGCCCAGGGGCTGAACCGCACCGGCTGGAGGATCCCTTCGTCTTGGAGACGTTGAAGTTCTTCCTGAAGTGGTTGTTGAAGCGCTACGGGTACCTGGCGTGCCCGGAAGTATCGAGGCCGTACGTCCGGCCGGAGTTGGAGTGATGCTTCGAAGTCCTTTGCACAGCCGACGCCTGGTGAGAACAGGTCCTGAAACTCGGTGCAAAGGGCGTCCACTTCAGGAAAAGGAACATGCTGAGATACGAGGTGTATGTTATCCTCAATTGAAAATCCGAATAAGCGGAAAGCGTCCAGTCCAAATAAGTCTGCTGTGAATTGTCCCAGGAGTGCTATTTCCTGTTTGTTGTATGTCAGGAGGCGCTTGGGGGCCGGCGAGAGGGGGGGCGAGCCAATTTGCACATAAGTAGTATAATTAAGCAATGAGACTGCTGCTCCTGTGTCGACTTGTAGGCGCAGAGGCTTGCCATTGACCGTAACGTCAATAAAAAGTTTGGATGCTGTGGAAGTGTCTACCTGATTGATATCCATAGGTGCGCCGCTCAACCTGTCTTGGTAAGACCCTGGGCGGCGAGAGCCGGGATTGGCATTGGTGGTGTTGGTGCGGCAGACGGACGCCAGGTGTCCTTCCTTGCCGCAACGTGAGCATTCAGCCCAACGATCCGGACAATTTTCCCTCTCATGTGCTGAATAACAGGCGGGGCAGGAGGGTAGGCGGAGCGGGCTGCGGCGTCGGCGCTGCGGGATCCGCTGCTGCTGCCGAGACTTGGTGCCCCTGCCGGAACGGGCCGGTTCGATGTCCTTCTGAGGAAGCGGTCCCCGGTTGTGGTGTCGGGAGGAGCGCGACTGGGAGCTCTGGATGGCGGCGACGTCCTGTGTGTCCTCTACGTCGGTTCGGATTGCGGCCACATCCGCCCAGGACTCCAGGCGGCGATCTGCGGCCGTAGATATTTCGAATTTGTAGGCAAGTTCGATGACCTGCTCCAGGGATGGGTCCTCTAACTTGAGGGCGTCATGCCGGAGTGCGGCATCTGGTGCAGCCTGTATGATGTGATCACGCACCATGTCGTCGGCGTAGGATTCGTGGGAACAACGAGTTTGAAACTTACATTTTCTGCTAAGGCCTTGGAGTTCGGCCGCCCACTGGCGATACGTCTGATCGGGCTTCTTCCGGCATTGATAGAATTCGACGCGGGCCGCGACGACATGGTACCGGCGTCTGTAGTATGCATTCAGTGTCGTACAGATGGTCGTGAAGGTGAGGGTGTCGGGGTCTTGTGGCTGAAGTTTGGTGAGCAAGACATACATCTTCGATTGGTTCCAGGAAAGGAAATATGCACGCTGGTCTTCTTCTTTGGATATGTGATGAATTGCGAAGTGTTGTTTTATGCGCTTCTCGTAGGTCTCCCATTCTTCGACGTCGTCGTTGAATGCTGGGAACGGAGGCGGGGCCGTGGGTTGGCGGAGATTCCTGACTTCCGCAATCAGTTGTCTCTGAGATTCGAAGAACTGATGTAGAAGTCCTTGGAGGAACTGTTGCCATTCCGTAGGTGCTGCTGGCGTAGCCATGATGGTCGAGAGTTCTTATCCCAACCTTGTCGCCACTGAAGTGAACTACACTTAATGGTTCCTTGAGGTTTATTACTATGTACACAAAACACTGATAAACAATAACAAATGTGGTACAGTTAGCGGATGACCGTCGAGAAATTTAGCCTGGTCCGGATCCGGGGTAGAGAGAGACGGCCTTTACTTCTCGCGAACTTCCGGTGGTCTTCTGTAGTTGAAGCTGGTTCCGCGGTCAGGCCGGAACTGGCGGTGGAGCGGCCGGCTACGCTTATATAGGCGGCCTGGCGCAGGAATTCCGTTGTGTGGTAGTACGGCGACCCTGTAAGAAATAGTCCCACTTAGCTTCTAGATGATTCTATTTATTTTCCTGGTTTGTTTTGATGTCTCTGCGCCTGTTTGGAGTCGTATATGTATCCCGGCGTGCAGGCGCGTTGTGTGTGAGGTCTGCCTGGCAGGGGCCTTTACTGGCAGACTGAACACGTTATCTGACTATCAGCGGCAAGAAAATTGAAACAAAATCGATATGATTATTTTTTTTCAGTTATTAATTTAATTGGGAAGTAATACACGCTCAGGCGGAAATTCCTCTACTCATCTAATTATCTATTTTTTAATTATCTTATGTAATATGGGTATTAAAATCCTCCCCCATATACTTTTGTGATTTACAAATTTTAATTTTAAGTTTCTTCAGTTTTTAAAAAATATGTTTTCCAATCCCTGACACCTTTTCCTACAAAAGAAAATTATATGCGTGAAATCGTGTTTTAGATTGTGGTCATGGTTGTCTTTCCCATTCCACGCACTATTCTTAATTCTTTGAACAATACCCCTACATGCCCTATAACCAACATATGCCTCGTACATTCCCATCACTCTCTTCACCATTCTTCTGTTCCCCAATGACTCCCAATCCAGTTCCTTTATTATATCAGATACTGACTGTGTCCTGCAATAAATTGCACGAACAAATCTAGGTGCTCTTCTTTGTACGCCCACCAATTCCTGTATTTGATACCCAAAATGTGGGTCCCAAACTACACCAACATTTTTTATTTTTTTTATTTTTTTTTTTAACCTATGGTCTGATCAAAGTTTAATAACCCAATTCCCTAACTTCTCTGGATCATCCTCTCATCACCCTTTCCAGTAACTTTAGGAATTTTTAACCTTTTCCTACCACCTGCCCAATGTTTTCTGCCCAGTTGAGTTTATTATCAAACGTTTTGCCAAGATATTTACACTCCAAGCTTTCAAAAAGCAATTCTTACCTCACCCTATAATCATAAACAATCCTGAGTTATTTTAAATGTGTACCTAATAAGCTGGCTCGTTTTGCAATTTATTTTCATTCCATGCTGACCCACCCATATGAGGAAATGAATCAACAGCATACTTTCATTACGTTGTTTTACGTAGCATTTCATTTTAAATTAAATATGTTAGTTTACTTACAAACATATGATAAAATTTTACAGTTGAACAAATATGAAATAAAATTGTGCTTTACGATTCAATGAATTCCCTTGCGTTGTTGCCGTTTTTCTGTACCGTCTGTCACGCTGCTTGGACATCTTTGAGTATTTACCTCGGACATTATACTTGGAGGTTTATTAAATTGGATGCAAAAGACTTGGATGGTTTTATTTATTACACTGAATTAATGCGAAAATTTAAGTTCGTATATTAGCCAGTTCAGGTCAACCTGTCGCGACCTTTCCCCTTAAAAACGGAAAAACTTTCTAGACTCGTGACCACACACAAGATATGGTCATGGGTGTATACTGAGCCTCAAAAATATATCGATTTCTATTACGAACATATGAAAACAGTTTGCTTCCAATAAAAATTGCTGTTTTGCATTTTATCTCGTGTAGTCGAAACACTTGGTCCGCTTAACAAATCTACGCTCTAATATCGCAGGTCGTCAGAATCCACTTAGGCACGAGCTGCAAACGAATCTTTGCTCTAATGATCACCCTCTGTGAGGAACTCTTATCTAGCTGCATGTTGCCACGAAATACAGTGGAGTATTTTGTACGTAATGCGCTAATCTGTTTATGCACTCAGAGATTAACACGGTTTGAGTTACAATTCAAATTATCCTTTGGTCTTGAAAGATTGCAACTTATGTGGTTTAAGCAAACAGAAATTCAGGTACTGAACAGCAATTAAGGAAACGTCTCTGAATTATTCTCAGAGCTACAACAACAATAGTGTTCTTAACCATCCGAAGCAACGATTAAACAAAATTCATGAAAGCCGATACCAAGACACGCAGAAATTAAATACTTATATGTTAAATAAAAAAATTTTACAAGCTTAATTTATTTTCGTACATCATATCTTTTGAAGAAAATAAAAATTGAACTGTAATACAATTAACAAACTAAAAAAAATATATTTGGTATATGATGTACACGCTCTGTTTCCCACATTAGTTTTGCGTTTATAACAATACGAAAAATTTAGCAAGTGATTGTTGCTCATATTCCAGAGATAGTGTCAATTCTGTTCATATTTCTTCGTCTTCTGTCAATTAATTGTTGGTTTTCCATTTTTAGTTCACAACTGAGGAAATGTTTGCAGTTCCCTGTAAATAAAGGGCCATTATTCTCAAACAGTACTCAACTACACTGAATCATCATTATACGTTAAGGTACTAACAGAATTGATTTCACAGATTGATATAATTTCATATCTTAAATAATTAGAGTATATATTCAAGCACTGAAGAATAAAACTTTTTTTATTATTGTTTTGTTACTTTAACTCAATGTATGGCGAAAATATACGCTGCGATACATTTATCAATGAAGTAATAAGTTAATTAACATAATCTGCAATAGGTTTTTTGGTTCACATATCTACTGTTTTAGACACGCCGGGAAAATCTGACGAATAAAAAATCTGACTCTCGAATGACTGTGGAGCGACAATTTCAAAAGTTACTGATTTGCCACATTAAGATTATAAATATACTGTGATTTATCTGTCTACTTGATTTTAAGCATTCTCATCTTATAGTAGAACATTTTCTTTTTTCTTGTGATACTTAGCTACAAAGCTTTGCTACTTACACACTGAATTAATACCTGGATAAAGTTTTTAATCCCAATATTTTTTTTTTAATTGAGTGAAGTAATGGATTCACGCATGTATTTAATGTTTTATCAGAGGGTTCCACAGTTCAGTTGAAAGTATAATCTTTGAGGCAGTGTAGACTGCTACTAAGTGTATCTTTGGTTATTAAGAGTGTAGCAAAGGGACTCGGGGAGTGGAGTGGATATTTTTAAACTATGTCAGTTACTTGAGAATTGTGTACGGGGTGATCGTTAATGCCGTGATCATTTAGGAATTCTAATATATTAATCGGTATCCGTCAGTAGTTACATTTAATTGATTGAAGTCTGTGTCAACGTCTTGCAAAGTTTAATAATGACTCAGTATTATGGTATAAAGTGTTTGTGTGTGGCTTTAGGGCGCGTCGACAACGAGGTCATTAGCGCGGGTATAAAGTGTATACGACGAAATGATTACTTTTGAATAATTAATATTAATTATATTTCCTTCATATTAGATTGTATCAGCGTTAACCGTTTCTTTAAAGGAAAAGTCGCAACATAAATGTGTTCTTAACAGGGTGGGCCATTATTACTCACCCATAACACGCTGTTGAATGCATTACTTCGTGATGGTTTTTCGAGAGTTAATATATTAATGAACTAGCTCAGTTAATTAATCACTCAAATGATTAACGGTCATATGGTCGCCATGATTTTATTAATTTTACTTAATATATCAAGTAAAAATATTTTGTCTGCATTAATTTTTGACACCGACTGATAATTAATTCCACATACAATAAAGTTCATCTCTTTTTTTTTCGAAGCATAAAACTGGAAAATACTGAGATGAAGAGAATTCGTTGAGGAGTTTCTATTATCTGTTGGAGAGGAGTCCAAGTTTGAGAGCAGTATGAATTAGAAGCCGCTGTCGCGACTGCTTGGCTGGAGGTGCTTTTTAATTTGCGACACAAGTAAAGGACAGAGGAGACCAAGATGGCGGCTGGAAGTGATCGTAAAGAGCGCAGCTGGACCAACTAATCAGCTGAGTGCGCCGCGGGCCGGATACTAAAACAAACTTCCATTTTATCTCCTGCAGGGAAAACAACGTTTATATATTTAACGTGCCCTCGAGTGCTTTCCACTAAGGTGGATGACAGCGCAGGAACCATTGTGAAGAGCGTCCTCTTGTCTTCCGACCACTCCTAAAAAAAAATTCAAATGTTGAAACGCGTTAACTCTATAGTATCGTTACAATTCCTAACAAATGCGTTTTACAGACACAGAACGTTTCTTTAATATTTTTTTTAGTTTCGCCACCATCAGTCGCTCAACTAGTTTGATTCAATCCACCATCTATTACTACATTGATTCAATCAATTCAGTTCAGTGTACCAATTATATGCCCCCATTCACAGCCATATGCTTCTTGAAAAATTCGATATCACCGATTCATACCTTATACTGCCCCTTAAGACTAACAGGGCAACCAACCAATCCATCATGACTAAAAACTGAGTCATCATTCTATTTCTTCTTCCCGTCCAGATTCTGATAATTCTCTTTCCTCAACCATCACATTGTAAACATATACTTTTGGTACTTAATCTTACCACTTTATTTTCAGTATCCTTCTAAAGCACTTCATTTCTAATACCTCGATTTCCTTTCTTATTTCCTTCCCTTCACGATCTTGTAACCTCCATACAATTAAAATTTATCCAATCGAAGACGAGCAAACTCCACTGATTAACTTTGCTCGTAACTCTGCAGGTCTTATGACGACGTGGCCCTAAATATGTCGTCTTTTGACCCAAGTAAAAAGAGTAGAGGTAACTTCTTTAAATATTATAATATTCAATCGTTGTTAACATATACTGTCAACTGCTTTAATATTCAAACAAAAACTCACAGACACTCGATAAAACAAAAAACAATTACAATATATCACTTTTCAAATAACTAATACATTCATATACCGCTACCGCGGCACTCGCAGTCCGAAATTAAAAGCGCATTCTCGCAAAAAAAAAAAAAAGGTCTGTGGATTTCTCGAGCTTCTTAATTACATTATTACAATCAATATTTACACCATAATTAACTACACTTAACTAAATAATATTTACAAATAATATTTACAAATTAATTAACTTCGTAATTCAGGTGGTTGCATATGTTACAATATCTCCCCAACATTAGGGGTTAGCTGACTAATCACTGGCATGGTTAAATCAGGAGCTTTGATTTTACGGCCACAGCCCTTGCTGACGCCAAGCATTTTGTACCTGCTGCTAGATAGTACTAAGTACTAATAGGGAAGCGAAGTAATCCCTTCTGTTTGTGAAATGTGGTTGCAGAAAACAGTCTAAAAATCACTGTCAGGATGGGTGGTATGCGGGGCCCTGGGATCATTCCCAGCTCCTTTATAACATCCCTAAGCCTCAACGCACTGAACCACTATGACCGGACGTTTACTTCTTTTTTTAACTTCTTAACGTCTCTTAACAGCGAGTCCTTTAGAGACGGGAGAGGATGGGGGTAAGGAATGGGAAGGAAATGGCTATGGCCTTTTGAAGAAAGCATCCCGGCATTTGCCTGGAGTGATTTGGGAAACCATGGAAAACCCCAATCTGGATGCCCGGACAGGAATTCGAACCGCTGTCCTCCCGAATGCGAGGGCTTACTTCTTACTGGCAATCAGTAATACTAATAGCCACTATAACTTATTTTCGCGCAGTTCAGGTGAAAAATATTAACATTGACAATATGAAGTCGATAGTCAAATACTTTGCGCCTCAGAGTGGTATGTACCGTATAGATTTGGGCTTAACAGATAATCGATGTCGAGGTCATTAAAGTCGAAAGACTAAGGGCAAGCAGCGGTATAGATTTTGGGTATGGACTTTCGAATGAACCGTCTAGGAATGTTTGAATCTAGATCTGGATTGCAGAACCAGCGATCGAACTCGTATCCTCCAGGCTGGAAAGATAATCACGCATTTATCAGTCTTGATAAGAACCATCTGTCTGAGTCCGACGTCAATGTCTGGAGCAAGGATATTTCTCTTTTTTTAAAAAAAGGCTCTGTTCACGAGTGGTGTTATGTTTATGAGACCATTGTCGCTGCAACCATCAGCTGTAAAAAGTTAAGTGCCAGACGGGACAGGAACTAAATGCAGCAAGAGGCACCTGTCGCCAGCTATGTCATACGGTGATACCTTTTCTGCCACACCTCGCATACAGCATTTACAAAAATCATTAGCTTCGCCGCTACAGGACAAAATTGTTGTATAGCTTTACGAAACGAACGACTTCGTGCGAGACACTATTATTCTTATGTACTATTAATCTTGTCAATAAAGGGTACGAGGTTGAGACTAAAAATTTCTTCAACCCATAACGTAGAGAGTGAAGGTAATTTCGGTCTATCATGGAGGGTTACATAAAACGAAGAAAGTGATTTTGTTACGGGGAAAGTGGTATTTCTATGGAAGCAATATTAGATGAACATAGGACATCGAGCAACGTCTTCTATCACAGGCAGGAGTGACTCTTTTCTACTCAAAGAAGTTACAAAGCCTTGTAGCCAGTGACATGAAGAGAATGTAACCATTAAAACATATGAATAGAAGCATAGAGACTATTTGACTACGCGTTTTACCTGGGATTTTCAAAGTTCCTTAACTTACTTCCATAAAAGTTATATTTCAGCCGAGTAATGTGTGCCACTATTAGAGGAGAAGGACCAAGACGGACTAGGGTCTAAATAGGGGCTACTTGCTGAAAGTGGGGGAAGGGGGTTGTGCTCAGGCACGAGAATGGCACCGAAAGGAAGGAATATCAAGTGGTGGAGGAAGATTAGCGAGCAAATGAACTTGGTCCGTTACACGCAAATTGTTTTATGGGAAAACTTGATTTTGAATAACTCAAAACTTTTCAAGGTATGTAAACATTAATTTATCTCTTTCTTACTTACTCAGTAAATTAAATGGCTTTCACCTTATCTCAAAGCACATGACCTGAGCTTCATGCAGGACACCTATCCTGTTCGATTTGTTTGTTTTGCAATGGCTGCCGAGACCATCAACTTGAAGTACAGTATGGTCTACCATTGGTGGTCCAATAACGAGCTAGCTCTTTGCTTGAAAACGCGAAGATTTCAGCACCCTGGATCAAACGACCAGCTGCTCAAACTTCAATGTCCAAAAGGATTAGTCCACATGACATACCTCCGATCCCCACAATTGCAAAGAAAAAGCAATTCTAGACGCAAGTGCGCCAAGACTTGCATCATAACTGGATCTCCTTACAGCGAATGATTGAAGAAGAGTGTGAAGCGTATAGCCTTAAACAATTGTCAGACGATCGTGAAACTGTAATCAGTTACTTCAGAAAAGAAAAATAATTCAAAATTGCCAAAACCAAAAAGTCCATTAGGTAAGCTCAGCGAAGAGTTGTAGTCGGAAGAAGACCATAGGGTCCCTAATGCTGATGACGACATCGACGATGACGACAATGACGATTTCTCTGGGGGATAAACGTGGTGACGACAATGCAGCATGCAATTTCAGTGATGGACTCTTTTCAGATGATGTCAGATTCGAAGTGTGGATTCAGTTCTACAAGTGTGAAGTTGGGCAGAGGCTGAATGCACTGGAATGGAATATGAAATATATATGTAACTACTGCAAGTAAAAAAAAAAAAAAAAAAATGGAATGAGGAGATTGTAAAGTGACATGTTAAAAAAGTTTTTGGACTAAATTTGGTGTTGTTTAATTTATTAGGAGATAAATTTACCTTTTCATACATGTAGCCCGTATTTCCACCACCTCTTGAAAATCAGTCATTTTACATTTTATTAATCCTTTGATTTTGGTAAATTAAAACTGGGTATTGAAGTTTTTAACACTCATGCCACCTTCATAATTGTTTATGCACGCAAGTTACATCAAAATTATCCATATTGAGTGACCAGGAAAATCACAAGGACCAAAATAAAGTGGTATCCCGTATTTGGACTGTGCACGTAGCTTGAAGAGTAGATCACGTATTTTGTTCCAACTGGAAGCCATTTTGTATACATTTCACTCTAAAACTAAATGGAACACGTGAGAGATCAATAAATTTTCCCACTTGTGCAGTGTCCTCCGTAGCATGTCCTAGCAGGAATGAAGCGTAAGATAGCAGTTTGCTATATACTTCGACACTCAACTAGAATCGGTTGTGTACGGCAGATGGTATCATCACATAATTCATTTTACGTTATATATGCTATATAAAATAATCATAGTCACTCAGGTTCTGTTTAACTACAGTTATTTATTTCCCTACCATATACTCATCCGACAATTTTCCGCTCGTTCCGCTTACTGGTTCGTAATGAGTGATCTTGGTCAAACGAAATTTGCACATTTTCGTCAGTATGTTATCACAATTAAACCTTTTTACATTATTATTTATTAGGTTAAAAACTGATACATTCTTCAAAAACAGCAATTAAGAGTTTTTACTTATCCCCAACACAACAATAAATACGAAGAATAATCATAAGTCTTAATTTCGACTTATTTCTCCAGATGTTTACGTTCTTTGGCCCTTTCAAAGTCCCTGAATCATACATGGAGGATTAGACGTGTTTATGACTACGAACATTTTCTGTCGGCACAAGAAGTAATTAGTAGATTAGTGTTACAATATAAAATTATCTTTTACTAGATGTAGAATTACCGATTGCTCTTTATTAGACTTCTGAGACACGTAGTTTTTGTACTCATGATGATTATTTATTAATCAACCTGCTGAAATCTTACGCGCTTCAAGCAATTTTAATTGTGGCCTTTCATGGCAAACATTAAAAGTGACACCACACTTGTAATAACTTCTTATTATGAAAGCATGGAATTTATTGTTGCTGGATAGCAATAAATTAAAGAAAGTGAGAATATGAGAACTTCGCACATCATATTCATCAGATTGGAACACAACTTTTCCTAAGAAAATATTTTTTGTGGGTGACCCCGTTTGAAGTTATAATAGATAAGTGATTATTTAAAATGAGGATTTCTTCGAAATATCCCATGAAATTGGCTGGAATCCCGAGAAGAATTTATTTATTTACATCTCTGTGAAACGCTTCGTCTTTGCAACAGATTGTTTTATTCATTTGATTTTATATGGATGAAAAATATCGTTTCTTATTGCTAATGTACTACATAGAAACAAAGAAAATAAATAATCATTTGTAAGAGCTAAAATAATGTATGCATCTTTTAATGTACTAAGTGAATGCAATACAGTTTTATAGATAGTAACTAATTTTATTTAGCAAGAGCTTATGCAGTTCTAAATACTCAGAGATTTGTTTCCAAGTCACATGAAATGAAATGTATGTATGCATTTTTCGAACCAGTTCTGGTGTAATTTAATAGGATAGAACGTTAGGTATCAGAAAATAATTTTTCTTATTATGATTTGCACAAATGATACGATACTTACATCAAGAAACTACTTTAAACATATCAGAATTCTTTATTCCACCTTCGTTTTCTCTGCCAGAAACTTGTCTTTCTATATCTTGGCTGAAAACCGTTTTCTTCCATCATTTGCAGCAGGGGTGCTGGGCTGCATTGCCGCTGTGAAGCCAGCCTCAAGATTTAATTTCAGCCTCCCCTAGCAGCTACTCTGGTCGGGGGGTGGGCCTGGATCCGGTTTCACCCCCGCCGGGTGATGGCCCGTTACAATTAGGGTGCTCTCCTCTCCTGCTGGTGATCAAGACAAACTGCGAGGGCTGCCCCTGCCATATATACGTCCCCAGCAGCAAGGAGGGTTGTGCTGCTTGCCTTCCGCAAGAGCAACAGGGGAGGCGCCAGGGGGCCCCCTTAATGCGGGATCGCTTTCATCCCCTTATTTACCGTACTCCCAGGACGAATATTGTTTACTTAGTGGGCTGAATTATGCAGATTACAGCTACGCAGGGAAAAGATATCTCCTCTGCAGGACTGAATAATACTGCGATAAGAATAAACAGTCATAATACCTCCGTTCGGTCTCGGAGGAAACCGCTTTTCTTTTCCAACTTCTCTGTCACTGATTCACGAAAAGATATTGAACTCGTTTCTGTATTCTCTTCATAAACTGATGGATCGGCACAGAAAACACTTCATTCATTCAAATCATTTATACTTTTTTTATTGTGTCTTCATAATTCGTGTTCACTTCAAGTGGATTAACAATTTCCAGCGATATAAAATTAGGTCTTGCAAAATAAATCAAGTTACCAGAATTTAGCAATAAATTATTTTCAATAGACAAGAATAACACAAGATTAAAATCTTTAATTTTAATTGATTTGACGGTTTCTTAGCGGTAATAATGTTCTTAGTAACTTGGTGATATTTACGCTTCGTACAATAAATCCTTTTTTACCCTGACGTTTAGACCAATCCCTGTGGTCTTTCTAAATTCCTGTTACAATGCTAGAGAACGATCTTGAATTGATTTAAGTTCGATTCAACGTAACTGATTCCAGATTTTGTGAGAACGGAAAGTCGATTAATAGAAATAGATTTATACAAAATTGACGAATTTCAGTTTCAAATTATTATAACATTCGTAAAAAAAAATTGCTGAAATAAATAGACTTAACGGCAGTTTGACTTCTATATACATGCATTTCAAGCATCAGTAATGGGACTAATGTTCTATTTTAGACTCTCCACCGTATCTTTCCAGCATTATATTTCCACTCACACTCATTATAATGTTTATATCACATAAACTGTGTGAGTTATTTTCTTCTACCACCATATCCACATTCTGAAGATCAAAGTTAAGTGCCACATATCTAAGTGCAGTATCGTCATAGAAGACGACAGAAGAAGTTTGGCCTAAATGTAAGCAATTAATACTAGGACGTGGTACTGTCTCGGGATCTACTATTATCTATCGCGGAAGCCTACAAGTAAATACTATACACGTCATTTATTTTCGGTCTCAAGGTGAAATGACGAATTATTCGAGAAATCATCGATTGGGAGAGTTTTACAGTTACAAATCTTCGTTCGTATATGTTACCAGAATTAGTGATAATAGTCTGGGCAAGTGTTACTTTGACAGAGCACGTCCATATCGTTCAATTAATATTTAAAACTTTCATACTTCACACTCTCTACTTTAAACAGTCTACTAACACTATTGTACTAGTACGAACAAAAGCAGAAATGAACGTTATGATTGGGGGTACTGATTAATTATTAGTGCATTACAATTTTGTACACTTTTGATAGTCTAAAACACTGTTTATTGCGTGCAGCGATAGTGTAAAGCAGGGGTGGCCAACCCAAATGATCTTGCGGGCCACTTTGGGAATGCATCATAACTCCGCATATAAAATTATGTATCCCCATATTAGATTTGGACGCATTACAGACATTTTTTTGGAATGAACATAATTTAATTATTCTGCCAACTCATAACTGTAAACTCATAAATAAAACAGGCAATATCTGTCTTATATTCACATGATAATTATTTTAAAATCAAAGTTAATTTTTCTCATAATTTAGACAGTTAATTTTAGAATATTTGGATGCACAAATAATATATTCTTTTTTAATACATCGGTTTTCACTACTCTGGCCATTATCATATAAATATATTTTGTAAAAGTGTGATGAATCTTGCGGGCCGTGGGTTGGCCACCCCTGGGGTAAAGTATATAAAAAAATCTGTTGTTAAAGGACATGTGTCTCTTCAACCTGAAATTACATCTAAAAATAAGGATATTGTTACTAACATTGGGAATATCAGGTACTAACTGCTTCTCGGAGCATCTGTGATAGCAAGGAGCAAACCCGAAGTCAAGAAAACATCAAATAAAGTTGTTGAAGATTGACAGACGGAGATTATAATCATATAGTTTCGGATATACCGTCTCTAATGAGACGTACGCATTAAGAAGGATGATAATACAAACGAGCATTACCATGACTGATTAGATTCATAGTGCTATAAAATATCTGTGGAAGTATTATGTAAACCGTTCTACGTCAAACATGGGGAAGTTGATTTATGTAGAAATAATTAGAAATTTGTGGAAGAGTCCTACAGAAAGAAGAGACAGCATGTTGGTTCACATCTTAAGACATGCGAGTTTGGTTAGTTTGTTAGTGGAGGTCGAAGGTAAGAACTGTAAAGATAGACATAGATTAGAATATATGAAGTAGATAACTGGAGACATAGGTTGTAAGGGATATGTTGGGATGAAGAGGATAGCGTAAGATAGGCGGAGATGGAGGATTGCGTCAGTAGAGAGAGTGATGAAAACAAACAAAAAACTTTCGGCTAAGGCCAATGTTCTTGTAAAAGTTATGTTGAATGTACTGCAACGTTTACTGGAAGTCATGTAATAATTGGGTGATTCAGAGTACATATCATAGTTTAATACTGCTTGTAAAATAGATGGTTTTCCTGAAGAAAGAGAGTGAATTTCATGTATAGTATATGTTTTCATTTCAGATAAAAAAAAAAGAAAGCACAAAAGATATAATTATAATTGGAAGTTAAAGATAAAAATTCATCTCAGGAGTAAAATATGACATAAAACCTATTCATTTCTGTTTGAAGCAACAAAGGAACAGGATTAAGATTAAAGCATTAGATATACAACAGAGTTACAGCAAAAGTGGGTGGTAAAAGGAAAGCGAAAAATGATGTATTGGGAAGTAGCCACAGGTGCAAACCCACCATCGGAATTAAATTAATTTAGAATAATTAGAGAGATAGTAAATTGTCAATAATTAGAAAAACAAAAATATTTCAATAACAACCACGGTAGAATAGTTTATCTTGTATACTCACACTTAGACGCTTATTTCGATATTTTTATTGACAGAGACACGTTCGTGGAATCGATTATCGATACTCTGCATCATGTGGTTGGAAGCGACCAGCGGAAACAGGTGCTTTCTCGGGCTCTGGTAGTGACGTCATTCGGGGCAGTATAAACGCTCGTGTTGTGGGGGAGCTGTTTTCAGCAGCCGACCAATGATGGGCCGGCAGTCGGGCTTGCCGGAGGCGATACGGGACGGTCATAAATCGGGTGCAGGCTGGCCACCAGCCAGGCCAGGCTTTTTTTATTTCGTGTTTTGATGGCGAACTCGGACGAGGATTAACACGGCGTACAGGGGGGCCACGCCGCCATAACATCAACAGCAGGGCGAGAGGGGCAGGCCGATGAAGAGGAATGGTTCCCTGGGAGAGGAAACCAGGCAGGTACGATACATTCCCAGAGTCACAAGATATTACCAACGTTCCTTTTTAATAAGAATAGAAACACCGTCATACTAATATTTTGTCCATGATGGATTGGTGGAAATTAGCGACTGTGATATCATCATCATCATCCATCATCATCATTATCCATCATCATCATCATCCATCCTCATCATCATCATCATCCATCCTCATCATCATCCATCATCATCCTCAACAGTTTCCAGCCTCTGGCCGGGTCTGTGATATCAAGGGTTGATATTGAAAGCAGAAACCAATCACAATTTGTTCTTATTATATTTATTTAATTAAATGATCATCATCAGATGGTTTTCATTTTAATGTATTTACATTTGCAGATGGAAAATGTGAGCATGCATTCTATAACAACAGAAAAGTAGCATTTATTAAGTGAGAGTAATTTAGTTTTGGGTTGATGAAGGTTAATCTCAATTACATTACTTACATTAGATAGCTGAATATTTTCGAAAAACAAACTCTTCTTAATGGCGAAAGGATATGATACATTAATAAACACACAACACTAACACTGATGATAACTTCATTATTATGATACTCTGAATAGAATTTATGAGCATGCCAAAAAGTTGCTTTTACAAATGTAGCAAAGATGTTTATGAACAAAGAGTTTTGCATAGCATCAAAGATGAAATTAGGTTGAATGCTATTATTAGTCATTATTACCCTTGAGAACAGTGTTTCAACGCAAATTATTCATGATTATTCAGTTTTCTTGCATTTGTGTGCTTCCTTCTTCTCTCCCCAAAACATCTTCATACGTTCACTGTGTTCCTGTTTCCTTTGTTCAGTCCATTTTGTTCCTGTATTCTTCTGTAGTTTAAATTTTGTGTTAATAATTCTGTTCCCAAATTATCCCGTTTTCTGTGTCATTTCATTGCTGAACGCTGCATGATTTAAGACCATTTCTGTTTTATGGAACCAACTGGTTTTCTTGAGTGAGTCATTTACCACATCAAATAACCTCTTTGTTCAATCTCTGCAAATGTCCATATAATTGTAATCTGCGTCGGTCTTCTGACCATGTCTGTCTCTCTATCTGTAAGTTCGTTTATTTATTTCTTGGTCTTTTCATCGATATGTCGTCTTTATGTATTGCTCCAAAAAAAATTCTGAGGATTATGCTCTCAACTTATTTCGCTTCCGTTATGCCTGAAGCCCCATTAGTGGTTGTTTCTGATGCATACAATGCTTCTGGCAGTACCACTGAGTCTAGCTTGACATGATACAGTTCTTTTGTTATAATATGCCCATGTGAGTATGTATGCCTTCTAAAGTTTTTCTTATCTTTCCGCATTTGATAGGTTGTTAGATACTCCTATTTGCATGTATTCCCCTATATCTGAATTTCTCTTTCTTATTTTCCCAAATTTTGTGTGCATTGTTTTGTTTATCTATATTCCGCGTTTTTTCTTACTCAAATTGTAGTCCTATTTCCGCGGCAGTTTGGTGTAGATGTTCCAATGCGTCTTCCACCTTTGATATATATATATATTCCTCATACTTTGATCTATTTTTCTGCATAATTTCCTTTTTTGTTAAAACATTTGTCATAACATTCAACAAGCATTTTAATTCCGACTCAGCAGTCATTTGAGACAACCGATCCTCCAGTAATGACGTGGTCAAAAAAATCATCTCCTTCCTGATAGTATCGGATAAAAAAAGATGAATCAAAGTCCAATCTTTTCAGTTTTGTAATGGTCAAAAAGCAATCTTAATTTAAAAACCACCTAGAGAAAATTTTTCTATACTATAGTTGAAACAGTGGAATTCAGTGACCTTGAGCCCTGTGGAATATCAATTGCTAACTGTGAAATCGTGGGTCGCCGGTTCTCTGGAATTCATCACTAACCAATTCTGCAGAAATAAGAGAAGGACGGATTTGGCTCATCATGCACTGTAAACCACCCATCCTTGAACATACTCACCCTTTTTCGAACTTAATTACCACACATAGCATTGACACAGTAGATTTAAAAAATATGATGGGGAATTTCCGCTGCTGCTAAGATTTTTTAACTCAACAATCGAATTAAAGATCGTACCTCACTGGCGGTAGCAGAATAAATTTTCTTAAATATTATAAACTTCTACAGTTCAGCACACAGCCAAACGATACGACGCCTAATGGCGAAGTGCATGCTGGGAGCAGACGCGTATTCGCACTGCGGAAATCATGCGTTATTCTCACTCTCATTCACAAACGGATAGTATTTAAACTCTCGTCAAAATCTATTTACCTTTATTTATGATTCACGTTAAAATATTTAATCACTGTACTTCTTTCTGTTACATTAGTTACAAAATCTGTACGGTTGTTAGATGTTTAATAATTACAATGATTAATTATCAGAAGGTTTAACACAGTTCTTTGTGAGTAGCATACATTTTCGCGGAAACTATTACATTCAAGTATTTATGACTCAGAAATCTGTTCCGTCCTTTGCTAAACTGTATTTTGGTACTACTTCTGCCAGAACTTAACAGATTCAATAAATAAACCGCAAGCATATCGTTCAGAGGAAGTGATGAAATAGTATATTTAACTGGTGAAGAATAATTAAAATACTTTAGAAGTGAAATGATAATGATCTAGTCTACAAGGAATATCTCACTTATCAATTTTATCTTCAATTTTCGATTTATTTATCCATAAGCAGCCCAATTTCAGTGACCGTTTATTATTTCTAAACATTATTCTTTCATAGTTTATGACAAATATAAAATCTTTTTCAGTCATTTGTTTTTAAATATTGTTATAATGGAAAAAATGCAGTTATACAAGTCGGCACAGTCTTAATCAGACTTTTTTGAATATTACGATAAATCGGAAGAAAACTGACAGAAATTGAAAAGAAGCTCTACTAGCTAATTAAGTCGTACAAGGGGGAATTATCTCCGTTGCAATTAACATTCTATGTGTTTTATATATTTGTGCTCTAAAGCTGCAGAAGTAACTGTATCTCCAGAAGCAGGAACATAATGCAATGACAAGTGGTATGTGTATAACGCCAAGAATTTTTACTGCCGCTGGTAAACTGTTTCTCATATTCAAGATGAGTTGTTAGAAATAAATACAACTAGTTCTCTCAAGGAGCAACATTTCAAAGGAATTAATCGTCTTGATATTTTAAGCGGATACCAAAATCAGGGTAATATTAATGCCAGAATTATAATTACGTATCTTAGGTCATATATATATATATATATATTTCATGGAACAGTGTATATATATTCATATATAACGAAATGAAATCTTTAACACGGTTGTATGTATAAAAAAGAACGCTGACTTTGTAGGTTTCCAAGGGAAAGTACACGAACAAAGAAAAACAGATTGCATACAAGAAAGCAGAACAAACACAGTGAAAGGATGAAGAAATATTTAGAGAAGAATGAAGAAGACATAAAGTATTTTACTTTCAAAAGACCAGGCAGATTTTCATCGGGTTCCTTGCCACACGTTTTCTCTCTGCTCTAATGATATCGACGGCAGCGGAAAATAAAGCCTAATAAAAACAAAATACACTAACACAAGCACATAAATAACATCGCAGTTGTAAAAATTTAAACTAAATAAATAGAACACAAATTATGTGCACTTACTAGTGTACCTAAAACAAAAAAGGGGGGTAAGCTCACTCCTGGTAATATGATTAAGACGGTTAGAGTAGCATTAGTGGGGAAAGAGTTCATCATTTTCAGCTGAGATGTTGGCAGCAGTGTTATGGTAATGTGGCCAGCGACATGTTTCGGTGTTTCGGCCACTTGGTATTTTTTAATGTGTTTATTACATTGCAACGTCGATATCACATTCATTCTTTTCTATTGATTATGGATAGCTACATTATTAACGGACAAACTTAAAAGTGCATTTAACGTTATAATAATTATCTTTGAAAATTTCGAAAGGCAGTTGTCCTGTTACACTTTGTGAATTAACCAATAACATCTTATAACAGCCCTCAGACTCTGCCCCTTTATGAAATCGTATTTAAAGAATTACTTATAGCAGGATGGGAGCTGATTAATTATGGTTTTGTATATATCTTGTCTAATTAACTATGAATTTGTGTTTTATGGAGCAAAACTATGTAAATGCTAAATAATACGTTTAATGGCATTATTATTCATGAAACATTGATTAAAAGTTTCTAACTAAGTGTTGATGTGAGCCACAATGTTTGGAGGACAATTCCCAACTGTTAGGACTGGTTTATGTTGATAATGTGTGTAAATATCTTTAATTTTCATTACCAAATATTTCATGATATTTAGATGATTTTGTATTAATTTTGAATATTTGAATGTAGTTTTTATTGTTGAATGCATTGTCGGCGTTCGAGAAACGTCGATCGGCTTTATTTATGTTATTCTGGATGTTTCTGTAGCGCCTATTTAAACGTGCAGGAGTGTCGAGCAGAGAGACCGAGGCTTGGACAGTGCGATTTCGCACTGCTACTTGTCATTCGGGAGGACCGGAGTCAAACCCGGTTCGGCCATCCTGACTGAGGTTTTCCGTGGTTTTCCTCAGGCACTCTAGGTGAATGCTGGGATGGTTCCTTACAAGGTCACTGCCGCTCTTCCATCCCCCTCCTTCCCCGTAGTGTAGTAGGCTGAAAAGGATCTCCGCGATCCTCCAGCAGCCCGCCTCCCAGCCTCATCTGGGAGGAATGAAATAGTAAAAAAAAAAAAAAAAAAAAATCGAGCAGAGATAGTTCTCAGTCTGTGAATCTTTGATATTATATATATTGTATACTTTACATTGAATTATAATTAAAATTCAAAGTCGACATATTGCAGCCAATGTAGAGCTTCATTTAAAATATCTATAAAGTCTATTGGTGATACCCTGAACGCTCGAAGTGGGCAATCTAAGGTGACGTGGCGGATGGTTTGTTTTTCATCACCACAGTTGCAATTCGCCGAATCTCTCATTCCCCATGTGTACAGAGCTGAAGCAGATCTGCCATGGCCAGACCTGACTCTGTTAAGAGCTGCCCAGGTCTTGCGAGGAAGGTCGAGTCTCTTTAGTTCTTGTTGATTGTCAAACAGGGAGTGCCATTCTGGTAGGAGCTGAGGCTATCCACTTCAGTTTCCATGCTTCTTTCCCGTTAAAATTATTAGATATCTGTTTTGCCATTAATTTTGCACTTAGAAAATATATAGGATGGCATTTGTATATTGTAATGAGACAAGTCGTTGTCAGAATTTTTGTTTGTGCTTTTGTTTGTTTGTTTGTTTGTGCTGGAATATTTGAATGTTTGTGCTTTAGTGTCTTTGGAGAAGTGTGGTGCTTTATGTTATCTTAGAGCTCACGGAAAAATAAATATTATTTCGTCAGTGTAGTTATTTGGTAGAGCTACTGGATTCATTCAAAAACTGTGGTAATCTTTTTTTTTTTTTTTTTTTGCTTGGACTTTAAGCCTCATCGACAGAGAGGTCATTAGAGGCGGGATGGGATTGGGACAAGGAACGGGAAGGAATTCGGCCATGGCCTTTTGAAGGAAGCATCCCGGCATTTGTAGTAATCAATTACCTTTGGGGGAAGGTAAAACACCCTGACGACCACCGACAGTAAATTGTAAATTGGAGAATGAAGTAAGGGAAATGATAATTAATTGACTACAGCATGAATTGGTTTATTAACGGGAGCCTATTATTCTGTTGACGCCTAGTAACTCCCGGAGGACAGGAGTAAGGTACCTCGGTTTCTCAACAACTGTAGGCTTGTATCATTTCATAGTCAACTGAAATGCGGCTGTGAGGAGTTGTGTAATACACTCGCCGACATCTGCAGATAGCGCCTGTGACGGGCCGCTATCTCTCCAGGCTTCCCAGTGGTCCAGGACAAAGACCGGCCACACAGATGCGACCACCGACAGGCAGCGCCGGGGGCAAGTTTCATCGGCTGCCGGCAAACTGGACCCGTGGCCAGTGCCAACCAGTGTTCATACCGTGGACAACGACAAGTCTCCATTAGCAGGGACAACATGGAAGCAACAACCCACAGCTTAGCAAGCAAGGAACCTACACAACGCTTTGCGTCACGGAAAATACAAGGGGGTATCATCATCAGACAATACAGTCATGAAATGATGTGGCCTCTTACAGTTATATTTTATTATTATTATTTGCGAATGGATCATGTCTGATAACGCAATGTCTTTTATTCTCATCATGGCTTGTAACTAAGATTTTTTCCAACGATTCCAACCGATAATTAGAACTAGAGATTGTTATTACCAGGGGCAATTGGGAAGGGAGAATTTGAATACTGCCATCTGTCTGCGATTCGTGTAACTTATGTTTTCAGTGATATGTGTATTTTTGTTTGTGAAATGTGTAGTTCGTAAGGCGGAGATTGGGAACTGTCCCAGCATTCGCCTAAGTGACTGCAGAAAACCATCTAAAATCCGCAATCAGAACAGCCGGAATGCGTAGTCCAGGACTCGAAACTGCCCCGATTCAATAAGCTGGCGCCTTAACACACGCAACTGGCGGGTGTGTGTGTTTAAAAATAAAAATAAAAACTAAGGTGCCGGGAGGTTGGTGTCTAAGTGAGTGCAACCTCAATTTCAGCTTGCTCTTCTCTTCTTTCTTCATCATCAACCTCAGAATATAGGCTTCTAATAACTTTAGCTGCTAGTGCCCTGCTAGAGGCACACCTTAACTCTGATTTATGCCTGCGAGATGACAAAATATACCGATGCCAGAAAATTTTTTGGTAGACACAAAATAATAATCTCGTGTGCCACAAATAAACATTTATAAAAAATAATAAGTTTTGTCTGTAAACGAAATTTATGAACACATCATTCATTAACTGACTGCCAGAGAAACACAGCCTGAGCGACCAATGTAACATTACAGACTTACACAATCATCCGGCTGTTCGTTACTGTTCGATAAGTCATCAAAATTTCTTAACAAAAACTATTATTTAGTCTGAAAAAAGGGAAACTTGAGTCCTCTCTAAAGATACAAAGTACTTCATTGTCAAATTTCACCAATATCGGTATACCCATTTAGTCGTCAAAAACTGACAGACAGAGATTCACTTTCACTTTTATAATATTTTCAGTGTAGATCATACACAAACTGACTGCGAGAGAAACAAAGTCTGAGTGATCAATACAGCATAAAGAAGTAAACGAGTATGCCATTGTTCGGGCGCCTTCGATTTGCCAAGCATTCCACCCCTAAATTTGTGGGACCTACAGTTTAACGTATAATCCAAGCAACGGAACGTACGGATATGCCTCATATGATCAAAAAGAACTCTCAAAAATTCATTACCCTGCCTGGATTTGAACCTGGTAACAGACTGGTAATTTCTGAAAGCAAGAGCTCTAACAACTGAGCCACTATGACAGAGCATTACCGAGGCTTACGCACGCTGTGTGTCTGTCACCGTTCAGTTATCTTTCAAAATTCCATCACAAAATATATTATTTATCATAAAAACTGTTTTATATCATTTATGATGTCAAATAGTATTTCCTTGTTAAATTTCATGTAGCTCGGTTAGGCCGTTTACCCATGAAACTGTAACAGACAGACAGATATACACAGTTACTTTCGCATTTATAATATTAGTATAGAATAGATAATAAAAGTTTTTTTTAAGAATATACGATTAATTATGCAGAAAGGAAGGAAGTACACAGGTTTATTACATGTTTCTTGTTCCAGGTTAAGGAAAACACGAAATATTACATAAATGGATTAAAATAAATTTCAAAATTTAAATGTATATGGAACATTCAGTTGCATTAAAACAGTCAGTAATTTCTCCTGCGTCTGACCGGACATGACCGATGAGGCATCGCATTGAGTATTCCCTGATCGCACAAAGAGAAAAGATTTTTTTCTAATTAGAAAAAAGGGTTGATTCATTTTCTGTGATTTGTGCGTATTCGATTAATGAAGATTCAAACCTTGCGCAGAGGTTCGAATCTTCGAAGTTCAATACAATGATTATCATGGGCGAAAGCTTTAAATCAAAACTCTCTCTTGAGCAGGAATTCTGCAGGTAATAGCAAATGGAGCAAAGCATGTTAAAATGTTAACCATAAAAATCTGAGTAGATGGGGAGTTGTAGGTCTTTTATTATTTTCATACATTCCATTACAAAGAAATTTTTCCTCCATTGGGGTGGTAGATCTATACGTTACAAACATAGATAAAAAATTAAAGAAAAAATAAACTTTAATTTTTAGAACTGAACTTTGTAAAAGACACATGAGGTATAAATAATTTTTTTGTACAACTTCTTGAATGGAGAAGAAGGAGAGATCATAATGCCTCAGTTTTTCTTTAAATACATCTCATTATCTACAAATTGTTTTATAATTTCGAGCAGGTTATTTAAAATAGATATATCCTGGAATAATTAACCCGCTTAACTAATGACAGTGCCGTTTGTGTTTTGTACAAGTAATTTTTGATTCGTGTATAAAAATTATGAACCTGTGAATTACGTGTAAACAAGTTAAACTCACCGGGAGTGGTGGTGTAACGGTAAGCATTCTGGCCTCGCATTCGGCAGGACGGCTGTTCGAATCCACGTCCGGGTATTCAGATTTGGGTTTTCCGTGGTTTCCCAAATCACTCCAGGCAAATGCCGGGATGCTTCCTTCAAAAGATCATGGCCGAATTCCTTCCCATTCCTTGCCCCCCATCCTTTCCCGTCTCTAAAGACCTCGCTGTTAAGAGACGTTCAGCAGGGGGAAAAAAAAAGAGTTAAACTCTTCTATGACAAAGCACATATATACTGAGAAGTTATTGTTAAAATATTGAGTGGGCTGCAAGAAATTCTTGGTTTTACTCCACGCAACATTCTAATGTCTGTTGACGCGTCGCACACTGGATTGGGGGGAGGGGGGGGGGTTACAACGGGACCAGCCATCCTGACTGCGGATTTTAGGCTGTTTTATGAAGCTATCGAGGCGTATGCCGGGACAGTAGCGAATATCCGCCTCATAATCTACACATTTCACAAACAAAAAATATACTTATCACACTCAGAACATAGTCACACATTTCCTAGACTGCCTCCATTACTACCTAGTTCGACCTGGAGTGCGTATAAAATTCTTGGCGTTAGGAAGGGTATGCGGACCTAAAACGACAGTTCCTAATTTAGCTATACCAGTAACGGACAAAACTCATCAAATCCAGCCAACCCATAATGTCCAGAAAGGATGGCGAAGAAGAAGAAGAAGAAGAAAATATAACTTAATTTCAGACTTATCGGAATAAAGGTATTTGGAAAGTCGATAATTCAATGTAGATCTAGTGGTGTAGGTGTATAAATGTTTGTTTACCTTCCATTACAGCTGACTGGTATTGAGGAACCAGGTGGCTGCATGCTGATACGTCAGTCGGTGGAACGCTGGGACACACGGAGCCGTGAGATAATGGCTGCCGGATCGTGTCAAATTACGGCTGATTACTTTGTAGGAGGGCCGCTCGTTAGCGTTTGAGCTCACAGGCTGCGAGGGAGCACTGACGCCTTTGAAGGCACGTGGCGTGGAAACAAGGGACCAAGCCAAACGCTCTGTCTCCAACACTGTGCCACACCCACCACGAATCCTCCAGATTTACCACCAGTTTATTTTTATTGCTGTACTACCATTTCATGGTAGCAGCCCTGCATGTGTCTCACATTTTGTGGAGTGGTGCCCATATAAGACACGATTAATTTAGTTTTTAATAATTTAAATTGCCTTAATGAATGACTAAATAAGCAAAGTTGCGTAGTAAACAATAATATTAACAAACGTTCATGTTAAAGCCATAAGACTTTTTTAGTTAGAACTTAGGCATTTAATTGTAAATTTAAAAAAAAAAAATACTATCTATCTTTGTTACAAAGTGATCTTTGGTGCCAGTCTGTTCAGGTTTCGAAAGGAGTGTTGATATCTGATGAGTGAGATCTTTGGCGCCTACATGTTCAGTTTATGAACAGATTATTATTTATTGCTCCGTCACATAGAGTAATAAGACATATTGCAGTTTTGAGTTAGACCCTAAACTTTCAAACTGTGGAAATCCCATTATTAGGTGTCTCATGGTTTAATTATATATGAAATTAGTCCACGTTACAGTTTCAAATTTTAACTATATTTATTTCTCGAAGACATACACGACTTCAAAGATACTGGTCACATGTATGTACAAGCTTCAGCGATTACATTTAATACTTCTTCCAAAGACAGTGCTACCAAACACTCTCACAGTACACGTAAAATTATTCGCTCAAAACTGTGTCCATAAAACGTGTCAACTGTTCTGTCGTTCGCTTTACATAAGTTTCACAGATAGTTCTAGAACATTACAAAGGCTTCCGACAGATATTTCTCGAATTTTAACAATACTTGAACAATTAAAAACATATGAAAACCGATCAAAATCAATACATCAATACATAATCATTACGAAATGCTCAGAAATAAAAATTAAACATACTTAAACACAAAATCATCCACATAGACCATTTTAAACTGTAGAAAATCGTCCTTTAAACATCGTAGCTCACCTTAATACTTGGAATTACAAACATTTAAACAATTCTCTTGCATAGTTCTGTCCTTAAACATATTAAATGGTGTTTACATAATTTGTTTTCATTAAACAAAGTCCATTTACACCGACTTACAGTAAATTGCAAGACAAACATACTAAATCATGTATTATCTTGCTGTGGCCTTCTTCAGAGGATTCTGAAGAAGCCCACAGCATGATGGCAGAAACGTTAGGTTTAAATATATCGACGTGGCACCACCCGGAGAACCAAGCTAATACATACAGTGACCGCGGAAGCTTCGTAATGATAGAAAATCATATCCAATTAAACTCTAGCTTGCTACAAATGCTTCATAAAATACAATTCCATTTAAGGTCTAGGCTTGAGGGCTGTTACACCATCCAAATAGGTTCCGTAGTTTGTACGTGGCGCGTTGACAAACAAAATCCACGGAAACGGCATTTAACAACAATATTAACAGAATCCAAAAAGTGTAGAGTTTATCTTTTATGTAGTGTCGTCGTTGGTGCCAATCTTTTCTACATGAGAAAGCTGTGTTCATCTTTGATGTAGTGTAATCTTTGGCACCTGTCTGTTCAGTTTATGAACAGATTATCTTTTATTTCTCCGTCTACGGTACACGTAATTAACCTCCAATTTCAGACTTCATATCTACATAAGTAATTTGTTTCATACATTTAAAACCGAATAGTTTATTTCAAGTTTTGTAAAGTGGTTATGTGAGAAATTGGATGTACAGGAGTGTTGCAGTCACGTAAGCCTTCGTACCTACGTAGCTCTTTTTTTTCTAATTCGGGGAACTTTTTTTATTTCATGTGCCCAGAATTTGCACGGAACAGATAATTTGATTTTTTCGGGGAACACTTTAACCTTATTATGCATTCTGAATTGCACTATCGGTCTTTAAAATAATTTCAGCTGGAAAAAGAGTAAATTCAACGGTATTAAGTTTCAGCACAACTCCTCGAGACCCGTTTTTTATTCAAGAAATTAATTGACCTTGACAAGACCTATGGATGCATACAACAAAGAGCGTCGTAGTCTCAACGGGTTAGAAGTTACATTGTGTCCACGAGAATCATAAACAAGCTCTCTCCCTCACGCACGAAAAGAAAAGCAACAATGATAATCATTCGGATTAAGAAATTCTTTTTTTTTTTTTTTTTTTTTTTTTTTTTTTTTTTTTTTTTTAACAGTTTAACGTCCCTTTTTAACAACGTGGTCTTTAGAGACGGGAAAGGATGGGGGCAAGGAATGGGAAGGAATTCGGCCATGGCCTTTTGAAGGAAGCATCCCGGCATTCACCTGGAGTGATTTGGGGAAACCATGGAAAACCCAAATCTGGATGCCCGGACGGGGATTCGAACCGCCGTCCTCCCGAATGCGAGGCCAGAACGCTATCCGTTACACCACCACGCTCGGTAAGAAATTCTGTGGTTATCTGATAGAATAATTGGTTTTGGGATCCATAGGATAAATTCTGATATGTGGTTCGAAATGTCTCCCTTCGATTTTGTTATCTTCGGGTTTTTTTTTTTTTTTTTTTTTTTTTTTTTTGTGTGTCATCATCCAGTAAGGAAGAAAACTCTGAGACGTACTATGGAAAGGTGAAAGTTCATAATGTGGCAATGAAGTACTGTGTTTTTAGTTAATAAGTGCCTTTATTTTTCTTTGAAGTTTCCCATTTGTTAAATGGACTTCCTCCAACGTTTCCCCAGTGACCGAATTCTATCAGTGAAATTTGATTGCGGAAAAAAATCTATCTAGTGCTGCTATTACCTTTTTGCCCTAAAACGTTTCACAGCCATAAATGTTATTTGAAAAAAGGATGAGGTCAATTTTGATATGATTAAAGCACCTTTGTGGGCAGGTACATTGATGACTCAATGAAGATAACTCTCATCGTTTTTAAGCCAACTCTCAACTGATGAATTTTCTCATCCATTTGGTCCAAAATACTTGCTAACAATTCAACATTTTTTGTTTTACCTTGTCAACGTAGTAACTAAAAAAAAAAAAAAAACTCGCTTTTGCTTCCCAGAAACATTGACTACATTCTAATGGGTAGATGTAAACGTACGGAGCCACCGGCTTCCATCCATAGTTTTGAGTGCTGTTTTAATTCTGACGCATAGTGGTTGAATCAAGACTCATCCGTAGAAGCAGATCTGCGTGCAATATTGGTAGGATATTTTTATTTGTTGACTAATATCGAATTTTGTTTTTGTCAGCGTTTAAGAAAAGCGGCATCTATTTCGCAAGAAGCTTTTCGTATTTATTTCTTCTTATATGGTTATGATCACAGTGTATTACACACTCTTAAACTCCTATCATCCAATACCATATTTTTCATTCTCTCGGTGTTTTCATCTGTGGTTGATTTTTCTGGTTACCATTAACTTTTATCATATTCAAAAAACGTAATACTACATTTAAATTCTGCTACCCACCTGTTCATTATTGGAAATGAAGGGACAGAATACTTACAATGCTTTACTAACTACGGATAAACGTTCTAAACTGAGTTATTTTATGACGGCAGGATATACTTTTTGTTAATTAATTCAACGAGACAATCACAACTTGTATACTATATAAAACCGTACAAGAGAAACTACTTCACATATGAGGTTTGAACCTGACTTTCTTTATTGCAATAGATGTACCAGTATTACGAAAAAAATAAATTGTTAATGGTAACTTCTGGCCTCATATTCGGGAGGACGCTGGTTGGAATCCCCATCCTCCATCCAGATTTTTGGGTTTCCATGGTTTCTCGAAATTACCCCTAGGCGAATGACAGAATGGTTACTTCAGAAGGCCATGGTCGAATTCCTCTCCGTTCCTTGCCTCCAAACCTCTTCCGGTTGTTATTATTTCGATGTCGTTGAGTCGTAAAGCCACGGTTAAAAAAATAAAAAGGAAGCTATTCGTGTGTCCGGCCGCGAACTTTTCAACTTACCCTAGTTTCCAGTTTCCACCTGAAAGATACCAGTCGCATTTGTCGAATGCAATGCACGTGGCGCTGTGGCTACCTAGCATGAGGCTGGTAACTGCAGCTCCACGCGAGAAGACGGGTTGCGCAAAGTCCAAGAGGGCATAAGATCAGCTGACGCATTTCCTGAAAAGCTTCAGTGATTACACCGACAGCAACGGCAGAAGACATGCAGCAAGAAGACTTGGACCAGCTGGCGGTGGATAACCTGAGGGAATACATCCGCATCCCCTCAGTACACCCTGACCCTGACTATGGTGAGTCATACTGTTCGCTTCGTAATCAAATAGATATCAATCATATAAAATCAAGTTAAATGTTGCACCGGTCTACGAGATAAAGCTTCATGTAATCCTAAACCGCATATTGCCTTGTCAGAAGATCTGCGTGTAGCAATATGGTGTACAGATCATACGTCCCAAATAGTTTGGAGTCGGGGATGTTCTTATTTGTTGTGCTCGGAAATTACAATGCACAGTTAGTCCGATGTTCCGGGGGTATATTTCAACCTTTCAGATATTCAGAATCATGCTTACTAGTCTTTTATAAAACATTTCAACAGGATTAACTGTAACGTATGGTGCGCTCGCAGTGTCTGTACCTTTGTAATACGTCAGTGGATGCACATCTCGTATGTTTTTGAGTAAATAGTTGGATGGACTGTTAGGAGGTCCGTGAAACTAGAGTAGTGTTATTCAAAATGGTTTGAATCCCCGTCCGGGCATCCAGATTTGGGTTTTCCAAGGTTTCCCCAAATCACTCCAGGCAAGTGCCGGGATGCTTCCTTCAAAAAGGCATTGGCAAAATTCCTTACCGTTCCTTGTGCCCAGTCCCCTCCCGCCTCTAATGACCTTAGTTGTCGAAAATTTCTATCTGTTTTTGTGTTCGTCTGATTATTTAGACTTAAGATTTGCCTCATCTCGCCGTGTCATATAGTACATTACAAACTTGTTCTGAACGTTAAACAATTGTTAATATAATCAGACATCACTTTAAAATTTTATGAAGTGTTCTGTTATTAGAAGCTTGAAACCTGTCATAAAATTTGAATTATATCTCACCTTGTTGGCTGGTGAATGAGAACAAAATTAAATATAGTGTGGCATCACTTCAACGACACTTATTATGATGGCGTTCTCACAGCTTGAAACGTTACGGTATGACTATTTAGAGTTATTTCTCGACGCATTACCTCGTTAACATACAAATTAAATTATGATCACATCGTTAATTCTAAAAAACATTGGGCGTATTTTATTTTCATATTTTCTCAGAATATTCATGTCTCAACTATTTATTTGAAAGAACCGAAATATTATTACATTCATACAAAAAAAAGGAGACTATTTTCTTGTACTGAGATCTACTGCATAACAAATTGACGATATCTTGTCTGTTCTACTTGCAGTTCCATTTTTAGATATTTTCGCACTATACTTGCCATTCTAAATTAATGTCATTGTTTACTTTTTATAAACACCGAAATTCGAATACTCGTCAGCGCATTTTCTTTAAAGTTACATGATGTATTACGGTCATGGTTTCAATACGATTTCTTGTCATTCCTGCCAAACTTTATTGAGAATATCAACTATTAAACATTCAAAATCCCTGTCATGAACATTGCTAACAAGCTGAGGTAAGATAGGTACTAGACGGTATAATTGGGTAAGATAGAGTCGGCTATTAAACAGACCTTGCACTAACGTTTCGATAATTCGACTGTCCTCTAGTAACTTGTTTTCAACATTCTTCAGACTATAGAGTGAAATGATCCTGGCAGTACATATTAAAACAGAGTAATCATAGTCATTTTATTGCTAATATCGCTTGATAGACTCTTTTCTGGGACGGGAAAAGTACAACGTATAAAAAGAAATGTGAAAAAAAAGATAAAAAAAAAAACTAAGTTAAAACGCTCTGACACTGACGTTGGAAATGTGAGTTTCTTCACTGGCATTGGCTTTGATCGTAGATTTTCGATTGACAATATGTCGGGCACATTGTGTATGTGCTTTGTTACAGGATGTTGGTGAATCAGTTAATATCTATCTATCTTGTAAAGATTGTAGGGTATTATTTTTATTAGTCCTAACCCTGTCACAGTAAGCCGTTTATAGGGTTTTATTTTTGCGTCAATCGACCTTGAATTTAGTCTGTTGTAAGGATATCCTTCTGTCGATGTCCAACCAGCAGGTAATAAATAAACAAAGTATGTTTTATCTTCTATTTAGTCCTTTTCCTGTTATTGATTGAGCTCATTGTTCGATTCAGTTCACCTGAATGGACTAAAGACAGCTACTCACACTACGCTGATCACTCTGCATGGTAACCTGATGATAAAGCACTCGCTCTACCAATTTAAATACTGTACTACTTTTAAAGTAACTATTTTCGTTCTCCCACAGAATCAACAATTTTGTGCGCGTTACAAAAAACTTTATTTCCATCTCTTGCTTTATATATTAGACCCAAAAACAAAAATTACTTCTCCGTTCTCTTCAACTACGACTTCTTTTTTCAACCTCTAACTCCATTGTTTTATTTCTTGCTACTATTTTCTTAAGCTATGTAATGAAGTTTCACAACACGTTGCACATTCTTTACGCAGAGTGGTGTTCCTTGTTAAATTAACAAACACTAATTAATATTGTAAGAACAAAGCTTTTCATGGGATTGTAAAAGAATGTAAAAATGACACTTTTATGAGAAGTTTGGAAGGAATCTATCTTTGCCATCATTTTCAGCCTAATACAAACACACTGCCGTAAACATTTACTACACCAATACCAATGAACTTGGTAGAATGAGGACAGAGATAGATTCCGTAGAAACGTCACATGAAAGTAAAATTTTACGTGGTTGAAGCTCGAGAGCATTTTATTAATCAATTAATATTGTATTTATTATTTACACATGCATATATACGTTGTTTACATGTTTAAACTAAAATCCATATTGCAAGATTCTTTTTCTACTAAGGTGACAGGTATTTCTACTCCTGAAGAAGAAGACAAGAAAAAAGATGTAATTTTTGTTTCTCATCATTGCATAACGAAGTAATTACTTCAGTTTTATTTTTGATAATAACTAAAACAATAATTGCCTAGGATTTGTGTTGTGTAATAAATTGTTCCAGTATTATTAATTTTTTAAGAAACAATGAAGTAGCTAGTCTTACTAATACGTTTCAACACATATATTCTACGTTAATAACAAAATTACCAACAATTACAGAACTGTCGCCAACGCTAAAAATTCCTTAAAAACGTAAAAGTGTAATGTGTAATCCATCAACCATGACCAATTGAATTTTTCTACGTCGGCTAGTAAAATTGGAAAGCCACAATTTTTCAGACTAAAATTTTTAGGTGACGTAAATCTTTAATAGCTGTATTATCTGATTATTAAATACCTGGCATTTATTCTTTTAAAATGATTTAAAATATTGTTAAACTAGGTAAACAACTGATTCTGTAATTTTTACAGTTTAACCAGGTCACAGAAATAATTATAAACTTCTAATTATGTTTGATGATAATCTGTTTGTTATTAAGATATTTATCGAGTTCAAAACCTGTATCGGATTTGCGGTTTCAATGCAGTATGAAATCTGATAAATTCCCTCAGTGAAGTTCGACTACTTGTTAATTGCCGCAGTTCTGACAAATAGCCACAGAATTTTCTTTCTCTCTCTCTTTGTGCGTGAAGAATAAATGTGTGTGTCGGAAATTTAAATTAAGTTTGGTGAATGATGGATCTGTTAGTCTCTATTTTTCTGCGTATGGTAACGGCTAAGATATTTTACCACCGTGACTGGGACAAAAATTCTTCAGAGACATTATGACCTATACCGCGTGGCTGCGTTGTGTGAGTAGAATAATATCTCTGATTTGAGACAGTCGCTGACTTAATTTTGAGCCGAGGTCTGCGGATATACTGAAAACCATTGTTGTGATAAGGCGAGGAAACGAAAGATATAAACGTTCTTCTAGTGTCTCACAATTTTTTTTTTTTTTTTTTTTTTTTTTTTTTTTTTTTTTTTTTTTTTTTTGAGCTAACTAATAATATATTGGTTTTTTTAGAAGGAATACTGGGATGAAGAGTTTTTTACTTTCAGACGTGCACAATATAACCTAGAAGAGCAGCATTCCGCTCTGGTTACTGAAATGCTGATGTGAGATCCTTTTCACGTTCTGCATGTATCTTAGATATCTCGAACGAGTACAGAACTCTTTGGAAAACTGTAGAGTGAAATAGATGCCACATACTTTAAGGCAGTTTAGAGCACTCGGCCTCATTCTCTTCGGAGAGCAATAATGATGAAACAGAACTACTTCAATCAAACCATTGCCATTCTCTGACGGTGTCTGTTTACAGCCAATGAATGTGAACACTTTGATTATGTCTTGTCTACTTTAAAATCCAATTTTCTCAACCACTGTTCCGTCTATGGTCCCAGCTGAATATGTCTGAACAGTGCATAATCCTACCTTATAACATTGTGAGGCACCATGGCTGCTCAAAGCTTGTCGTTTGAATGTCTGCAGCAGTAAGGTAGTCTACTCGAAAGAGACACCATGGACTTTGTAAAGCCGCGTTCCCACGACGGAAGGACGGGACGGGACGAATACTCAACAACATGCCATGGGAACATGGCCGCCTCTGCTAGCGGGGACGAGATGCAGCTACCCACTCTGTGTCGGTAAACATCACAGGGGTGCGTAGTGGAGCGCTGTTGCCATCGGTTTGCAGCAGCGGCGGGCACCCCTTCTGTTGCTGTAAAGTGCTCTGTGCCAAATGACACTAGGCAACGTGGTGGGGAGGTGGCGGCGAGGTAAGCTAGGGCTAACCTACGGCGCGCGCTCGTCCCTACACTTCGGCTAATGAGGTCCCGTCTCGTCCCGCCTTCGTTACAAGACGTCGTGGGAACGCGGCTTAAGGACTCCTGGGTGACGACTTCTCCAGTCACTTTTGCTACCACGAGATATTTTTTCGCTATCTTGAGTATCAAATAGAGTGAGTAGGCTAGCTGTCTTAGTTTACGTTTGGGCAACTGGCCGTATAGCCAACTATGGCGGCCTAATTTGAGCCAATATGAAAGAAGTGCCGATGGGAGAGAAAAGTCGTCTTGCTGAGGGGCAAGTAAAGGGAAAGCTGGCAGAGAAGATGTTTAGCGTGAGAGGTGCAACAGTGCTGAAGTGAACAGTATTTTTTAGGGGAGACGAGTTACGAAGCGACTGAGAGAGTTTGTGATGTCCCCCTTCACCAGTCACTGAAAAATAATAATGTAAATAATGTATATATGTAATCATTAAAAAAGGCCACACAGTATAGTAGGATGTTTAGAACCTGGGGTAATTTTGAGTATTTTGACATATTTTATTTATTTTAAGTTGACAATACTACCTACTGGACTAGAAGGTGGTAGAATAAGAATTGTAATGGCGGAGAGAGTGAGTGTATTGGCGCATGGTAGACGTATTTGAACGGTTGTGTAAATCGTCAGTATTGTTATATATCTGATTATATTAGTGCGAAAAACAGTGTATTATTTGGTCTATGTGTGAATAAATTGTAGTTATAGTCAGTAGTAAGGATATGTACGTTCTACTTCAAAATAGGTCACGCGCCCCGCCCCCTGCGGCCGCTTCCTCTATAATTAGGCACCTGGCCGACTGTGCGGCCTGTAATTATCTACCTGGCTGCCGGCGCCGCTTACCGTCATTATCTTTTGTAGGTCACGCGCCACGCCGGCGCCACCGGCCTGTCATTATCTTTGTAGGTCACGCGCCTCTATCTTGGTGTGCAGACCGCTTCCCCCTATAATTAGGCGCCCGGCCGACTGTGCGGCCTCTGGCCTATAATTATCTACCTGGCTCTTTGTAGGTCACGCGCCCCGCCGGTGCCGCTCTCACCGTCATTATCTTTGTAGGTCACGCGCCCCGCCCCTGCAGCCACGCTGGCGCCTCTCACCGTAATTATCTTAGTAGGTCACGCGCCCCGCCCCTGCAGCCACGCTGGCGCCTCTCACCGTAATTATCTTAGTAGGTCACGCGCCCCGCCCCTGCAGCCATTCCGGTGCCTCTCACCGTAATTATCTTAGTAGGTCACGCGCCCCGCCCCTGCAGCCACGCCGGCGCCACCGCCCTGTCATTATCTTGGGGTGCAGGCCTCTATAAAAGAAGCGTCGTAACAGGAACTAAGCCAGTTGTATCTGAACTTACACAGAGACAATGTCTTCGCAAAGCATTGAAGATTTGCCTTCTCTCGATGATGTGAATCTGCAAGGTAATTATTTTTTTTCAAACATTGCCAGTTTCAATTATTTATATTTTATTTATTTAACAAAATTTTTGTAGTCTTTTAAACTATGCTATCTTTTTTTAGATTTACTGTCTGAAGGAGCCACTAGTGATGGAAGTCTGTTGGTTTTCGGTTCCAACGAATGGAATTGGGAATTATTTGATAAATATCTCAGTAAGTTTTTTTTTATTTCATTTAATTAACATAGCGTTTTATCCTATGTTACCATCTAAACTTTTTGTTTTTACAGATACGCCATCTGACGGACTAGAGTTCGGGGGTATACCTACCACTAGTACTTACGATGTACCCATACAAATGAATGGTAAGTCTCACTTTGTTATGTATTAATTGTAATTAGATGTCAGCTTTATAATTTTTCATTTAACATAATTCCATGTACTGTTAAATATTTGATATTGTTGATAAAAATTTTATTTAATTAACATTGTGTTTTATCCTAACTTTTTGTTGTTGTTTTTTTTTTTTTTTTTTTTTTTTTTTTACAGATATGCCATCTGAAGAACTAGAGTTTGAGGGTATACCCACTACTAGTACTTACGATGTACCCAAGCAAATGAATGGTAAGTTATTTATTTCATATATTCCTTGTAATTAGATGTCAGCTTTATTCTGATAGCTTTCTATCGTTTCATGAGTATAATTTTTCATTTAACATAAATCCATGTACTGTTTTAACTTAATATTGAATACTTTTTTTTCATAGATTTACTGCAGTGTGATGAAATTAACGTGCCCAGTAAACGGAGGAGGATTCATTCCATGCAACCAAATGGTAAGTCTCACTTTGCTATTTTTTTTTTTAATTACATTCCATGTAGCTAGGATACCAGCTTTATTCTCATCGGTTTCAGGTCCTTCTGAAGGCATGGATTATACTGATCCACCCAGGGTTTTGCAATTTGCAGAGCCAGCGAGTCATGAGACTTTATCTGGTGCAGGCTTGGAACAGGAATTAGCTGATTGTGAGTATTTTATACTTTATATTTTTGTAATTACCTTTTTTCTTTACATCATGTTTTTTAACCAATGCTTATTTTTATAGATATGGCACAGTATGATGGTATACCTACCACAAATGTTTATGAAACAGGCGATATGCCTCAGTACTTAGGTTCTTGATTTCTAGCGCTGAGATACCAGCACTAAACACTGGCGGCAGATAATGGAGTTACCGAAGTTCTAATAACTGATCTTCAAATCCTTAGCCAGGAGCGTAGCAAGTTTAAGGTCCCATATCTGATCTTCACTCTTTAAGTAGCTGGCAGTCAAACGCGTGAAAAATTACATCACCTTACACTGATTTCAAAATGCCTACAGTCGCAATACAGAAATTCACCGAAGATAGCATCCACTAAGTTCTAGATCATGTTAGATCATTCATGAAATTTTTCGTCAATGCCAGTATACGAGTCTGTTTCGTAGACTAAATGGATCTCGTGTACAACCTCCAAAGGGCACATGTGAATAGTTCTTATCCCGACACATGCGAAAAATGCGGTACAGACCAAAGTTAGTTGGAAAAATGGAAGAATGCATACTTTCTGCAGAAACAGCGGTAACAGATGCATAGCATATTGTCGTATCTAAAAGTTGTCACGAGCCGCATCACTCAAGAACAAGCTAGGAAAGGTGCCAAGCACAAACTTAGAAAGTATATACCTTTTAGGACTTGCAGAATATTGACAACTTATACATGCACACACCAGTGTCAAGGATCATGAAAATATGCTCGGCCTCACAAATATTGACAGATGTTTCGGAATTTCTTGAGTTAACAGTCTGATCCTCATTCTGTTTCTATTTACCGCATACTTTGACAAGGCGTGTTGTGGGCATTCGCCCGGAGTGATTTCAGGAAACTATGGAAAAAATAACTTAAATCTGGATGGGCGCTTCCCGAATGCGATGCCAGAGTGCTATCGCTCGCCCAACAGTCATCGTCAATCCTCTTATGCACCCCACCTCATAAAATCCCGAAATGTTATGAAAACCGCAAAACATAGTGAATACAGGTAAAAATCGCCAAAATTATGTAATATGCGCTCTACGAAAGAAGTTATAGATTGATATGGTTAGAAGATGACTGAGGATGTATCAGTTTCATTAAGAATTCACCATTCCTCAGTTTAGATGTCCTAAATTACTTTATATGGACACAGTTAGCTTGGCAGGTAGAGTTCTATAGTGAAAAGGTTGTCGGTGTTATGAAGGACGATGCGAATTGCACCCTGATTGTGGAGTTTGCTGGGTTACGGGGCAAAAAGTGTGCATTCTGGCTCGAGACCGACCGAACCTGTAACATTTTATTTTTTTTATTTTTGCTGGATACCAGTTAACCAGTGGAGATGCTACATTTTGTGCTTAGGTACATCTCTTGTGGTATAAACTCGTAACCTTTCTCCGGAGCAGAGCCTTCGTGGGTGAATCCTCAAAATTAGACCATACTTTAGGTATGTTTTCAACCAGAGTGAGAAACATCCACTTCATTCATAAATGGTTACAACAGCTATCCATTCACCCACATGCATAGAAAACCCTAATCCATATACCTAGATCAGGATTCAAACCGGTATCCTCCTGAATGAGAGGCCAACACTCTCGGTGAAATTATAGGTGACAAAATTATAAGTGTTTGATTTAAAAGTGACATGTTTTCAGCGTCAGCTAATCGTCTCCACAATTTGAGTAGCTGTATGGTGCAAATTGAAATCGACGTTTCACGAAATACGTCTTATACCCGTTGCGTTTTACAAAATAGTCTTCATGACTGAGGATGTATCAGTTTCATTAAGAATTCACCATTCCTCAGTTTAGATGTCCTAAATTACTTTATATGGACACAGTTAGCTTGGCAGGTAGAGTTCTATAGTGAAAAGGTTGTCGGTGTTATGAAGGACGATGCGAATTACATCCTGATTGTGGAGTTTGCTGGGTTACGGGGCAAAAAGTGTGCATTATGGCTCGAGACCGACCGAACCTGTAACATTTTTATTTTTTTTATTTTTGCTGGATACCAGTTAACCAGTGGAGATGCTACATTTTGTGCTTAGGTACATCTCTTGTGGTATAAACTCGTAACCTTTCTCCGGAGCAGAGCCTTCGTGGGTGAATCCTCAAAATTAGACCATACTTTAGGTATGTTTTCAACCAGAGTGAGAAACATCTACTTCATTCATAAATGGTTACAACAGCTATCCATTCACCCACATGCATAGAAAACCCTAATCCACATACCTAGATCAGGATTCAAACTGGTATCCTCCTGAATGAGAGGCCAACACTCTCGGTGAAATTATAGGTGACAAAATTATAAGTGTTTGATTTAAAAGTGACATGTTTTCAGCGTCAGCTAATCGTCTCCACAATTTGAGTAGCTGTATGGTGCAAATTGAAATCGACGTTTCACGAAATACGTCTTATACCCGTTGCGTTTTACAAAATAGTCTTCATTTATAATGACAGCCTATATACCTCGTGTTGCTAAGTTCCGCTTCACGCACGTTTAAACTAGCATTAGAGGCCATATTGGTGAACTATGGGACAAGCGGTCTTCCACAAACAAGATTTCACAGGATTACACCCACCACCACTCGCCCCGAAAAAGTCCTTTATCAAGTTATTTTTCATGAGTCCTTCATCACTTACTAGTCTTAAGACCCAATCGTAATAGACACCAACACTCGATAAGACATAAATTTTTTCCGGATATAAGTACTAAGTATGTGCCACTCTCCATGAATATTATTAAAAGTGTGAAAATGTGCAAAATAGATAAAAAAAAATAATCAAAACTGACCAGTCAGAGAAATAGAACAAAGTATCGAGCATTACAGGGAGCAAGAGAGAAGCATAATTTCGTGAAAAATATACAGTTTCAGTAAGAAGAATGAAAATCCTATAACTTACCTTAAATTTCATAAAAATCGGTAAAAATGATTAAAATACCCTGCACGGCCACCTCCACCACACACATCACATTACCGTCAGGGCAGTGCAAACGATGAAAACTACAGATGTTATCGATCAAAGGGCCAAAGGTTAGGAAAACTATATGATGAGTATTCACAACGCATACAATCTTCCAATCATGATAGGGTGAGCAAAGGATGAAAGCAAAATATGTGTGCATCACAGAACTCAATGAATTCGATCAAAGGTGCTGACATAACGTATCAGCCACACAAGTCATTACAAAAACCACTATCATGAAGGTGGGATAAGTTAGCGTAAGTTCAGGTTAATTCCTATTTTTCATAAATTGGGAGTGCATGTGACGTGATAACCTTATATAATGAGGGTGGGATGCACTAGAAGTTAACACGTAAGCTAAGACATAACATCCTGGGCCTGCCTTACGAAGGAATGACGTGCGATAAGTTAGTGCAAGCTCAGGTTAACCCTTATTTTTTCATAAACTCAGAGCGCGTGTGATAGGAAATAACGGTAAGGAGGGTGCGATGAACTAGAGGTTAACCCCAGTTTTTGGGTTATGAAACAATGACACCCTTGCACTAATTGAGGTTAACCCCAGTTTTGGGCTAAGAACCAAGAAACCCATACAGTAATTGAGGTTATTGTAGATAATTTAGGTTAGGCGGGCCAGCATGTTACGTGTTAGCTTAGGTTAACGCGCTCGCGCCGTTAACCTAAGCTAACACAATGTAACATGCTGAGCTTGCCTAACCTCAATTATCTACAATAACCTCAATTACTGTATGGGTTTCTTGGTTCTTAGCCCAAAACTGGGGTTAACCTCAATTAGTGCAAGGGTGTCATGGTTTCATAACCCAAAAAACTGGGGTTAACCTCTAGTTCATCGCACCCTCCTTACCGTTATTTCCTATCACACGCGCTCTGAGTTTATGAAAAAATAAGGGTTAACCTGAGCTTGCACTAACTTATCGCACGTCATTCCTTCGTAAGGCAGGCCCAGGATGTTATGTCTTAGCTTACGTGTTAACTTCTAGTGCATCCCACCCTCATTATATAAGGTTATCACGTCACATGCACTCCCAATTTATGAAAAATAGGAATTAACCTGAACTTACGCTAACTTATCCCACCTTCATGATAGTGGTTTTTGTAATGACTTGTGTGGCTGATACGTTATGTCAGCACCTTTGATCGAATTCATTGAGTTCTGTGATGCACACATATTTTGCTTTCATCCTTTGCTCACCCTATCATGATTGGAAGATTGTATGCGTTGTGAATACTCATCATATAGTTTTCCTAACCTTTGGCCCTTTGATCGATAACATCTGTAGTTTTCATCGTTTGCACTGCCCTGACGGTAATGTGATGTGTGTGGTGGAGGTGGCCGTGCAGGGTATTTTAATCATTTTTACCGATTTTTATGAAATTTAAGGTAAGTTATAGGATTTTCATTCTTCTTACTGAAACTGTATATTTTTCACGAAATTATGCTTCTCTCTTGCTCCCTGTAATGCTCGATACTTTGTTCTATTTCTCTGACTGGCCAGTTTTGATTATTTTTTTATCTATTTTGCACATTTTCACACTTTTAATAATATTCATGGAGAGTGGCACATACTTAGTACTTATATCCGGAAAAAATTTATGTCTTATCGAGTGTTGGTGTCTATTACGATTGGGTCTTAAGACTAGTAAGTGATGAAGGACTCATGAAAAATAACTTGATAAAGGACTTTTTCGGGGCGAGTGGTGGTGGGTGTAATCCTGTGAAATCTTGTTTGTGGAAGACCGCTTGTCCCATAGTTCACCAATATGGCCTCTAATGCTAGTTTAAACGTGCGTGAAGCGGAACTTAGCAACACGAGGTATATAGGCTGTCATTATAAATGAAGACTATTTTGTAAAACGCAACGGGTATAAGACGTATTTCGTGAAACGTCGATTTCAATTTGCACCATACAGCTACTCAAATTGTGGAGACGATTAGCTGACGCTGAAAACATGTCACTTTTAAATCAAACACTTATAATTTTGTCACCTATAATTTCACCGAGAGTGTTGGCCTCTCATTCAGGAGGATACCAGTTTGAATCCTGATCTAGGTATGTGGATTAGGGTTTTCTATGCATGTGGGTGAATGGATAGCTGTTGTAACCATTTATGAATGAAGTAGATGTTTCTCACTCTGGTTGAAAACATACCTAAAGTATGGTCTAATTTTTGAGGATTCACCCACGAAGGCTCTGCTCCGGAGAAAGGTTACGAGTTTATACCACAAGAGATGTACCTAAGCACAAAATGTAGCATCTCCACTGGTTAACTGGTATCCAGCAAAAATAAAAAAAAAATAAAAATGTTACAGGTTCGGTCGGTCTCGAGCCATAATGCACACTTTTTGCCCCGTAACCCAGCAAACTCCACAATCAGGATGTAATTCGCATCGTCCTTCATAACACCGACAACCTTTTCACTATAGAACTCTACCTGCCAAGCTAACTGTGTCCATATAAAGTAATTTAGGACATCTAAACTGAGGAATGGTGAATTCTTAATGAAACTGATACATCCTCAGTCATGAAGACTATTTTGTAAAACGCAACGGGTATAAGACGTATTTCGTGAAACGTCGATTTCAATTTGCACCATACAGCTACTCAAATTGTGGAGACGATTAGCTGACGCTGAAAACATGTCACTTTTAAATCAAACACTTATAATTTTGTCACCTATAATTTCACCGAGAGTGTTGGCCTCTCATTCAGGAGGATACCGGTTTGAATCCTGATCTAGGTATATGGATTAGGGTTTTCTATGCATGTGGGTGAATGGATAGCTGTTGTAACCATTTATGAATGAAGTGGATGTTTCTCACTCTGGTTGAAAACATACCTAAAGTATGGTCTAATTTTGAGGATTCACCCACGAAGGCTCTGCTCCGGAGAAAGGTTACGAGTTTATACCACAAGAGATGTACCTAAGCACAAAATGTAGCATCTCCACTGGTTAACTGGTATCCAGCAAAAATAAAAAAATAAAATGTTACAGGTTCGGTCGGTCTCGAGCCAGAATGCACACTTTTTGCCCCGTAACCCAGCAAACTCCACAATCAGGGTGCAATTCGCATCGTCCTTCATAACACCGACAACCTTTTCACTATAGAACTCTACCTGCCAAGCTAACTGTGTCCATATAAAGTAATTTAGGACATCTAAACTGAGGAATGGTGAATTCTTAATGAAACTGATACATCCTCAGTCATCTTCTAACCATATCAATCTATAACTTCTTTCGTAGAGCGCATATTACATAATTTTGGCGATTTTTACCTGTATTCACTATGTTTTGCGGTTTTCATAACATTTCGGGATTTTATGAGGTGGGGTGCATAAGAGGATTGACGATGACTGTTGGGCGAGCGATAGCACTCTGGCATCGCATTCGGGAAGCGCCCATCCAGATTTAAGTTATTTTTTCCATAGTTTCCTGAAATCACTCCGGGCGAATGCCCACAACACGCCTTGTCAAAGTATGCGGTAAATAGAAACAGAATGAGGATCAGACTGTTAACTCAAGAAATTCCGAAACATCTGTCAATATTTGTGAGGCCGAGCATATTTTCATGATCCTTGACACTGGTGTGTGCATGTATAAGTTGTCAATATTCTGCAAGTCCTAAAAGGTATATACTTTCTAAGTTTGTGCTTGGCACCTTTCCTAGCTTGTTCTTGAGTGGTTCAGTTCGTGACAACTTTTAGATACGACAATATGCTATGCATCTGTTACCGCTGTTTCTGCAGAAAGTATGCATTCTTCCATTTTTCCAACTAACTTTGGTCTGTACCGCATTTTTCGCATGTGTCGGGATAAGAACTATTCACATGTGCCCTTTGGAGGTTGTACACGAGATCCATTTAGTCTACGAAACAGACTCGTATACTGGCACTGACGAAAAATTTCATGAATGATCTAACATGATCTAGAACTTAGTGGATGCTATCTTCGGTGAATTTCTGTATTGCGACTGTAGGCATTTTGAAATCAGTGTAAGGTGATGTAATTTTTCACGCGTTTGACTGCCAGCTACTTAAAGAGTGAAGATCAGATATGGGACCTTAAACTTGCTACGCTCCTGGCTAAGGATTTGAAGATCAGTTATTAGAACTCGGTAACTCCATTATCTGCCGCCAGTGTTTAGTGCTGGTATCTCAGCGCTAGAAATCAAGAACCTAAGTACTGAGGCATATCGCCTGTTTCATAAAATTTGTGGTAGGTATACCATCATACTGTGCCATATCTATAAAAAATAAGCATTGGTTAAAAAACATGATGTAAAAAAGGTAATTACAAAAATATAAAGTATAAAATACTCACAATCAGCTAATTCCTGTTCCAAGCCTGCACCAGATAAAGTCTCATGACTCGCTGGCTCTGCAAATTGCAAAACCCTGGGTGGATCAGAAGGACCTGAAACCGATGAGAATAAAGCTGGTATCCTAGCTACATGGAATGTAATAAAAAAAAAAAATAGCAAAGTGAGACTTACCATTTGGTTGCATGGAATGAATCCTCCTCCGTTTACTGGGCACGTTAATTTCATCACACTGCAGTAAATCTATGAAAAAAAAAGTATTCAATATTAAGTTAAAACAGTACATGGATTTATGTTAAATGAAAAATTATACTCATGAAACGATAGAAAGCTATCAGAATAAAGCTGACATCTAATTACAAGGAATATATGAAATAAATAACTTACCATTCATTTGCATGGGTACATCGTAAGTACTAGTAGTGGGTATACCCTCAAACTCTAGTTCTTCAGATGGCATATCTGTAAAAAAAAAAAAAAAAAAAAAACCAACAAAAAGTTAGGATAAAACACAATGTTAATTAAATAAAATTTTTATCAACAATATCAAATATTTAACAGTACATGGAATTATGTTAAATGAAAAATTATAAAGCTGACATCTAATTACAATTAATACATAACAAAGTGAGACTTACCATTCATTTGTATGGGTACATCGTAAGTACTAGTGGTAGGTATACCCCCGAACTCTAGTCCGTCAGATGGCGTATCTGTAAAAACAAAAAGTTTAGATGGTAACATAGGATAAAACGCTATGTTAATTAAATGAAATAAAAAAAAAACTTACTGAGATATTTATCAAATAATTCCCAATTCCATTCGTTGGAACCGAAAACCAACAGACTTCCATCACTAGTGGCTCCTTCAGACAGTAAATCTAAAAAAGATAGCATAGTTTAAAAGACTACAAAAATTTTGTTAAATAAATAAAATATAAATAATTGAAACTGGCAATGTTTGAAAAAAAAATAATTACCTTGCAGATTCACATCATCGAGAGAAGGCAAATCTTCAATGCTTTGCGAAGACATTGTCTCTGTGTAAGTTCAGATACAACTGGCTTAGTTCCTGTTACGACGCTTCTTTTATAGAGGCCTGCACCCCAAGATAATGACAGGGCGGTGGCGCCGGCGTGGCTGCAGGGGCGGGGCGCGTGACCTACTAAGATAATTACGGTGAGAGGCACCGGAATGGCTGCAGGGGGCGGGGCGCGTGACCTACTAAGATAATTACGGTGAGAGGCGCCAGCGTGGCTGCAGGGGCGGGGCGCGTGACCTACTAAGATAATTACGGTGAGAGGCGCCAGCGTGGCTGCAGGGGCGGGGCGCGTGACCTACAAAGATAATGACGGTGAGAGGCACCGGCGGGGCGCGTGACCTACAAAGAGCCAGGTAGATAATTATAGGCCAGAGGCCGCACAGTCGGCCGGGCGCCTAATTATAGGGGGAAGCGGTCTGCACACCAAGATAGAGGCGCGTGACCTACAAAGATAATGACAGGCCGGTGGCGCCGGCGTGGCGCGTGACCTACAAAAGATAATGACGGTAAGCGGCGCCGGCAGCCAGGTAGATAATTACAGGCCGCACAGTCGGCCAGGTGCCTAATTATAGAGGAAGCGGCCGCAGGGGGCGGGGCGCGTGACCTATTTTGAAGTAGAACGTACATATCCTTACTACTATAGTCGTATTGGTCGATGGCCGTGGGTTCAGAGAGAGCCAAATACTCTGTATTATTAAAGTTATTCTATTACATCTAGAAGCGAGTCGGTAGCGCAAAACGAGCGAGACGTCATTCTTGGGACATATGTCGTCCTCAACGGGATACCATTGCTTGACAGGATTAATTAAGAAAGCCTCGAAAGATGTACGTTTCGGAAGATATTATAAACTGTGATACTCTCACCGTTGTTGACCGGAGAAATAGAACCTGAAAAAAACTGTTAGCTGCGAGAGCTCACAGCTTTAGCTCAAAGCGAATACTGTATTCGGTGTACGAGCACTGTCCCTGTTCTCTGTTATATTTCACATCCAGCTTTAAGATCATCAGAAGCCCTCCAAAGGGCATAGCAGGAGCATTGCAAGGGATTCGTTCCTAGTAATACTCCTGAAGGGTCAGCAGTGGACGAAAGCGTGACCTTATCACGTGTATGGCACTGGTGTCGTGTACAGTGGAAAAAGAGAATGAAAGAATATAAAAAGTTAATGAGGCTTTCTGAACCACGTGTAACATTTCGTATCACCAACGATCTGAGATAACAATGCCAAGTTCATTTGCTACAGAAATACTTTGTTTTACGAGCATACGTACGTTACGTACTGCTTAACAACACGACAGCATTGGTGTAATGATTTATAATATCTGGAATAATCACTAAGATAGAGAAAAGATATATTTAAAAACTTTCAACTCTGCATTTCTTATCGTTACCACTCAACATTTCAGTGTATTAACGGTTTTCGGGTGACACGTAACAACCATAATTTAAAACTGGAAGAAAATGTATTCGTTTGAAGAAGCAGTTAGACAAAAATTACGATAAGAGAGTTTTGAAATATATTTCTATTCCAGAATTAAGAGTCGTAATTATTAAATTCACTCATCACTAATTAGGTTCTTATTACAGTGATCTCCTGTGATAAATAATGAAGTAGAAATTTTATACCAATATTGAAACTTCCGTCAGTTTGTTCCACGTCTTTCCCCAGAGATACGTATTTTCAACAAAGTCTGAATACATCATTGTCATTTGTTCAAAAAACGGTCATTTATTCAGGGAATCATAACTTCGAAGTGTAAGTCTGAAATCACATGCTTCAGAATTTCTGACAAGAATTACAGAATAATAGAAAGAACTGTAGAAGATCAGTTGTGTTTTTTGGGGGGGGGGGGGGGAACGTGACACCAGAAAAGCAATTCTCCAATATTAATACTTGAAGGGCGGATAATGAAAACAAAGATACTTTTATGGAATTTATTGATTTAGAAAAAGCTTTTGATAATGTTATGTGGGACAAGAGTTAAATACTTCGACAGTTTCGGTGACTTACCTACAGCACAGAGAAGATTTTAAATAAATAAAACTTACTGACAAAGTTTTTAAAATTTTAATAGCGTAATGCATAAAATATCGACACAGAACAATACTTCATAATCTATATAAGAATCAAGTGGCTATAATAAAAGTAGAGAATCATGAGAGACATGCTTCAGTTAGAAAGTATGTAAGACAAGGTTGTAGTCTATCCCCATTAATATTCAACTTCATGTAAGGGCAGCAATAAGGAAACAAAAGAAAAATTTGAATGTGGCATAAGTGTTCAACGAGAAAAAATTAATATGCTATGAATCGCTGATGACACTGTCCTGTTAGAAGTAGGCCTACATATTGAGAATTTACTGAATGGCAATGAAGGAACGTTTCGGACCAAGAACAATCCGAAGTTAGAGGGAGCGATGAAATGTAGCATAAGTGATACCAATAATAGCAGTTTAAAAATAAAAATAGAATTGGAGGTGATAGGAGAAGTAATAGAAGTCTGCTACCTAGGAAATAAAATTACAACTGAAGGGCGAAACAGAAGTGATATTAAAAGCAGAATATTATTAGAAAAAGGTGTCTTCATGAAAAAAAAAATCTTTTAGTTTCGAGTATCAATATCGTACTAGAAAGTCTAAAACTAAAATTTGATTATTTGAAATTTGCTGCTGTAGAAGGATGCTGGAAATTAAGTGGGCAGATAAACTACGAAATGAACTTGTTTTGAAAATGGTGGGTGAGGAAAGAAGCTTGTGGAAGAGTCGTATAGAAAGAAGAGACAGGCTGGTGAGTCACATTTTCAGACATGCAGGACTGATTAATTTGTTAGTGGAAGGAACTGTCGAATTTAGGAACTGTAAATGAAGACTTAATTAGAATATATGAAGCAGATAATTGAGGACGTGGTTTGTAAGGGGTATGTAGAAATGAATAGCGTAAAATAGGAAGAGATGGAGGATTGCATCAAACCAGTCGAGAGACTGATGACAGCAAAAGAAATCATTCCGTAGGGGAGACTGGGTACGGTTGTGCCAGGTTACGGTGGTGACAGTCGTCATATTAGCCCAACTATAAGGAATACCGGAATCGGGAGGGGGTAGAGAGGAGCGGCGTGTCTGAAAGAATGTGTTTAACAGTATCGCGTCAGCCATCGCGTGACATTAACAATCGAAGAGGCCTACATTACTTTTTAACAGTCAAAAGTAAGTGTTTTTTATCAGATTTCTTTTAATAATTGTTGTTGTATGTGTACAGATAGAGTAATGAGTGTTTTTCCTCGTTATAAGTTAAACATTAGTAGTTAAATAGCAGTGATTACTTTGCACGTAGTTTATTTTTTATTGTCATGGCGACAATTGTTTTGCGAAGGAGTGCTTTGGGTACGGTTGTGACATATTTTCTGGGTACGGTTGTGACAGGTAATTTTTTGTTTTTGATGCCGAGAAAACGTTTGAGGAAGATCGACAGTTGTACGAGGCACATTAGTCACGTTTAAATTTGCAGCAAATGCCTTGGGAAATACTATCTCTCCTTTACTTATTTTTCCAAGGGTTAGTTATCACTTTCGTTTTGTTAGCGACGGGCCGGTAGGATCGACTGGGATGGCAAATCCCTTACGCTGGATGCAAGGTGCATTGTTCCTAGGATTTCTCGACCATTTTAAGAAATTTTAAAATGCTTCTCCAACGCATTGATGCTTGCTAGTGCTGGATAACCATTCCTCGCATATCCACATTAATACATTGGAATTTTGTAAAGAAAATGGAATCACTTTGCTTTCGTTTCCTCCACACTGCTCGTACAACCTGCAGCCCTTGGATCGACCTGTCTTCGGACCCTTAATAAAATCTGTAAATACTACTTGCGATGGATAGATGCGGAGTCACAATGACAATCTATGATATACCAGATATTATCAAAATGATCTATATCAAGACTTTTATAATAACTATTGGTGCTAAACTGTCTTATTAGTTATAAGCGATTAAGGTGTTCCCAGATTAATTTCTATTGTTACGTAAAAATTCATTTTTTCCAGAAGAAGATTATGTTACATTATGTTTGATATTATTTGAAATAAAAGTGATATTAGACCATTTTGTTGTATTTTTGAACCTGTCACTACGACATCAAGCACTGTCACAACCGCCCCTGGGGTGTGGTCGGTTGTGACATTTTTTCTTTTTTTTTTTCTAATTTGTTGCTGTGACTTAACCACGATACCTAGGGGCAAAACTTTAGTGTTTATGCGTAGGTAAATGTACATTTTAGTATAAAAATCATCATTCTTCAGGTAACAGGAATACTAAGAAAATTATGAGTGATCAAATGAAAATTGTCACAACCGTACCCAGTCTCCCCTACTCTCCGCAGTTCCAGTTACATTTGTGTACACCAACTGTTGTCTCTAAGCAATGTTATTATTATATCTCATGTTCACGACCAAAACTGAAACTCTTAATTTTTTATGCTATTGAGAAAAACGTTCTGGCAATTTGCCGTCGGGGAAAGCATTTTTTTTAATATACGAGGAGTTATAACTTGGCATAAGAGAATGACAGAGTACGCGTTTATGGTGCTACTATTGGTTTTAACTACACTTTTATATCACTCTGATGGACTGATATTAAACTTTTTTCTGGAGTGAATACAGAACTGATAACGTTTGAATGTAAACCTTCCTTAACGTCATGTTCGCTATAGAAGAAGCAGCGGATATGACATTACTAAATGTGGGAGGAAAAGGAGATACAGAGATAGCTAACTAATTATCAGCAGGAAATAACCAAAAGTGAACGTCTGGAAAACTATAGTCCATCTTATTACTCGAGCAGCTACAAATGTGAGTTCAACAATCACTATGTGGATAGAAACCATAGTGTATCTGTGTCTCTGCTAGCAAGAAAGTTTCCTTTAATCCCCTTTGCCATCTGGAAATGGAAAGCACCAACTGGTCCCTCTTCTGGAAAAGATGATATTTACAACTAATCTAATGCACGATACATAAGACTACTTTCGTTTTATGTCTGTATTTGCAAATATATCTTTTATTTATTTATTTTTGGTTGTGTATGTACAATTTGCATTCAAATCTGCTAAATAGTGAGGTTATCTATTTTAGTGTTTAATATATCTATGAAAATTTTTAAATTCCTTTAAAATCAACAGAAATACTGCAAATTTTGCGAGGCGAAATTGTACGGTCAAATTCTTATTTCAGGCAGATAAACTCACGTAATCTAGAGTTTTGGCCGTAAATCCTCTGTAATGAGACTCACTATAAATTCTACAGATATTGATTGACCCCTTAATGTAAAATACCGGCAAAGTTCGTATTTAAGCCAGATCAAACTCTCCAGTAAAAACTATTATTTTTGTAGCGTTTAGACTCTGCTAATTGTATATTTGGCTTTAAAAGACGTTAGTGTGTCTAAAAATGATCAAAGTAAAGAAATAGATCAGATCATGTGGCGCAAAAATGACCTGTCACCATAAAAATTAGTTTTTTTGGTCTCTAAAAACACATTTCTTTCTTTTTTATGTCACTTTTACAATCAGTATATTATATTTTTGGTTTTAATTTACTTTGAGAGGTCCAACAATCTTCAAACTCAAAAAAAAAAATCGACCATTTGATGCATTCACGGCCAGTGACGCTAAAAACTCGTTATTTTTTGTCGGTTAAAATGCCCTAACTTGTTTGTTGCTAAAGTGTTGAATAATTCTGCCAAAGGTGATGATGTGTTTATTTCACGCAAAATCTACCGCACATCTGAAAAAGATGGTGACCTCCATTGTTCCTGGCATGTTCGCATTTGTCATGACAACTATACAGTTAATAAGGTCAGTTTAAGTTCAATATGCTCTATCCCCCCTCCCTGCCTTTACCCAACACGCTAAGGGGAAACTTACCGAAGCGTTGCCTAGTGACAGCGCTTAGCTCTGAGAGGGCGGTGAGGTGAGTAGCAGAGCTAAAGAAACATCACCTTGAGCCGCCAGCTGATGTCGAACAAAGTATAGATCATATAAGATTTTGTTGTTTTCGCAGCAGTCATATTAATATAATATAATTTGCTAGCGGGATTAATGCTACGACGAAACACTCCTGCTTCTTTTTCCCGACGTTTCGACCTGGGCTTAGGTCTTCATCAGGGGCCATCTGCTGAATCTGCTACAGATGTGATCTGCTGGAGACCGCCGTTGAAATATTCAAACAGCCTAACAACCTAAACATGGATGGTGGTTATGGTCTTAGCCACGCTTGGAAATGTGTTTTAGATAAATAATTAACTCTGGACTCACAGACATTAAATCGTAAAAAGCATTTCGCTAGATAATCGATATTGTTAAAAAAAAAATCTACAATACAACGCCAGGCTCCAGCAGATCACAATCTGTAGCAGAATCGGCAGACTGTCCCTGATGAAGACCTAAGCCCTGGTTGAAACGTTGGGAAGAAGAAGTAGGAGTATTTCAACGCAGCACTAATCCCGCAAGCAAATTATATTATACTAGCCTCGTACCCGCGACTTCGTACGAGTGGATTAAGATTTTTGTGCCAGAATTAAATATAAAAAGTTGTTGATAACGAAGGATTGGTCCCAAACAATATCGAGTCGGCATAATATGACAGGAACGCTATAACTATATCATTCTACAGTCGAACCTGCCTCTTCAAGAGAATCAATTTCCAACATATTTCTGTCACTATTCGATAAGATTTCAAAATTTCGTGACTACAACTGTTAATCATACTGGAAAAAATATCCTGTGCCCTTCATACAGCTTTCCTTATAAAATTCCATCACAACGATATAGCCATATAGTCGTCAAAACGTAACAAAAAGACAGAGACTTACTTCCATATTTATATTAGTATTACTGTGGTTCACACTCACACACTGACTGCGAACAACACCTGAGGGATCATTATAACGTAAAAAAGTGTACACCTACAAAATTGCAAGACTACCTACGATTTGCCTCGCATTGCACCCCTAACTTTATAATATCTACGGTTTAACATTCAATCCAAATAACCTACGGTCCAGGCCTGACTCTTACGATGAAAAACAATTTTAAAAAATCTTGGCCTCCACGGAGATTTGAACCGGAGACCACTGAGCTGCCAGTTCACTACACGGAAACACGGTCTGGAGACGTCCACATCCAACGTGTCTGTCTATCGCCGTATTTCGAAGTTATGACACAACATGTGTTATTTATACAGATAATTTTTCAACCAAATGTAGTCAGTATTTTTCTCCTTGTTTCAAAGGATAAGTGTGCAAAGTTTCATCGAGATCGGATGAAAACTGTGGATTTGTATGAAGAACAAAAAAAACCAACAAACAAACAAACATACATTCATCTTTATATATAAAGATTAAAGTATAGATCACTTCCGAAAGGCAGACCTTTTACAATGTAATTGTTCACCTGCTTGAATTTTTCTGCCAACTGGAAACTATTCTAGACCCATGACGTTCCCACACATACAGTCACTGCTTTACACCTAGTTACAAATACGCAAATACACCGTAACGATTCTGGAAATTGACCTGTACTACCGAGCATAGAAACTCTTTCAAACTAGGTATGTACATATTTTGTAATGCAGCTTTTATGTTCCTGGGATATAGTCTGGCTTACTTCATCCTAGGTTTGGATAAGACGTCTGTGTTAAGATGTCTGGCTGGGGATTGAAACTGGTTGGAATCCGTGTTTCGGCTGGGATTTTTGTAGGCCCTTAACCCGACCTTCACATCTGGCACATCATGCTGTGTATTGTGAAGTAAACCAGAACGATTTCGTGGATCCAATTACACGTTAAGCTGTAAGTCTCCTGTGCCCGGTAGGACTACCGGGTTAAGTTAAGGCAGCTGTGATAGGGCGAAATGCTCAGCGAATAAGAACCCTGTCGCTAGGTCATTACGATCACACGGAATTATTATTATAGGTTTGGATAGTGGTCATTACATAAATTGAACCCAAAGTATCAGTCTGCTATATTTATCATCAATTTTCACTGATGGTTTTGCGACCAATGAGGTAGTTAATTTAGCATTACGCGGAGTAACATTCGTTGGGTACTTTGCAGACATAATCTGTTTAAGCTCTGCAGCAACAGAGTATTTGGGGAAATATTAATTTTTGGCAATCGAGTCTACCTCCTGCAATTTTTTCCGTGTAATAATTCAAATATGATCAGAGTATTTTGAATCAAATTTGACGTACTTTTCTGTGACCAAACGGTAAATGATAGAAATAACCATATTGATTACCATATTATGTACGTTATTTGAAGTGTATCTACTATCATTTTTGTACAAATATTTTAAAACAAAGATTAACAAACTTTTTAATATGAATTTTCGATAAAAAAATCTAGTCAGATAAAGTACGGTCATACCAACACACTATTGCATATTATACATAAGTTTCCCACTCATCGGTACTCTGATGAAGTTTTATTTATGACTCCGTTGTGTAACACGAACACGCGGAAATATGTAATCTCCAGGGAAATAGCTAGTTTGCTTTGCTAGTTATCACTTGGTGGATCTCTTTCGCAGTGGAAAGTGATGGCCCACTTGTTGATGGTTCATTAATTATGTGACCAAGCGCGGTATTTTGTCCCTGAGAATAATATACAAGCAAATAATCTTGCGCGAACAAAGCACGCTGCCTTATCTCTGGAGGAACCGAGCCTGTTGTAATTCTCCCACAACACAGCAAATAACAGCAACAGCTAAAATTAACTGCTCCACAGTCTAGTGTGTAATATCTGCTGCGTGACTCCAATGTTCTCTAAATACGCGTATTTAGAAGGCCATGCTACGGTATTCATAGCTATAGGATATATTTTCATCTATATACATCGCAATAGTTGTTAATCCTTGTGCTATGACACTGGTTCCAATTTTTTCTGACAAAGCATCTGCCGAAGGTAAAAGCTAATTCCTAAGAATCCCTCATAGTTTGTTCTTAAAGCATAAATGTCATTTAAACAGTGTGAAACAAACAGAACTTACTGAAATAATCACATACACTGAACTCCATTGGTAGGTACGAGTAATAATACATAACTTTTGCTGATCAAGGTAAAACTATCAGGGATGACAGAGAAGGGAAAATGTATTAGTTTGAGATAGTAAAACGGCTGAGTCGCTACTGATAAGATGAAATTATTTTTCTCATACCTGTGAAAATGTGTGACCTAGTACTCTGACCTCGAGATGGGACAAAGATCAACAAAACTTTACAGAAAGAAACGACTCATCTATCTTTACTTTATATACAACTATAAAGCGTTTACTTTCGATACCATAATTATCATTACTTAGTTTTGCTTTAATATGACTTCTTGGTCTTTTCCATCCCGGACGACTACATCTTACGTCTCCTTTTAAACTTAGATGATTTATGATGTTTCAGTTTCCAAAAACTCCTAGTTTTTTCCTCTTATAATGTCTGAAATAAAATGGTTATTTTACATTGTCTTTTTTTATTTTTTTAATCTTTTACTTTCAATTTATTACGTTTACTTTCAATCGATTACGTTTACTTCAATAAATTCTTAATCTAAAAACAACTTTTACTGCACAACTTTTTACAATTAATCACAAACTAATTAAATCTTCAACTTATGTGTGACTTATTCGTCCGCCGCTGAAATACACTTTATGCAATTCAAATGATTTTTCCGTTACAAAACAGGTAATTGTTTTATAATTTGTGTAGCTTTCTCCAAGGTGTCCCCGTATTCATACGCCATCTTAGATTTTCTCTTCTCCGTAATTATTCCTTTTCCTTGACTCTAAATGGACCAGTTACTCCCTGCTTTCAGAGGTATTTAAAAACAGGATTAGTGTTTTACATTTACGTTTAGTGATACAAATAAATAAATACATTATTTTATAGTTATAATTATGAACACATGGCCACCTGTTATTTGCGTTGCATTCGTAGAGTTTACTTTCCCAGCACTTCATGATGTCGCCTACATGTTAGTGTTCTCGCCCATCACTATGTTATATCACCTCAATCGATGAAAATAACATTTACTTGTAACCCACGATTCAGGGTTTCTGGACCGGTCTTCCTTATCATATATTTGCTCTTCTCCATCATCCATAAATATCTGTACCACCATCACATAAACATCCTGTAGGAAATGAAACTCGTGAATGACCTTCACAAAGCACTGAGTGAAAGGCGAAATCATACAAATATTTTCGCGTCATACTTGATTTGCATCCTACAGCAAGAGGCGTATAAGGCCTGGTTGCGGAAGCAAAACTGCCAGACCCTTTCCTCTGTCTGTATGTCTTATGTACACTCTTTGGCAAAAAAAAAAAAAAAAGACTGTGGACGCCTGAGACGAAGTCCCTTATTTCGCACAATGTGGCATCATTGCGGGTATTCAACTCAGCGCCATCTGTTATTCATTTCCTTAAGTCAATGCCTGGAACAAACTCTCCAGTGATGCCACATAGTGCAAAATAATAAACTTAGTCTCAGGCAACCAAAGTCAATTTTTTTGCCAAAGAGTGTACGTAGAGGACTTAGATGAGGTCAGCTAAGTGCAGTGTGTTATGCAAATTAAGGGGAAGGAAGGAAGAGGCTAAACCATGTTTCAACCCATTTGGGTCTACTCTTCCGAAAGAGAGCAGGTGTCCATCAAGTTTTAAAACCGCTTGCAATGGATGAATCATCAGCAGTTCCTTATTCCCCAAACTCCATTCACATTGCGAAGACGTTTGGTGTTCAACACAAGACTTTGCACACAACCTGGCGCTTAGGAGCTATTCACCACTATCTCTCCTAACCTGCTCGTGGAGTACCGAATGATGAAATTTCCTACTACCATCGGATCTCGAACCTTGTTACTCCGTGTTCAGCTCTAGATACCGTCATACTGTATCAGTAATCTCATCCAACACGACTAGAAAACAACCATCAAAAACATTTAAAACGGACTGTTGACATATTTGTGTGTTTATTAGGACGAACTGTGAGTAACGATAAATTCTGTCTAATTAAGATTTCTTCAGATACGTACCGTCTCATGAAATGATGGATCAGTTCGTACGGTGCTGACCTGTTATTAATACCTAAACCAGAATTTAATGTTTTTTTGGTATTCTTAAGACTGAAAATTCTTTTAATAATATTTTCCAGTTGCTGCATGTATGGGAAGGCCGGGCAAAGTGGCCAGGCTAAGGTTTTACGATGTTTTAAGGTAACTCACAATATACCTAAAGGCATCAAAATCAGTGGTTACAAAGGTCATCTATCCTAGTACATACCAGAACTTTTTAGTTAACATTGCATTAAGGTTAGTATCAAAAATAACCAATGGTTGTACTTGGCTTCAAAATCGTAAATGAGTGATTAAAAACGCTATAAATTTGCAAAACTGGGTACTTAATTTTTTATATAGTCATATAACTTGTAAATAATAGAAATTATAACGAACAAAAGGCACTATAATTGCAATTTTCGCAAACGGAGGAATAACTGTTTCGTTCAACTCAGTCACAGAGTTCGTGATCCCAAATCTAACACATTTGGCACTGGATCCATCGTTCTTGTGATATTGAGCTGAAAAACTTCGTTGCAGTATAGGCATTGTGTGTGTTCTTGATCATCGTTGTCATCAAATAACATTTTCGGTTACATTTCCTACGGTTCGTGGTTTTCTATTTAGCATTGGTTTCCTTCTTTTTTTCTTTTCTACTTTTTGTCTGCTTTTGCAGCTTCAAGTACATTTTTATATGAACTTGATGTGAACATCTGCAAAGAACCTTTGTTTCGGCCCTTGCATTTGCTTTTTCCTCCTATTGTTGCACGACAATATCCTTTGGGCTAACAGAAAAAGAAGTTTCCGGTCGTTGAAATACCACCACAAAATAGAACCAATTTAATTACTTTTATTTTTTGATTATTATTAATATACTCAGTTCAGCTTCACATGATAATAAAACATCTATTCAAAGCATTGTATGATGTTAATAATCTGGAAGGTACAAACAGAATCTGTGCGCAGCAGATAGAGGCCACGGTCACCAGCACTTTGCCCAGTTTGGCGCCGTTATATAAACGTCATTCTTTCTTAACAATGCAAAGAAACAATCATGATCACCAAATCAGGAACTTGCAGCAAACACATCACTCTTGCAAAAGAATTTTGTTCAGAAGTGATAGGTCATCTGATTTCTTAGTAATAAATTCATAAACTGACTATTTACTAAACATCAGGGTCATCGAAAACCACAAAAATTCAAATAACTTCGAGAGATGATACGCTAACCGGATCGGGCTTCTCAAGGTAACTGAGGCATTAAGTGTTGCACCAGTTATGATTTTCCCCGTTTGATGGCCCCATCCCTTGGCCCCGGAAACCCCCATGGCCACTTTACTCGTTATGGCCACTTTGCCCGTCATGGCCACTTTGCCCGTCATGGCCACTTTGCCCGTCATGGCCACTTTGCCCGTCATGGCCACTTTGCCCGGCCTTCCCCTACATTTTCTTTTTCTTTGTGAAAACATTTAAATATTCCATTTACTCCACCTTTCAGATATGTAGAAAATGATTTTTCCTTGATACCATCATTTTATTAAGATGATTACAACATTACCAGTATTGCACAGGTGATGGATATCGACGTATTTACAAGCTCTTGCATAGCAGCATAGAGTGAACAGCACTCAGTTCTCGATATATCTGTTCGTCGCGTGCTGGGCTGTTCCAAAAGACAGTATTGCAGGAGCGTGAGATGTAAATCCACCGAGTGGCGTGCGGTTGAATAGCTGCTTTACCAACAGTCGCTTTGGGTTTCCTGTAATGGGATTAAATTTATACCCGGTCGTTTGCACAGCTCACGAAAGTTCTCACCGCTCAATCAGCGATCGATCGGGTTGCTGTCGAACACACGCCGCCTCTTAGCGTTTACTCGGAGGTTGTCAGGAGAAACGGTAGGCAAACAAGCACGGGTGTGCACAGCACACGTCTATTGAAGAATCGGCGTCAACTGTTCAGAGTACCAACCGTTTAAAAACAATAATTGTGTGGTATTACACGATTGCAGCACACTGGAAATTTAATTCCGTTTGTTAACTGCTGCTGAGTAGGATTACTACCTGTTAATAAAGGCATTTATGTCACTGTGGCTAAGGAGTGAATTGACTAAGACTGTTTCTTTGGTTATAATCTATAGTTATAATAAGACTGAAACCGAAAGCAACTCTGCAAGTTTAAGATATTTCAGAAAAAAAATGGACCGAGAGTGGTGGTGTAACGGTTAGCGTTCTCGCCTCGCATTCGAGAGGACTGCAGTTCAAATCCCCGTCCGGGCATCCAGACTTGTGTTTTCAATGGTTTCCAACATCACTCCAGTCAAATGCCGGGATGCTTCCTTCAAAAGGCCATGGCCGAATTCCTTCCCATTCCTTGCCCCCCATCCTTTCCCGTCTCTAAAGACCTCGCTGTTAAGAGACGTTAAGCAGTTAAAAAAAAAAGTTTCAAACATTATTAGTAACGTACAGAAATTGAATCAACTGTTCTTAAAATATGTGTCTTTCTTTCCTGATGAAAGATAAAACCGAAATAAACTACTGCTTCCATTTTCGTGCAGTTTTGAAAATTGTATAGCCCTGTGCCCTGTTATTAAAATATATGAATCATTTCAATTTAAATTTGGAAAGCTGAGAAACTTTATGACAAATTTTTAACAAATTAGCTTACATTTTTCGTTGAATTCGATTAATTCAAAGAATTTCTGGTCGTGTATATATATATATATATATATATATATATATTCGCTGCCCCAATGGCTGTGTTTGAAGTTCCAATTCCTTCGGTACCTTTACTTCTGGGAGTCATGTTTGGGGTTTTGTTTTGGGACACTATTTAGCTGATCACATTCAGGGGAAAACCAGGGCTTTGGCCATCTAAGATGTTAATGGTGTAAAACCTGTGCGGTATTCATGTGCTGTGCTTTTCTTATATTGGCTGATATACTGAGGAGCACTTTCTATTTAAGTCATTCCATTGGCACTGTTGTTCCCATTGTTTCGATTCTTTCATATCTGGATTTATTTAGTTTTCTGTGGAATTTTTCAGTAGTATTGTAGATATCTGAATTTATTGAAGAAATATCAGTGTCGTCTTGTAGAACAGCTATTTGTGTGTATCTCGGTGCGTTGAGTATCATTTTTAGGTATCTGTTTTGGAGTATTTTAATATATTTTAAATTGGATTGGCTTGCTCCCCCATATCTGGCATCTTTATGTCTATAGTCAAATCTTCGTTTCTTTTCGTAGGTTGTTGCTTGGTAAAACTGGTGATAAGTTTTAAATTATTGCTAGACCTTTAATGTTCCTATCTAGAATTTGATGGGTTTAAAATAATGTACAACCCAAAATAGGATACGTTTCGTATTAATGTTAAATCTTAAAGCTGAGAAATTAAAGATAAATGTTTACAATTTAGTATCTATATTTCACGAGGGCTAGTTTAGTGAGATGTATAGCGTTATATCAAAATAGTATCAGAAGATCTATGATAATAGTTTCGGAGAAGGAAATATAAATCGCAGTTAACTTTAAAAAAATTCGTACTGTCGGCAAGCTCACAAGGAGATGTCTTCAGTTGTGGACATGAAATATTTTGACACCTCAGGTATCTCACCGACCGTAATTCCGTTCGTAATTCATGTATCATTGTGAAAAATCAAAATTTGAAAAACAAAGTGCTGATTTTCAAGGAGCTGTTTGTTATTAAGTTGAAATGCAGCCTAAACCAAAGCGACTACTAATATCCCATGGTGTATAGTGGATTTGGAGTTAAGAAGGTGGCTGCCATGCCTAATTCAGACTATAATGACGTCAGAGTGGGTAATGAGCGTAACTGTATATTTCGGCGCTCGTTGCAGCTTTGTTACGTATTTCCTGGTTTTGAGGTACTCTTTTCATTGAAGATTTAAAGACAAGAAGGCAGCCATATTTTCAGCCCCCAAAGGAGAAGTTTTTCTACTGGTCGTACTTTGAACAGTAACAAATACTCTTACAGATTTTTAAGCGTACGAAGTCGCTGGTTACAAGAAGTTACAAATCAAAAATATATTATTCGTACATCACAAGAGCCAATCATTTTATCTCATAAATATTTTTCTTAATATATATATATATTTATTGTCATTTCATTCAACCCCCTTAATGGGGGAAGCGGGCTGGCAGCACACATGTCGTGCTCTTCAGCCAAATGATAATATGGTTTACAATAGATTTTCGTAAAGGAATGTTTATACTTTTACAAAAATAATACAGTAGATTTGAATTTAGATGTTACATGATCAGAGTTGTAGTTTTGTACAATATTTTGTTTGCTTTTCTTGCAGATTTGTGGCTAGTAGTAGGCGATTTTGATGTCATTCACAGAGTGGGGTAAATTTTTGTTCTCTTCTCTTGTTGAGGTATGGTAGGCGGTCGGTCTCTGTGCTGGGTTATAAAAAGGATATTTTGGAGGTGCAGTGTTGGTGGGATCTGTTTGTAACAGGAGGGGAGATGAAGTGGTTCTTTAAGTAGGCGGTGAGTTATTGGATTTTTGTTTAGAAGGCTATTGATAGCATATTTTAGCCGGAGGGATTCTATGTGGATCAGTATGTGAGGAAAACGCATTCTGGTATAAAGCTGTTGGGTAGGAGAAGGTAGTCTTATTCGGTAGGCGATTCGGAGGGCGTGGCGTTCTATTATTTGGAGTCTATTGTAGAAGTGATCAGGGGCGGAGAGCCATGAGAGGTGACCATAAGTTAGGATGGGGCGAAGAAATGCTTTGTATGTATTTATGATGACCTGGCTATGTAGTCCCCAGGATGTTCCAGTAAGTAATTTTAAAAGGTTTAGGCGGGTTTGGGCTTTGGAGTTGATGGTTCTAAGATGAGGTGTCCATGTAAGATGTCGGTCGAGGGTGATTCCTAGGTATGTAACTGTGGGTTGTAGCTGGATGGGATGATTGTATATGGTTATGTTAAAATCAGCGAGCCTGTATCTTTTACTAGTTTTTCCAAAAATAATGGCTTGTGTTTTATTGGGATTAATTATTAGTCGCCAGCGGTTGCACCATTTAACAAAGCAGTCTAGTATGATCTGTAGGGCTTTCTCCGACTGTTGAAGGGTTTTATGAACGGCGAGGTAGGCGGTGTCATCGGCGTACTTAAGGATATATGTAGGTGGTGCGGGAATGGGTATCGGTTATGTACATGATGTATAAGAGGGGCGACAGGACAGACCCTTGGGGGACACCTGCGGTCATGGTGAAGATGCGGGAGAGAATGTTGTTTATGGAAACGAAAGAGGTACGGTTGGTGAGGAAGGAAGCTATTGTGCGAATGTAGGTGATAGGAAGGGCGAAGGTTTGCAATTTGAAAATGAGGCCAGCGTGCCATACTCGATCAAAAGCCTTTTCAATATCTAATAGTATAAGTATTGCTGATCTGTGGGTGTTGATGTGGGTGGTCAGAAGGTGCATAAGTCTGAGGAGTTGATCTTGGGTCGATAGGTTTGGACGGAAGCCACACTGGGCGGGGGATAGGAGAGAGTGTTGTGATAGATGTTTGTGGATACGTCGTGATAGTATGGTTTCAAATGTTTTGCTGAAGACGGAGGTGAGGCTGATGGGGCGGTATGAGTTCAGGATCTGATGTGGGTTTGTTAGGTTTGGGGAACATAAGGATTTTTGAAGATTTCCATTTTGGGGGATAGATGCCAGAGTATAGTACGTTTGTATATAGATGAGCTAGAAGTTGATGGAAAGAGCGGGGTGCTTCTTTAATGTGGCGATAAGTGATTGAATCTGGGCCCGGGGCAGTATTTTTCTTCGTGCTGAGGACGGATAGGATGTCATTAGCTGTGATAGGCGTGTTAAGTCCAGTACGGCTGACGGTTTGAATGTAGTTGAAGTCGGGTAGGAGGGGAGGTGATGTAGGGTTGGCACGCTGTTCGATGATATGGGAGTCTGAGTAGTCGAATTTGGGGTCGTTTGGGACAGTGTGGATGGTTTCAAGTAGGTTGGCGAAGAGGTTGGCTTTTTGAGTGTTGTCGGGGACAGGAAGGTTGTTGTGGAGGAGGGGGTAGTTGGGGGCGGGTTTGAGACCAGTTAAGCGGCGGAAGGTGGACCAGTATTGGGAGGAGTTTTGCGAATATTTTTGGCTTAGTTGGTTGCAGGTGTCCCTCCATGTGCGTCTTTTCTGAGCGGCGATACAGTTGCGGACTGTTCGCTGGAGTTGTCGGTGGAGGGTGAGTAGCTGACGGTCATGGGTTCTTAGGTAGGTGCGGAAGAGGCGACGTGAGATATGAAGAAGTTGAAGGGCTCGTCTGGATAGTGATGGTTTGTGAGGGGTGATAGGAGTCAAGGGGATATGAGCGGCAGTAGCGTCTGTGATTGTACGTTGGAGGTATTCGGCGGTTCTAAGTAGGCTGTCTGCGTCTATGATATTTGGGTTATCTGTCGCTATCTGGTCGTCTATGTATTTCCTGTAGTCTTTCCAGTTGGTTTTATTGTAGTTTTGAATATATTTATGGGGTGTGGGGTTGGGTGGGTGCGGGGTGTGGGGGGCATTGTACTGGATGGAAAGCATAATGGGGAGGTGATCACTGCCGATTGGATCGAGGACATGAAGGGTGGAGCGGGTTAGTATATTGGGAGAAGCTATAACTACGTCAGGGGTTGTGTTTGATTCGGGACGTGTGGGTAATGGGATTTTAATGATGTCACCTCTCATGGCGGTTAGGATGTTATGAAATTGATGAAGTTCTTGCTGGGTGCGGCTATGGATATTGATATCTGCCATGATGATGTATGAGCTGTAATGTTTATCTATATATGATATAAAATTTAAAGGGAGGGGAACACCGGGTCGAATGTATATGGTGACAAGGGTGACTGTGAGGGATTTGAGAAAGACTGTGGCAATGATATGTTCAGATGGATGGTTGAGTGGTGGGTGTATTTTGATGGGGATATGATGCTTATAGCCAATGGCCACTCCCCCGCGTGCTACAGGCGCTGGGTTGTCGGTTCGGGTGAGCTGGTAGGGTGACATACGGATGTGATGGTGGGGTTGGAGGAAGGTTTCATTGAGCATAAAGCAATGGATGTCGTGTGTAGCGAGGGTATGCAGGAGGAGGTTTTTGTTCGTTGGGAGTGATCGGATATTATTGAAAAGTATATTGTGGGAAAGTGGCATATTAGGAATAGTTCTAGTTGTGGAGTTGGTGGGTTTAGACGAGGGTTTCTAGGGGCAGAAACTGGAAGTGGGCGTTATTGTGAGAGTAGGTGGCGTTTATTTGTATTCCAAATACTGCTTTTGCTGCAATTGAAATTTGCGCCAGGGTGTGTTCACGGGAGAAGGGATTTAGGTTTTGTAATGTGATTGTCATGAATCTTAGGATATCTTCTATGGTCGGTGGAGGACGGATGGAGTTGGTGGGTGGTGTGGGAGGATCAATGGGTCGGAGGGGTACTGTGAGTTCTGCTTTGGTAGGCGCTGGCTTTGATTTGCATTTAATGGAATAGGTAGGATGGTTTTGGTCACAAGTATTGCAGGTGGGAGTTTTCTGAAGGTTTGGGCAAGCTTTTAAAAAGTGGTTCTCTTTGCAGTGTGGACAGATAGGGGTGTTCTTGCAGTTTGCCGTTAGGTGGTCATTGTATTGTAGACAACGTGCACACAGTGTGGGTTGGGGGGAAGGGGTTTTTGATGGTTCCACTCTATGTTTTTGATGGTAGATTATGGCTCCATTTCTAAGCAGTTGATCAATTGTTGATGCGTCTTCAGTTAGTACTCTGATCATGTAAGTGGGTCCTAAGCTGTTCTTGATTCGGAGAGCTTTTCGAACATGTAATTCGTCGTTCGAGTTGAGTTCGGCGACTACCTCTTCTTCAGTTATTGTTGGCTCTACTCCTCGGATGACGGCTGTGAGTGTAGGTGGTCTTCTAGGTGGGGTTGGTTGTTTTGGTGGGGATGAGGTGACAGTTGCTAAGTTGGCGTTGTCGCCAAATGAAGGTAGTCCAATTTTGTTTTTAATTAATTTGGGGAAGTCTGGTTCATTACTCTTGATGATCATACCGTTTTTAGTGGGGATAAGTTGATGGATAGAAATGTTGGGTATATGTCGTTTGATAAATTTGCTTAGGGTTTTACTGTTCATATATTCAGGGAAGATCCCTTTTAGTAGGTATGTATGAATAGTCTGTGACGTGGATGGAGGTGATGATGAAGTGTCCATAACTTCGTATGCGGTTGTTGCACTATTGGATAAGGAGGTTTGTGGCGATGGTAATGAGCTACTTTTGATCTGTTCGTAGGGTTTTGCATTATTTCTGGCAGTTTGAAGATAGCTGGTGCCACGTGGTGGTTTCTGAACTATCTGTGGAAGATTTTGATGAATGCCTTCAGATGCAGCGGGGCAGATGATTGATGAGGAGGTGGTGGTGGTGGTGCTGATGGTGGTTGTAGTAATAACTGAAGATGTAGCCATGGTGTAGAAGTGGGGGCTAGTAGTGACAGTGGGTGGAAGGATGGTTGGGTTGGTGTCTGAAAGGTCCATAGCGTTACCGTACATTGGTGTGTCCGGTGGATGTGCAGCAGTTGGGGAGCAGGCGTTACCAGTTGGCAGGCGAAGTCGGTGAGCAGGCGAAGTCGGTGAGCAGGCGAAGTCGGTGAGCAGGCGAAGTCGGTGACAGGCGAAGTCCGTGGGCACGCGAAGTCCGTGGGCACGCGAAGTCCGTGGGCACGCGAAGTCCGTGGGCACGCGAAGTCCGTGGGCACGCGAAGTCAGTGGGCAGGCGAAGCCCGAGGGCACGTAAAGCCCGAGGGCAGGCGAAGTCCGATGTCAGGCGAAGTCCGAGGTCAGGCAGAGTCCGTGGGCAGGGGGTGTCCGCCGGTAAGCGAAATCCGTTGGCCGGCAGGAGGCAACTTTTGCCTCAGATGTGTAAAACACACTACGGAAAACCTAGTCTTTTTCCGCGACGTCTCACAATACGTAATTCACTAATTGTTCTAGATAACAGTCTGACAACTACGAATGTGTCACAACAATAACGAATAAACAATAAATTCTCACAACAATATCAACAACGATGCGCATATGTTTTAGATGTCCATGTTCATTTTTCTTAAATAATTATGAATGCTTTATAAGGAACATTTTTTTATTCAACTGCGAGAAATTAAAAAAAATTCTCTTTATTTCCCAATTGCCATGTTTGTGAATTTATTTCGGAGGTTATATACTGTACATATTTTGAGTAGTACTCTGTAATGCTCAAAAATTATAAAACTTAATAGATAAAAAGGTCTTATCTTTGCTACAGCAATTCTCCCTCAGCAAATTCAAGTTTGCGTCTTAGTTCTTCGTAATAATTTGTTCGTCTTTAATTTCATTGGTTCATCGCCAGTGTTGATTATGTTTCGTGTACAATTTTTTTGAAGACTTGATTAAGTATTACCAACTTTTGCTTCACATGTTTGTAAGATTTATTTCTGCTAATGCATGGATTAACGTTTGCTGAACATTGATTCGTGTTAACTAATCGTAAACAAACCAACTAACTCAAAGCTCAAATGTTTATACGTATGTTATGAAAGGAATCATCTGATTAATCGTTATCTTTCCACTTACAAATGGCATCTGTATGAGACTGTTGGCATTAAAGAGTTTTTCTTTAGCACCTTCGCTACTACAGCCCTTGATTGCTCAAAGTGACATGAGAATAGTTGATTCTTGGCTGTCCGGGTGGCGCCGCGTCATTTTTCTTGAAACCTACGGAAGCCTACTATTACATGAGAATAGTTTTTCTTGTTAATCATTTAGATCAGGTATGGGCAACCTTTGCTTAGTTGAGGGCGTAATTTCGGGACTTAATAAGGGCGCGGGCCAGACTTAAACAGGTCGCGGGCCGTAGGTAAGAAAGAAGTAGATAGTAGTGAATAAAAAGGCTATAAAAATTCACACATTTTTAATTTAGTAGATTTACAGTAGGATAATCAAACATACAAAAAGCAAATTAACAAAAACACATAGAAAAATGAGGTGAAAATTAATGGGAGACTTGAGTTTGAGGCGTTATTTGAAATTTCTGAATCTCTCGCGGGCCGGACTGAAGTTGATGGAGGGCCAGATCCGGCCCGGGGGCCGGGGGTTGCCCATATATGATTTAGATAGTATGTAAGTAGGTAGATAGGTATGGTAAGTTATTTACCTTTGGGTATCAAAGCGAGAGTAAGAGGGATCAAATGACGCCTTACACGAATAGCTTATTTTCAGTTCTCTGTACTAGTTGAAAATTCTTGGATTATTGGAAGACCGAACTAAAAAATCCTATCCATGCTCTGTTACACCAGAGGGTGGGGATATTTTGGAGTATTAACGTGGCTGATGATGATCAATTTTTTTTCTTTCCAGAACCAAGGAAAAACCGTCAGAGGATAAAAATCTTTCTCTCTCTCATTCATTCTTTTCCTTTTTGAAAAAAATGGCCATAGTTAGCTGTCATTTATGCAGTGTATGACATATTTAACAATCACATCAGATTAGAAGGGTTTACAGCGTCACAATAAGATTTGCACATACGCTATTCAGGAAATCCACGGGAAATTTAGGAACTTTTTGAAAACTCGCACACTACACAGAACTGTCGAAAGTTACGCGATGGGGAGACGCAAATATCCAGATCGCAGCAGTATCGTGAAAGAAAGTTATCAGTCTGATCTGAAGTGTAGGGACTTTCATTTGTGCTCTCATGAGTCGTGCGAAAGACTTCGTCACGTGATTATGGCCGCACGATATGAATTAACAAACTTCGAACGTGGATTAGTAGTTGTCACTAGACAAATTTGGCTTTTCTTTTCTAATTTTTTCGTGATTAAACATTCCTCTTGTAACGTACCCTTATCGTTAATTTATTATTTCGTAGAGAACACATGTGAGTGTTACTTTACCATACTTTGAAATTAATACTTTTACTTATATTTCCTGCACCAGACCAGTACATAAGGATTTCCTTGACCCTTCTTTGTCCGTTGCTGGTTTTATTCCGATACTCACGCTGTAAATCAAATTATTATTAATCAAATTCTTACCACACAAACTTAAAATCAACTCCTTTGTCTATATCTATATTTAAATCTCAAATAAATACTTTATACTTACCTCACAACTTCTATATTTTCCATTTAACAGACAATTATCTTTTCCAGTCATATTACATTATCTTTATCAAAACCCTTAACCTTCTGCCCTCAGGCTAATATTTTACTGTTATTAATCCCGCAAGGATTCTTCGTGGCCTCCATCGTGCCATTCTGTTTCATCTTTTCACTTAAATCATATTCTTTCCAAAACCAACACGTCCTCTTCCTTCCAAATCTTATCTTCAACTCCCTCGACTGTTATTTATTTTCCAGAGATCTCATTATATCCATCTTAACATGCTTTGACCTTGGAACTTAAAATTCAGAGTTAGTAACTTATATACAATTACAATTATTAAATAAAAAATAGCTTTAATAATGTCAAAATCACAAAATGTGAGGTTGTGTACCTCACACTCTCTTAGAGAGTGAAGAGTGTTCCTCGAATATGTAATTACGATTTCGTCCCGCTAACGCAGTTCCCGACCACGACCAAGAACAGTGACAATTGGGTTGAAGTGCTATTGTTAACTGACAGGCAACACCGCATCAAAGAACAGCAATACTCAAATGCGAGACGTACGACAGACGTGCCCGTGTACACTGCAGCCAAATTTGGCATTGGTGGGCCAAGGGCATAGCCACGTAGCTTAAGAGCCGGTTAATGATTTCTACGTCGATCAGTCATTTCGTTGAAATACAATTCTTATGTAAAATTATTACTAGCAGAATACGATTTTATCGGGTTTCCTGTCAAAAAAGTGGCCGCAAGTATTCTTAATTAAATTTTCAAACATGTATTTTTTCAAAAAAAATTCGTTCCCTTGTTTCTTAGATAAATCATAATTCATTTCATAGAGAGACTCGTAAAGAACATAAAGAGTTTGGGTTACCTACGTAAAAGGGCCGCTAGTAGGGGTTGCCAGTCTGTCAGATGGTGTGGTGTACTATCTTTAACTGCTGGCAACACCTACCTGAGGCCACTTTTACATAGGCAAGCCAACTTTTTTTTCTTTCCATTTGAAATTAATTATAACTTATTTAGGAAACAAGTGAACGAAAATTTTTGATTTAAAAAAAAATAATTAAAAATATTTTGATAGACAACGCGGCAGAATTGTATTCTCTTACTAATAATTATATATATAAATTTTATTTAAATAAGATAACAGATGGACGTAGAAATCATACAGCCGGATCATGGTCTAATAAGGTTGCGCCAAAAACAAGGAAACTTAATAAAAATATTTGGTGAAAATGGTTTAATTTAAAAAAAAATTAAACACTCATTTAACTTATTTAAGTCTGTGAGGCTTCTGGATAAATTTTGATAAAATTTATTTATCAATATCAAATGTGGGAATTACTTGGTACATTTCAAATCTATTTTTATCGGTGCTATCAGGTAAAATAGTTGTTGTTGCTATAAAACGTCCGTTTCATGGCTTGAAACATTATACAATCAGCTGGCCAAATCGTTAACGATTGATTTTAGGAACATTGCGGGCATTTCAAGCGAATGGTTCGGTCACCTAGATCCCCAGATTATATGCAATCGTACAGCTGTGACATGATCGAAATGTTAGTTCGTGCACAACGTTCTGCATCAGCACTTCAGGTGATTTCCGACGAAATGTTGGTCAATGTTACGTCGGGTTCCATATGCAATGGTTTACCTGTAAGCCTCACAATCACTCTCCGACGAATGCATCCTCTCCCGTTTACGTTACGCATATGCAATACGAACTGTGTGTTGATGGTCAAAATTGTCGATTGAGGACGATCAAATCGTGGCGGGTTCTTAGAGATGCAGAGATGATCGAGGTATTGTGGAGATCACTTTGTTAGCCACGGTTGTCTCCATGTGTTGAGCGTAATGAATTCAGACCGAGCGTGCTAGGTGAGCGGTTAACGCTCTGGCATCGCATTCTCGAGGACGGTGGTTCGAATCCCCTTCCAGTAATCCAGATTTGGAATTTCCATGGTTTCCCCCAAATCACTCCAGGCCGATGCCGGGATGCTTCCTTCAAAAAGGCCATAGTCGAACTCATTCCCATTCATTCCCGTTCCTTGTCCCCAGTCCTCTCCCGCTTCTAATGATCTTATCCGTTGACGAGGCGTAAAGCAATAAGCAAAAAAAAAAATAATTAAAAAAACCTTAATATTTTCAAATTGCAAAAATGGGTGGTTGGGGAAATTAAACTCTAAAATTTAAGATAAAAAAATGTGTTTAGGAAAATTGTCACGTGAACATGCGCTCTCTTGGAATTAAATTTATGATTTATTGGATTACAGTCTTTGGTGTTCCACGTAAACTACATAATTCAGTAGTGACTTTATTTTCCTTATGGCTTTGCGTCTCGTAGATGTCATTAAAGGCGGTCGAAGATTGAGAATTAGTTACGGCAAGAATTTCAGAAATCCACTTTTGAAGAAACCATGCTGGCATTCACCCTGGAGAGATTTCGGCGAATCATGGAAAACCAAACCACCCCGTTGGCTCAACTGGTTGCGTCATCGTGAAGCTGTCTGGCGGTGACACGTAGCTGGTTCGAGTCCGGCTGGTGGTAGAAATTTTCAACATCAGGACTTGACCCGAAGGGTAGCAGAGTTGGTGATGCATGATTCCTAATCGCGAGATTGTGCTGCCAAAGTTCACGGTTAAATACCTAAACTCACCGCAGTGCGCGTAGAGTGAGGGAAAAGAACACTCTTGATGGTGATTCACCCAGCGTCTGGTGACGTTAAACCTAGCGGTACATTTGATATCATTCGTAAGAGTAGATTTCTATGGGATGGCTCCGCCTTTCACCCTGTCCATTCTTCACCTCTTATTTCATACAGCACAAACAACGCTCCATACTGAAGACACACAGACACTATCACAGTTAGGCACATCTACAATAACACAAACGAATACGCATCTGCGTAAGGCAACGGGTAAACGAATTCAGTTCATCTTCCCAAGAGTTCCAATGGATGGGTATCTAGCGACCCGAGCGGATGCCGCCAAAAAACCAGGGTTCGCTTCAATCGATCACTCCCAGACTGGTTTTATCTGAGATATGCGATCCTGTGATCGAAGGTATTACACTTCTACTTTTATTACATCTAGTAAGTGAGCAGTAATTCAGCATTATCAAATGAAACAAAAGGAGAAAGATTAAGCGACTTTAATAAATTCACTATAATAGGGTACCTATGTAGAAAAATATACGAAAATCGTGAAAATACTGTATGAAAATAGCTGTGAATCAATTCAATAAAATTATTAATGAATACCTATGCACTTGAGCCGGTGAAGGATGATAGAATGCAATTAACCAGTATCTGTGACACGTACGTGGTGTCTGGATGTTTCTTCCACCATGGCCTAGAACTAACTTGTTAAGTCTTTGGTTCATTTGGGGCTTAATTAAATACGAAGTTATAGCAGTATTGAAATCAAGTGATGTTCCAGAACTATCAGTTCCTTCACCTGTAGCTCATTAATTCTAGTAAAAGGTTCGAAGGCCGTCAGGTCGCCAGTCTGGTCTGCTATGTTATATGGATAATTAAATCAATCAGTCACAGTCAAATGACACAAGCATAAAGCAAATCGAAACACATACACATGTGCCGTCATTCACAGTTCACGAATGTTTTATTTCACTTGATGTACATCATCCAAAAGCCAGTCACCAGACACTATATCTAGATATCGTCACCGAAGGTTTCGAGTATGAACGGGTAGGAAACAGTGAGTAGTATCCTCGTTATTGTTCATCAAACATTATAAAGTGTGCATTACCGGAGAAGTCCACAAGATCAGTCTACAGCAGGTAATGTTATTTAAAACCAGCATACAAACTGTGTCCACTAGTCAAGAAAATACTGTTTCGCTCTCTACACAGTATTTTACTCAGCGTAACGACGATAATACCGCTGTAGCAACTCATTACGGCGCGCATGTTAAACACTCACTATCGCGACCACCTTAGCGAAACCTCACGAATCCATCGCTCGCCGACCGACAGACAATGTAAACATATCTGCGGTCTCACGTGTACCTACCAACTTACAAAATATACATAATGTTCACAGTTTCGTTACAAACTCCACGACCTACATGTTAAAAGTTGACCAGGAAGGGACTCGTCACGTGTCTAGCAAGTAGCTAGCCCACAATTGGCTCATTACGTCTTAGTAAGTACCTTATAGGAGGCAGGGTGGGAAGAAACTTTAACATGCTGTGGGCGTCCGTTAGCCTTTTAACATGCTGCATCTAAAAGGAATTATGTTATCTGCACCAAAGGCAAGACTAATTTACTTCGTTTAAACATGCTATGCTACAGAGGCTTAAAATTATACCAGTTCATTACAGTATATCCCCGATTGCAACCACCAATGCTCAGAATAAGACACGGCATCATATGAATAGGGCACAAAATTAAAATATAGATGGAAGGGCGGGATTGATTAATATCTTCTGGTATTAGCGTTGAAGGGCATTTTTATGTATCGTATTCGTAGGTAGTGGATGGATTAAGCCAGGAATTCAGTAAATTGGAATTAATCATATTGAATCTTTAACGATGAGGAGTTTTGCTAAGCCCATCATAAAACTGACCTATCTTCGATTCTGCTAGCATATATGTATGCATACCAATAGTTTCATTTCTCTAAAAAGTTCAGATATCACGAAATGGTCGCCGCACGCAAAATTGATGAAAATATTCGTGGCTGAGGACTGAATCGAACCGATATCCTCCACTACTGAAGACTAACGTGCTAACAAGTTCGCCGTCGTATGGTGCAAGAAGTTGACTTGTTACGCTTTGTTACAGGGCCTTGCGTGGAGTTCCTACGGAGACAGGCTGCCAGCATGGACCTGCAGATGGAAGTGGTGGAGATGGCGCCCAACAAGCCAACAGTGATTATAAAGTGGGAAGGCACGCGTCCAGAACTATCTTCTGTCCTGCTCAATTCGCACATGGATGTTGTTCCAGTAAATAGGGTCAGCACTGTCAAAATAAAAATATGTATATTTATTTGTATGTTCTTTATAAAAATTCACAATTTGTATCCGATCTCGATGAAACTTCACACACGTGTACTTCAAAACAGGGAAAAAGTTTTTTTCCATATTTGGTTTACAAAAGTTCACTTGCTTTCTCCCATTACCCCTTTAACGACAATTTATATGTGCAAATGCTCCACTTTTTGCAAACATCTCGAAAACGGTAGGAAAATCGGCCAAAACAGATGGTGACATTCTCAAAGCCCATAAAATTCACTGTTTATTGATGTTGTACCGGTTCCTGTCGAACAATTATTGACCGAGTAATTTAATTTGTTTTCAAGTTGGTGCGTCTACACACTAACCCAAAGTTATGCCAGCTTTATGAAAGTTTACCTTAAAATAAAGATAAAAATACAGTCTACATTTGGTTTCCAAAACCAACCTCCTCTCCCCAGTCACACCTTAATGAAAGTTTACACATCCAACTACTTAGGTTTCGCACACATCTAGAAAATGTTAGGCGAATAAGCCAAAGTGGCTGGTATATTCTGAAAGCCGATAAACTTTTCTGTTTATAGGAGCTGGACCGTTTCCGATGGAACAATTAGTGATGGAAAAATTCGAACATGAAATTTAAAAATAGTCTTAAAGTTGGTGTTTTTCTTATCTATACTAGAATGGACTTTGCGCAGAAAACTGGAAAAAATATTTTTTACTTCCGATCAACAAGGATAAAACATGAAAATCGTCATATTCAACCCCCGGTCAAGGCCGGGTATATCAGTTAGTAACAACTTAAATCTCAGGTATAATAATAATAATAATTCCGTGTGGTTGTAATGACCTGGTGACAGGGTTTCTATTGACTGAGCATTCCGCCCCTGTTGTAGCCACCTTAACATAACCCGGCAATCCCACCGGGTACAGGGGACCTACAGTTTAACGTGGAATCCGAACCAAGGCAGCGTTCTAGCGTACTTCGCATTACACAACAAGCTGTGGTAAAGGTTAAGGCCGGGTTAAGGGCCTATGAAAATCCCCGTCGAGACAGGGATTCGAACCGGGGACTTTTCGCTCTCCTGTCAGACACCTTAACCATTGAGACACCAAACCGCTCAGGTCATTCTAATGCGTTATACACATATCGAAAGTTGATATTTAAAATAAAAATGCTTTCATTGATAAAAAAAAATGATTTAATTATTTTAGAGAATGCATTGACAGCAGTAACTTCAATATCTTCAGTAGTAATTTACCGGCCACACACCAAGGTGTATCGATTACGTCTACCATAAGATGATGTAATTTTGTGTCCAATCTACATTACGTATTTCAACTGTTATTAAATTTATGAAACGGTCTTTCTATGTAATAGTACATGTATCTTTAAACAAAACTGAATACTTAGAAAAAGAGGAAAGAAAATGAACTGCTCTCAACGCAGACAAAATACTTTTGGTGGGTTGCAATTAATTATAGCACTAAGTAAATATATATATATATATATATATTACTTAGCTGGCCGGCAAACATTTAATACGTCCTCTTTACCGACATTCTACCACTGTCAAAGCTGACAGTAATTTTCTATAAATTTTTGTTGGTTCATACTTTTATAATCAGTTTTTGTTTATCTCCATATTTTCGTCTCTCTTACATGTTTCCATGCGTGTGTCTGGTCAAAACAAAACCAAATCGGGTCTGCCAACCGTTATATTATTAACCTAACAGCAACTGCGCCAGATACTATATAACTTAGTAATTATTCTGGGCTGTAAACCAGTTAATAGTAGACATATTAATTAATAGCAAATTCAAACAGGTAAATGTACACATAATAAGTAATCATAATGCAGGTATTAACCTCACAAGAATAAAAAAAAGAAGGAATACATTTTATCGAGACTTCGTGGGAAAAAATCTTGACAAAATTAAATACAAATTAACTGATGTAGCAAAATCTATCCCGCTGTCTGAGGGCGTTGCAGTGCAATGGGATTAGCTGATTGCAGCTCTGGTGTGGGTACAGTTACTCTTGATTGGAACTTGAGATAATGCTGTACGAGGTTTCTACCATTACTCCGCGATTCGTTAAAGGTGGGTGGCGAAGAATGCATTGCATCTGGCCTGATGTGTAATCGTTGTTGCATAGGAAGTGATGTACGGGGTATGGCAGGAGGCACCCTTTTGGGCTATTTTGAGGAACCATCCCGGCATTCGCTTGGAACGATGTGAGAAAACCGTGGAAAAACCAGATCAGGTTATGTACAGGTGGGAAATTAGGCCAAATGAGTAGGTCCTTATAAACACTTTAGTGATCTGCTTATTGGACGGGGAATTTTTTTAACAATATATATTTTTTCACAATCAAGTGTTACATTTATATTACATAAAATTACTTACAATATGACTACCACAAGTCAAAGAGACTGGGCTCTCATGTGATGTGTATGCACAAAAATGTAAATTAGATTGATTTATATCGTTTACCATCGTGCAATTTGTGAGGTGATAGTATTTTCCAAAAAGACTCCGAACTTTTCTTTGTATTTAGTTGACCTTTTCATCGTCCACGTCTTAATTTTCACTGTGGGCAAGTAATCTTCTAAATTCTTCATCTTGCTCTATAGAATATAGAACATGGTTTGGCCCAGTATCCAAATGCACGAATTGTGTTTTTCCTGCAGAGGTATCTTGATCTGTGGCCTGTAATTCGTTTCATCTACCACCTTTTTTCAATCAAAATGTAAGGAAAAAAAACCCACTAAATTCCATACGTTAGTGTTATCCACTTACAACAGCAATACACACACTTACGCCACTAGAGAAGATATTCACATCAGTCAAATTCCTCTGTGGAGAAGTAACACTTCTCTGGATATTGATTCTGCATCCCCCATGTCATTTTCTGAAATATGCCGCATATTTTTTACTATTTTTCTGAAAGCTCAGAAAATTTTTATTTTGTACTTGACGATTTATCGGTTATTGTGGTGGGAAACACGATTCTTCACCTGTCCTAATTACGGCTCCCTCCTTTGCCTTCCCTTCTTTGATCAGAACATATGAACCATCACATGAATCGAGAACTATGCATACTTCTACTACATATTGTTTAAGACTGTTCCTTGAAGACTGATATGGGTGGTTGTACATCGTGAGCATATTACAATCACTGTTTCTGACTGAGTGGCTATGCCTTGCAGGAAAAATGGACGCACGATCCATTCGTGAGCATATTACAATCACTGTTTCTGACTGAGTGACTATCCCTTGCAGGAAAAATGGACGCACGATCCATTCGGTGCTCACATAGACGATGAAGGTCGGATCTTCGGCCGGGGATCGCAGGACATGAAGAGCGTCGGCATGATGCACCTGGAGGCTGTCCGCAGACTGAAGGCGAGCGGAGTCCGCCTCAAGAGGACCGTGCTACTCTGCTTCGTGCCTGGTCAGTCGCTGGAGCCACAGCTCAGTTCTAACTCTTGCCGATTGTAAGTCTGAAAAATTCGTCAACTATTTTCCACCCAGTGAAAAGTCATAGTCAGTTCAGTTAACAAAGGCGGTTCAAGGTTACACCACCCCTAAATGTAAATGGGAAATTTACCAGTCGGCTACCTGAACACAGCGGTCAGGTAGTACAGATAGGAGCGTGAGGGTGTATTGAGGTTAAGAGCGAGGCCAGGCGAGCGTGACCTTGAGCCGCCAATTCGGAGTGAACAGGGGATAGTGGTCCTGGTGAATCAGCTGTTAACGCTCGGGCCTGGAATCGATATCGGTTCGTTGTGCAGTTCGGATTCTCATGGTATTCCGAAATCACTCAAGATTATTGGTGAGTGGACTCTTACTAAAGGGCCATAGTCACCCTGGTGTATTGCCTGATTTAGCCACTAAACTGCAGTCCGAACAACATGGCGTTCAATGCCGAACAGTAATCACCTGCGTTTTAGAGTTTGATAAATGTCTTTGTTGTGACGGTGCAGTTGAAATTTCATACGAAATTCAGACAGAACAATCTGTTGTTGGTGCACCAAGTTTAAGGAAAGTAGCTGCCTGTGTGCTACCGAACATGCATAGTCGAACACCCGTTACGTGCATCAGAAAGTTGGAGAGATTCTGTACCGAACAGTTTTTTATATATCTGTTATGGCCACTATAAGATAAATATCTGAAATTCCGAAGAGACTTACGAACCACATAGTTTTCTTAGACCAGGAAAGAGAAAATTAGTAACTGAACTTCAAAATCAAGTAGATGTAGAGTGAACGAATATCTCAGCAGTCATAAATACGTGCATGGTGGTGAGCATTTCGTGTTTTCATGGCCCTTTGTGTTTTAGACGAGGAGATCGGCGCAGAAGCCGGTATGTGCGGCTTCTCCCAGTCTGAAGGATTCCGCAAGCTGAACGTTGGGTTTGCTCTCGACGAGAGCGTTGCTTTCAATCGCGAGGAGTGCGTAGTGTTCTACGGCGAGAAGACTTGGTGGCGTGAGTAGTCTACCCGACCACCAGCCTGAGAGCATCCTGTTACTGTACTTTCCTTAATTAGCAAGAGCTCTTACATATGTTGTCAGACCCCCAGCAAATTATAATTTCTCTCTGTGTACACAGAGATTCGAGTCAGCTGTTCAGGGTCTCCTGGACATGGATCAATGCTGGCGGTGGATACTGCGGGTGAGAAGATGCGGCGAGTGCTGGACCACTTCATGGACTACAGGCAGCGACAGGTTGACAGGTTGAATGAGAAACCCAACCAGTGGCTCGGAGACTTCACCTCCATCAACCTGACAATACTCGAGGTAAGTGTGCATACAGGCAGCAACAGGTTGATAGGTTGAACGAGAAACCCAACCAGTGGCTCGGAGACTTCACCTCCATCAACCTGACAATACTCGAGGTAAGTGTGCATACAGGCAGCAACAGGTTGAACGAGAAACCCAACCAGTGGATCGGAGACTTCACCGCCATCAACCTGACAATACTCGAGGTAAGTGTGCATACAGGCAGCAACAGGTTGAACGAGAAACCCAACCAGTGGATCGGAGACTTCACCGCCATCAACCTGACAATACTCGAGGTAAGTGTGCATACAGGCAGCAACAGGTTGATAGGTTGAACGAGAAACCCAACCAGTGGCTCTGAGACTTCACCGCCATCAACCTGACAATACTCGAGGTAAGTGTGCATACAGGCAGCATCAGGTTGACAGGTTGAACGAGAAACCCAACCAGTGGCTCGGAGACTTCACCGCCATCAACCTGACAATACTCGAGGTAAGAGTGCATACAGGCAGCAACAGGTTGAATGAGAAACCCAACCAGTGGCTCGGAGACTTCACCTCCATCAACCTGACAATACTCGAGGTAAGTGTGCATACAGGCAGCGACAGGTTGAATGAGAAACCCAACCAGTGGCTCGGAGACTTCGCCTCCATCAACCTGACAATACTCGAGGTAGGTGTGCATAGCACCATATTCACACATTTATCATATGATTTATTCCTCCTACCACTAATAAGAAGATCACTTACCACAGAGATAAATAGTAGTGCAAAGTTGATAGTATTGATTAATATTGACTCTTAACTGATGGAACAACAATGATCGTAATTGTCACGTCATGTTGTGTGAAATACAGTGTTCCAGAATATCTCGAGCACGAGTTTGGTCTGGCTTTGTAAATAGTTCAGTTCCATGGGTTTCTCACTGTCGTTCGTGGAAAATTGTTTTAAACAAAATAGTAACTAAATTAAACGATTTGACTTTGGAGGCTCTCAATCATACTTCTCCCACATATCATCTCCTTCATTCTGGTTGGCTGCGAGCTTTCCCTTCATGCCCACATTTTGTAGAATCACAAATATCGAAATTCTCTAATAGATAGTCTGTGCTTGTCTCGCGTGTTTACGTGACGAATAGTTTATCTGGCGAATATCTATTTAAACACATCTCGTTTTAGTATGGTCGCTTTAGTCATGTTTCCCTAAATCAGCACAAACGAATGTCACGAATACAAAATACAGAATTATCCACGATGAATGTTGGAGGCACTTAAATATTCTGCTTTTTAGGACAGTTTCCCTATTGAAGCTTTCACTGGTTGACAGGTGACGAGGGTCGATCCTCTTCAGCTGTTGTTAGGGGAACAATGGCCAAGCGTCGACCCTTTCTCGGAAGCTGGCCACAAGGGTTACTGGCAATTCACGTTTGCACAAATAATAATTTATACTTATTGCATTACTCATCCTATACCCATACTAATCAAATAATATAAGATTATAGTAATTTTAAGAAATATTACATCTGCCGGACACAAGAAACGGTGTAGTGGACATCGAAGTAAATCTATAAACTAATAGTTATAGCAACTTCTGGGGGGTTGCGATAAGACTATGTTTGAAGGGTCAGCAATTTGAAGTTTTTAGGCGCCTACAGACGACCCGATTTCGGTCCCAATCTGCAGGGGAAACCCGTCGGGCAATCATACGGCGCTTTCCTCCTCACGTAATAATTTCACTCCCGATTTTAGTTTACATTGTGATCGTGTGACTGGAAGACGTAAGCGCTTAACAAAACGAAAAAGAAGATATTGGGTGAAAAGGTGGCTTTCATTAAGGAAAAAATCTATACCACATGAAAATTTTTAGGAGCCAAGAACCGGAAGATTTTACGAATTTTCTGAGTGAATTCTGCAAGTTTTGCAGAGATATTCAGCAATTTTTTTTCTGCGGATAAACGGGTAAATGTAATATTTCATAAAATTACTGTATGTATAAATTGAACTCTGACATTTCCACTGTGTGTATGTAATGGTTGATAAATCGTCTTCACGTGGTCCCGACGTCTATAGCTCACGCTCACAGGCAGTAATGATCGCCACGGATGTACTCCTCTGTCGGTTGCCCCTGGCAGGGCGGCCTCCAGGCGAACGTGCTTCCTCCGGAGCTGAGTGCAGTGTTCGACGTGCGCGTGGCTCCAGCTGAAGACTTCGACCAGCTGGAGGCGGACTTCAGGTCGTGGTGCGAGGAGGCCGGCGAGGGCGTCACCCTCGAGTTCCTGCAGAAGGGCTTCAAGGACTCACCCGTCGACATCGGACCGGACAACCCGTGGTGGAAGGCCTTCAAGGAGGGCGCCAACGACGCGTGAGTGGCGCTCATGTATTAACCTGACGTTATATCTATGCATTACAACGCAGAATCATGCTTCAGTTACTGTTTCAATTTTTAACGTCATGTTTAGAATATATTACTTCATAATTATTATTAATAACTTGGAAGCCCGTTACAAATGACAGATTGAATAAAATATTGTGGGAAAATTTTCTTTTTGGGGTAAGGGTGTCAGGGATTGGAACAAATTACAAAGTAAAGTGTTGAATAGTTTACAAAAGACGCTGAAGGAATTTAAAATTAAATTTGTAAAATCGCAAAACTAGATTGGGGAGGAATTTAACATCAAATTATATAAGGTAATTAATTATATAAGATAGTAAAATAATAAAATAAAAATGGGTAGTTAGATTGCCACTAGACAAAAGTGATGAAATGTAGCAGAAATGATACCAATACTAGTAGATTAAATACTATAAAGATAGTATCGGATGTGATAGAAGTTAGTGAATTTTGCTACTTAATAAGTAAAATAACAAGCGATGACTGAATAAATAATGATGTTAAAAGCAAGTAGTACTAGTGAAAAGAGCCTTCATGGAAAAGAGAAATCTTTTAGTTTCAAATATTAATCTAGTCCTCAGAAAGATTTAAAACTCTATTTGTGGAGTACAGCACTTTATGGCAGCGAAGCATTGACTTTAGATGTACCAGAAAGAAGGAAAATTGAAACATTTGAAAAGTGTTGCTATAGAAGGATGCTGAAAATTAGGTGAACGGATAAAATACGAAACGAACGAATTTTGGAAATGATGAGGAAGAATGAGAAATGATGAGGAAAGAAGTATGTGGATGAGTCTTAAAGAAAGAAGAGACAGGCTGGCAGGTCATATTTTGAGACATTCTGTATTGGTTAATTTGTTAGTGGAGGGAACAGTCGAAGGTAAGACCTTTAGAGGAAGACGGAGATTAGAATATATGTAGCAGATAATTGAGTACGTGGATTGTAAGGGGTATGCTGAGATGAAAAGTTTAGCGCATGACAGGATGTGATGGAGGACTGCATCAAACCAGTCGAGAGACTGATGACAGCAAAAAAAAGTCTAAAGACGAGAGGGAAAAAACGAGTTTTTGGCGACGAAAATTTAGTTTTAAGCTTGAAAGGTCTATATCGACAGACCTGACATGGTTGAAAAAAGAACTTGACCTATATTAATTCCTGAGGATTCGGTCTGCAAAATAGGAAGGATTTCTGTTAATTCTAAAAGGACTTGAGACTATTAAAGAGTAACAGAGATGATCTAGCTGTATTGCAATAATTAAATAATTTATTAGAAGATAAGCGTATACATTTATCTTTCATCTGTAATACCGAAGTATCTTGATACTTTGAATGCAAAACAGTAAATATTATATCAATATTTCATATTTTCCGAAAATTTCTTTGTTCACAGCGGAATCAAGCTGGCGCCTGTTATCTGCCCAGGAAACACCGACTCTCGTTTCCTTAGGAGGGTCAGTAGAACGATAATCAACTCTTACAAAAGTTTGTTAGCCTACTTACTGTCTTTGAGAAATATGTCTTCTAGGCATGTTATTGTCCTTTATTACCACTGTTGGCATAATTAATATATGTTAGATACAATCATATCGAAAAATAACACGTACCTTATATTCTTGTACTAAATGCAGAATCTTTCGTTCATAATTATTGGAAATAACTAAGATAATTATGGGATTTTGGTCAATCACGTAACCAGAAACCAATGAGAAAGTCAAACATTTCGCTATCAGAAACAAAATTTATTGATTTTGAAAAGAAAGAATAAATGCCTTCTATACGATTTGATAACAGAAGAATGCATTAAAATGGGACTTGTGCTGATAAAACGGAAAAGTGGCGCCGTATGTAACAGATTTCGTAAATAAACATTACTGAATTTGCTAAATGCATAAAGGCATTTCATGATAGGTTCAAATTCAATAAAATGTGGACTGATCATGATTCGTTTTATTGGTAAATAGAACAGACTATGCTACTACTTTATGTTGGTGTTTCCATGTCCATGTTTAGTAATTAATGCTTAAAATTTCTTCAAATTTACATTTAAAATAATACATCGCAAGACAATGTTGTACTAGTACACTGCCGACGTAAATAACGACATATAAAAGCACTGAGAACTTTTCTACTTGTAATGGTGTTCTCCGATTACTGTTCATCTATGCTTACAACATTAACCTGGCGCTTTTTTTTCTCTTTTTTAATGTTTCATTACCTTTCAGCCAACCTAACCTAATGGGTAAGGTACAAGAAGGATTTTGAACACGACAAATTAAATGAATCGCAAAGGTATTCGCCTGGATAAATTTCGGAAAACCATGTAAAACCGAATCAGGATGGCTGAACTTGATTTGAACTCACGTCCTCCCAAATACCAGGGCAGAAGGAAATTGCTCGCTCCGGAATAAAGTATTAAGGTCCTAATCGCCAATCTCAGATGATCCTGGAAACTCTTAAATTGTACACGAAGCTAGAACCAAAACAGCATATTCCATTTCACGTATTCCTCATGCCACAACACTGGACATACCAGATTTTTCATACAAACTACTTTATACACATACTTTATCAGGATCAGAAACAAACTACGCTTATCCATCATGGGTGTAATACACATGGCTATTGTACCTATCGACAATACTTTAATAAAAAAAAATTCTTTTCTTTTTACTATTTCATTCCTCCCAGCTGAAGGCTGGGAGGCGGGCTGCTGGAGAGTCACGAAGACTCTTTTTAGCCAATCTACTCTACGGGGAGGGAAGGGGGATGGAAGGTAGGCCGTGGCCTTCTAGGGAACCATCCCAGCATTCGCCTAGAGTGGTTGAGGGAAACCACGGAAAACCTCAACCAGGATGGCCGAACGAGGTTTGACCCTCGTCCTCCCGAATGATAAGTAGGAGGCCGATAACGGCTTCCTCCCATCTCGGTGATACTTCATACCAAAGTGGACGGATGCGATGAGAGAACACAAATGCTGACAAACAACTACACAGTATTTCGGTATCTGCCTTGTTCACAAACAGAAAATCGGGCCATTAGGCTCGGAACGTGTGTGCACAACGAACGTTACCTAATGACTAACCGTGTAGTGGTGGAGGGGGGGGGGGACGGCTAAGGAGTAGACTATCGATATCGGTATACAATGTCTGAGATAATATATTTAATATATTGCAGGCGATGGTAAAATGAGCAAATGTAGTAATGGTACGGTATAAACATGGCGGAAAAAAAAGGTGGAAAAAAAGAAAGGTAGTGATGAGTTAATTGGATTTTAACGGTGGTTAAGTCCAGGTGGGTGTCTCGTATCCAGGATATTCTGGTACGCTAGTTCCCATCTCCGGAGTTCTGCTGCAGTGGTGCTGTCAGGGAAAACTCTGACTGTTCTCACAGTAAAACGGTCGTTGAGGTTGTTGGAATCATGGTTATTGGCATGTTCTGGTACTGGAAGGTACAGGTTGCGGGTGTGGACTGTTTGTCTGTGGCCATTCATTCTAACAGAGAGTTGCTGTGTGGTGAGGCCTATGTAAGAACTGGTGCAATAGCGGCAAGTTAGTTGGTATATAAGATGAGTGGTTGAACAGGTGGCATGTCCAATAATGGGGAAAGTTTCTCCTGTGGTGGGATTGGAATATGTAGTGGTGGGTGGAAGCATACTGCAGGTTTTACAGCGGGGTCTATTACAAGGATAAGATCCATATGATGCTTTTGGAGAGTCTAACGGAGGGTATTTGTGGACTAAGATGTTCTTAAGATTGGGTGGTCTGCTAAAACATGCACGAGGGACATTGGGTAGAATTTACGGTAGGAGAGTACGCATTTCCGGAAATGAGCGAAGGAAGTCATACCCCTGTCGCAAGATATGGTTGATGGACTCGAGGCCAGGAGAGAACTGAGTGACAAAGGCATGGCTATGGTTGATTTTTGTAGGAGACAAGTGAGAGTGGTTACGTGGAGGGTGGTTGATCGCGCGGGAGATCTGTTTATGTACAAGATCCCTGGGGTAACAACTGGAAATAAGGGCTTGGGATAGGTTTTGTGAGTATTGATGGAGAGAATGAGCGTCAGAGCAAATGCGACTTGCCTTGCCATCCTCGAGTCCATCAACCATATCTTGCGACAGGGGTATGACTTCCTTCGCTCATTTCCGGAAATGCGTACTCTCCTACCGAAAATTCTACCCAATGTCCCTCGTGCATGTTTTAGCAGACCACCCAATCTTAAGAACATCTTAGTCCACAAATACCCTCCGTTAGACTCTCCAAAAGCATCATATGGATCTTATCCTTGTAATAAACCCCGCTGTAAAACCTGCAGTATGCTTCCACCCACCACTACATATTCCAATCCCACCACAGGAGAAACTTTCCCCCTTTATTGGACATGCCACCTGTTCAACCACTCATCTTATATACCAACTAACTTGCCGCTATTGCACCAGTTCTTACATAGGCCTCACCACACAGCAACTCTCTGTTAGAATGAATGGCCACAGACAAACAGTCCACACTCGCAACCTGCACCTTCCAGTACCAGAACATGCCAATAGCCATGATTCCAACAACCTCAACGACCGTTTTACTGTGAGAGCAGTCAGAGTTTTCCCTGACAGCACCACTGCAGCAGAACTCCGGAGATGGGAACTAGCGTACCAGAATATCCTGGATACGAGACACCCACCTGGACTTAACCACCGTTAAAATCCAATTAACTCATCACTACCTTTCTTTTTTTCCACATTTTTTTTCCGCCATGTTTATACCGTATCATTACTACATTTGCTCATTTTACCATCGCCTGCCAATATATTAAATATATTATCTCAGACATTGCATACCGATATCGATAGTCTACTCCTTATCCGTCCCCCCCCCCTTCCACCACTACACGGTTAGTCATTAGGTAACGTTCGTTGTGCACACACGTTCCGAGCCTAATGGCCCGTTTTTCTATTTGTGAGCAAGGCAGATGCCGAAATATTGTGTAGTTGTTTGTCAGCATTAGTGTTCTCTCATCGCAGCCGTCCACTTTGGTATGTGGTGGGTTAATTTCGCTTTCTTTTCTTATATATATCGCCTAAAATTCTAGTCCATTTTACAGAGTTGCATCATACTTTTATAAGCACGTGATTTTATTTATATGGTTTTTTGTTTAACAATTCAACTGCGAGAAATAATTTAGGTTTGTTGATCACGATTTCTATTATCTTGGTAATTCCTTGATATGAATGTTGTGTTTGCTATCATCCTGAAATAGGTCAGTCGTGAATTTTTCAATTCTATTCTGCCTAGAGCAACGCCTTCGATGTTCCAGATATTCTCAACCCAACTCCTTCAAAATTGCACTAACGCTTTTACTGCAACTATATATACTACCTGTCACGAATCGGGCAACTCTTATTTGGATCTTTTCCAATGCCTGCACATTAATCCATTTCGGCGGGGGCCCCAGACGGAACAATAATATACTACGTTACGAGCACCATAGCTTTTTATGCAATCGATTTAACTTCGGGTGTACACTGTTTTAAATTAAGTCCTACAAATCGGAGCATATGGTTTGCTTTCCCAATTACCTACTAAAGACATTCATTCAACAACAAAGAATTTAGAATTGTTACCCCTAGGTATTTAGCGGAAACTACCATTCAAAAGACAGTGTCATTAGTTGTATATTTAGAGCTAAATGGTGTCACCTTTTGATTTATAAGCATGACTTGGCATTTTCAGCATTAAACTCCAGCTGCCAGTCGTTGCACCACGAGATTATTTTTATAACATCGGCTTGTAACCAAGCGCAGTCATTCTCGGTTTTTATTTCACGATAAAAAAATTGCATCATTGACAGATATTTTCCCTCTTATTACGTCACAAAAATCATTAATGTATATGAGAAACAACAGAGGCCCCCTGGGGAAACCCTATCCTCAATTCGGTCAGTGATTGTTCAACGTCGAGAACTTCACTATGTGTTCTACTCTTCAGAAAGTCTGCAGCCCAGTCACATATTTGTCTAGATATGCCATAACCTAGCTTGAGGCACAGTGTTGAAAGCTTTTTTATTATTCTAATTGAACTAAGTCAACCTGAGATCGTTTATCTATAATACGGCACAAGCCGTGAACTAAAATTTTGAGGGTCATTAACATTCCCACTTTTAAATACTGGACTTACGATGGCAGTCTTGCATTCAGTTGGTATTTTTCCTTGGTCCAAGGAGGCAGTATATAATTTTATGAAATACGGCGCAATTTCCTTTGCGTACCTGGAATAGAATCTTGGAATATCGTCTGGTCCAGGAGCCTTATTTGTTTTTACAAACCCAAGCAGTTTTGTTATTCCCTCGACGTCAAGAACAAGATCTTTCATAATTTTGTCGGCACGATTGTTAAATATCGGGATCTCCACTGTAAACTCTGCTGTAAAAACTTTCTTAAAGATATTATTCAAAATTTCTGCTTTCTCTGTGCTACATTCCTATAATTCCCCGTTTCCCTTTATCAGTGACGGCATAACCTTACGAGAGCCTCTTATTACTTTTGTATATGACCATAACTTTTTTTATTAATAATTAGATCTTCAGACTGGAATTCTTTATTAGCTACACGCATTGCCTTACGCAATTCCGCTCGCAACTGAACTAATTTAACGCGATGAAATGAGTTCTCCGATTTATTCACCGTAGCATGTAAACGCCTTTGCTTCTTGAGCAAACGTTTCACTCCCCCATTGTACCACGGAAAGTTGTTTTAACCTTAGTAGATTTCATACGAACAAACTGATTAATGACGGTCAATATTATTGCTCTCAAATTATACCAATGTTCCTCAAAATTAGAATTTAGCCAAGTCATCAACTACATTGCCTTATCGAAGCAATATAGGAGTTTATCTTCATCATGTTTCAACATCAGACTAGATTTTAAAGTTACCACAACCTCCTCGTGATCAGTCATACGGTCTTCTACACAAACTGTGTTTACAATATCCGCATTGCTTATAAGAAAAAAAATCAGGAATGGATAAGGTATCCTTGTCACTCACCGTTGGCTCTTCGGCCTTCTCTTCAATAGCATTTTTCGCGAATGATTCTGTTATTAACCTCTCTCTTCCACTTGATCTGATCGTATATGTGTCCCACTTAACTGACGATAGATTAAAATCAGTATAAGTCCCTAAATTTTTTTAGAAATACTATTAAGTGACTCTATAAATATCCAATCCAGAATCCGGAGGTTGATAAAATGACCGTAGGACGCCCTATAAGTTACTGTCAATTTTTACATTCACCCATACTAACCCACAAAATTTTTCTGTTTGTTACTATGGAGCAATTTACGGTTTTATTGACGCCTACGAACACACCTCCGCCCATTGAGATAGTTCTGCATTTCCAGAAAACATTGAAATTAGAGGAAAATACTTCGCTAGATTCAACCTCTGGCGTTGTAGTGTACCCGGAGTAAGGATTGCCACCAGTTACTATTACTCTCTATCATTAAGTTTTTTTTTTTATATATATAAAATATCTTGTTCAATTTTGCCTGGGCGCCATGGAAGAAGTCTTTTCAGAATTTTCAATGAACATTTAGAAATGCAATTATTTGTTTTATACCGAGCGTGGCGGTGTAACGGTTACCGTTCTCGCTTCGCATTCGGGAGGACGGCGGTTCGAATCCCCGTCCGGGCATCCAGATTTGGGTTTTCCATGGTTTCCCAAATCACTCCAGGCAAATGCCGGGATGCTTCTTTCAAAAGGCCATGGCCGAATTCCTTCCCAATCCTTGCCCCCATCCTTTCCCGTCTCTAAAGACCTCGCTGTTGAGAGACGTAAAACAGTTACAAAAAAAAAAAATTGTTTTATTATAAGGAAAATTATTTTAATTTATCTACTGACACATTTTTGTGATCACTATAAGAAAAGATGATTGCATTGACTAACAAATGTAACACGAACTAAATCTATATGATAATTTTTGATTAAATAAACAACTAAATGATTGAACATGAACAAAGTCCGACTAACTCAAAATCAGAGAGCACAAGTTTCTACAAGTTTTTGTTTTCGGGTACATGCGCCACACTTTGCCTCGGTTTGTTCTGGCGGAATAAAACTGTGTATTTACCATCCAGTTGACGTTTATGTTGAAGTCGGCGCTGTCCGGATCTTCTCGAGTTTCTGCGCGCAACACACACAAAACAAAATTTTATCGTCGCACTGTGTTTAACACTGGACGATCACTTGCTTTGGAGCACATCCGATTATTATTCTTTCGAACGGCGTCTCACTGGCCAGCTGCAATCTTCTCCTCAAAACGAGGGTTTTACCATGAAACAAAAAAACAAAACTTGTATGAACTTATTATCAATTAATGGAGTTATCCCTCCATGCATGCGCACACACAGTCCTCTCATTTCACGCACCACTCGCACGGGGCGGACTATCCCCACTGAAGGAATGTGGTCCGCTTATCTCCTCTCCCATCTCCAAACAGCAGCACTCAAAGGGTGCCGCGATGGTTGCACTGCGAAATACTCTATCCTCTCACACCGACAAACGCTTGCTTATAAAATTTGAAGCTTCCGCGAGCGGACCGATTCTGCGTCAACCAGCTTTCGGTCCCTAGTGTTTTATCGACATCATTACTCGAGACTGCAGCGTGGATGTCGGCTACTTTCCCTCTAATACTCCGGCAATTTGGGACCACTATCCTTAGACGCTTCGTGTCATTATTGCTGCAGTCTAAATTCGAAATTTTCGTATTCATATTCTGAAGGGAAATGAAGTATTTAGAGTTGGAATATTTGATTTATTGGCTCTCTCACTATGAGGAACAAGATCTAGGTTATCTGAACATTCTCTCTATTGAACTGAAGGATCCTCGGTCTCACGGCGTTCCAAAAAAATAATTCATATATTTTTGCAGCCACCTTGGTCGTCATTCTAGGTGTGTAATGGATGCCCGAAATGTCAAATGCATCCCAGCTGGCAGCTATCATCGGTCGAAGGTCGACGAAGCTCCAGTTGTTTCTGCGACACGACTCCTACTAACTACAATTCAAATTAAAAATCTTCCACTATACGGTCTCGCCACAAACGATGCGCGGCACGAAACTACAAATGGAGAACTACAACGATGCTGAAATTTCCAGGGTGCATCATACGACTTCTGGCCCAGCATGTCCATGGATTTGAGTATATCTGCAACAGAAACATGACATGAATCATTAGTCACTGCTAGACTACTAACGGAGCTGTATTCGTATACGCGTAGTACTATCGACTGCTTAGCTGTTTATTGTGCTCGCGTATGTTCTGCGAAGTAAGAGAGGCTTTTAGCCTGCTTCTTCTTCTTTGGGGATCCCTCCTGCCCTCCCTTTCCCTAGGCTTTAGGGTATTACCACTCCACGGCCCATTCCTCAGGGAGTGGAACCCCCGAGCGTCAGCGTAGGGTTGTCTCTGGCCCGGATACCTTACGGTGATAACGCAGTGTCAGAGCAACACTCCTGTCTTAGGCATCATGAGCGACTGAAGAAGAAGAAGGATGTCGGCGCCTGACATCTATCAAGACTCTCCGCGATCTCCCTCGCCGATTGAGCATCCTGCGACCATCACGTCTGTGCTTCCCGCGGCTAACGTTGTGACCACGGAACCTTTCTTTGATCCTGACCAAGATGTTCTGAACACCTATGCATCACCTGATGCACGACCTAAATACCAAGAGATGGACACTTCCGCTACCCCCTCTTCAAGGAAGAGAACCGCCGCTTCCTCTACTGAGAAGGAAGAGTTTCTGAAAAAGTGTGCCACCACTGTTGCAGTGAAAGCTGAACCATCAAAGCTTTTCAACAATGCAGCTTGTCCGAAGAGTAAGACTCCCATGACACATCGTCGTCAAGGGAAAAGAACAATCAATGAAGAAGGCTTCATTAAGCCACAGCGCACGGCTCCGGCTGCGTAATTAAAGATTCCCTCACCTGAATTGACGACATCAAATCAATTTGAGATGCTCCCAGCAGATGAAGAAATGGCCGAGCCTGCACCAATAAAACAAAACTCTCCGGCTCCTGTGATAATCCAATATAAAGAAGACTACCGTTCACTATACAGCCTCCTCAAGAATACACTCAAATCTGCTTTTGAAGTCAAACCAGCTGGCAGAGACCTATACAAAGTTATCACCAAGTCAACAGAAGGCTACATTGAAGTGACTAACCTCATCTCGACTAAAGGAATACCTTACTATACATTTCCTACCGAACCTGACAAGACAATAAAGGTTGTCTTGAGAGGTATGCCCTTCAACATGCACCCGGACAACATCAAAGAGGAACTAGAAGACTGCAACATCGTGCCCAGAACAGTTGTTCGCCTCCACTCTCCAAAAACTCATCAGGAGGTTCCTCTTTACCTGATTGTCCTCCGCGATACTCAGGAGAACAGGGCCAGATACAAGCTCACTTCCTTATGCGCCCTAAAAATAACCGTAGAGAAACTTAGAAGCACCAGGGGCCCGCCTCAATGCTTCAAATGCCAGGCCTTGGACACGTCTCGAGGCATTGTGGCATGCCTCCCAAGTGCGTAAAATGTGCCGGAGACCATGCCTCTAGTGAATGTGCCAGCAAAAAAGGAGAGCACCCACCAAAATGTGCTAACTGCAGTGGCTCTCACGTAGCTAGCTACCGGAAGTGCCCTGCATTCAGCAAATACACAGAATGGCAAAAGCAGCATAATGCTGCACAAGCTGTTTTAAGGAAGAAGAAGAGGAAGGGAGAGGAAGCAGAAACCCTAGCTCCGGCAATAGGCGCAGATGCTGATCTACAACCGACACCTCATCACCCCGCTCCTCAGCAGACAAAGCGCACCAACTACGCGGCAGCATTATCTAGACAGCAACAAATTGACCCCGTCGTTACCGCTACCAACAACATCAGTGAAACCATCGAAACAGATGTACCATCCCACATTCAAAGCGATGAACCACAGCAGCAGCAACAGCATCACCAACAACAACAGGTAGACAATGTAATGCTGCAAAACGTGATACAAACAATGCTGCAAACCATGAACACCATGAATGCCATGCTTGCAGACATTCGTGCCATGAATGCCACAATTTTAGACATTCCGCGACAGATAGCTGCCGCAGTACAGACAGCGGTTCAAACCGCATATAACGGCATCCCATCTAACAATAATGGCAACTAAAATAGATGATTTAGTGATCTGTGCATCGAACGCCAATGGCCTATGTAGGCAATTAGGTGAATTCAGGGAGTTTCTCCGAGATGAACAAATAGATATATGTCTGGTCAACGAAACTCACCTCAAACCTGGCATAAAAGCTGCTGCACCGAATTACGCCTGTTATCGCACCGACAGGCCGACAGCTGGTGGCGGTACAGCCATTTACATTAGAAACTCCATTAAACACCATCAAATCACTTTACCTCCACTTTCGACAATAGAAGCCACGGGCATCTCAATGGAAACATCAGTGGGCAAAATGTTACTCGTCTCTGCCTACCGACCTCCTCATGGACTTGTAAATGAGGCAGAGTGGGAATCACTATTAAGTCTGCCTGCAACCTCATGATAGCAGGCGACCTCAACGCCAAGCACACAGCTTGGAATTCAAGGCTAACTAACATCAATGGCCGGCGCCTCCTACGCACAATAGAAAGGAATTATGCAGTGGCTTGGGGCCCAACGGAACCTACGTTCTTTAAAGGTAGAGCCTACGCTGATACATTAGACATCGGGATCACCAAGGGTTTACAGTACAGCATCGCTGTAACTACTAAGATAGCCCTCTCTTCCGAACATGTTCCAGTTATCTTCTACCTGGCGGTAGGAGCTCCTCTACGGATGAACAGGCACAGAGATCTGAAGCGCACAAATTGGACCGCTTACCAGACATACCTAATTGAGCACATCACCAACATCCCGCCACCTAACGAAGCCGGACCATGCGCTGCGATATCTGCCCTTACTGACCTCATAAATGCTGCCGCAAATCATGCTACTCCACCACCTAAGACTCAGCCAGAGCGATCCAAACAACTACCACCAAACATCCGCCACACCATAACTTTAAAAAACCAGCTCATGCGTGAGTGGCAAGTAACGAGAGATCCGGTCACAAAAAGAACAGTCAATCGCCTACAACGAGAAATCAAGGCTGAAGTCAGCAAACATCGGGTGCGCGACTGGGAATGCTTCGTAGCTTCACTCTCAATTGAAGACAGGTCAATCTGGACTACCACTTAGCGCATGCTACAACAAAGACAAAGAATGCCACCGCTAACAGTCAGAAATAACATTGTCACCGAACCAGTAGCTAAAGCGGACGCACTAGCTGAGGCATTTGAAGAAAACTTTTGCTCAATAGAAGATCCCCGCGATGATAATCACATACATCTAGTCAATCAGGAACTTGAATGCCATCTAAATCCCACATCGCACCATGAAGAAACCATTGAACACATCACTGAAGAAGAGGTACCTAACCTGCTACGATGTGTTGCCACCAACAAAGCCGCTGCCCACGACCAAATAGGGGGACTACTTCTCCGTCATCTACCGCCACAAGTAATTACCTACATCACACTAACGTTCAACAATATCATGCGCACTGGGGAATTTCCAAAAATATGGAAGCATGCTGAAATTGTTCCGGTACAAAAACCAGGCAAAGACAAAAGATCGCCAAAATCATATAGACCGATCAGCCTTCTACCGACTCTATCCAAAATTTTTGAAAAATTTTACCTCAAACGGCTACTCCAACATATTAACACTGCGAAACTTCTCCCCAATGAACAGTTCGGCTTCAAAAATCACCATTCAACTCCGCAGCAACTACTTCGACTTGTGGAATATGCAATGAGTGCCTTTGAGAAGAAGGAATACCTCGGAGCTGTCCTTCTTGACGTAAGCCGCTCTTTTTATTCGGTCTGGCATGAGGGCCTACTTTACAAACTAATACTTCAGAGGATTCCCCTGTCTCACGTTAGACTCATCAAAAACTACTTGGCTGGACGCACTTTCCGCGTTATCACGGAAGACGCAATCTCCTCTATCAAAACAATTAAAGCAAGGTTCCGTTCTCGGTCCTGTCCTCTACAATCTCTATACGGCTGATATACCTAGGACAGACCAGACCCTGAGTGCATTCTACGCTGATGATACTGCCCTATATACCAAGAGTATTAGGGCAACACACACCGTGACTAAGCTCCAAAGAGGATGCGACCAAATCGAATTATGGGCGAAGAAATGGCGTCTAGCATTTAATGCAGTTTAGAGCCAGGCTATAATTATCACCAGAAGAAAGGTCCCGCCCCTTAACAATATCAAGATACGTGGCGAAGACATCAAATGGTCCACCACTGCTCGGTACCTAGGTGTCACCCTAGATAAAAGGCTGACCTGGAAAGAACACATCAAGAGTACACATACAAAAGCCATGAACAGGATGCGACAACTTTATCCAATTCTCAATCTGGCCTCGCCTCTTCATACACGCACTGCTATCACCCTCTACACAGCCACAATTAGGCCTATCCTCGAATATGCTGCCACGGTGTGGGGCAATGCTGCCCCCAGCAACATCAAACCTCTTCAGCGCGTCCAAAACCGGGCAATAAGGTACGCCTACAAGCTACCTATAGACACTCCAACAGCACAGCTCCATCAAATAAGCGGCTTACCAATTCTAAAAGAACGCTTCAAATCAGCTGCAAAAAAGCTCTACCTACAATGCCCCCAACACACTAATCCGCTGATTCAACAGCTGGGCACTCTTGTGCAATACAAAGCTACCACAAGATGGCCAGTCAAACTGGCAAGGGACGACGACGCCCCATTAGATCTTGCACAGTAACAGGATAGGATAATCCAACAATGACAGAGACAACCGGAAAACAAATCCAACGAACGCAAAATGAACAGGATCTGGCAAATCCCATAAAGACAGACATAAACAAATGACAACCATAACATCTGGAAGGAGATGCGCTACGCGCAAGAACTTCCCCTCACTCTGGGACCAAAGTATTCCCGGATGACTAATGCCTAGGCGAATCATTAGTGCGCTCCTACTCTTAACTGGCGGCAGTTTGTTTCCCTAATCGCATTTCAAATGGCCTCCAAGACACGTGGAACGGTTCTTCCTGGAAGACAAAGAGAATGAACGTCAGAATGAGGGTCTGCATCATTCTTCCTAGATAGCTCTCGTAGCGGTTTCTCTGGACGTCGGACTTTGGAGCTTGTAATAGCCCTCAAACCTAAAATTAAATGTAACTGTATTTTATGAATCACTTATAGTAAGTTAGAGTTTGGTTGAATATGATCTGATAGGTTTGTTTTCCAATTTCCTGTAAATAAATGTATATAGACTTTGTTTTATGAAAAGAAATTATTTAAAGGCCAATTAATATGCTTAAGAACACCATTGTGCAAGAGAATTACTTAAATATTTGTAATTCCACGTATTAATGCAAGTTACGATGTCTAAAGAACAATTTGCTTCAATTTAAAATGATTTCTGGAAATAATTTGGTATTTAAGTATCTTTAATTTCCATTTCTGACCATTTTGTAATGATGGTATATGATTAAGTATTAATTCTGATTTTAATATGTTTCAATTGTTTAAGTATTGTTAATGTTCGAGAAATATCTGGCGGAAGCTTTTGAAGTGTTCTAGAAATTTCGATGGAGTTTATATAAAGCGATCATCCAAGACAGAGAAGTAAGTAGTTTTTCGGCAATGTTTTCACCGACTAAATGATCTGTGGAAGGAGTGTTGTATACAATCGCTGGACTCATATAAACAGTATCGTTGTGTTTTCTGAAAATAAACGCAAGTTTAAAATGAACTTTATGGTGGAATGATTAATTATCTTATTAATTAAACCACAAAAAAATCTTATAAGCTGCCGATGATCAGTAGCCTTTTCCAGGCGTTGCTAGGGGTCTTTGAAAGTTTTTTCCTTGCTGTGCTTCATGGGCTTTCGCACTTAAATCTTCAGCCTCCTGCAAAACTGGAAATTCATTTCTCAGTGGCAACATATCATTTTGCAGTCGGTGATTTTGGAACTTCGATGCCTTTCTACGATCTACAACAGGTTCACAATAATCCACACAGTCAAATATTGGCGTTTCTATTTCATTATCCTCGGGAATTCCTCCGACGCACTGCCGTTCTTCGTCTAGTATGTTCCATACGTGTGCTTGAAGAGATACCATAGTAGTTAAAATCCCTTCGAGAGCCAGACGCATACTGGAACACGTTGCATAAGCCATATTACCTGAAACATCCACAATCGGAACTACAAATGAATTTAACACATAAGAAGATAATTTTAAGATACTCGTATCGTCTTTGCGTTGAACCTGATTCACGCAATAACTACTAGCCGGCTTTAGTTACCTCTGGCGATAGAAATGTTAATCGTCATTTCAGCGTGCTGGCGACACCGAATTAGTTTTTTTTCCATCCGCTGATAGTGTGTTAACTGACATAATCGGCTGAAGAGATAGCTTAAATAATTTGTAATCCTCCCAAAAAACCAACAACCGCCTCATACTTTCAAGTAAGGAATAGTAACAGTCAGAAATCCGGCGGCATGATTTGTACTTCCAACTGTTTTTTTTTTTATTTAAATTAAATGCAGTTTTTTGTATAATAATAGGAGAATATGGTTCTGCCGGATCGCCTATAAAAAATATGGCCACAACTATTTGTAATTAAAATTTCAACAAAAAGTTATTTTAAAAATTTCGTTGACTTGTTTAAATAAATTATAAATCATTCCGAAGAGACATGTAAAGAACTTAAAAAGTTTGGGTTGCCTATGTGAAAGTGGCTGAAAGTAAGCGCACCGCACCGTCTGACAAACGGTGCGGTGCGCTTACTTTCTCTCGCTCTTTCACTTGTTTGTGTTCTCCAGGTGGGAGTGCCGTCGCTGGGGTTGTCGGCGCTGCCCAACACACCCACACTGCTACACGGGCCCAACGAGTACGTCCACAGGGACGTCTTCCTCAAGGGCATCGACACCTTCCGGCACATCGTCACACGACTGGCGAACGTAGAAGCCTGAGGACTGCGCAGTGTCTGCTACAGGAGGAGTCATAATGTCCTCTGACTACGTGTTAAGTGACAACTAACTACTGCCTACAGTTACTACTGTGTCAATAATTATAACTGATACCTCAAGCTCAAAATATTTTGACAGTAATTTCAGTCAATTTCAACCATTTAATTCTATAAGTTAATATAGTCCGTATTAGATTATTTCAATTTTTAATTCACGTTATTTTCTGATGTTCTTCTAATATTAATTGCGATTTATCTATCATAGTCTTGTTGGTGATAGAAACCCAAAGTTTCAATGAATAAAAAAAAGTTTGAACTGAAAACAATATTTTTAATCTTCTACATGAGATAATACGCAAGATGGAGGATATCTACGAACTAAAAGATTTCACCAAAATTATGGAAAGGAAATTCTTCATATAATAGTGCCAAAGATGTATGTGCTGTATAATACAGCAAACACGGTCGAAAAAAAAAAATGTTTAGTCGACAGTCTCTTGTAACGTTGAAATAGCATCTTGTCCTTTCCTTAATTAAAAACATGTATCCACAGATTTTGAAATTTATTGAAGTAAAATAATTTGTTGCAGACCTATAAATATTTGAAGAACTGCTAGTTCTATCTGGAAGCCAAGTCAGTATAAGTCGCTACTCGAATATTCTAAACTTCTCCACAAATACAGGCTCATGTGATCGTAATGATCTGGCGACAGTGCATTCCGCCCCTATCGATTCCGTCTTAACCTAATCCGTTAATCTTACCAGGCACATAGACCTACAGATTAACGTGGAATCGGAACCACGGAAGCATTCTGGCGTATTTCACACTATCCCTAAAACATCCCATTGTGTCCAGAATTATGACTGGGATCATCTAGAATTCAATTTCTAATCCGAGGTATACCAGTGACCTCAACACGAGCAAATTTTCAAGTTACACTAGGATGCTCTTTGGTTATAGCGTCAATGAAATACCTTGATCCCTTCCACCAAGTGAGAATACCTAGTTTGATTAGATGATCAGTACAGACACGTAATGCTCAATAAATGGAATCCTTGTCACTCAGGTGATAGAAGTATCCTTCACTCTCGAGAGTAATAATAACCTACAAACTCACTCTTTTACAGAAGTTAACTGGCTAAATTAATTTCGCATCTGTTAACACGAAACACTAAAATATTTTAATTTGGAAAGAAACATTTCAGAATATTATTTTACAGAATCGATTTTGGATCCACTTATTCATTTTGATTGCTGGAGGCCTGTGGCAGACACAATACTACGGAGCTACAGCGATAGAACTCCGTTTTTAGAAACTTAACACAGTATCGTCCTTCTTTAGTGTGCAAAAGAACAAGGCAATAATAGTCGCCAGAAGAAATATCCCTAGATTGCAACCACTGGATCTTGTTGGCAAAAGTAAAAAATGGAGTGATATAGGAATTTACCTCGATGTAAAGATAGATAAAACTGACATGGAGCAACCACCTCAGTAACTTTGGGCAAAAGGCCCAGTTTCCACACAACAGCAGGATCTAGGCTTCCCACTATACCTCGCCCAAGTCATAACCGTCATGGATTATTTGTCATTGGTGTGGGTGAATGCTGTCATAACACAAAAGAAAAACTGCAAACAATCCGAAAGCGTGCTTTAAGGGTTCACATACAACCTACAGTTTGATACAAGATTGGGCAACATGCATAAGGCCGGTGGTTTTCCACATCTCATGGTCAGATTCTTCAAGAGTGACAAGAAATTCTATTGAAGTAGCCTAGATTCGAAAATCCCTTTCTAAGCGCACGCATCTACAAAAGCAATAATTTATGCTGGGCAGTTATCTTGTAATAACTAGAATTTTTTTTTTTTGCTGTCGTCAGTCTTTAGACTGGTTTGATGCAATCCTCCATCCATTCCTATCCTGTGCTAACCTCTTCATTTCTACATACCCCATACAGCCCACGTCCTCAATTATCTGCTTCATATATTCTAATCTCTGTCTACCTCTACAGTTCTTACCTTCGACTGTTCCTTCCACTAACAGATAAACCAATCCAGTATGTCTCAAAATATGACCTACCAGCCTGTCTCTTCTTCCTGTAAGCTTCTTCCATAAACTTATTTTCTCACACATCATTTCCAAAACTCGTTCATTTCTTACTTTGTCTGTCCACCTAATTTTCAGCATTCTTCTGTAGCACCACATTTCAAATGCTTCAAGCTTCTTTCTTTCCGGTATTCCAAAAGTCCATGTTTTGCTACCGTAAAGTGCTGTGCTCCACACATAGAGTTTTAAGAAGTTCTTTCTAATTTCTATATCAATATTTGAAACTAAAAGGTTTCTCTTTTTCATGAAGGCTCTCTTTGCTAGTGCTATTCTGCTTTTAACATCATTCCTGCTTCGGCCATCGGTTGTAATTTTGCTTCCCAAGTAACAGAACTCACTCACTTCTCCTATTGCAACCGATCCTATTTTTATATTTAATCTGCTAGTATTGATATCATTTCTGCTACATTTCATCACTTTTGTTTTACTTTGATTTATATTCAGTTCAAAATCTTCCTTCAGTATTTCGTTCATGCCATTCAATAACTTCTCAATATCCTCAGCCCTCTCTGCTAATAAGACAATGTCGTCAGCAAATCGTAGCATACTGTATTTTTTCTCCCTGAAAACTTATGCCACATGGAAATTTTTCTTTGACTTTCTTCATTGCTTCTTCTACATACAAGTTGAATATTAACGGGGATAGACTACAACCTTGTCTCACACCCTTTTTAACTGATGCATGTCTCTCGTGATTCTCTACTTTTATTACAGCCACTTGATTCTTATGTAGCTTGTAGAGTATTCTTCTATCTCGATACTTTAGACCTGACTCCTTTAAAATTTTGAACATCTCGTCCCACCTAACATTATCAAAAGCTTTTTCTAAATCAACAAATGCCATAAAAGTATCTTTGTTTTTCTTGATCCTCCCTTCAAGTATTAATCTTAAAGACAGAATTGCTTCCCTTGTACCACAATATTTCATAAATCCAAACTGATCTTCACCTACTATCTCTTCTACTACCCTTTCCATCCTTCTGTATATTATTCTGGCCAGTAATTTTGAAGCATGTGATGTTAGACTAATGGTGCGATAATTCTCACATTTGTCGGCTTGTGCTTTCTTTGGAAGTTTGAAGATGATATTTTTATTAAAATCAGTTGGAATTTCTCCTGTTTCATAACTTTTTGATATCAGCTTGAATAATCTTTCGATTCCTTCCTCTCCTCGAGATTTAAGAAGTTCTGCAGGGATCTCATCAATTCCAACTGCCTTATTTGCTTTCAAGTCATTCACAGCTTTATTAAATTCTGTCCTCAAAACAGGATCTCCTAAGTCATCAATGTCAACATCGCCTTCATTTTCAAATACACTATTGTTCAAGTCGTCCCCATCATACAGTGTCTCAATGTATTCCTTCCATCGGTTAGCTCTATCTTCTGAGCTTAAAAGAGGTTTCCCATCGGCAGTTTTAATGTTCATAACTCTTTTCTTCATTTCTCCAAAATTCTGTTTGATCTTTCTATATGCAGCATCTACTTTTCCTACGACCATTTCCTTTTCTACTTCTTCACACTTTGCTTGTAGCCATTTTTCTTTTCCTATTTTGCGTTTCCTATTTATTTGATTTCTAAATTGCCTGTACTGCTCTCTTCCTGCTTCATCCTGGGCATGTTTGTACCTTCTCCTCTGATAACTAGAATATTTTAAGATATTCACTTGTGACGGAATTTTATTCACTCGTCTACCGTCTTCGTCGGGGGAACTTTTTCTAATAGTGGAACAACTGTATTGCCATCTGTCAGCGAAACGTGTGACTTGTGTTCTGTATGGCAATTGTATTCTCTTAATGTTTAGTTTATGAGGCAGATATTGGGGACTGTTACAATGTTTCTAGCTGATTGCAGGAAACTGCAGTCAGAGACTAGGACTCGAACCGCGTCCCTTAACGCGCGCAGCCACACTGTAGGGTACTAATCCTGCAGAAGTACCTATCCTAGATGATATCGACGTGAATTGAGGATAATCAGAGTCCTTTTTCCCACTTCATCCGATTAATGGGGAAGAACACTTCAATTTTGTCATGGAACGAATTTATCCTGCTTCTGTTGGGGTCCTGATCCAATATAAGAGTTCAGGCCACATCGACAGACTATGGCCAGCGGATTTGCTTTAGCACTCAGCCGCTGTCAGTACGGTAACCATAGCGATCTAACCCCGAAAGACGCGCCTGGCTAACGTCCCGAGTTTAGAAGCTAGCAGGCCACCATAGATCCAAGATCCCCGAGCAGTTATAAGATCATGGGTGGATAGATCAGGCTGGCTTACTGTGATATGGGTATCCCGGGAGGAACAGCACCCCAAGAGGGTTTAGCGTTTCTTTGGAGTTTATGCTATAACTACTAATGACACAGGATCTAGCGTAAGGAAGTATATTTACAGATACTCTCATAGGGAGCAATGGTACAAGAACAGAAAGGTTACTAGGTAGATCCTCTCAATAGATTACGGCCCATTAGAAGTAGTAGGAACTGCCGAAGTTCAGACACAATAGAAAAATAGGTGTGAAAATTACTGACATTTCCATTGTGTCTGAAATTCGGCTATTCCTTACTACTATTAGAACTGGATGGTATGCTTAAACTTGGCGGCGACAGAGGGTGCAGAGGCTGGCAGGTCCCTGAGCTTGACCCCAGCCCGCCGGGCCAGGTCGAGAAGACTCCAAACTCGTCGACTGACTAATTAACTCACTGACTGACCAACTGGTTAACTGATCTCTCCCCGACGGCTTGGTCGGCCTATATACTTGTCATGCGCCTCTGGGCTTAACTCCATTTGGTGACGAGCTTCAAGTGTTACCTAAAAAGGTTGGCGCGGTCGCCACTTTACCTGGCCCTCTATCCGATGGGGCGTCGATGACCGTATAAAGTAAGGCTACTGGCTCAGATCCATACTTGGTATTAATTTTAGTCTTGGAATATGGCTTGACCATGACAAACTATCTTGTCTCTACGCATTATTAGGTAAAAGCTGCCCTATTCCCCAGATACTCTGTCGGTTTCGGAAAGAAGCCCCACTTACGAAAATTTCGTGAATGTCATTATTTACACGCTGTAGAACCAATTCTGATTTTTATTATGCTCCATACTAGGACTGTTAATAATATATCGATATATCGATATTATTTTTTGAAAATATCGACATTTATGAGTGATATTTTTAGGACGATATATCGATATTTCGATACTGAAATCTGGATATCGAATTCCATATTTTTTTAAATAAGTTATCATTTTTCATTTGCTCTGAATGACACTGTGTCCCTCAAATTTCTGTTACGCATAGAGATTAGCAAGCTTAAGTAAATCTTACTACGTTTCTATAATTAACTTGGAAGTTATAGATACCAAGTTTACTCAGATGATGACAACAGTGTAGGCAAAGCATATCTCGCCCAGCAGGAATCGAACGCGTACCAATTGTTTGAAATGAGCGTGCGCATTGTTCACGGAAGTCCAACTGGAAATTAGTGTGTTAGCAGGAATAGCGGGAAGTGTAAATAAAACATAGTTGCTGCCTAGAGAGCAAGGAAAGTAACACAACTATGAGTAACCTATCTACATACAAAGCTAAATGAAATTCCTCGAAAAAATTTTATGAAAAAAGTTACGTAATTTGGCCATAATACGTGCTATAATAGTATTTTTTTTTTTTTTAAAAAAATCTACTATCATTATCGCCAAAAGAAACTATTCGTACGTGAAATCCTGATTAAGAACAAAATCACACGTCTATTTATCAGTGGACACCCTATTTTTACAAGGTTTGATTTTCTGAAATTTATAAAAGTATCGATATATCGATACATAGATATTTTTCCCCGATATGTCGACAGCCGATTTGATACTTTTTGAAATATCGATATATCGAAAATCCGATATTTTTAAAAATATCAACAGCCCTACTCCATACAGATTGTGCTGATGGTCATGTATTCGTTAGTCATTTATTTTCATTCAACCTAAAGCAATATTTCCATCAGTCTACCTTTTATAATTTTAGCTCATTTTCCCACTTTGCTAGCACTAAGCAATAGGGTTCAGTATTCTTCTTGTCATAAAGTAGCATATATTCTGAAAAACTAATCCAGAAGCGGGCTGCCAATGAGGATCCACAATATCACGCAAAGGAGCACGCCTCTAGTTCGCTACAAACATTAGAGGATGAACCACCACATTACCACACTCTATTGCATCTTACAAGACAAGTCTATGGATATTGAAAGAAGAACAGCAATAACAAAGTACCTTACTGTTAACTACAACCATAGTGTAACTTAACCTAAAAGTAGAAGTGGTAAATAGCCTCCCATTTAAAGGATAATCTACATAAATCAACTGCGAGAAAATCAGGTACATTTCACATGTGTCGTCTCCGTATTTCAGTACTCACTGGGACATTATGGCAACGTGGCCAGCAGTTTAGTTTTGGCTATCTCTGGCAACCGAAGATCATCGAACAGAGTAGCCAAGCCACGAATGTCGAGTGCCCAAGGGGGCGTCCATAAACTACGTGGCTCGGTTTAGTGGGCGGGGAGGCAGGGGTTGGTCGGAAAGCTGCATTGGGCTACGTGGGAGGAGAGAAGGTTTCAGAGTCGAGCCTCGTAACTTTTCATTCATATTGTCGCAGTTAAAACGAGGTAAAGAACACACAACAGCATATGAATAATTATTTACGTCATTTAATTATCTCTGTATGTAATTTACAATACTCTTACAAGAGAAAACGGTAAAAAATATCTTCTGGAATCAGGAAGGAAAATAACTACGTGCTATGGGGGGAAAGGAGGAGGGCTGAATGGTTGAGCCAAAAGCCACGTAGGCCTGGGGGAGGGGGGAGGGAGGTTCACATGAGGCCAAAATGGAGCTACGTGGTTTATGGACGCTCCTTAATCAGTCGGCGCCATCTTCCCCTACTGCATTGGTCCCATTTATGGCAAACCCATGAGAGTTATTCAACTTCTGTATACCGGATAGTTATACTTTAATTATTAACATTATTTTTCAGTTTTTTTTCTCACTCTGTGTGATGCTAATTACAATTTCACTTATATAGATGTTAGACAGTACAGGAAAAGCAGTGATTCAGCCATTTTTAAAAACAGTGCTTTTTAAACTAATCTCAATAACAAATCTCTAGTATTCCTGACGCCAAGTGACTGATATAAAATTGCGACAATATACCTTATATGATAGTAGGAGATCAATTTTTACGATTAAATGAAAACCTCATTACAGACGACATAATCTCGGTTACGAGAAACAAATATTCAATCACCGATTATGTCAAGAGCACGCCTTTACATCGAATGCACATCTATTATACGAGGGTTATGTAAAAAATAAAGTTCCCATGTTTTTTTAAAACGTAAAACATAATTTATTTAAAATGAAAAATACATTATTGGAAAGCTTAATTTCTAAACTATTTTTCAACATAATCTCCAGATTTTTCCACACTTTTTTGCTGCCGACTTATCCACTTTTGAAATCCGACTTCAAAGAAGTCTGCCGCCAGTCCATTGAGAAACTTGGTGACCGCATCCTTCACTTCCTCGTCAGTTGTGAAACGTTGTCCACCCAAGTGTTCCTTTAATTTTGGAAACAAATGAAAGTCATTTGGTGCTAGATCAGGGCTGTAAGGAGCATGATCAACGAGATCCCAGCCAAAACTGTCGATCAAATCCCTGGTTTGGCGAGAGACGTGCGGGCGCGCATTATCGTGGTGCAATCTTACGCCTTTTGTTAATCTTCCTCTCCGTCGATTTTGTATGGCTCTTCTGAGCTTTTTTAAAGTCTCACACTACCTGTCCGAATTGATTGTACTCCCTCGAGGCATAAAGTCAGTAAGAAGAATGCCCTTACGGTCCCAAAAAACCGTAACCATCACTTTTCCTGCGGACAGCGACTGCATGCACTTCTTCGGTTTCGTCGAATCAGTATGGCGCCACTGACGAGATTGTTATTTTGTCTCCGGGGTGACGTAATGACACCATGTTTCATCCCCGGTAACAATGGAGTCTAGGAAATGTTCGGTATTCTCGTTGCATTCTCGAAGAAACTCCTGGGCACACCTGACACGATCGGCTTTGTGGGCTTCAGAAAACATGTGCGGGACCCATCGCGCACAAACCTAATCTTTCCGTCACATTTGTGTGAACTGTTTTTTCACAAACTTCAGGAACCCGGACAGCCAGGTCCTGAATCGTTATTCTCCGATCTTCGAGCAGAATTCGCTCAATCTTCGTCACAACTTCGTCGGAGGTCGATGGCCTACCGCTTCTTTGCTCGTCATGAATGTCTGTGCGTCCTTCAGAGAACTCCCTGCACCATTTTCGGACATGTTGAACACTCATACACGCCTCCCCATAAAGTTCACACAACTGCTTATGAATTTCAACCGGTGGTAAATTTTTTGCGTGCAAAAACCGGATTACAGCACGAACTTCGCACCTGGCGGTGACGGCAAGCGGGAGCTCCATCGAAGGCCGGCACTGAACGTCACAGCGAGATCTACCTGGGCGGGATCTAGAGTTATCCAACAAGTGGAGGATATTTGACAGGCCAATGAATGTACATATATATTTAACCAAAAAAGATTGTGCAGACATGTTGTATTTTGGGCAATTTCGTACATTCCAGAGATGGAATTTCTTTAGAAGGTACTCTGACAGTAACGGGATTTGAACCTGCTACATATTGGGATCATAACAGGGGAAGAATGGCACTCACAGTTCGAGACAAACTAGCAGAATATTTTGTGACTGAAAACCCATAATAATGGCAAGACACGTGTGTTTAAATAAATAAAAGTTAATAAATTTACACTTACCTACTTGTGTTTTTTTTCTTCGTTCGTCATTTGTATTCTTCTTTGAATAAATTAACTACTTCATCTCGACATTTAATTTTTAAATTACGTTCGGAATAATCTTTTGATGTACTACCCCATAAACACAGACGGATTTGAATTTCCACAATAAATCTTTCTGTATGAAACAAATCACACTTTTTGCAATTAATATTGTGCTAAAATTGAGCGAGTGTCAAAGTTGGCAGCTGGCTGGCCACTGAGTGAGTGAGGTGCTGTTTACACTTGTGTATTTTATTGGTGACGTCGCCAGCGCGCCAGAGTATCTAGATACGACACAGCGAGCCGCTGATCGTGGCTACGCCTCCAAATTGACGACGTCGCCCGGTGAGTTACCTGCCATATAATTCAATATTAATTGTTTGGATACGTAGCTTCCACCGTCGCCATGGCGTTCCGGTGAGGTAGGATCCTAACTCTGCTAAGAGATTGCTGACTATATACTGAAAACTCGAATCATCTACCCTCTCGCTAGTGATTATCAAACTATTGAAATCACTAAAATGTACTAGTCACCGTCTCTGTATTCTGCAAATTTATCACAACACCTCATAGTAATGTGTGGTTTAATCCAAACATTACAGATAACGCTCCAGATTAATTATGGGTAGGCACGGCCAGCAACGTGCAGCGTTTTGTACATACTTAATGTTGTAATACCCGAATGTTAAAGAAAGCTGTTTTATAAAGCGTGAGGTCCAGAGCCGGCTGTGAGTCTCGCCCGTGTATGTGTAAAGAAAGAAAGAAACACCGAGGGTTGTAAAACGATTTAGACTGATTGCCGAGAGGCTCCAAGAGACACAATGAAGAAACTTTGCGAATGCTGACCACGAAAGAATTTTCAAATTTGAAATCAAGATAAATGGTTTTATGAGACTGATATTCAGACATAGAACAAAAATTAAGATCCGAACTGAAGCTGGCTGTCGCAGTTGCCATTCCTGGCGTTTTGGCATTCAGGCATGAAGAGGTAAAATGTCATCCAACCCTAAGAAAATTTTGTTGCAAATTTCTGCTGCTATTGTAAATGTTATTAGGCGCTGACCTATTAGCACGAAGAGGGACTCTCATGGCTTAGACACCGAAGTTACCTGGGGAAAGAACAAGGTAGAGAAAATGATTCGGGCCATCTCTGGCAGTGTGGAGACTAGCACGCTGGCCTCGCATTGCAAGGTTCGCCGGTTCGAGTCCGGCCTGGGGCATGGGTGGTTTTAATTAAGTGTTGTGTTTGTCTTGTGCTGTCCTCACTGTAGGATCCACTATATCATGATTAAATCCCTATACAGCAGTTGCTGTAAAAACAAATTGGAGCTGGCTAAAAGGTCGCAAAGACCAAAGGCCAAAAAGTGATTTGGTTCTGTACTGTGATCCTGGCTAGTACTCCAAGTGACCCTCTGCCGACCAATACACAGCTGTGGCCTAGGTCAAGACATCAGCGGGGTTGCGGCCGTTGGAGGAGGCCACGACGCAGCTCCACTGCATACTGCAACTGCAACCTATACACTTGATGCGATACACATTGGCAACATTCTTCTCAAAACCCAGAGTGCGCTACCCAGACATCTCACTTGCTCCCAACTGAGTTAGTTGTAAAAATTAGTCTTTGTTTGTTGGAAATATTTTACTGAAAAAGTTTCATCTTTGCTTGTCAATAAATTCAGTGGTTACAAAACATCTCCATTTTCTTCGTAATAAAATATTGTAAGATCAAATTCATTCAACCAACCTGAATAATCCCGCGAGAAATGTTACAGGCATTTGCCAGTTGTGTAAAGTGAATTTCAGTGTCTGAAATAAATTATTCGATCTATGCGTATTTCATTAACCGAGAAAAAAAAAAAGTTTCTCCACTATATAAAAAAATAAAATAAAAATTAAAAATATTCATTCGCTAAGTGGATAAGTATTCGAGATTTTAATTCAGATTCTGCAACTTGAGCGTTTTATCAAATTAAGCAACCAGACGAAATGCCTCGTTGTAGCGTTGTTAGCCAGATTGTAAAAAAGGTGACGCGGGCTTAAATCCCCATCCCGCCATCCATATTTTGATTTTTCATGTTTCCAGAAATCACTCCATACAAACGTCAGGATGATTATTACAAAATACCGTGGCCGAATTCCCTCCCGTTCCTGGTCACCCCTCCTCTCCCTCCCTTAATGACGTCAATGTCTACGAGACATAAAACCCGAAGGAAAATAAAAAGTGACAAGGAACGTTATCCCGGTCGGAACTGAAAACCTGAACCATGTATGCATGATCCCTTCACACTATAAAATGGTATAAACTTAACTTAGTCCACAACCCAAAGGTTGGTTGGATCCTCTCGAAGGAGGCTTACTAAGCCATTGTGTCAGAGGTAGGACGGTCAGTTCCTTTCCTCTGGGACCTACAGTTTAATGTGGAATCCGAACCACGGAATAAAATGGTATAGGAGTGAAAAAAAAAATTAGTGATTAATATCAGAAAGAAGTACTTGTATCCTTGAACAGGGGAATTAGAAACAGGAAAAGTTCTGAAGCGTTTATAAGTTAACGTTTTCAAACTGGACCTGAATACAAAAATTCTTTCAAAAATGATACTATGGGAAGTGACAAATCCATATCTGACTGAAAGCGACATTAAGCATTCAACAAGTTCACTACAATGGCAAAGCTGAACAGAGTTTTGTAAAAATGTGTTTTTTTTTTTTTTTTGCAAAATGATTCTTTAATCTCTGTGACCCTGCAAATCCTACCCTTACTTTTCTTTTTGCTCAATTTAGTAGAGCAAGCTGAATAATTCAGCCATCGCGGAGCCTCCCCAGCGTGCTGTATTCAGCGCGTCACTAAATAATGTTACGACCTTATTCTCTGCTGAATCATATACGACTTGATACACTCATTTCCATACTGGTAAAGCCCGCCAAAAATGACGTGTTGAACAGACTGTTCAGGCTAGTCATTTCATCGTAGTTCATTAATAAAATAGAATTGTTATAAAATAATTCACAACGCAACTGTTCGTACCTTACGCTGTAGCAAAAAATTTTAGTTGTCATCTGGGTCAAGGTTGAATTTCAAGCTAACCATAATCTCCGCTAATCTTGGCACTAGAAAAACAAAGCATTAATAGATTCACTAGTTAGTGACATCATGCATGGCGACATAAACTTGACCCATAATCTTCATATGTTCTTACTACTTTCTTTTTCGTAATCCAGATCCATACTACAACTTTTGAACAGCTGACACAGTTGGAACTATTAACATGCGGCTGACATAATGACCTCAATAATATGAAATCAGTGAACGGAAAGGAAATTAAAATAATTCTTAACATCTTACGTTATTACAGGTATTATTAGTTTTAGACGTGATCTAGGTCGCATAGATCGCAATCAATAGGAAACTTTTCATCCAAATGAAGTAATGTTTTCGTTAACATGGCGCCAATAAATCAACTTTGAGTATAAAAAAAAACTGACAGTTGTCATCCTAACCCAGTCTATATTTCTGTCTAAACAAAAACTCCCCTAACATTTCTGCTAAAAAAAAAGTATGCTTTTGTGTTACACATCTACGGATGTTTTTTTTTTTTTAAACCGAAAACATCAACATCAAATGAATATTAATAAATAAAGAACAGCTGATAATTAATATGTTAAATTAATATGTTAGCCCATCAGCGAAAGCCGGGTCGTGACGTCACGGTGTGACAGACACGATGACCAAGCTTATCATTTTATTAGTATTGATGGCCGGATGGTCATTTTGTTGACTCATAATTTTAGAAGAAAGGAAACGTTCTGTGTGGGTTTAACGGAGTAAGCTTACAGCAACAGAATAAATAAAAAAATGAAAACATCCATATGATCACTTCAAGTCTTACTGACTGTGAATGTTCTAGATGAAATACTCTTCTGTTGATCCACGCCGCTTGTGCTTCTCAATTTTTCAACTTCACTAAAAATTTCAATCCGACATTTTGGCCGTCTGTGTTAAAATACAGTCACAACGCCGCTAAAGAGGAATTGTGGTTCCAGATTCAATCCATGCAGATTCTGGCACAATCATTTAGGAGAGAGCTGTTACTGTTTCAACTTCCACCAAATAAAGTTGCGCAACACAAAAACAAACACTTAACGTGCAAAACACAACTACCCACTCCACGTGAAGTTGTGAGGGTCCTTCCGTAAGTTTGTTGTCTACAACCAATGCGCATGACTTAACAGAAAGTTTGTCTCCAATTTTCAGTACGTTTATAAATTATTCAAATCCACTAGGGAACGCTAGTTCTTTTTGGATGCTCGCTTTCGTTCCAAATACTTCTTGAGCTCAGCTGATATTTTTTTCATTTCTGTGCTGTGAGATGAGTTTTCGAGATTCAATAACTTTTGGTGGATAAGACCAGGAGTTAACCATACTACAAAATTTGGAGCGATCTGCAACATCAGTATCGGGAATCCCAGCGGAATCAAGTATATTATCCTTTGAGTTACAGACACTGCTTCGGTGTAATTGTTTTAGACCATCCGCATGGCAGGAATTTTCAAATGAATAAAAATAAAAGAGAGATGACACATAGACACGACATCTTAATTTTACTTAAAAGTGGGTTTGAGACAGAAAATTTTCATTTTTAACACAAATTAAAATTGAGGTTGAAGCTCAATAACTGTTTTTCAACTATATTCCTCGATTCTTATATATCTGCTCAGAATTTGCCTCGAAAGTTTTACGTGATATGCCAATTTGTCGGAAATTTAAGGGAAGAGATCCACAGTATGTCAAGGAATATACAAACAGTTGTAATGGAGCAATGCCCTTGAGAACACTTAGTTTGCTCCATAATTTATTCTGAACGTAACTGATGCGTGATATCTTCTAGACAGTTGTTGGGTCTTTTACAGAAGGTCAGCGATTCATTCCAAAAACGACATTATGCTTTTAGATGGTTGGTCCTGCCTCACCATGTCGAAGTTTACTAACAGCTCCGTTAAGGAGAGAGTAATTGGGAGACAGTAAGAGGTGATGTTACACAGACCGATGCTGGACTAGTTGAGCTGAAAGTAGAATATTAAGAATGCAGTATCATAAAAACAGAGCACGAAGCACTACAAGGGAGCCAGCAATTGGTGACCGAATACAACACATATTCAACCGCTAGGTCGACACGGGACGATCTAGGCAAGTAAATAAACGAAATTGAAAGAGTTTCTTATTTCCTCTGCAGTCTTGATACGTATATATATACCGAGCGTGGTGGTGTAACGGATAGCGTTCTGGCCTCGCATTCGGGAGGACGGCGGTTCGAATCCCCGTCCGGGCATCCAGATTTGGGTTTTCCATGGTTTCCCCAAATCACTCCAGGTGAATGCCGGGATGCTTCCTTCAAAAGGCCATGGCCGAATTCCTTCCCATTCCTTGCCCCCATCCTTTCCCGTCTCTAAAGACCACGTTGTTAAAAAGGGACGTTAAACTGTTAAAAAAAAAAAAAAAAAAAAAAAAAAAAAGTGATACGTATGATACCTCAAGAGCTCGGTGAAAGAGTCAAAATAAAAACTACGACATTTTTTCGAGCATTCTTTCATCAGCTACCAAAAGTATTCCAACACATTCTTGGTTTTTTGTGGATGGAAAGAATTGCGTGCTTCCACATAACTTGAATCTGCGGCAAGTTGATGGATGCAGTTCGTTGAACAATATATGTTGAATCAGCTTCAAAAAGATAGCTGACTCCGCGATATCCTTACATTTTTTTCCTTATGACGTAACGCCTCGTAGACGTAGAGGTAAAGGTCTGGGGTTGAGGAAAGGGAAGAAAATCGGCAATGGCATTTTGAGGGAACCATCCCGGCATTCGCCTGCACTGTCTTTACATCTGCAGTCTAATTTTCCGTTTCTCATGATCAGGTACTCTGTCGGAATATGATCTGCTATTAATTTTGGAATGCCTGATATTTTTTCAGAGTGCTAACAAACTATACGTTTTGTTTCTCTTTGTTTTTTTTTTACTTACTTATGGCTTTACGCCTCGTCGACTTCGAGGTCATTAGAAGCGTTATGGTAGTAGTTACAATAAACTGGAAGGAATTCGACCATGGAAGCTTTCCCCGGAATGGTTTTGGGAAACCATGGAAAACCCAAATCTCACTGCGCGGATTCGAACCGGCGTCCTGCCAAGCTGTTGATCTTTTGAATGTCGTCATTAAACCAAGCTATCTGACCACATTTTCCTGGGTGATTGTGCCTACTGACCCTCCTGTAATGTACCATTTTCAGTACTCATTCTTCGCTATTTAACTTCACATGCACAATACTTCAACGTGCTCTAGGCAAAGGTAATGTCCCCTAATTGTGTCTCTGTAAATTCCTATGGTGACATTTCTTCCTAATATCGAAGGATTATCGTTTTGTCCATTTTAGATTTGCGTATTTCTCAGCTGCAACAAACAGAATTATGTTATTATAGATACTGTTCTAATAATAGACTAAATACCATTACTGGTAAGGGGAACGGTTGTAGTTGCTCATTAACATTTGCCTACTGTGCCCCCAATAAAATTTATCCACACACTGTGGTTCATGATCAAGGAACCTTTACATCAATATGTTTGTGACAAATGTCAATTAATGATTCGTGTTGTATTTAAATTGATGGGTTATTTATAAAAAAATCTGTTTACTGCAGGTGACATATACACTTTTAAATTACTCTTTTCAAAATTAGATAATAATTAATATGTCTATTAATTGTTATTTCTTATATACAGACGGCGTTAATTCCCGCAGTCTTACAATGGCTACACAAAGCTGATAATTTCCTAGTGAAACTTTCATACACAAAAATATTTTTTGCAGAATATTACTATGGTCTTATAGTACTGATTTAACTATTAAACGTGTTTTTTTCTGGTGCGTCACTATTTTGAAGAGAATTTTATCTGATTCAGAGGAGGAAAACCAATATCCTACCACCACCGGAGAGCTTTTTAGAGAGAGAAATGGGAGAATATATTGAAATTTTTAAACATCAAAACTTTTAATGAAGATGGGGACTGAGGGGTTAGTCATATTTGAAAACATCCGTTTATGGATTAACGAGATCCCAAACTGAAACAAGTTTTACCTGACGCAGAGGGGCAAAACTAATTTATACCATCTCTCGAATAGTATTCACAAACTATCGATCTAAGTTCGCATCCAAACTACGACCTGGGTATAAACGACTTTTTTGCAGCAGATTCAACAGGCCAAAGAAACCATCACGAACATACCATGCTGGAATATAAGTGAGGGAAAAAAGAATAAAGTGTGACTTAGGGGAAAAACATGTAAAGTAATTACATCTGTATAAAATTACAGCTGCGAGAAGTGTACTTTACTCTCACCGACTTTGCACTTTCCTCACGGATCTGTTTTGGTACCTTTATTAATGATGACAACGTGTTTTTGGAAACGGTTGATTTATGTAATGCTGATGTTGGAGTTTTTCATTACGGCTGTGAACTGGGAGAAGGCCGTGAGCCGCTGCAGACAGGGCAGGTCAACGCCCTCCGACGCAGCGGTCTTATTGGCGTGGCTGGTGGAGGCAGCCGCTCGTCTTGATTACGGAGGCAGTACCTGCCCCCGCTAGCTCACGTAGCCAATTTGTGCGTAATGCGTGCAGAGGTCACAGGGGTCAAACAGCACACAGGCGACAAGGCCGCTGGCCCGTAGTCGTAGCTCACTACTCCCACAAGGAGACTACCGGAACAGGTCTCCAGAATATATGATAAACCTCGTATGTCCGTAACAAAGACGATACTTAAAATGCACCCTAGTTTCTAATATGTTCTAAGCCAAAAGTAAATTAGTTGTTAAATAATAGAGATTATATACCCTACTGATAAAGAGCAGCATGATCCAATCATTAAGACTGCAGGCAATTTGAAAACTCGGTTTTGAATATGACATCTTAATATGCCTCATCCTTAGGCACTTAAGATAAATAAAATTGATTAGGAAGCGAATCAGGCAGTAAACTCGCGTCCTGAAATAAGCATTTTACATCGACATATATAATCTGGAGTCCACGAAATTGTGGGTGGCAGAAGGTGCTTTGCACCAAAACTAATCTCTACTCGGTATTCCAATCCGGAAAGGCACGAGGAAAGAAAGAATTCATATAAGCGTCAGTGCGGCACCTTACTTCTCAAGTCTTGTATGCCGGCCTCGGTAGCGTGGGGGCTAGAGTGCTAGCTCCACGTGCCGAAGGCCGCCGGTTCGAATCCGGCCGCGGGCATGGATGTTAAGTGTTGTGTGTCTGTGTGAATGTCCTGTCCGTCCTGTGGCGTCCATACATTGGAAAAAAAAACATTGAGCTGGCTGTATGGCCTCCGTTGCCGAATGCCATTAAAAAAAAAAAAAAAAAAGTACGAAGTAGCGGGTATCAGCTTGTATAATATAAAGGAGGTAGTGTAACCATATCTGTATCGAAACTTGCGAGGGGAAGCTACATTTTTATCACTGTCTTTAATATATTCATTGTTCTGAAAGTAGTGCCGATTAGCGTGTTTTGTATAGTAATTTTGACTCGCCACTTGAGAGTGCCAGTAGCTACAGACGGGGTGCCACCAGTAACCTACAGTGGCGTCCTCAACGGGAGAGGCAACCAAGGATGTTTCACGTCTATCGAGAGGCTTTGCAGCACTCGTCAGTCCTTCAGTTTACTCAGGTGCATTCTCCAGCACAGTCTAGGCAGACGTGAAGGAGGAAAAACTGCTGGTGGAAGCTGTAGAGAGTTTCCCCGACTGGTAAATGCTACTAACCTCCCTGACTGCTAGATCGGCAACAACGGCATACAGTTAGGGAGCGTTCAAAAACTACGTGGCTGGGTCTAGGGCAATTGTCGGAAAACTTTAGAATCTAAAGAGCCAATTTCAGCGTTAAAGGCGTCCGGTGAAAAATTTATAACAGCCGCAGGGTTGTTAATATTTTAATATAATTGTTTTGCATAATCAATGCGCCATCATACATACATTTATGTAAATAATATATTCATAAATAATTCACAAGTGAGTAGTAAGCATTTGAACTAATGTACCCGTATTTCCTTAGAAATTATTAAAATACTGAGTTCGTAACTCGTAGTTTTAATTTCAAACATAAATCCAAATTTTCATGGGTTTTTTGGGTTCTGAATTTGTTTTCTAATCAAGTTCATATTAGAAGAACATTATCACAGATGTATGTCAAACCAAATAACCCCTCTTAGCAATTTTCTGGTTCACGATGAAGCTGGCAAATTAACGCAATTAGCAGACTGCAACCAGCTATTAAAGTTAGTGGTAGATATTTTTCCCCCCAAGGTTCTCTGAAGTTCTTCCATTGTTTTCTTTCGCATATCACCAACGAGATATATTGTGGTAAATGAGAGAATTTTTGTTTGAAAGTGTATTTCTATATCAGGATTCTTATTATTTGCAACTTGATCTTTGTAGACCAACGTCTCTTGGAAAACCATTTAATTTCGCAATGAAGCAAAAGACTCAATCCATTCACTTTTGAATTCGCGACGGTTATATGTTTTTTTTCGCGTTTTTCATTAACAGCCATTTTAAGACAGGTTAAAAATATGTTTTTAAGAATAAAATAAGAAAAATTAAACAGAGGAGGAAACGAATTCAAAGGTGACATAATAAATGTACCTGATATACGAATACTCCTATTTTAAAATCACAAAAAAGTTACTTAAGCAGGTACAAGAAATTAACTGGCGTGAAAACACTTAAACAGTTGGGCTAAAACTACTGAGGCATTTTATTTAATTCGTTATTATTGTGGGTAAAGGTTGGCAGAACTTGTTTTTAATTAGCTCTACTACCTGGCCAGTCTTTATATCTTGTTGATGTTACTACTACTATCACTACTACTACTGTCCGTAAAGATGTATGATATAAATATTATGAAAGACGCGCACTAATAACCTCAAAGAGCCACATGCGGCTCGGGAACGGCGGTTTGTCGACCCCTGGTCCAGGGGGGTGGAGGGGTTGGTTTGAAAGCTATGTTGAGCTGCTTGGGAGGGGAGGGGGGTTTAGAGCCAGGTCACGTACCTTTACATTCATATTACTTGTCACACTTAAAACAAAGTAAAGAACACCCCGCAGCATGTATATATTTATTTCCGTCATTTAATTATCCCCGTATGATATTTACGACTGTCTGACAAGAAAAAACAACACAAAATGCCTTCTGGAATCAATAACGGATACAGCTTCGTGCCACGCGGAGTGTGGAGGGGGTACAGGTAAAAGCCACGTTGGGCTACGTGTAGGGGGGGGGGGGGAGGGGGCAGGGAGGGTTCACAGGAGACCGTAATGGAGCTACTTAGTTTATGGACGCCCTTAATGCGCAGAACATTATTCAGTTAATCTGCGATGATGAAGAGTGGTCTTTGTCATCAACAAGGATTTTCTCAGTTATTGAACTACATACAAGTACAGGAGAGAGTCGATAATACGATCGTCAATTATCCAAAACGTCAATTATCCAACAATGGTTTCATTTTTTTATTATTTTTTTTAACGAACTGTGCATTAATTTAGAGAAACGTCAACTTTGTTTCTGTTAACAGTACGCTTGTTTTGTTCGTAAATTCCATTAACAAAGAACTAGGTCAAAGAGTTTTCACACGTTACGTACTACGGCTGCAATATTCTTATGACCAACGTGACACTGTCTTTGATGTTGAATGTGTGTCGCAACCGTGAACGACAATTCTTCCAGTGTGTCGGTAGTTTTGAGTCCTGTTCGTCCAGCGCCTTTGTTATTAATTTGCTGTGTTGGTAAATTCTGTTGACTTTAGTATCTCCTACCAACATTATGCGCATATAATGGCTTTGGGTTCATCTCCTAAAAGGAGGTGACACCATTATTTTTTTTTACTTATTGCTTTACGCCTCGTCGTTGTCGAGGTAATTAGAGGCGGGATGGGACTGGGGACAAGGAACGGGAAGGAATTCAGACATGTCCTTTTGAAGGAAGCAACCCAGCATTCACCTGTAGTGATTTGGGGAAACCATGGAAAACCCAAATCTGAATACCCGAACGGGGATTCGAACCGGCGTCCTCCCGAATGCGAGGTCAGAGCGGTGACTCCAAAATGAAGCAAACGAAAAGAAGAGACTCCTTTCGCTTGGGGTATGTAAAATTACAATGTACTAAAGACAAAATAAAAACTATACAAATCAAAACTACACAAATCGAAATCTGAACAACCTGCGTCCCAAACAGTTCGGATTATCGACGTTCTGCTGTAGTAAACGCTTCGAAAGTTTTTTTAGTGACATAACGCCACTAAGGCGACGACATCACATGAACGACCGGCTGGCTGCGAATAAGAGACAAAACATTTCACAATAAATAAAACTATTACATCTTCAAACAAAGATTCGTAAGTTCACTTTTTCCGTTTTCCTATCTATCCCAAATCAATATTGGCCAAGAGTGATATATTTGTCTCCATCGCCCTTGAACATAACGGAAGCAATCTGACCAATGCTGCTTCTGGCATATCCCAGTCAATGTGTGTAAATATTTACCACTGGGGTGGTACATATTAGCCTGTATTAATGTTAAACAAATTTACCCAATGTAAGAGACCAATATTTGTTTGTACAGAGTAAAGATTCAGAAATAAAATTCTGTCACGTAGTTTCCCGATATTATCTCCGTCTATGATAGAAGTCTAAACCCACTGAAAAAGACTCCACATGCAACAACAGAAATGTAAAATTCTTGTTGGCATGTAGCATTAAATAAGATGATATTAAGGATCTAATAAACGATAGAGAAAACATATAAGAATTATTAATCAACAACTTAAACTTTTATAAATTTGTAATTTTTATACCCTCAACCGATCAACTGTACTAATATTGTTGTAATTTAGTTTTATGAGTCTCTTTAAAAATTGACCTAACGTGTGCCGATGTGAAAAATTCATAGATTTATTTGAACTATGTTATAGAAGTTTTTTAGTTTCAGTTTCAAAAAAAGAAAAAATAATAATAACGAAAACGGTAAACGAGAAATAATTTTAACGACAAATTGCGCCTTGTTAAACCGCCACTGAAATATGGATTCAAGGAAATGCCACGTTGTGTGACGATAAATGTTATCGAAGAGGAAAGCCATCATCCCCTAATATAAAGATGCAAGTGTATAAAAAATTAGGTGTGAAGAACACGAGTTTAAGAAGTTATAGTTCAACGAAGTTCCAGTATCAATGAACGTGGCAATCGCAAACAGGGCAAAAATTCTGAACAAAGGCTGGCGTTTCCAGACGCACCTGAATGGAAACGTTATTTCAAAAGCTACATTGGACGAAATTCTCGACGCATGTCTGGCTGATCACTCCGTAGAGCTACACACGCGGAAAACTCATCTTTCAAACAGGAATGATTCTTTAATCTCTGTGACCTAGCAACGTCTGCATTTATTTTTCTCTTTGTTTAATTTAGGAGATGGAGCAGAATAATTCATACATCGTGGAGCCTCCCTAGCGTGCAGTATTCAGCGCGACTCTAAATAATGTTACGACCATCTTCTCTGCTGAATGATGGACGAATTCAAACAGCCACCATTCTACGTAGGGTCGTTTATTTTTAATGTCAGTGATAGTTGTTGTTTTGACTATTATGTCGGCATAAAAGAAAGAAAACATTTTGTGTATACATAAGTACGACGTTTCTCACGTTGTTAAGAATTTATAAAATGTTCCAGGGTAACTAGCCTAGTTAACGAAGTATTTTCACACGATATTTCACCAGAAGATGGCGACAGCCGGCCTCGGGAGCGTAGGGGCTAGACTCGTAGGTCCGCGTGCAGAAGGTCGCCGGTTCGAGTCCGCTGTTTCCTGTTTTGTGTGTGTTTTAATGCCATGTCCGTTCTGTGGTGTGTTTAATTAGCTGGGAAAAATTCATCAGGCTGGCTGTATGGCCTAAGATGCCGTAAGCCATTTAAAAAAATCACGGAAATTCACAGAAGATGGCGACAGTGGATGTGATCACCAAAATATCATGTGATAACTCATCGTAAACTCGACTATGTACCCGAGAGTATTTTAAACATTTTTCGTATGTTTCACGTAAGAGTCTTCAGAACTAATAGAAACAACTCTATTTGGCTTAAGTAAATGACTTGAGTCAAACAATTTTTTTTTGTATATGTATTTATATTAACAACTAGCGGAGTTCCCGCCATTGCCCGGTATAGTTGGCGTAGATTTATTTACCCGTTCGTTATTTATGTTTCCACAATGAGAAACATTTGTACAAAGTTTCATAAAATTCGTGCCAACATTTTTAGGAATTAAAGCAAACCTAGATTCACCCACCACCTACCAAGAAACGGGCTGGTTGAAGTTTATTTGCACGTACACTATTTTCGAAAAGATTCATGTGTATCAAGCTTCATTAACTTGGTTAAGAAATTGCATTACTACATTATTAAACAAAGCTATCTTATGTTAGAAACTCACATTTGATTCAATTGCGAAGTGAATTGATATAATTTTTGCTCGAAACGCCAGATACTTTAACTCCACACATTCAGTCTTTTATACAAATATCAAAAGTGAATCCAGAATAATATTACAGTAAATAAATGATTTACTTGAACAGAAGACTGTTGCTGATGGCCAGAGACACTGTAGGACTACTGGCAGTGGTTAAAGAAAATCAATGGCTACTGAATATCCCGAATTAAAGGAAAGAATACTTCAAGTTTAGTTTAGTGTGCAAAATAGTTATTATTATAAAATTATCTTATTGCTTTCATTAAAGTCTATGGTCAGAGACATTGTACTTGTATGTTTAGTGCGAAGTATGCAACATCTAATCCTTCCATCTTTGGGATTTGTCATCATACGTTCAGAATTTCATTTAATGCTCCTGCGTTATTTATCGTTGAAACATGCCAAACAACTGAATTGAGATTCTAAGCTTTAAAACGGTGAAACTCCCATAGAAATCAGCTCAGTAGTTTCCGAGTTTTTATACAACAAATTTATCCGGTTTTCTTTTTATATATAGAGAAGACTACAAGTTGTATCATAGAAACAAAGATCCGTGAGTAAATCAGTTTTGTAAGTTGCAACCTGATTTTGGGATTATAAACCTCTCTCTTTACTAATGTCGATGGTTGATGATTTACTATCAGAATTAAGATTGTTCTCGGATGACATAATTATATATAATACGATCAAACTGCTAGAATACTGTGTATACCTGCAGAGTGATGACAAGATCAACATGAGATTAAGATAAATGCAAAGAATAGTCAACTTATTAGGTACACAAATAAAAAACTACTTATTATCATAAGGTAGGAAAAGGATTGCATGTTGAAGACTTGCAATATATACAGCTTGGCATAAAATTTAATAACAAACTCAACTTGGCCCAACACATTGGAAAAGCAGAAGAAAATGGTTTCAAAATCCTTCACTTGTTGGAGAGAGTAATGAAAGGATATACCAGAGAAGTAAAGGAATTTGGTTACAAAACTTTGGTCAGACAATTCCTTGGCTAGAGTGGTGCAGTATGGAGTCCACATTTTGGATACCAAAAACAGGAAATGGATGATGAGGAAAGAAGGGATGCTAGATTTGTTTCTAGAAATAACCGCAGAACACAGATAAAGGAGCTGGATTGGAATTCATTAGAAAATAGGAGGAGGGTGAAGAGAGTCATGGGAGTGTGCAAAGCATATATTGGTTACGAGGCATGGAACGATATGGGTTTAAGAATTATGAGTAACGCATGAAAGGGAAAAGATGACCATAATCATAAATTACCCGTGAATTTCAGTCACAAGTGTGTGGGAAGATTTTCTTTCGCGAGAAAGGGGATCAGGGACTGTAATAAGTTACCGAGAGGAACGTTGAACAATCTATCAAAAACGGTGAAAGAAGCTGAAATTTGCAGAAGGCCAAAGTAGGCGGGTATAGGAAAGAGGAAAATCGAGTGCGTAGGGAAATTGCATGCGGTGCCTGCGCTCCATCGAAATTAAATTAAATTAAATATCGGTATTTGACGACTGGCAACGTTCTTTTAATATTTCAACGTGTAGGATTGAAAATACGACTTTAACCTACCCCCACTTCTCAAAAAATTAAGTCATAATGGGAGATTGCGGAGCTGTGTCGCGTCGTAACTCGTGTAGATGGTTATATATGTGAAAAAAAAAGGGGGAGGGATACGAAAAAATGCAGTGAGGTGATAGTTTTTTGGAAAGGAAAGAAAAAATGCATTATTCATGGTTTTTCGCGTTTTCAAGAAATTATAAACAGGTGACTGACCTTGCGCTGGAGTAAGTTCAGCCACTGACGCAGAAGAATCATCTTCACACTTCCAAAGAAAGCACAAGATGATAAATCAAAAAATTATTTCACAATACGCCCTACGTCACACGATTTCAAATTACTGATTAGGATAGTTTACGGAAGAACTGAAAGAATAATGGTATAGATAGGTGAAGATCAGTTTAGATTTATATGAAACAGGACAGTTCTGGTCTTAAGATTAATAGTAGAAGGACGGATCAAGGAAAACAAACATACATTTATGACATTTGTGGTTTTAGAATAAACCTCTTAATTATGATGTATTTGCCAAAATGTACAAAATCTGAACGAAGTTCCAATAATAATCTTATATACATAAATAGACGTGTGTTTCCTTATATTTCACTTTTCAGCCACCACTACCTAGCACAGATCACGGTTGTTTGTGTGTGGTAGTAGCATGGGGTTTCCTGTCGTGACCTAAGACGTATGTGTCCCTACGTATGACTTTTCAGCCTAAACTGTGGATGATGGTTGGAAGTGGCCGATAAAGGATATTTTCGTATTTCGAACAAAGACATGTGTGTCCGTATATTTCACTTTGCTGCCTCAACTATATAGCGCAGACCACTGGTCTTTGTGTGTAGGACTATTATCGAGTCTTCCATCGTGTACTATGGTGGTTAGATGTTGGTAGTTATAAGCGTATGGGAGATATGGTGGTTGAAAGTGGTAGATCAAGGACATTTTCGTATTTCGACCAAAGATATGTGTGTCCGTATATATCACTTTGCTGCCTCGACTACATAGCGCATAGCGCTACATATCACTGGTGATTATGTGTGGTAGTGGCCACGAGTGCGCTATGGTGGTTAGATGTCGGTAGCTATGGGGGTGTGGGAGATATGGTGGTTGAAAGTGGTTGAACTGGGGCATTATCATATTTCGACCCGTATATGTGTCCCTATGTATCACTTTTCAGCCAAAACTATCCAGCGCAGATCATTGGTGTTTGTGAGTGGTAGTAGCCTGGAGTATTCTATCGCGCACTATGCTGATTGCATGTCGGTAGCTGTGGGGGTGTAGTAGATATGGTGGTTGAAAGTGATGGTCCTGATAAAAATATAGACACAGGCAAAATTACCCAGTCCACTGGTGATTTTGGATGGTATTAATCTCAAATCTCCCACGATGCACCAAGGTGGTGTCATGTCGGTAGCTATGAGGGTATGGGAGATATGGTGGTTGAAATTGGTCGACGGAAGGGAATTTATATTTCGACCAAAGACATGTGTGTCTCTATGTTTCACTTTCCAGCCATAAATAACCTGCGCAGATGACTGATGTTTGTGTGTGGTATTAGCCTCAGGTCCTCCATCGTGCACTATGGTGGTTTCATGTCGGTAGCTGTGAATCAAATTCTTTACAATCACGAAGTCGTGGGAATCAGCTAGTATTTATGTATGAGGCTCACGAGGCTGTAATAAAAGTAGAGACTCACAGGACACTGGCATCTGTTAAAATGATTGTGAGGCACTAATATCCTCAATAATATTCTATCTCAACGTTGAAGAAGCAGTCGAGTAAGAAAAAGAAATTTTTTGATGCAGCTTAAGAGATCCTGGAGAAACAATGAGTATGCTTCTAGTTGGTGACGGCATTGTCCTGTTAGCGAAACAGAGTGAAAATGCTGAGAAATTACAGGTTGAAACAAATATTTGGGGAGAAAGTCACATACTTCACGTGACGAAATTTAGTTTGGAGAGCACAGTATTCTCCATTTTTCTTCTCACTGTACCGTCTGCTCAGTGATTTCAGAAACAGGAATTAGACCATGCGTGTTGCCGACACTGCTTTCTCACTGTCCATGATAACAGATATGAATTAAGCCGAAACGTTCTTGATTCTTGTTGACTTCTCTCGAGAAACATTACCTGACTGTGCATTTAACGAGGATACGTATCAAGTAACCGACTTCAAATAAGGAGGAGTTTGTCAATTCTTCTGTGTTTTTTAAAAATGTGTGTTTAGCGTATCTTCCCCACTTTTGAACGGATTTTAATCACATTTTGTTAGTAGGTAGGGAATCCCTTCAAAGTGGTCCCTTTGAGAAACCACGCCCTCTACCCCTTTACAACCCTTAATTTTGATACAAAACCTCATTTTTTACCCGATTTTAAAGGAAATTTGCACACTCTTACTTTAAAACAAAGAGAAAAATATTGTCAAATTTTGGTTTGCAAAAAATATATTTCTCTGCCCCTTTACACACCCTTAATTTTTTTGTCAATGTTATTTATACAGTGCTACAGTCGATACCATTTAACTGATCTCCATGAAAGTTGGCAAATACATATATTTTTTCTTGGAGAAGGTTTCTGACCAATGCAATAAAAAAAACACCCCCTCTCCCCCTTTACGTCCCTTAATTTTTATACAAACCCACATTTTTTATCCTATTTCGATAGAACTTTGCACATGTATACTTAAAAATAAAGAAAAGGATACTGTCAATATTTGGTCTGCCAAAACCCAACCCCTCTTCCTTTTCCTACCTCCTTAATTTTTGTCAATGTTCTTTACGCAAAGCTAGAGCCGACACCATTTGACTGATCATCATGAAAGTTGGCACTTACATGTATTTTTCACGAAGAAGGTTTCTAACCAAAAAATACAAAAACCAACCCCTCTCCCCCATTACACCCCTTAATTTTTTATAAAAACCGAGAGTTTTTATCTGGTTTTTATAGAACATTGCACACTTTTAATTTAAAACAAAGAGAAAAATACTGTCAACTTTTTTTTTCGTAAAATTTACTCCTCTCCACTTTTCCACCCCTTTAATTTTTGTTAATGTTCTTTTTAAAAAGGTACAGTCGACATCGTTTGACCGATCTCCATGAAAGTTGGCACATATATGTATTTTTTCATACAGATGATTTCAGACCAAAAAATAAAAAACTATCCTACTCTCCCACTTTACACCCATTTAATTTTTATACAGACCCACAGCTTTTATCCGATTAGGATGGAACCTTGCATACGTATACTTTAAAATAAAGAGAAAAATACTTTCAACATTTGTTTGAAAAAAGCCCAACTCTTCTTCCTCTTTCCATCCTCTTAAATTTTGTCAATGTTGTTTATAAGAAGCTACAGCAGAAACCGTTTGATCAATCACTATAAAAGTTGATACATATACGTATTTTTTCATGGATAAGATTTCTGATAAAAAGAATATAATAAACCATCCCCTCTTCCCCTTTATATCTCTTAACTTTTGTACAAACCCTCATTTTAATTTGATTTCGCTGGAAGTTTGTATGCACATACTTTAAAACAAAGAGAAAAAGAAAAATACTGTTCACATTAGTTTTACAAAAACCTAGTCACTGTCCCCCTTTCAACCACCTTAATTACCGTCAATGTTATTTATACAAAGCTACAGTTTCTACCCGATTTTGAAGAAAGTATGTACACGTATACTAAAAAAAAATACAGTGTACATTTGGTTTAAAGAAGTTAAACCCCTCTCCCCCTTTCCATCCACTTATTTTTTGTTAATGTTCTTTATACAAAGCTACAGTTTCTATCCGATTCTGAAGGGTCTTTGCACATGTATACTTTAAAACATACAGAACAATTCTGTTTAAATTTGGTTTGTAGAATCCCAACCCTTGTTCCCTTCTACCCCCACCAGTCTTAATGTACGATGTTCTTTATAGATACCCACAGATTTTATCAGATTTAGATGAAACACTGCACATGTAAACTTACATATAAAGAGAAATAAAGTGTCTAAATTCTGTTTACAAAACCCAACAGCTCACTCCCTTACCCCATTTAATTTTTACATATGTTCTTTACACACACACACACACACACACACACACACAAAACAGATTTTATATGGTTTAGATGGAACTTTGCACACGTGTACTTTAAAACAAAGAGAAACATACTGTCCACACTAGTTTTACAGAAACCAAACTACTCTTCTCCTCTACATCCCTTAATTGAGTTTTATACATACCTACAGTTTTAATCTGATATCAATGGAAATTTACACACATATACTTTAAATTAAAACAGAAAAGACAGTCTACATTGGTATACAAAAGCCAATCCTTCTTCTCCTTTACCTCCATCCCTTTTAATTTCCATTGTTCTTTATAGGAATCCACAGTTTTAAAACCCCAAAATCAATTCAGCTATTTTTAAGTTATGGCAGATTATTCATAAAATGTCTCTCAACATGTACCTCAGATTTTAACTTGGACCCAAGCTTTCACGTTGCGAAACTAATTAATAACCTACATTTTCTGCGTGATTACGGAACAAACAGATATATTCCAGAGACAGATTTGTGTGTGTGGTTTGTATTAATGCCCAGATGTTTCATGTTTCGATTACCGAGCAGCAGCTTTAACAGATGTTCTGATTAGGTTGAAACACAACATTGACCAAAACTGACATTCCTCAAAACTTCATCCAGTTCACCTCGTTCTGGAAGTTGTTGGGGCATATGAAGCCAGATTTTTTTTTAAAGCAAGCGCCCTAGCCACCGAGCTACCAGGAAGTTCGCAAAATTAGAAATGTTGCGGTATATTTAAAATACAAAACAAACTATAACACCACTAAAAATAAAATAATTGTTTAAAAAACATAAAAACCGCCTTCAAAAAAGCGCACTAAAAATTTTATAATAACTTTATACCTTGCTTAGAAGAAAATAAATCTAAATGGACAGTATTTTACATTACTTTTATTGAAGTATTAACATCAATCTGTTATTTTTTGGAGTCGGTGCCAGCCAAAGCAAGAAAAACAAAAAGATAAAAACAATAAGGAATAACAATAATACATAAAAATCACGTTACTACACCCGCAATAACAATATCTACCTCACTACATGCTGTAAAATATTCGGAATTTTTGTTCGTACTCTCCGTTTGCCTCGAACAGCAAATAAAGTTCAGTAACTCGATCTTCGCGATCTGACGGCTGGCACCGACTCCAAAAATAACAGATTGATGTAAAAATTTCAATACAGTAATGTAAAATACTGTCCATTTAGATTTATTTTCTTCTAAGCAAGGTATAAAGTTATTTTAAAAATTTTAGTGAGCTTTTTTTGAAGGCGGTTTTTATGCTTTTTAAAACAACTATTTTATCATAAAGACTGCTTCCATTAACGTAATGGAATTTTGTCTTAATAAATCGGTAATATTCAACAGAAATTTCTGTTTATACATGACCTTGCTTTGATTTGCGATAGTAACAGCTTTAATTGAACTACTGCCAAAGCCTAATAAAAGAGATTTAACTTACCATGTTGCTTTAAAGTATGTATTCTTTGTCTTAGAACTAGATTTTTTCACTCGTCAAAAGAGATTTGTTATGACAACTTGGTTGTTAGCCATTGTTCCTCAGTTATTTGATAAATGTTTTTAAACCAAAAACTGTAAAAAAAAGTTTTGATTAATGTATTCTTCACCAACGGCGTATCACCCTAATGGCATAGGGCACCATCAGTGACTGTAATTGTACATCTAGTTAGTGTGACAACTGAAATATCTGTGTATAACAAAAATCATTTGATGGATCCGTTCTTCTTGCATACATACTTCTAACCTTCGCAACACTTTTTTTACGTCAGTGGACTTGTGTATAGTAAAAGTTCAACATCCTTCCGAATATTTTATTTTGCATTACTTCGTTTTGCTATTTCTATTTTGTATTCATAATAGAAATCGCTCCTTTACACAATAGAGCGAATTTTTTTTTTTCTGTTTTGCTATGATAAATTTGCGCATAGGCTGTGATGAGCATATTTCCATTAAGTACTCTGGTTGAGAATTCTATACCTCTGTTATCAGTGGCTAGGCGGAGAGGTTTTTATAAGCGACCTCTGTTTGGTCTCCCGTCTTTTATTGGCGTTAATAAAAAACGGAGAAAAGTAATTAAAATTGTTCCAAATTTTCTCGCAGCTGAGATATAAACAATTTATTATAAATAAGATGCAATAAAATAATTCATCGTAAGACCGGTAAAGGCAAATTTCGTTAGGCATTAGTTGATTATAGGGGTAATAAACCAGTAATTTACACCACATTCCATCAGTTTTGCTCAAAATCATTTCAGAAAATGTCGATAAGTACTTATAAACGGGGTGTTAAATAAAAGGAATGGAGTAATTTTAGGAGGTGATAATAGGACTGCTGATATTTCAAAAAAAATATCGAATTTCAATATATCGATATTTTTAAAAGTGTCGATATACCGACCTTAAATTATAAAAACAATGTTACAGAAATTAATCACGTAAAAATAGAGGCAAGTTTTGTAGTTATTTAGTAGTAAAAAGTAATGAGATATTCTCCTGAATCTAATCTTCAATTTCTGAAACAGAATGGTTTTCCAAGGCATTTTCTATTTTTATATATATATATATATATATATATATATATATATTAAATTGTGACTTAGCTATTACACAGTTTTAATAAAAGTATAGTAACAAAGTAAAATTTGATTTATTTCTCAACCTTTCTGATTTTTGTGCCAAATAGAAATTTAAGAGGAAAGCAATTAACTTACAAATTTGCATCTTCTGGATTGCCATTGGATAAATACAGGTAGTTTTCTTATGATTTAATGATGAAAACATGTATGTGTAGAAAAATACCTGTTTCTAGGGCGACTGGAGGTTGTGTGGAATTATGATGAGGGAGTGCCGTAGTCGTTTCAAAGAGTTTGAATTCCACAAACTTCCGAAATAGGTGATGAATGAAGGAAAATTCGTAAATTAATTACTATTACTAAACTCCGTTTAAAATAAAAATTTGTGACATATAAAAGTTAAGGTAGGAGTGTGAACTGTGTTTCCAGGAATTATTAATAATAATAATAAAAAATGTGTACCAAAATTTGCCAGCAGCTGTTTTTAAAAATACTGGTTTTAATGGTTCTGCTGGTAGAGTACTTCAATTATTAGGCACTGTGTAAGACCATTGCTTGCTTGGGGTTGGTAGAATACAGAAGATTGTCTTAACTGTGATCGTGTCTGGTTGCCTTTAACGCTTGACAATCCCTCGTAATTACCTCAAGGGACCAAGGTATAGTCTCAAAATAAAACTCTAGACTTGCTGATAAATTATATATTGTTCAAAAATTCTCCTACACAAACTCGGTACCAGCGTAGGGCCTAATAGAAAAGCATCAGACTTCTATCGAAAATAAATGATTACTGGTTAAAACCATCTTCACTTAGTATGCAACTTTCTTCTAACCCCTAAATTACTACAATTATTATGTACTGAAAGATTAATTGCTGATGCAACGCGAGCAGATGCTACAAACGTGGCAGAAGATACCAAATATTTTAAAGCAATTTCTGACAGTATAAAGGAAAAAAATGACTTCTGGTTATCCAAAATCAATGTCATCTAATGATTTTTAAATACTCAGCTGATCCAAATATTGTTTTAATTTAACAACCATCGAACCAAAATATTCATTGGACTTGCCTGGAAAAGCCCCTACCTTAAGGAATTATTTCCCCTTCTTTGATATTGCATTGGAAACGGTCAATGATTTACCAAAATTGACAATCATTGATATGAACAAAAAGTATAATCAATTCGCACAAAATATTTAACTGTGGAGTACTGCAATACGTGGTGCATGACAGTTAGTTCCTAATGCTAATATTTTTGCGTAGATTTAAAACAAATTTTAAAAATCTTTGCAATGTGTCCAGACAAGAATTCTAACTTCTTGAAGGAACATTAATATTTGGTCTTCTTTATTACCTCAGCTTGTTGTCGTATCGTAATTCATCAGAAGCACTAACCGAGTGTTTAAGGTGCAATAAATTTTATTTGATCATCTAGATTTAAAAAAATTTAATTGTTGCTAAAAATCTTTGATTGAATTTATTGCATGTGCAAGACAGTTAATCGTTTCTTTTCCAGATATAATAACATGACACCTTCTACGAGGAAAATGATTACTAATTTTAAAAAATATCTACTCCAATACCCAGATTTAAATATCGTTCTAAAAATATCGCTCATAAATATCGATATTTTCAAAAATAATATCGATATTTCGACATATCGGTATTTTATCAACAGCCCTAGTATGCGTGGAAATAAGACAAATATTTCTAATAAACACTTGGATGCAAACGCATACTTTCGGTGTTAGTAGCTGGTGTGCAATGTAACGCCCGTCTATGGAAACGCGTGCCTCTGTCGTTCGACGTAAGCAATCCTGCACTGTTTGAAACTGTCTTGGTTGGTCCCATACCAGCTGATAAGCACTGAAGACGCTATCCTGGAGTGCCTGCACATCGTAGGACCAAAGAGTGCGTGATTCCTTACCTCGAAGGGCATAGGCATGCAATTCCATGGACTGACGTCACACAGCGCAACTGCTATTAACTCCAAAAGTATATGTCTGTGGTCGAACGTTTATTTGACATTTCTGCGTTGTTTTGATGCATACAACCACCTCTAAAATATACGATACATTTATTGTATATGTATATAAATACAGTGTGTTGTGAGGTATACAACCTCACCCTTTGTGATTTTAACATTAATAAAGTTATTTTTTTTATTTAATAATTGTATATACTAACATTGAATTTGTAAGTTCCAAGGTCACAGAATGTCAACATTAATATACTATATCTTTGGCGAGTAAAGAACAGCCGAGAAAAGTTGAGAAAAGGTTTGGTCGGAAGAGGACGTGTTGGTTTTGGAGAGAATATGTATTGAGAGAAGAAGAGATGAAAGATGGAGCACCCGCAAAGAATCCTAGCGGGATTAGTAACAGGAAAATATTAGCCTGAGGGCAGAGGAATTAGGGTGATGATAAAGATAATGGAATATGAATTTGTAATTGATAATTGTCTGTTTAATGGAAAACAGAAGATATAAGATAACTAGAAGGTGTTTTATTTAATATTGAGATTGTAATATAGATATAGAATTAAAGTTTGTGTGGTAAGATTTTGTTAATAGTTATTTGATTTACAGCGTGAGTATCGAAATAAAACCAGCGACGGACAAAGAGGTATGAATGTAATTTATATGTACTGGTCTGGTGCTGGAAATATACGAAAAAGTATTATATTAAAAGTATAATAAAGTAACATTCAAAATAAGAGTACGTTACAAAAGGAGACGTTACAGTGTCCAGGAATGAAAGGATAATCCTGCAACCGGAGATAGTACACATCTTGGCTTACTATATCACAAAATTGTATCTCAGTAAAAGTCTCATTTGTATACACACCATAGCAAAAACATTTTTGTAAATCAATATCGTCATTTTTTTACTACATGTTTAAAATGCGTAATGTTCTCTTTGGCAGACTGAACTACCATCAAACAATCATTTTAAAACAAGTATAAAACAATTATACCATTTAAGTTTTTTGTAAGTTTTTTTTAACAAGAAAAAAAGAACATTGTTTTATATGACTCAAATATCTTTGAGTAAATTAAAAAAAAAACAGGGTTCAAAAAGTCTCAATTTGTAGAAATGGCATCGAACAAACTGAACAAAGTCACATGTTTCGAAAAAAATATTTTAAAAGTCAATATCTCGAAAATGGTGAGACTTTTAATAAAATAAAATTTTGTCATATAGTAAGAAGTAATGTGACCTATCTGCGATTCCAGAATTATCATTTCACTCCTGGACACCATTTATATATATATTTATGGCCGAATTCTTTCCTAATCCTGTCTCGCTTCTAGTGACATCGACTTCGACGAAGCGCAAAACCATAAAAATATAATAATCAAAAGCATTGTTTGAGCACTTCGTGAATTCAGACGTACTTCATTTCTGCAACTGCAACAGTTTTGTCAGACATAAATGTTCAAACTAGCTGTTTAAAGCCAATATCCAGCATAAGTCTGAGAGAAAAAAATGTATGCCTTCATCTACTCGTGTTATTTTCTATGTGTTACTACTGTAAGTTTCGTAGAAATTATTAGACGCGGGAGAAGAGTGATTATAATGCACTGGAAGGAATACGGCCTTCTGAAGGCACCACTCTGGAGCAGTGTTTTTCAACTGTTTTGTACAGGCGACCCCTTCACAAGTAAAAAAATTATGGCGTGGCCACATGTCCGTATGTAAACTTTGCAGACCCCTCAGATCCGCAATAAAACTATGTCAGTGATTTAAAAAACAGGGTCGACTCTTTAATTTTTTTTTCTATTGAGGCTATACCTGCTGATTGAGAAATCAAACGCTGTGCATGGTAATCGCTGGCACTCTGCGGGCAGCAATATATTCTTTGACGCGGGAGGCGAGAAATTGGGTCAGTGGCCACTGCAATCAGTTTTCCGAGTACGCCAGCGAGTACGGACTCTCTTCGCTGCTAGCCAGGATAAAACGTAGTTCTCAAAAGATCTACTCAGCCCTCCACGTCTGTTACAAGTGGCAGTAGTGCGAGCAAATCAAAATCTAAAAAAAAAAATTAGACTCTATTACGAGAATTACCTCAAATATGCTAGATAAATAGGTTCCAATTAGAAAATGATTTGGTTACTTGCATCTCAAAAATGCAACAACGATTCGATAGTTTATTAAAAAATAAACAGGTAAAGCCTTCTCACTGAAAATTTTTATTGTGTTGTAAGACCTACAAATCTTGATTTTTACGTTTACCATGTCGCATAACCGTGTGGTTTATTCGTAGTTTAACTTATAAAGAGTCTAGCCTTTTTTATTTCCAACAGTTACAATGTTTATTACCGCGCTTTTTTATTTTGTCTCCCCAAGGAACTACATATGAGGCATCACGTACCCAAAAATGCAAGGTTCTTTTTCCTCAATGACTAGTATTCATATCTACGCCGTACAAAACCTCCGCTAGATTCTCTCTTCTGTTATTTACGTTTACTTGGTGACATGCTTAGGGGTCGCGATCCGCAGGTTGAAAAACATTGGCCTAATTTCTGGAAACTATGTTAAACTGAAATCTGGATGAAATATTGAAGGAAGTGGTGCAGAGCATTGGGGAAGGAAAAATGAAAGCAATGGTATTTGCAGACGACCTATTAGTTTGGGGAGAGGATGAAAGAGAGGTGCAGGATCAGCTGGATGTGTGGGAGAGAGTAATTTCAGCCTATGGTATGAAGTTCTCTGCGAGAAAAAGTGAAGTGGTGATAATAACAAGAAAGAAGAACAGGACGGACATAGGCATATCACTTAGAGGGGAGCAACTAAATAGAGTGGAATGTTTTAAATATTTGGGAAGCTGTATTGAAGAAAATGGAGGAAACAGGATGGAAATAAATGAAAGAGGAAGATGTGCAGATGGATTTTTTAAAAGTATTAGAAGCCTGGTATGGAGTAGGGATGTCCCACAAAAGAGTAAAGAGGCAATATATAAAACATATTTTGTACCAATTTTAACATATGGAGCAGAAACATGGGTGATTAAGGAGAGAGACAAAGGGAGGGTACAATCGGTGGAAATGAAATTTCAGAGGAGTAGGGTGGGAGTAACATGAAGGGATAGAGAGGCTACCAAGGAAGATGCTGGACATGGAGCTGAAAGGGAAGAGGCCTGGAGGAAGACCGAGGGACAGATGGATTAAAGGTGTTAAGAAATGTGTGTAGAAAAGAGGAGGAAATTGGGCGACAGTGGAAGAAGAGAGATGGTGGTTAGACAGGAAGCGCTGGCGAGGCTTTTGTTCCCAGCAGACTCGGCCAGTGGCTGGAAGCTGTCCTAGATGATGATGATGATGATTGGAATTCTGAACCCGTACTTTCCCGTTACCGGCCTGTGTGTTGTTGTTGCATTTCACTTTGGTATCTCATTAGTGCAGTGGTTTTACTAATGTTTACCGTCTGTTTGGCGCACCACGGCCATACCGAGTCAGGGCCTCCCTAAGTTCTGCGCGCTGCACTGCTGCAAACTTTAGGGACGGAGCTACTGGCGTGACGTCACTCTGAGTTAGGAGCGACGCTCCGGCACTGTGTGTTTTATGCGTGCAAATACTGAGCGCCAGCGACTGTGTCAACACGGACTGCTGCTCCGCGGCAAGTGTTTGCTTCCAGGGTCCTCGTGCACCACTTAGTACCTGCTGCAAGGGGCACACACAACTCGAGACGAGCGCCGCGTCCCGGACCCGAATACTCGCAACTCGGTTTCTCCCGTGACACAGTACGGCAACTTGGACCTCAGTAAAATTCACCTCACATTTTGTGGGTTTAGCGCTGCTCCAACAGTGTTGTTACTGCCAACGTTATTTCGTGCTGATGTATTCCCTGCTGACGGCTGCTTACGCCACCTCGCCGTCTGCCTGCGCGTTCAGCGAGACTATAACCAGCGGCGAGTGTCAGCTGTTCCAGAGATGTTGTTGTCGTTGTACCTGTAGATGTCGGAATGCGTTTGTCTGCGAGCACACAGTTCTACATTTGACTTAAGCCATAGTTCTTGGGATGTTTGAAAATTACTATCTGTTCCCTGATTTGGTTGAACTGTTAACATAGGAGTCTGACATTCGGGGGGAGGGGGCCTCGGTTTTGATCCCGAAACCAGTCATCCAGGTTATAAAATCAGTTAACCTACATTTTTTTGCTACCTATTTATAAAGGTTGAATAATTATGAAAAGTACATAGAAAGCACTCCACGGTTTCACATCTAAGTTAATATTTGTTCAATGACTTTATTCTTATCTTAAGATGTTTTCAAAATTAAGTTATTGTGAACTGTAGGACATCCTATCACTGTTGAACATAATATTTATATTTAAAGATTATTTTAATTTTTTAGTTCACATTGCTATGAAAATTTTTAGGTTTTTTATGTAACTTTATTTTTATTTTTAACTATTTAACTCACATCGATACAAAAGAAGTTTTTTTTTAGTTGTCTTAAACTACCATGTTATTAACTTAAACTTGTGAAATCTACAACATGAATCCTGCTAAAATGGCGTTGAAGTTACTTTAAGTAACTGTTATCAGTAACAACCTTGGTTATTGTATATAAGCGGTCCTTTTAGTAAGAAATCAAGATAATTGGAAGTTAAAAGCTTCTAAAAACTACTGCAAACGCCACTAAGTTAATAGTGCGTATTAAAGAACAAAACTAACGGTTAATTTATCAATGACAATGGTTCAATCAACGTATATTAACTTGTGTATTATATCATATCAGTTAGTGTAAAGGTACTGTTAGTATAATGTTAAATTTTTAAAAGAGACTAATATTTCACAGCGATATAGGTACTGTACACATTCAATGAAGATTTCGTCCGTGTGAAAGACGGGTTATGAAACCTACTACTCCTAACCACTAATGACTGCCTATCTCTCCTCAGGCGCATTCGCAACTCTTGTTAGTATCAAAGTAATGAGAACACCACGACAAAGCTATAAAATCATTGTCATTCGATAATAATTCATGAACACTGAAAGTGGGTGAAATTTGAATTCAAATATTCCGCTGCATTCATACTGGTCAAGCTAATATAAAGCATGTAAAAATTGTGATTTACGGTTAATACCAAAGTAACTGGTGGGAATCTTAAAATAACCTCACAATATTGCTCTAAAACCACATTTGTTAAAAGTATGTTCATAGTTCTTTTGCGAAAAGAACGCTTTACATTCGGCACATACAAATTCCTTAGTAAACACGGCAGCGTGCAAGGAATAAATAAAACAGACTGGTAATCTGAACAGAACTCGCGTAGTGACGAGAGCGTTTATTGGTAAAAACTCTATTACGCAGAGGGGGAGCGTTAATGAACTCGCCTGCCCGGCACCTGCTGTTCGGCCTCTTTGTGCGGCCTTCCGCCACTGTGCACCCGACCTCCATTAGCGGTCACTACGGTACGGCGGCAGTGAACGCGCCTCGCTGCCTCCCAGCACATTCGCGCACGTCAGGCGCTCGGCTGCCTGCCGCCAAATGCGACGCATTAAAATACCCCCCGCGGCGCGCAGTAACAGAGGCGTCGCCTACCTGCGACAACAGGGCCACTGGTGGACATCGTTCATATCCCTCCAGCACGCACGAGAGACGCGACAGGAATTAGGCAATAAATGTAAAAGCTAGTTTCTTAACTACTACCTAATTTTCACAACTGGACTGGCTATTGATCATTCTTACTCAGTTGTTTGATAGACATTAGTAAAAGAAAACAAATGTTAAAAACTTTATTACAATTCATATAATCTCAGACGCTTTTCGCCCTTGTGGAATGGAGCATCGTCAGTAAACAGTCCAGGAAAGCTATCACATCCGGAAATCCATTGCTCAAAGGCAAACAAAATATTAAAGTTAGTTCATATGAGTGTGTAATATAAGGATATCTACAATGCAAGAGCCCCACATCAATATATTCATTACAAAAGAAACACGACAATCAATAATTGTAAAAATTAAAGGAAAAACACGATAAAGCCAATTCAAACAATATTTATACTAAACTACTACTCTTGTGTAAACTCTGTATTAACCGAATTAAGCTTCTCACTATTATATAAATAACTATGTACAATCAAACCTTGTTTAAAATGTCAAAACTGTATTAAATATAACAATAAGAGAGGAAGTATATTTCTTATTATATCTAAAAGTTCAAAAATTATTAGAGGAATTCTGGGTTCCAACTTTAAGAATGGCGTCCTTCAAAAGAAATCCAACAAAGAAGTCTACAGCAAAATTGAGAAAATCACTGAAACAATCCGCAAAAGACGGGATCGATTCTATGGCCACCTCAAACGGATGGAGGAGAACAGACTAACAAAAAAAATCTTTAACTTATTTGATTCCAGACCCAAAACTGTAATGCCCTGGTTCGTAAATATCAAAGAAGATCTCCATTTGATGGGGCTAGAACCAGAAGATGCTTTAAACAGAGATATGTTTCGGAAGAAGTTAATGACAAGTGGGACAAGCCGAGACGAACAATCCAATGGAAGACGCGGTACACTCTGGACAGAGGAGCGAAAACAGGCGCATTCGAAACGAATGAAGGAGTTCTGGGACCAAAAGAAGAAGAAACTCGCTGCCAAATGCACAAAGGCTTAACGTGGTCCTAGTTGGCCTCAACGAATAAATAAATATATAAAAGTTCAAACTGCATTAACATAGATATTTAGAGTAATATAATTAAGAGGCGTCTAGTTAATAATTGTAGTTAAACATCATATAAATGTTAATCACAACTACAGACATGTGTCAACTTACAAAGATTTGTGTAACTTTAGCATAACGTTGTAAAAGGAAATAAAGATAACAAGCCTCAAATGTATATAAGAATTGTAAAACCAGAAGATGGCTGTATGGTCGGCACGACCAAAGGCCAATAAAAAAAATAAAAAAATATTAAATATTGACAATGACACATTTTATAACTTGAAACGAATAATTCTTTTTATATTCGGTGTCTCGGAATTGGCTCTAACGATTTGGATGAAATTTCAAATATGTAGATAACGGATTGCTTCCAGGTTCGTCTAAATAGGTGTCTTCCCCGCAAAAACAAGTTTGTACAAACACTTTCAATTCTTATGTTTGGTATCACTGAAACAGTTCTAATGCCATCTCGTAGAAGTTTCAGTTACCAATAAGCTTACTGAAGTCAGTTAAGTTTCTCTTTGGTTAGAGCAAGGAACTGTTCACTTCGAAATACCTGTGAAGCCTTTAAGAAACACGTTTAACTTTAATCGAACTTCAACCGAGATTCAGTTTTTATATATTTAATTATTTACAATAAAGTGTTGAACCATGTAAATACATTCATTAATTTTATATTTAACCGAATGCAGTTCTTATGTGAGTAAGTATGAAATATATGATATATATCTAATCTATCTAAAACTATTATACGAGTAACTCTTGTATAAAAGTGAAATCAATTTCTCTCAAACGACTCTAACGATTTTGGCTAAATCTTGTGTATTGAACAGAAATCAAAAAAACGTTGAGCAAAGCTCGATCAACCAGGTACTGAAGATAATACGCAAGACAGTAAATCATAATAAGCGGTACCATTGCACAGAGAGATATTTTAATAAGACATAGATATCATACGTTAGCAGTGAGGTTACAATGGAAAAGGGGATAATAATTACGAGTAGTAAGTGGAAGGGATAAGGAGGCCTGGATCATTAATTACAATATCGGTTTGGGTTTAAGAAAGTGGTAATGTTTTCACTTTTTAGCTTAGTGATCAACGTTGGGATAGAATCGTTAGAGGTTGGGTACAAGAAACGGGAAGGGATTTGGTTATGGTCTTTTCAAGGAACCATCACCTGGATGATTTTGGGAAACTATTGAAAACCGAAATCTGGATGCCCTGACGGGGATTTGAACCCGCGTTCTCCCAAATGGCTGCCAGGCACGAGGATTACCCCTCACTCAGGAGAATCTGTACAAAGTTATCATTTTTCTGTAAGTGAGTCAGGAATTTGAATAAGTTGTAATAGAAGTTAGTGAGTAAATTGCCTCCTACAGTGAAAGAACTTTAATGATAGTGAAAAGGCCATTGCAAATAGCTTATGTCACACAAACTTGCAAGTGTGTACATAAATGTGAATTTTTATCTTATTATGTGCATTAATTGTCATTGATACAAAAAAATAACAGTACTTTTAGATCGACTTTGACAGCAAGGAATAAAATGACCCACAGGTAACCCAATGACAAAGTTTTATACACAACGGGAGAAGAGATGAACGAGAGCGACAGATATGCAAAGGATACGGCAAGAGCTGAGCAAATAAAAGATGAAATTTTTGTGGTTGAACATTTAGCTGGCAGAAAGACGAATTGTATAAATACTGTTACGGCTGCGGAAAAAGAAGAGAGATATAGTTGTTTAAAATGATAAGTGTATTATCATGTATGTGAGACTGTAGAATAAATCTGTATTTAAGTGAAATATGAAGATATTAACATTAAACAAAAGTTGCTGAATCTCTTTACGTAGACGAGAGAAAAAGGGGAGTATATTTTTTTCTTTCGGTAAAATGAAGTACTGTTGATATAAAGTATAACGTTGCATAGTGAATAACAGAATACGTAAAATGTACTCTCTTGCAAATTATTGTATTTGTAAGTAGAGACGTTTGGAATAGCAATTTATGTGTGATAGGCCAAGTAGGTAAAAGCTAAAAAAGTTAATCTTCTAGCAGAGGTTGACCGTCTTAACATCATGAGGAAAGCATTAATTAGTCAGGTAACCAAAGAGAAGTTACCTTTGATATGAAGGGGTGCACTGAAGTAGATGAAGCCTGGTGAAGTACGGTGACCTGACGAGCTTATCGCTGGTACGCGAGAAGGCGGAGGCGCTTTTCCAATATGGATATCGAACGAGCTCGTTTGGCGAGACAATGGACCATCTGAAAATTGAATGGCTGTCCGGAAATGGAATCAGATTATCCGAAATGAGAAATGGCGCAGAGCTGTTATGTGGGTAAGACACATCCGCCGTTCATTCGAATGGAATCATCGTAGCACATAACACGAGTACATAGATCTGTTGGTTAGTTTCTTACCCGAAACTTATCTGCTATATAATTTCCTAAGCTCTCACGCTCATTCATTCACTCACCTCTATCTCTATTGACTGGAGAACGGTGACGCCACGAGACGGCCTTCTCTCGCAAATTAACAGCGACCAGAGATATTTTTGAAATTGTAGGTAAAGTACATAGTTCAGTAGCTAAGCAACTGCTATGAAATTAACTTTCAAAATACATTAAATATGTTTGCTTTTCGTAGAATTTCGTTGTTAAGAAAATATGAAAAAAATTTAAGGCTTAAAAATGGTAGAACTACGAATACTTTTCAGTAACATGTCGCTAATGAAAGTATCATAAAAAAATTAAAATTAAATTACTCATGGTCTCTGCTGTTACCACGAATCTCAATTGTCATTCCGGCCTAGGCTAAATTTGAATTTAATTAAAACTTGTTGCTGCTTGACCAATGTTTATACATTACGGTTTATTTGCTTTTTACGTAATTTACTGATCATTTTCGTTAATGGTTTTTGCTCATGTTCACTGTGGTGAATTATTAGGTTATTTAAAGTAGACATGAGACCAAAAACGTTATTAAATCGAGTATTCTGGCAATTCATTTCTTCGGTGTTGCTTATATATTTAATATTTTGGAATCTACATTCTCTCACCGTTAAGGACACTTTTATCAAAGATTACATTATGAATGTTAGCTCAGCCTCAATCAAAAACAACGTGATGCTTTTGAAGCAGTATAACACTCCCTTTAAAAAGAAATTCTTCCAATTTTGCAGAGTATACTTTTAAGGTCTAATAGAAGTCATGTTTGTGTTTCAGTAAGTTGGAGTCTAGCAGCCTCTACCTTTGAAACAATTATACGATAGCACCATCGTCTTTGTCCGTGTATAATATTTCTATTAATACTTCCGATTTTTTCAAGCTCGAGAGATTTCTTTTTCATCCTAAGGGTGAAACACAGGTCAAGTTCGTATTTGACCAGATCAGATCAACCTGTCATAATCTTTGATCTTTTATCCTAAAAACTGTAACCATTGTGACCAGTGAGGATACGCAAAAAACGGTCACGGCTTATACTATTTAAGAATAAAGGCCTGAGCTTCCTAATTAAATCTGAAGCTTAAAGGAACAATATTCTTCCGTTATTCTGTACGTAATAGTCATATATTAATATCGTTTTCATTTTATGCTTGTAAGTAAGTCTTGTATGAAAATACTAAATCTTCCAATGAATCGCGATCCCACTCCTTTATCATATCAGTTACTGACTGGTTCCTGCGATAATTCCCACAACCAAATCTAGCTGCTCTCCTTTGAAAGCCCTCCAACTCTCGTATTTGATATGCAAAGTGTGGGCCCTAAACTAACCCATCATATTCAAGCAATGGTGCGACCGAAGTTGTGTAACCCAATTCCCTCACTTCTCTTGTACATCGTCTCATCAGACTCTCCAGTGAATTAAGGATTCTGTGACGTTTACCTATAATCTGCCCAGTGTGTGTTTATTATTAAAATGCTGTGGCAAGTTATCAATCCAAAATTTTGAATAGAATATTCGGTTTAGAGTCAAAGAAACGCATAAACTATGCAAATTTCAAGTCTGAAACGTATTTCGTGTTCAGTTGCAGGCCTGCACAGATTGACGTAAAGGCAGCCGAGTTACAGCATTAGAGTTACGTTTCCTTTATGTTACATAACCCTAAAACTCATGCCAGCAGCACGGAAACAAAAAAATTGAGTTTTACTTACAAAGAATGGTTATAATATCACTGTTCCGGAGGGATTACAGCAGAACTACAAAATTTAAAATTTTGTGCCTAAGTGCGGATTAAATGTAAAATGACCCTTTACATTTGGTGGAACAATTACAGAAATGATTGTTTTTAGGTGGCAATAGAAAAGTCGCATCTTTGCTGAAATTAGTAAGGCTTGGTGTAACCTTTTGGTATTAATTTGTTTATAACATCATAATGTAAGTAATGTAAGCGTACATTTTGTGATGTAACTGTGGTTTTGGTCGTTTTAGTCTTAAATATAATATTCTATTGCGCTGACGTAATTGTTCTTTCAGTCATTATAGGTCAACTACACGGTAAGTATACTTGCCCAGAAAATTATGTAACTAACTCTTTCCTCTCGTAAACATAAATTGTGCGTTTTATTTACTGAACAATGGGAGAAAAGTTCAGCTAAAGAGAAAATTGAAAAATCGGAAATTTTTCTGGTAATTAGACAATGTTACCAGTGCCAACTGGGCAAAATTTTGCTTTTTTTTAAAAATCTCGAATTAATTGCTATAATTTGAAATGGCATAAATAGAAAACAGTGTAACCTTTTTTCTGGCGCGAAGGAATAATGAACATAGGAGCTATAGAAATTGCATCTAATGTTTTACAATTCTTGAAGAGTCGGCACAGTAGAAGAAAGATGTTGACGTTGTGATCTACATTCCAGGCAATTGTAGACTACAACAATGAATAGATTTCTTATTGCGATGTATATTTTTTCTGATGAACACCTAAAAATCAAGGCCATAACACGTAAATATCTTGTCCGTGGCCATACAAAAAAAAGGAGGTTTCGTTCAATAGAGCAAAAAACTCAGGTCCCATCAAAATTCTTGATCAATGTATAGTATTAATTCCAAATGCCATAAATATGGAATCATTTTAAGGCTCTAAAAATGAACAATGATTTGTACAGTATAAAAGCCTTGTATGACGAAGCAGGTTTTCAATGGGTGAAAGGCATTGGTGACAATGAATTCAAAATGAAAGAAGGTATTCAGTACATTTCAGTTTATAACAAGCCACCAGTAGTCAGAGTGAAATAGTGCAACATTTGAATCTATTAAAAGGCGTTCATGTCATTTTAAAATCGGTTTCTATTAAATGAACGATTTGCGGAGTTTAATTGATAGTAATATTGCTCCTAGATTCTACAAGAACTTACATTAATTTAAGTACTAAAATCATGTAGATATTTATTAATGATAACGTCTCTCATGTTTATCTTTTACTTAAATAATTAAACCCTACAAATATATTTTAGGGTAATAATGACGCAATTGCAATAATGGATTGATTTAATACTGGATTTCTGTTGCACTCAGATCTTTCCATTGTTACCTGTATCTGTATGATGTTGTACAACAAATATAATACCACCAGTCCAACTTCTCAATAATTGTTTGCCTGATGAGCTATTTACTAATAAAAGTTCACTTTTTTTGACCTCCTGAAAATCACATCCTTTGTAGTTCTGTCATTGTTTTTCCTGAACAGCAATATGCAATGAAACTCGTTTGATTTTCAAATTTTATGGAATCAGATTCAAAGGTAGTTTAGATGCATTTGAATTTTTAACACTGTATTCTTTTAGATTAACAAGACATCGTTTCAATGCACCCGCATGTGCCACTAAAGCGAATGTATCACAGTAAAACAAACAATTATAACAGAAGCAAAACCGTATTACGTCAAATCACTCACGCACGGTGCCATGCGTAACACCGGAGCTGCAACGACTCTCTGCATAATTTACTGCCCCGACACCTCAGCGACCCAAACGAATGTCACACCGTCCAAAAATATGCGTTCGCGCGTGTGCTCCGGATCGGAACGCGACCCAAAACTCGTTACGTTGATGCATTATCCGCGCAGCTTCATTCAGAGCAAATGGGTCAGAAACCAATGGCTCAACAGAATTGGTTTTGTAGATTGAAAGTTAAACAGGTTTGTGTTCTCATTAATCTAGAATGTTATTGGCGCTCCGCTACGTGGATGGCACGTGACTTGCAACAGAGCGAAGAAAGATGCATTACGGGTAAAAAAGTAGTAAGCACAGAAAATGATCGTTCAGCAGAACTCCAATTATCTGAACTCCAACTATCCGAATCGCTGATTATCCGAATCGCTTTTTTAATTAAGACGGAAATGTTCAGCAAGCAAAGACTCGTATTTACAGTACGGTACGCACATACTGTACTAATGTAGAGCACTTGTAAGTATGCTTAACATGGAAAAGTGTTTCCCATTCAGTTAATTAAATATAAACGCCCTTTTTCTTTAAAAATAGTTTTTTCTATCATTTTCAAAATACATACAGCAATTAATTAAAATAGACCCTTTTTCGGAAAAAAATCCAACTATCCGAATGGGGTCCCGTCGGATAGTTGGGAGTTCTACCGTAATTGATTAAATGCTTGATTTGCTTCAATTAAGAGAACAATCAGAGATGAAAATCCAGTCATTAGTTTAACAATTGTGAAACTACCTAATTTATTATATTGTATTTTTCTGTGTTTGTCCGGCATAATAATTATTGAAATATAATCTTCACGGTTGTCCAGCCGAATAGTGTTGTGGAAACAAAACGTTTGTCTTTATCAGGAGTCAAAAAATTTCGTGGTTCTAAACTGACAACTTATCTACCCCGTGTCACGCTCCTACTCATATTAGGCAGATTAGTCGCCAGCTTAGAACCATCAGAAGCTACGCGACACCTGACGATGGTAGTAGAGCCAGCGGTCGAAACGTTGTGTTTTCACCACACCATCAGACTGGACTCGTGTGGAAATTATATTTCAGTAATGCGCCGGGAAAACCTTCGCTCCCGTGTACAAATCATGAATATTGTTTCTGAAACGTGTTTTTCTTTTTGTTTCAGGCCCTTATCTCCTTTCCTGCCTAGCCTAAATCAATACATGGGGTATCATTTTATAAATTAACGTCTCCGCCTTGCTCAAATCTCATTTTAATAAAGAAATTTTTCGGAATTCAACCCTTAAGTTGCAAAAGTATCAATATTCGCATTTTCGTTGTCTTGCGCCATTTATGTCCCCCGATACTTAACTGAAATCGAAAAATGAGGTATAATTTTAAACATTAAGGTCTTAGTTTTAATCAAATCATATTTTCGGAAACAAATGTTTCGTAAGTCGTCCCCTAAAGGGTAAAATTATCAATATATTTATACAACGCATATTTTTTCCTTTTTTGTTTTCGTCACGAGTAATTTATCTCTCTTGATACCTGACCGAAATCGATAAATGAGATATCATTTTAAAAATTGAGGTTTGGATCGTAAATTAAGAAGTTTTCGGAATTTGACGTTTGAAGGGAAAAAGCAATAACTATGAGTTTCGCACGTATGATACAGTTCATAACGTGATAAGCAAGTAGAAGCACATATCACAGGGATATTAATAAACTGCATCACTGGCGTCGACATGGATAGCAGCACAACATGTCACAGAAATATCAATAAACTGTGTGTTTTTAGTAGCTTTTCGGATATTTTATCTCTGTTACGGAGATATTTCCGCAAAGGCGGAAACGTCTAGTGATAATGATGGAAACATTTCTGTTTTGATGCGCAATTGGTATGTAAACATTTTATTCGTGAAATTTTCTCACGGGCTACGATTGCAGCAACGCATATCACAGAGATATAGGCCTACTGTGTATTTTGTTCAGGTTAATTGAAATCCATTAAAGTCAAAGACACTTTCTCATACACATTTTTTACGCGTTTAATAGGTTTCGTAATATGTTATAATCATTTAGTTACGTACCTATTATACTAAGCAAATAAACAATTGCTACAAATGAGCCTACTACAAACCACGAGCCTCACTATTCATCATATTCTATTCGCAAAATTTCCGCAGGGGCCATCTATTTATTATAATTGAAACATTTAATTTAACTTTAATTATTCTTTAAGACAAAAATTGGGTTATTTTTCCATTATATATATATATATATATCTATATGTCGGATCCGGAGGACTACTCAACTAGATGGCGCCACAGACGCAGCGAGCAGGATGCCAGCGCCACAGTGACTGCGGTGACCTACGAGGGGTCTACTTAAAGGCAGCGAACCGTACTCGGAGCTCTCTTCATGCCTAATCATCGAGGCAACCTCATTCCGCTATCTGTCATTGTGTATTGTGAGACTGAGGCTAATAAGCCGGATCCTTGTATCACCTGTGTTCTCGTAGTTACTCTCTACTGTCCGAGGGATATCCACAGCCAACCCGCCAGAATCCGTATCCTGATCTTTCCCGGATGGATTCGATATATATATAAATAATCAATAAAATTATGATTTTATTCACAACTTGGAAATTAGTTGGAAACGATTTATTCAACATTTACGAATAATGAAAATTAGACACTTTGATGAGATTCAGGTGCAATGCAAGACAAATAAACTTGAGATATGAGTGCTTTAGTTCAGAGTCCCGCTTCACACAATGGAGTTACTATCAATTTGTAAATAAACTTGAGCATGAATTACTATCAGCTTTCACGTCAGTAAAATACGATCGCCGCGGGTTGCAAAGGAAAGCATTTTTGGTATAGTTAACAGTCTTTCGTCCAGTATTACCAGTTCGTTGAACAACACATAGCAGCTTCTGTGCTGATGCATGGTTCTCTCTCGCACAGACAAATGTTTTGAGAATCAGGGAAAAGAATTCACATTTATGTCTTGGCCACCAAATTCGCCTGATACCAAACCGATAGAACACATATGGTAAGCTATTGGGCACCAGCGTCGCCCCCAAAAACCAGCGGCCCATACTTTACGGGAATTCCGTTACTTGTGCGTAGACATCTGGTGATAGATACCTCCCAAAACCTTCCAAGGACTTGTCAAATCCATGCCACGCGGAATCGCTGCTGCATTATGTTCCAAACGTGGCCCATCACTCAATTAAACAGGTGGACATAACGTTTTGGTACATCAGTGTATGTTCAGCCACTATTGGATCAAAGATGTTTTCAGATTTACAAAATATTCTACCGAATGATGTAAATGATGTTTTCTTCTCTCTCTCTCTCTCAAAAAGGAAAAATAATCTATTGAAAAATCAATCTTACTAAACTCCGCAATTATTTTTTGGCAAAAATTATAATTAAAAAATTATCGCTACACTATTTCTGATGCTACATATCCCTGAAAATCATGAATGATTTTTTGGATCATAAGTATCGGAAGTAAACGAGATTCAATGGACTTTTTGACGATTTTGCGAAAAAAACCACAGAGTATTTAAAAAAACCTATTTTCAGAAATGGCGAATGTCACCTTTAAGTATAAAAATAAAATATCAACCCCGTACCTAATATTCTATGACAATTTTCATCCTTGTGAATTTTCTTAATTTTTCGTTCTACATTGTAGTAGTAAGAATTAAAATAGGACACAATTAAAAATATTTTTAGTTTTCAACTAACTATCACCCGCGTATGAGTGTATTTAGAAGTTTATAGCTAGAATTGGCTATAGAATAACCTTAAGTTGCGAAAAAGGTGTTCCAAATATTACGAAGTTGGTATTAACAAACTGACCGCGAGTGAAACAAAGCCTGAGCGACCAATATAACGTTACATAGACCTACACACGCCATTCCTCTGTCTGTCACCGTTCGGTTAGCTTTTAAAATTTTCTAATACAATATGCTATTCACCCCGAAAAAGTATCGTGTTGTAACAGCCCTAAAACCTAAACTTTAACTGCAATTGTATTTTATGAAGCATTTGTAGCATGCTACAGTGTGACTGAAAATGGTTTTGTCTATTTGTCTTTTATTTTATTGTAAATCAGTGTAAGTGGATTATATTTATGAAAAGAAATTATGTAAATACCATTTAATATGTTTAAGAACAGAACTATGCCAGAGAATTACTTAAATGTTTGTAATTGTATGTATTAAGGTAAGCTACGATGTTTAAAGGACGATTTAATAGAGTTTAAAAAGATTTATGTGGATAATTTTGTGTTTTAGTATATTTAGTTTTCATTTCTAAGCATTTTGGAATGATTATGAATTAATTCTGTTTGTTTTTAATATGTTTTCAATTGTTTAAGTATTGTTAATGTTCGAGAAATATCTGTCGGAAGCCTTTGTCGAATTCTAGAACTTTCGATTTAACTTTTATAATAAGATCAGCAGAGACTAAGAGACAGTTTCACATACTCAGTTTACGTTGGCCAAGGACTGTTTGAACGATCAGTTTTGGTAGTATTGTCTTTGGAAGAAGTGTCGACTGTAATCGTTGGAGTGTTATGTTTATATGTGAACTCTATTTTGAAGTTCGATGGTTTACTAGCAATAAAACAAGTTAAAATTTGAAATTGGATCGTGGACTAGTTATTTAATATAAGTAATTAAAACCACAATTAATCTAATTTTGTTCGTTCCTAATGATACGTAGTATTTCTTTATCAAATATCATCAAGATCGGTTTTGCCGTTCAGAAATTATGAGACTATAATAGACCAAATAGTAATCTCATAAAACTTACATGAAAGAGGTTGTGTTAAATTAAAGTTGGAATAGTTATGAGAAATTTTGGAATACGGACTAAAAACTTATCTTCATGTTTTGGTTTTTGACAATACCGTAATGGACGTATAAAGCCATGTGTCGCATAGCCTTCGTACTATTTCAAAGATGTTTGATGTCGAATATTGAGTGAAAAACATGTGTAGTAGTTCCTACTCCTTCTGTAGGGACGAGTGAAAATTACCCCGTAAGCCTGGGTGTGATGAGGACGGAAGGGCGTGTTTGCGATCCTCGCAGCCGGTATTCGTCTCGGGGGATGCCGGCTGCTGGGGATCAGCGCCAAATCCCGCCAGGCAGCCAACGAGGCCGGGGAGCCGCGCGGGGGATTGTGGGAGCTGATGTGCGCCATAACGAGCAGGAGGCCGGCTCGGGCAGACGGGAGCCTCAATTAGGAATACCACACAGTCAGAATAACGTAATATAATAAACAAATCAAACAGGGTGCAACAGAATAAGATCAAGTAACAAAAAGGGTAAAATAGGATGTGCATTATGTTAATATTATCGGTTTTTTTTCCCCCGTCGTTTATTTCTTCAGTTATCTGCAACATTCTACGTTAAAATGCACAAAAAAAATCTTTTTCAGACCAGCACATTGATGACTGGCACTGCAAAAAGTAACTAAACTATGCAATCGTGATAAATGTTACAGAGACACTTTATTACAATTGTTTATACTTTGCTAGTAGAATAAAAACAAAAGGCAAGAGTATTATTACGCACATTAAAATCCGCAATGGTTAAGCAGCAGAAAAATGTTACTAAGCATAATAAACAAATGGAATAGAACAGAGCAAAGGAACCGAATGGCACACAGAAATGAAATGGAACAGGGTGAAATAATGAAAAGAGTTCTGTTGATATTGCTTTTTCACTATTTCTTCTTTTTTTCTGAATTATAGTAATGTCACGGAAAAACATTTAACATACACCTAATTCAAACATAAATGCTACAATAAGCGCAATAGAGTTATGAACTTTATACTTTGCTACTGGAAGAAAACAAAAGGGAAATGCATTATTACACACACTCACTCCAACATCTACGCGGGCTAAACGGGGAAAGGGGGGGGGGGACGGTAATATACTAAACAATTGCAATATAATATAGTAAAATAGAAGAAAGAAATTCAATACACGTTGGAATGGAATGCAACATGATTAAGTAATTAAAAGTGAAATGTGGATTCTGTTAATATTGTTTTTTGACGATGTTGTTTATTTCTTCAGATTTCTAAAATATAATACGATAGAATAGAGGTAAAAAGATTAATCAAACAACTACATCAGAGATTAACACCCCAGTAAGTGCAACGTAGTAGTCAAATGTAATTTCCGGTAAAGATCACAAAGGTTCTATATTACAACCTTCAATGCTTTGCTACTAGAAGAAAAACAAAAGGCAAACGCAATACTATAACTAGCAAGTTCCGCGTGGCCAAAGCAGCGGCTACATGTTAGTAATATAATAAACAAATGGAATGGTGGAATGTAGAAGCAAGGAATACAGTGGGCATCTAAATAGAATAGAAAACGATTAAGTTATGAAAAAGAATTTGAATTATGAAAATAGAATGTGGATTCTTTTAATAATTTTTTCTTACTCAGTAATACTGATTATTTATCTTTTCAGTTTTCCGATAGAAAGTGCGTTAGAATAAACAGAAAATGTTAATGAAAGCATAATATCAAACATTAAAATTCCAATAACAGTAACGATATTGCGATATTTAATTTGGGGTAAATTTTACGAAAATTCCACATTATAAACGTTTATGATTTGATAGTAGAAGAAAAACAAAAGGCAAACGCATTGCTAAGCACACCAATGATATACCAAGGTCCGCATCTGTTAAGGAAAAGGAAAATGGTAGTAATAAAGAAGCAGAATAGAAAAATAGAACCGAATGGCACATGGAATAGAAGCGACTCAAGTAATGAAAACAATAAAGTAGGATGTGGATTCTCTCATTAAAATTAAAATTTCACTGTTTAACTTTGGTTAATTATTTCTTCAGTACTCCGTAACATAGTGTAGAAGAATACAATGAAAACAATAAATAAACCAATACATCAAAAATTAACAAGGCAATAAAAGTAATGAAATTATAGAATTTAACTTCCGGTAAAGGTTACAAACTTTTATGGTTTGCTGCTAAAAGAAAAACAAAAGGCAAACTAATCGCTATGCACAACAAGAACCAGGAGGTCTGAACAGTGGGGAAAATGATAGTAATATAGTAAAAAAATGAAATAGGAGAGACTGTAAGTAAGCAATAGAAAGGCTCATGGAAATAGAGAAAAAACAGGATAAAGTAAGCAAATGTATGGGATATTAGTAAGAATAGAAAACAATATAGAATTGAGTATTGTATTGTTTCTGTTTATTTGTGTATAATTATTTGTTTTTGATATTTTAATTCTGTAACTGTGTTCATTCTTGTTATTATTTTTATGAGTGTCTGAAACTTATCGCTCATGTAATTATTTTGCTGTAATTTTTCTTTAATTGTTTTATTTTTATATTTCTTGTTTTTACTGTAATTATTCGATTTCAAATAGTGACAATTCTATTTAGTTTATAGTTACCGTATAATATTTTTATATAAAACGTTTCTACAGTTGAAAAAAATAAATAATTACAGAAATAAAACTGAACAGAATATAGCATTACAGAAAATATTACTAATAATATCAACACCGGAATAACAAGACACAGACATCTCTGGTTCCCAAATCTGCAACATTTAAACGTAATGTAAGTATAAGAAAAAAAGTCGTTTTCCTATTCAGATACATATCTCAATACAGCAAAAATAAGTTAATAGCTGCAGATTCTTCATAAAACTCAGTGAAATCGCTACGGGTGAATAGATAGGAAACACTTCAATTGTATTGGTGTTTTATTCATGACATTTAAAAATTGATCAACGCCTTAATCTGTACTCCATCTCTGGTAGCGCAAAATACAGTAAAAGTCACAGCCGGATTTTTAATGCTCGGAATATCATGCAGAACCCACACCCTGTCTCGCCTAGTCATCGATAACAACTGGAGATGAGAACAACGGAATATGTGCCATAAAAGAGGCTTCATAAAACCGGATTACTTCCCGTGCACTTGTTTTATAGCTTTTCTGCATCCGTTTCGAATAATTTTATGTCCGTATAATAATGGAGAAGTTTTATGATACTGATTTTACCTGTACTGAACAGTCCCTCTGAAAAGGTTATTCTGGTTTTTCATAATGACGTTCAACTTGCAAAAATTAAGAAAAAAACACGATGGTTAGTAATATGCACATGAAAATCAGTGTATGTTTGTACGGAATTACAACTTTAATTGGAAGACTCGATAAATTCTTCAATTTTTACGGAATCAGCTGTTGTGTCTCAAGTTAAAGATGTTTATTGGACTCAACTGTGCAACAGAAATGACAAAAAGGAGACAACCTGCTACTAACTCTCAAATTTCTTTTTGGAAAGCTTGTAATGTGTAGTTTGTAATCTAGGGTGAAGTTTTAGCACATGGCCTTTAATGCCTAAAGAACCATGCGGATTGTTTTGGTCGCCTTGATCACGAAGTTTCAGTTCCAGTGTAAGGAGAAATTATATTAAGGAATTCAGAATACGCAGCAACTGATGCAGTTGTTATAATTTCATATAACATGCAAATTAGGGGCTTCAAAGAAATTTAAGAAATATCGTAGGGTCATTTAAACTTGGAGAACCAAGCAACAAGTAGAAAAATACAGTCTCACTAGACGACCCGTGCGAAAATTTCGCGAATAAAATGCGATGAATGGTGAGGTTGAATATAATGTTACCAAGTTCAGTCATTACTCTTCATACTCCTACTTCATTTATCGATTTTGGTTAGAAATTCAGGGAGATAAATGGCACGAAACACAAAAAAACGTATTTAGAAAGATTGACATTTTTGCGCTTTATGGGTCGAATTACGAAAAATTCCATTCTTAGAATATAATGTTACCACGGCGGAAACCTTAGTCTTTAATGCGATATGTCATTTATCTATATCGATTAGATATCAAGGGAAATATAAGGCTCATGACACAAAAATACATTGTAGAACAATTTATACTTTTCCCTTTAATAGTTGAATTCCAAACACTTCTTTCTTAAAATATGATGTCAGCAAAGCTGAGACATTATTCCTCACAATTGTACTTGATTTATCGATTTTGGATAGATATCCAGGGAGATAAGTGGCTCGAGACACAAAAAACGCATTTTAGAAAAATTGACTTTTTTGCCTTTTATGGGTCGAATTACGAAAAATTCCTTTCTTAAAATATAATGTTACCACGGCGGAGTCCTTATTCTTTAATATGATACCTCATTTATCTGTATCGGTTAGATATTAAGGGAGATATATCGCTCGTGACACAAAAATGCGTTATAGAAAAATTTATACTTTTTCCCATTAAGGGTAGAATTCCAAAAACATTCATTCTTAAAATATGATGTCACAGAGCTGAGACAATACTCCTCGTAATCCTGCCTCATTTATGCTTTTTGGTTAGATATCCAGGGAGATAAATGGCTCAAGATACAAAAAACCCATTTTAGAAAAATTGACATTTTTGCCCTTTAAGGGTCGAATTACGAAAAATTCCTTTCTTAAAATATAATGTTACCACGGCGGAGACCTTAATATTTAATATGATTCCTCATTTATCTATATCAGTTAGATATTAAGGGAGACAAATGGCTCGTGACACAAAAACGCATTGCAAAAATATTGATACTTTTGCCCTTTAAGGGTTGAATTCCGAAAAATTTGTCTTAATATATAACGTTACTAAAGCGGATATCTTAATCTTTAAAATGATACTTCATTAAACGATCTCAGATAGGTATCCAGGGAGATATTTGACTCATAACACAGAAAACAGCATTTTAGAAATATTGACATTTTCGCCCTTTAAGGGAAGACCATAAGCTTTAAAATGACACCTCCTTCATTGATTTCGGTTAAGTATGAAGAAAGATACAGGCTTGTGACAAAAAAATACCTTATAGAAATAATATATATGATAGTACCTATAACCCCTTTGTGCTTCTGAATTTTCTTGAACACTTCAGTTCCCATATCAGGAATGATGCACGTCTTAGCAATGAAAACTCTGAGAACAAAATTCATTCGATGATGAAATGTGGTAAAGTGGAACCTCATCTCTATGTACCAAAGCAACTAAAGTTATCAAAACGTACGGAATGATGATCGTAGTCTCGGACGGGGCTACGTCATTCGGCGGCCATGTCATAGAGCAATGTTATTAGAGATTAACAGGAGCAACCACTATTAAATGGCTCTTCAATGCCAACACTGGACAAAACCAGGCTCATAAAATAGTATAAATACTTGGAATTTCAGTGATAGTCTGATGTGTGTAGCAGACAATAAAAATATTCATAAAATATAAGTTTTTCGATTGAGAAACTTGAAAAATTTGAAATAAACATCAATGTCAGAAACACGAAAACAATAGTAATGAGAAAACAGAAAAGACACAGTATAAAAAAAATCTTGAATTTATGGGCAGCTTCAATTAATTAATGCAAAAGTTGTATAAGACGATCAGCGGAAGGTTATAATATTTTACGTGTAAAGAAAATCCCAATGATGAGTGTGGAAATAATGCGCTAAATATATTACGTCTCCATACTGATTCAATTAAACTACTTGGACTATGACAAAGATGGTAAATTCTAAGTCAGATGGATGAAGTTTCAGACAGTCTAATAGAAAAGACGAGGCGATATAAAATAAGGGATGAGGATGTAAGGAAGTATATTGGAGTTGAGAGGTTGAATGAGAAAATAGAGAAGAATAAATTAATGTGATATTTTTTGAGACGATGGAATATGGTATGATCAGTTGACTGAAGCTAAGATTGAAAGAAACAAGGCAAAAGGAAGTCGAAAGAGAATGATAGAGGACTCAGTAAAGAGTGGTACACAGGAAAGTAAAATTAATCGAAATATAATTGTAGATAAAGAGTAATAGACGGAGAGATGGTAATGTGTTACACATCCCCTGATATGAACTAGGGGTGATAATGATGACTGCAAACACAGTACACAGTAGCAATGAGACTATTTTTGTATTAATCCGTGGGTGCAGTATTATCCGTATAATACATATTGCATACATAATGCATATTAGTTCGTAATAATCTTTGTTCATCAGATAATGTTTACAATCTCTGGTAAGCTATACAGGAGTTTCGGACGATATAGATTACCACTACATAAAATCTGCACACTACACCGACGTAATGGTGTTGCGTCTACTCCAGTAATGTTTCAAATAAATATTAAATGAAATTCTAGTTCCTCACTTACTCGCGGAAACGTTGCAATGGTTTTTCACGAACTTGTACAAATGCTTTTACTGGCTGAATGGTTCCAGTAACTTCAATTGCTTTTCTTACTAATGGAATGGGATGAGTAGCTTCACAACGAACTTCTACTTCTTCGCTTACTCCTGGAAGAGATGGAGTGCCGTTACGCCGAAATTCTACCCTCTATTTACCCGTGGAATGATTTAAACGGCATTACATCACCTTTCCACGGGCGTATTTGCTCTTTGAGAACCGTTTTGGACTGTACTGAACGTGTGTAAGATTAACTGCAATAAGTTATCCACTGCAGGCTCAGAAAAGTTTTGTGGAAAAGTTGTGTTTACACAATACAAGTATCTTCTGAGAATACTTGTTGCTGTATTGAGAAATTAAGCTTGTTTTGTAGGTTAAGTAGGCACTTTAGGCAGAGATAATGACAATTTATAGCACAAAAAACATAGTGCAGATATTGTTACGATCACTGGATTGAGAAAACCGTTAACGTTTCAAAACGAACTATTATTTTTGCGTCAAAAAACATTAAGGTAAGCCTTATCACACAAAAAACATATATTCCGAAATATTAAAAATGTATGGGGATTAAATGAATTAGACCATGGGTGGCCAACCCAAATGATCTTGGGGCCACTTTGGAAATGCATTATAACTCCGCGGGCCGCATATAAAATTATAAATCTCCATATTAGATTTAGACCAACTACAGACATTTTTTTGGAGTAAAAAATTTATACATAGTGAGTTATTATTATTCTGTTTACTATTATTCTTACATGTAAATAAAGATAATATAATAATATTGATACTAAACGCACATGGTAAAGAAATATGTAACACTAAAAATATTTTGTAAAAGTGTGGTGAATCTCGCAGGCCGAAAAAATGTTCAAGGCGGGCCGCATGCTGGCCACCCCTGTATTAGACCTTAAAAAATGTGATGTTTATGAATTTAATACTATTACTTCAACTGTGATTTAGCGACAGTCTTCAATTTGTAGATCAGTTAACTATGTTTCTTTAAAATAGCGTGTTAGTGGATCGCATTAACAGCATAGTGATGCCAAAATATTTTTGCATGGATTAGTGTGGCGCTAAATTGAACCTCTGGAATACTAACCGAAAATTAGCGGTTCTAGCATGGATGCAAATCATACAATGAATAATAACAAGCAATCTGTAGCCAATTTATCCTTAGCGGGGGGCTTGTCTGCCATATATATCACCAGAACATGTAGAAATATTCCTCATGAACATGCATGTACACATTGCGCAGGTATAGAAATACTATTCTAAAAGTTTGACTGATGTGTAGTGAAAAAGAGAATACAACCAGTAATAAAGATTAAGGAATATACAAACTCAAGCAAAATCTATACAGCAAGAAAGTGATATCGTCCCAGGCTGAAAATTTTAACAGTTATCAACAGTAAATAAACCTGAGATACTAACTATATGGATCAAAATGTCTGACATTGCATAAAAGCTTCTCATGAAACTTTTGTCACCATCCGAGTAGGATTGTATGCTGTAAGGTTATTTTGAAAACGCACGAAGTTTAACCCCTATAACTTATTAATGTTGTGACGCGCTGAAAGTTGAAGCGTTTCTTACAGCAATTCTACCGTTGTAATTTAAGCGTCTCTAGGTAGGAAACCACAACCATTGGAAATCTAACAGTCCAGAGAAAATTTGTTACACTGACGAAGGGGACCTAGCTTTGCGCTTTATTTCCTCAATGAGAGATCACCTAAAATATTGCTTGTTTCTGTTATTACACTCATGTGTGTATTTGCGGCTTTGCTGCTTATAACTGACGCTAGTGAAAATCGTATTTTAATTTTAACGAATTCATTTAGAAGTTGTTTGTAGCAGCCAGTGTGGCGCAGTACGCTGAGGGGCCGCACACTACACGGTGGAGGTGCAACGGGACCGGGCATGAGACCAGGCGTCTCGTTTAACGGGTATCCTGACGGCGATTTTTAGGAGATTTTCCGCAGCCAGTAGTTACCAACTCATAAAATACACACTTCACACACACACACACAAAAAAAATTTGATTACGTAGACATCCGCGGTCATTGTGCGTATTATCTTGTTTCTTCGGAAGGAACCGCGTCGATTTATTAAATACTAACCTTTCAGCCATCGTGCTGTGGCTTTCATCAGAGAGTTCGCATGGAGAACCAAGGTACTAGAAAATACGTTTATCACTCACAGATAGATGATAACACTTTCCCTATTAATACTTAGTTCATGTGAAATGCTTGCCGTCAGCAACGCCATGCAGCCGTAAAACCATACCTCCAAATTTTATCCTGCCAGTGATGAGAAAAATTCATCAAAGACAGCTGACTTCCAAATGTTGCGAAAATTTGGAGCTGAAAAAGATTCAGAAATTTTTATTTCTATAGTGTGTTGTTAGACTATTATTTATTTTCTTTAAGGAGAGAATTTTTATTTAATCAAGCGCATTATTTGTCAACACTTAAATTACGCGAGAATTTTTTTAATATATTAGTTGTAATTACAGTAAAAATGATTATAACGCCGATAAAATCCGAACAACCTTTGTGATGCTCCGTTTTAAGTAGATATCTCGACTTCTAGATATTTTATTCTATCGCTAGAACATAGCAGTAACAGCAGGAATGGAGAAAGTACATCTTTTTGTTACCTTATTAATTCATTAGCTGACCGTTGGCTATGAGCATATGTAATGAAAGAAATTTGATATGAAAGCGAATTTAAATAATGACAGTGACGTTTAAAAGTCATCGATGCAAAAAAATACCAAACACACCTGAAATCTGAAGACAGAATCTTCGGTTTAAAATTATGAAAGAATTGTCAACATTAGTTCAACATTTTTCAAGTTACTCTAAATTATGGGCAATAAACTTTTACGTTCTGACCAGATTCTAAATTCGCGCTCCGTGATCAGCCAACAAAGCTTAGGTTTTAAGAGAGCCTGTACAGTTCCTTGTGAAATGAAATTGGAATCACTTCTTTTAAATGGCATTTTGCCTCATTGTCCTACAAACTGCAACAGTTTTGCACTATTATTCTCACAATAAGTATAGCTATAATATTATCACCTAGTTTTATTACAGTTCATAGCAAGTAAAACAGAGGACAAACACAACACTTAATTAAAACCACCATTTCCACCGGCTGTACTCAAACTGACAACCTTTGGAAACAGACGCCAACGTACTAGGCCCTGATCAAGCCACAGGGGTCTCCAGGGCCATGTAAGTTCGTCCCCGGTGTTTTTTCAGAAAACATTTTCATAAGGTGTTTACTTCACAAGATGAAACAACACCGGTTTAATTTAGTGAAATACTCCACTATAGTATGGATTAAATTTCATGGAAACCGTATAATAAATACACAACAAACTTCTTTAGCGTAATCGTCTAAACCAGTGTTTCCCAACGTGGGGCCCACGCCCCACAGGGGGGCAATTTTGTTTTTTTAGGGGGGCAATTTAGAAATTGACTTGATACGACTTTACCGCTTTCTCTTTGGGTTATTTAAACACAATGCCAGATATGGTTACAAAATATAGCAAAAAATCACATTCTTCAAAGGATCACACTAAATTGCCATAATAAATGTTTATTATAAATCTTTTGAATTTGAATTTTAGTATTTCATTATATGTTTTTTAATTTTACTTACTGTGTTTTATGATAATATTAAAGTGTTTTCTTTCAAAAACCATCCTATATCAGTTTCTTTAATAAGAAATAATTTTTTTATAAAAAATTATGTATGGGGGGCAAATAAATGTTGAAAGTGGGACATGACCCAAAAAAGGTTGGGAAACACTGGTCTAAACTCTCATGAAGAAATTGAAAAAAACTATTCCAAGTAAATGATTGTCAGTAATCTTACATATATATATATATATGTGTGTGTGTGTGTGTGTGTGTGTGTCCCTATGTTTCACTTTGCAGCCATAAAAATTATATATATATATATATAGACGTGTGTTTCCATATACAGTATTTCACTTTTAAGCCACTACTACCTAGCACAGATCACTGGTGTTTGTGTGTGTAGGTAGCATGTAGTTTCCTATCGTGCACAACGTTGGCCGAATGGCGATAGCTGTGGGGGTGTGGGAGATACAGTGGTTGAAAGTGGTCGACGTAGGGCATTTTCCTATTTCTAGCAAAAATGTGTGTGTCCCTACAATTCACATTCTAACCAGAACTACCAAGCGTAGACCACGGGCGTAACCTGGAGTCTTCCATCGTTCGCTATGGTGATTGCATGTAGGTAGCTGTGGGGGTGTGGTAGATATGGTGGTGAAAGTGGTGGACCTGATAATAAAAATAGACATGTGTTTCGACTCTCAGGAGTGGTTTAGGGTCTAACTTCTAATTTTCTTCGCAATTTCAGAACATAAAATAAGTCTGTGTAGTAGTTTTTGTACAATGTTTCGCATATATTATAAAAGATGTGTATTGATGATCGCTTGCTCCAATATATGTTGTTGTTGGCAGATATTACTAATTACATAGCTGGAAATACGTGAAGTAATGAACACATGTAAATTGCAAAAATTTCTTCTGTCAACAACATAAATTACTGCAGCAGCTTAAGAAAATGGATGAAACGGAAGCAAATTACTGGTAGAAAATTAAAATCCTTTTTTTATGATACCAAACAATTAAACTCGAATATATAACAATTGTGCCCAATGCTCATTAATTATCTAGTTACATCAGCAAAAAAGTTTCGTTAAGCAGAAAGAAGTGAAAATTAAAACTCCATTTTCTGAAATATCAGTAAATAAGTAATTGATTTAGCATAATTTTGTATTGTATAGGTTTTAATCATTTGCTACATCTCAGTTCGTTAATTATATTTTCTACAACGCACACAAGTTATATTGCTATAAAAACGATATTTTCGTGAAATTCTCTTAAAAATAAATGATTCTCCTGGTTATAGTTCTCGTTTAATGAAATGGCATGAAAGCTGCAGTAAATACTGAAAGGAATAAGCGATCTGGGAATGATGATATCAAAGATAGTGCCTCGTCTTCGTTAATCAAAGCTATATCTAACTACGTTAATTGTATTTCGTACAATGTATACTCATTTTTTGGCTATAAAAACAATATTCACATTGAAGAGTCTTAAAAATAAATTATTCTCCTGATTATAGTTCTTTTTTAATGAAATTACTCTGTTAAAGTTGAAGACTGTATTAAATATTTAAAGGAATAAATGATTTAGGAAAGATGATGTCAAAGATACTAGTAGTGCCGCGTCTTCGTCGTTGGCTGTACGTTCTTCTTCCCCCTTCCACTCTCATATCCGATATTTGTAGATCTTTCAGCTCAGAGTTTAGCCGTCTCTTCTTTTATCGCTCGTCGACGTCGTACGGTGTACTGTAAACTTGGAAACGTGGCTGGAAATTCGGTGACAGTTTTAGGTGGGACGTGACGACCGAAGTTGGTAGCGCATTCGCTCAACTCCGCCGATCGCAGCTTACGGAGGTCTTTTCTTTCTTTCTTCGCGGGCGCAGTGTCTGAATATGTGAGCGAGCGTCTCCTGGGAGCCCGCTAACAGAAACTTGCGCACAGCTGCCTCGTCTCGCAGAAGACCTTCGCAGCAGGTGCCACGGGCGATAAGGCCACGGCTCAGGATTAGACATCTGCGATTCGTGTTCCCAGCAGAGGCTGCACGATTCCAGAGGTATACGTTGTTTAATTTAATACTAACGTCGTCCTGTCTCAGATAAGCCCGTAACAACGTTATCATCTCATTCGTGTGAATAACGGAATTCAGACACACAACTCAGAAACTGTGCAGCGATGCTGAATACACCATGGTATATATCCCGATATATTCTAGACACCGAAACAGTTGATATTCTGTCTCAATTCATCTAGTTCTTGTTTTTTTTTTTTTGTTATTAAGGAAAGAAACAAAACGCAATCACTTTGTTCATAGATAAAAATTTTATCGTTATGGGTGAAAATGTTGAAGATTTTCCCTAGTGAAAGGCAGTTGTGCTACGCTATAGTACAGAGATGAAGAAAAACTTCTAAAATATAAATATTTATACTGATTTTTTATATCAGCTAAATCTTGTAGGGATCAGTAAGGAGATAACACAAAAATGGGTAAATTTAGGAAAGAAAACGACAAAAATTAAATTCTAAATACGGGTGAAAACTGGAAGAAAGTTGACAGAACAAATGAATCAGAACCTCGGGGAACGTATGAAGCGGTTTTTAAGGAAAGGAGAAGGAAGAAAACAAGTAAATAAAAAATTGAATAATCATGAATAATTTTAGTCTAAACACGGTTCTCAAAGACAATAATGACTAACTCTATTACTACTACTACTACTTCTATTACTACCACTAATAATAATAATTTTAATGGAATAATAATAAATTTTATATAAAACAGAATGAATGGTTTGGATGCAATTCCGATGAGATTGAGAGCCTTGATTCAGTGTATTTTTTAACCTCGGCCTGATTTGTTTTCTGTCATGCCACTGTGACACTTGAATTTAAAAGTCGTACAGAAGAACATACGAAACTTGCTAAAAACAGCCATCATTATGATTTGAACGTAATTTCTCACGTGGAAAACTCAGCATAACATTACAAAAACTTGTTAAGTCCAGCATAGACTTAATTTCGATGCACAAGCTATTTAAAAACATAAATTACAAACCGGGCCAATAGTACTATTGTCTAAACTGGCAATAACATTCCGGTATATACATTATGTCTGACTGGAGGCAAGGAACGAGAAGGAATTCAGTCATTACATTTTGAAGGAACAATTCGGGCATTCGTCTGAAGCGTTATAGTGAAACTATAGAAAATCCAAATCTAGATGGAACGACGAGGATTCGAACCCGCGTCCTCCCGAATGCGGGGCCAGAGCGTTACCCACCAAGCTCGGTGTCAAATTTCAAGGCAAAAACTATTTAAAAAAAAAACCAGAAACTACAAACTGAATCTGAATTTTATACTGGTATTGTCTAAACAGGCAATAACATATCGGCATTTAAACGATGTCGGCAATCCAGTTCAGAGATATCAGCAGTTGACTCTAGAAGTCTCATCTGGCAAGTTTTTGCTCCAGCTCTACAGATTTAATTATTATGTTCAAGATGGCCGAAATGATCAAACGCCGCATAGCTTCGCTATTTTGCTCCCGTGTTCTGTAGCGCTGACACGTCGTCAGACTACTGTGCGCTGCTGCGCTGCGGCACAGTATGCCGGCAGGGGCGTGGCGGCAAGTTGCCCCAGGCGGTGGAATGTTTCATCTCGCACAGCGCCCAACTCGAATGGAATGTCGGAAACCGCCCCACACGCACCAAGTGATAAGCACTTTGCACAACTTGCTAAGTCGGGACAACGCAGCGACACTTTCACTGCTCCGTTCTTAACGACGTCGTTAACGGTCCAAATATGAGTAGTGCAATACAGTACTCTATAAAGCAACAAAACGGAACATTGCACAATACACTACACTACAATGCACAAATTAAATGGGTATCAAATCCTAGCATCATTTTTATAGTGTTTCCTTATTCCATAAAGGTCTTGGTAACTTCCACCCTTCAGAAATATATATGAGGAGTGGTTTTCAAGCAAGCAACGTGGTTTTAGGCAAGGATATTCATGTGAATCTCCATTAGTGTTATATATGCAAGATGTTTCGGATTAAATGGACAAGATAGGGCAAATTGATATTGTTGGACCGAATCTTTGAAAGGCTTTTGACAGAATGAGCCGTAAAATGGTAGTAAATAAGGTAAAAAATATTGGAGTGGATGAGAAAGTGATTTGCTGGGTAGACGAAACTCTTAAATGTAGAAAAATAAATGTTAGTGTAGGAAAGTAAGTATCAAAAGAAGTGGAAATGATAGTGCCACACAGTAGCATATTGGGACCATTGCTATTCATTATTCTAATGAATAACTGAGCTGATGGTTTATTATCAGATATTAGATTGTTTACAGATAACATAATGTTATATGAAAGGATCAAAACGGTAGAGGACTGGAAACAGCCGCAGGTCGATCTGGACAGGATGTCTAGCTGGGTTGGTAAACAAGGGGTTGATTACGACTACAAGGTGGGAAAAGAATTCCTTGTTGAAGATTTTAAGTGTAAGTATCTTGGAATTACATTTGATAACAAGCTTAACTGATCAGAATATATTGGATGGGTGGTGGGAAAAAGAATAAAGGAATTGGGTTACAAAACTTTGGTCAGACTATTGCTTAAATATGGTAGTATAGTCTGTGACACACGTTTTGAGTATCAAATACAGGAGCTGATGATAAAGGAGCTTAAATAAGATTCATTGGAAGAAAGGGAGGGGGAGAAGAGGGACATGGGAGTGTACAGGGCGTATATTGGTGATGAGGCATAGAAAGATATTGGTGTAAGAATTAAAAGTAAGGCATGGAATGAAAAAGATGGACATGACCATAAGCTGGAACTCGATTTCAGGCACAAGGGTGTAGGAAGATTCTCTTTCTTAGGTAATAATGTCAGGGATTGGAATAAGTTACCAAGGGGAATGATGAATTATTTACCAAAAAAGTTGAAAGAATTTTAAGTTGAAATTTGTAGAGGGCAAATATATTTGGGAGTAGGAGAGTGGAAAGATGCGCTCCATCGCACTTTTAATTAAATTAAATGTTCTGTTTAGAGTAGTGTTCTGTTGGCTCTGTGGTTAAAGCATCCGTTTTCGAGTTCCAAACTGCCTCAGTTCTAATCCCTGTCTCGGTTCGCCGCTAAGCCGACTCCAGAACGCCTCCGTGGTTCGGATTTCACTTTTGACTTTAGACACAATTTATCTGGTAAGTTTACCAGGTTATGTAAAGAGGAGAGTAACTGACTGTTCTACCTGTTATATCAGGCTTAGTATACCTTCTTTGGGACGGTCCAACTAACCTTCAAGTTAAGGAAAAAGCATAGCTTTCGGTGTTTAGAATAATGCCAGGAAATATTTCTTACTATGTGTGAAACGTGACTTTTTCTACATGTTTCGTGTTACGTAATAAAATTATCATATTACTAGCTTGTACCCGCGACTTCATACGCGTCGATTAAGACTTTTTTGAAAGAATTGAATATATAAAGTTGCTGGTAATGAAGGATTGGTCCCAAACAACACTGAGTCGGCATAATATGACAGAAAAGCTATCACTATATTATTCTACCGTCGAACCAGTCTCTTGAAGAGAATCAATTTCCAACACATTTCTGTCACCATTCGATAAGGTCTCAAAATTTCGTGACTACAACTATTAAACATACCGGAGAAAATGTCCCGTGCCCTTCATACAGATTATCTTGTCAAATTCCATCAACATCGATATAGCCATTTGGTCGTCAAAACGTAACAAAAAGACAGAGACTTACTTCCGTATTTATAGTATTATTTATTATTACTGCGGTTCACACACACACACACACGCACTCTCTCTCTCTCTCTCTCTGACTGCGAACAACCCCTGAGAAATCATTATAACGTAAAAAAGTGTATACCTACAGAATCGCAAGACTACCTACGATTTGCCTCGCATTGCACCCCTAACTTTTTGATATCTACAGTTTAACATTCAATCCAAATAACCTACGGCCCAGGCGTGACTCTTACGATCAAAAACAATTTTTAAAAATATTAGCCTCCACGGAGATTTTAACCGGAGACCACGACCAAAACATTTATAAGCAAGCGCTTTAACCACTGAGCTGTCTGACCGATACACGAAAAAAAAGCACTATACAGACGTCCATATCCAACGCGTCTGTCTATCGCCATTCAGTAGTATTTCGAAATTATGAGACAACATGTATTATTTATACAGATAATTTTTCAACCAAATGTAGACAGTATTTTTATCCTTGTTTCAAAGGATAAGTGTGCAAAGTTTCATCGAGATAGGATGAAAACTGTGGATTTGTATGAAGAACAAACAAACAAACATACATACATTCATCTTTATATATATAGACGAGTAGCCTAAAAATGTAACAAGTGATTTATTTTCACGCCAGGCGCACTTCCTCGTGCCCTTGATGTTGTATTAACAATTAATAGGATTAAACAATTTCATATAGTTATGAGTATCAAACATTTTGAATCTGTATTCATGTCATTCCTTGGACAAAACTAACTGTGGTGATTTTGTACACATCTTTCATAACGGATTAAAAGTTACCTACCGAAGGATTACAAACATATTGTAACTTCAATTGTTGAAAATAACTCCTCGTATTGGTTGCATAGCTTCCACGGTCATTGTATGTATTATCTTAGTTCTCCCGATGGAGCCGAGTCAATTTATTAAAACCTAACGTTTCAGCCATCTTGCTGCGGGCTTCATCAGAATACTGCCGTTTCTGTTCCCGCTGTCTTGTATACAGGGTGTTACAAAAAGGTACGGCCAAACTTTCAGGAAACATTCCTCACACACAAACAAAGAAACTATGTTATGTTGACATGTGTCCGGAAACGCTTACTTTCCATGTTAGAGCTCATATTGTGGACGGCTGTGATACAATACGCCATTCTCCAGGGCTGCATCAGCGCATCAGGGATTGCATGCGACGGAGGGTGGATGCATGTATCCTCGCTAACGGAGGACATTTTGAACATTTCCTGTAACAAAGTGTTTGAAGTCACGCTGGTACGTTCTGTTGCTGTGTGTTTCCATTCCATGTTTAATGTGATTTGAAGAGAAGTAATAAAATGAGCTCTAACATGGAAAGTAAGCGTTTCCGGACACATGTCCACATAACATATTTTCTTTGTTTGTGTGTGAGGAATGTTTCCCGAAAGTTTGGCCGTACCTTTTTGTAACACCCTGTATATGATAGCAGGAACCGCGCCTGCTAACCGTCCGTGACCGCACTTGTTTTAGGTTGACGGGTGGATTCGTTCGTGTTGTATTCATCTATGCAGGTATGATCAAATATTTCTGTCATTACCGTGGCGCCACAATCTGATGCTGAATTCTAGTAGAGCTCGACGAAACAAATCGAAAGAAAAGAATAAAAGTTTTTGATACCTCACTTGGTTTTCGAGATATATCATGTTAAAAATCAGTTACAGGTATAGTTCCTTGGACTTTTGGTGACGTTTCTTCTGGTCCAGGCCGTATTTCAACATAACAACAACCACTAGGAAGAAAATAATACACCTATAGTGCATGTACACCCTGAAGATATAGTGGTTTTGGTGATTTTTTTCTCGTTCGGGCCGGATCTCACCCTAAACTCCTAAGTTTTGAGATATGATATCTCGAGAACTAAGGGAGATATCAAATAAAAATTATTCTTTACCTTCAGTTTGTCTCATAGAATTACATAAGAATCAATCAGTAAATTGCGGCACCACGGTTATCGTAGAATTCCCTCACATATGGTCAAGTTGTAGGCCACTGTCAGCATTCATGTTGTTAGGTCTTTTCAGTATTTCTAGAGCTTCTCTGACCCGTCTGGACCACCATCTGCTTTCTAGAGTTACTACGCTGCTCTCATAGCAACGTGCCCACTGCAGGCTGCATGTTGTGCAACAGCTGATTTGAGCTCTCCGCTGCCATATATACGTGGCAACTGCAACAGACAAATTAGTCCTCTGATGAAAGACACAGCAAGATAGCTGAAACGTTAGGTTTTAATAAATCGATGTAGCTCCGCCCGAAGATCCAGGATATAACTCCTTGTATTCTTTGAAGCTTTTCGAATATGAGAATATTATCAGAATGTATTGAACTATTAGCGAACGTGTTCACTTGAAATTTTAAAATCCTCATCTTCATTGGGAGAGAAATTCTGCGTTAATTATCTTTGCTAACTTGAAACCTTATCTCCTACGACTGCTTCAGGAGGGAATATTTAAACACATCCTAAGAAGCGACAAGTGCCTAAACCGATATGCCTAAAAATAACTGAATGTACGTATTATCAATTGGCTGTATTGTATAATATGCGTTTCGCTGCAAGCTTTGTAACCTGAGTTTCTTATCATACCTCCCGCCAAATACATAAAAGATGAAAAAGGTAAAAAGACAGTCACAGTAAAAAAGTCGTATAAGAAATCTGGAACATATGTTGTGCTCCCGTAACGATCACCTGTAGGACCATCTTTTCCTCTCTGCTGTTGGGCGGAAGCAGATGGCAGCACCAATCACGCTCGTCGGCAGATCACAGAGGCTGTGACTGTGGAGAAGGCGCGAATAAGCGCCTCGGGGAGGCCGGAATAAACGCTTTGCTGCAGCCTGAGTTATTTTATGAAGCGAGGAGGGCCCCCGCGAGTGTGGATCTGATTTATGCGCCGCCCCCCTTTGTGGGCCCCCGGGGCCTCGTGCCCCCCGTAATCACCAGATGCTGTTATGCAGATAGCGGGAGAGCGAGCGACAAAGGCGCTGCCTCACAGTCGAGACTGCGCAATCGAAGAGTCGAGTCCTCGAGCCACGGCCGGCGTCACAAAGGGGGGAAAGGCAGATAGGCGGCAGTCGATAAACAAGAACACAGCAGCGAATATCCTTCCAACCGCTCCAGCAATGCAGTTGTCTTAACAAATACGAAACCATACTATACCTCACATTACGTTTGTCTCTGGTTATACACTGAACAGACTAGACTTGTTCAGTTGACGATTTAGTATTCAGTTTCTAATGGTTGGAAACAGATTTCAGCAACAAATATTTCAAGTGTTGGGAGCAGTTCGAATCATTATGAGTTCTAGATTATCTATCAACATCCGTATCGCTGACGTCACGTGCCCGTATTCTTACCACGATAAATGCAGCGAGAGATGTCACTACAAAAACCAGTTTATGGGCGTTACTTAAAAACAATTTTCTTATTGAGGCAACCGCCAAGAAATGAGTGCCGGAACACTGAAATAAAAATATGTGTTGTCTTAAAATTAACATATTAATTATTAGCAGCTTTTTGTTTATTTATGTTTAGTGGCAGTAGATGTTTTCTTATACTCATTGTCCAGAGATATCGTTGTAACGGTAAAGTATGTACTGCATTCAAATTAACATATTAATTATTAGTTTATCTTTGTTTATTTATATTCACTCGATTTAGATGTTTTCTTATATTCTCTATCCAAAGAAATTGTTGTTGCAGTAAACTGAGAAAGGTGTATCACATTACATCATTTTTGAAGATGTGGGTGATTTTAATAACAATTGTATAACAACATCAAGGAAATGAACTGCCAGGACATTGCGTTCAATTTATTACTTTTGACAGTTTTAGAATCTATTTATATGCAATGTAGATGTTTTCACTATGTTCTAAGTCACCGTTAAAGTAAGTTCAAAGAAATGAATTGCCAGAACTAGGCATTCAACCCGTCCTTTTTTATAATCTTAGGAGCTAGTAAGTAATAATTTGTATAGTTCTACAGCTTTATAATTTTGAATTGTAACACCTGGTAAATTCAGTGGAGCCCAGAAACGTGTCTCAAGTGTAACTTTTAAGAAGTGTCACTTTTTAAGAAGATTCATCTGGCTTGAGGAAGCTATATCCAGAAAAAGAGATTGGTATAGACCTGTAGCAATGTATTAGTAATATTGTACATACTTTCACATAACTAGGCTGATTTGTCTAAAAACTCAACATCCAAGTAAGATATTTTCTTTAAAAAAATGTGATTACCATAACATCACACATGTGTTCACCACAGTAATAAGATTTTTTTTTTTGTCGTATAGCTATCAGCGTCGTTGTCGTCATGGTTAATAGGGGTGGGAGATGATTGGAGGCAAAGAACGTGAAGCAGTTAACCACGGCCTTTTGAAGGAACCATTCCAGCATTCGGCTAGTCTGATTTCGGGAAATCAAGGAAAACCGAAATCTGGATTGTCAGATTGGGATTCGAATCCACGTTCTCCTGAATGCGAAGAACGAGAGTTACCGCTCACCCACCACACTTAGCTGAGAGCATTGAGACACAGTTTTCATGCAAACAGTTTCTCTCTTTTAACTTTTCACTTATACAACAGGAAGGTTGCCTGAAACTGCTATCGACTATGGAAAGAACTGATCCTCTTAATTTATCCGAGTAGACTACTTAATACTCCACCCGGAAATGACTTGCTTCTTCAGCTCAAAACTCGAGAGACACAAAAAGTTCCCTTCTACCTCTGAGCACACAAGAGCAGTAAATTGGACTGGGGGAGTTCTCCATTCGCATGCTCTGTCGTCGCCCGTACAATGGCTGATCCTACGTCATTGCACCTTATGAGACGCTTCGGCAGACTGCTGCTGGTTAGAGCTCCAGATTTCCTCTTAAATCACTGTTTGTTAAAACGGAAAGTTCCCTCCCAGGCAAAATTACATCCTTATCAGATGTTTAAACCCATTTCCTGGCTGCTCCCTCTGGGAGACGGGACTCTCGACCCTCTGCAGACTGTCAAACTAGTCTCACCACGCCAGACGTGTCTCTTTTACTCTTGGGAAATTAAACTTCCCGTATTTTTTTTTCTGTCTGCCGATTCCCCTCTTTATTTCTGCACACAGTCTCGCATGGCAATTTCATTTTCTTAGACTGCAGGACTTGGGCCATCCTCTCTCGTAGTTTATATTGGACTTCGGCCCTGCAGGAACCGTCCGAGAGGCGAGCACAGAAATAACCGAGTTTTCTCTCTGGGAGACGGCCGACGGACGTGGACTTTGTTTGAGCTGTGGGGCACACACACACACACTCGTACCCTGCGAGATAAGCCGCACCATAAGCCTGGCCACCCCGCTGAGTTCTTCGTCTGGTTAACCCGTTTCCTGCTGACCATACTTTATTCCGATTTACTCTTACACCTACACACTAGTAAACATTATAACCGACATACATATTACATAATAGGCCGATACTGATGACATATTTAATGTAATGATAATCATAATCAATACTAATAAAATTCTAAGCTTGGTCACTGTACGAGAGTCATACAATAAGTCCCAAGAAAATCCAGGAGATGGCGCACGCAGTGTCGAAAATTATTTTTTATTAGTAAGCATCATTACTCGCTAGATGGCAGATAAAATCTCAGCTACCCAAGTCACGTGGTTTCATTGTTATTGTCGATTGAAGGAGACAACTGTTGTTCGTCGAGAAAAATGGAAATGATCAGAGTTTTGAGCGGTGCTTAAACACTTTTATTTAAAAAACCTAAAACCGAAAGAGACCAAAGCTAAGCTAGATGAAGTCCGTGGTACATCTGCTCCTGTTTCTGCAACTGTTTACAATTGAATAAATCAGTTTAAACATGGCCAAACATCCACACAAAGTGAACATTGTTCGGGATATCCAGTGGAATTGACTTCCCTCAAAATTATTGCCAAAATGCACGATATGGTATTAAGCGATTGACGGATCAAAGTGCGCAAAGTAGTAGAGGCCACAGGCATATCGCAAGGTACGGTATATTAAATTTTGTACAAAAAATTAAGTGTGGAAAAAATTTCGACAAGATGGCTGTCGCATTTGCTCTCACTGAAAAATAAGCGCACTCGTGTAGTCGACTCTGAGGCTGTTTTGGTGCTTTTCTGTCGCAACGCTAACCAGTTTCTGCATAGATACATAGCTGTGAATAAAATATGGATACGCTTCTATACTCCAGAAACTCAGGAACAGCCTAAAGAGTACGTTTTTGGAGGCGAACAGGCTGAGAAGTAGGTGTAGATGGTGAAATGGGTAGGCAAGATGATGGCCACAGTTTTTTGGGATGCACAGGGAATAATTTACATCAATATTTTTTTAAAAAGACAAACAGTTACTTGGGCACGCTATGTGTCATTATTGCACCAGTTAGGGAAAGGAATCGATACAAAAAATCCCCATTTGGATAAGAAAAAGATCCTCTTCCATCAGGAAAATGCACAGGTGCACACCTGCACAATTTTAATGGCCAAAATTGTGGAATTAAAGTTTGAATTATTACAGCATACACCGTATTTTCCAGATTTTTCCAGATTTGGCCTCCAGTGATCTTTTTTTATTTCCAAACTTTAAAAACAAAAATGGCTCTGTGGACATTATCGCAGTAAAGCTGATGTCACGCTGGCCACCTTCTTTGGCGGGTTGTACCGTCCAGAGATTTTACTGCCAGTTCGAGGTTATCCGCGTTATTAAATAATAGTTCAATTTAGTTAAGCGACCATATTTTAATACGCAACCCGGCAGAATCGTGTTCTGCGACTAAAAATTATACATAAAAATTGTATTTCATTCAAATAACAGAAGGACGTAGAAATCATGTAGGCGGATCTTGGACTATAAGCTGTGCCAGATGTGAATGTCGAGTTAAGGGCTTATGAAAATTCCCGTCAAGATAGGGGTTTGAACCGGAGACATTTCGTTCCCCAGTCAGATGAGCCACCAGGCCTCTCTAAAATAATGAATTATTATTTAGTAAATACACCAATGAAACGCTTGTTGGATTTCATTTATTCTTGGACGCATTTCGCCTTTCGTCATCCTCAGCGTTCACTATTTTTTTCTGCGATATGTTTCTGGTTTTTGAATTTCGTGCATAAAGGTTTTGTTTAAATATTACAAATTCACTCTAATATATTGCATCTTACATTTCGGTAATGAGGTGTGGTAGCTGATGTCCTGTGTCCTGAACCAGCATGCTGCTTGCAGTAATGTTTGCAATTACACTAATTAGAGACAGATGAAACCTTTTGACATCTTCATTTCTGTCAATTTTGGTGCACTGTTTTGTTTCGACTTTGATGGTCAGAATCCTGTTTAGTTATGCGCGCTGTTGTTGTTCAGCTGTTTATATCCGTGATATTCTGCCGAGAGTGTTGTTAGAGGGGAGTTTGAAATTTTTATTCATTTTTGTGTGTGTGTTTTTCTACGCATAATTAAATGTTTGTCTTTGGTAAAGGGAGGAGTTTAAGGTGATATTAATTTCCCGTTTTGTGTGTTGGTGGAATTTGTGCATTTAGTGCCGTTTTGTGTATTCGTGGAATTACGTGCTATTTTGTGTGTGATTGAAATTTATGTGTTTAGTGCTGTTAGTGTGAATTTAAACCTAAAACTCACACAAAACAGCGCAAAATAGACGAAATCCACCATCACACAAAACAACACTGGGTTCCAATCCTTTTTGTCTTTTCGCCATTCCTATACCTAATGGCACTTTTTATTTGTGCCACATTTTTGGTGCCGATACTAATGGAGCACTCATGAAGATCTGTCTCTCTTATTACTCCAATCCAGCTGATTAACTTTTCTGTTTGCTTACCTATTGCTTATTATATGGACATAACAGATGTGACCGTATGAGGCTGGAGAACTGGAATCACAAACCATCATCTGCGAGAAATGCATTGATATGTGCTCCGTCACCTAACGTAGATGGAAACGAGTATCCTTAGACTCTAACTTTTGATATTTAGAAAGTGATCTGTTGGATCATTGCTTAAGGTGTCTGACGTGGGATCGAAAGGTCCACGGTTTGATCCCTTTCTCTGCGGCGATTTTCATAGGCCTTTAAACTGACCTCAACCATGGCGCAGCTTGATGTGTAATGTAAAGAACGTTTCCGTGGTTCGGACTCCACGTTAAACTGTAGGTCCCCTGTGTCTGGTAGGACTACCGTTTTAGGTTAAGGTGGCTGCGGCATGAGCGGAATGCGCAGCCAATAGAAACCCTGCCACCAGGTCATAATTACCACACGGAGTTATTAATATATCTATAAATTGGCGTGTGAATTATCTTTCACGGTAACTGGAAACGACGAGAAGTACGTCACCTCGGGATGCTGAAATTGGACTGAAATATGTTTGCTTTCTTGACTCAGCTAAATGTAACCTCCCATTCATTAACTACCAACTACATTTTAGCACTAAATCAGTTGATGATCGGCAGTGTGATTGATTTACTTAACTACAAAATTAAAGCTTGTTGTAACAATCCTCAGACCTAGCCATTGTATGAAATGTTATTTGCAGAGTTATGTATAGCTAATTTGGAATTAATTAATTAGGTATTTGTGTTTTTTCGTGTAATTAACTGTGAATTTGTGTAAATGAGCATTGCTTTATGGAGAGAATCTATGTAAATGCTATTTATTATGCATGAGATATTGGTTAAAAGTTTGTAATTGTAAGTATCGATGTGAGCCAGGATGTTTAGATGACAATTCTCAACTGTTTGGACTGGCTTTTCTTGATAATTTTGTGTTTAAATACCTATAAGTAAATTTAATATTTAATTTCCGCGTGTTTCATGATGATTGTGAATGATTTTAAATTAATTCTTACTGTTTTTCTACGGATTTAATTGTTAAATATTGTTACAATTCGAGAATTGTCTATTTAAGCGCCCAGAGATGGCGAGCAGGGTTGCAAATCCGTGGTTTTCAGAAGTGTGTGAGTTTAATCGCAGTAACATTGTGTTTGTTTGTTCTTAGAATCTTTGCAGCGATTCGATGCCTTGTTGTGTAGCTTTAGGAGAGAGCGCACGAGAGAAACAACATAACTGGAAAGTTATTCTTCGTAGTTGTTATTTAATGCAACCAAAAGCTTATCAATGTGTATCAAACATTCGTTTCCAAAGCATTTTACAAAACACAGAGATAGTTGAAAAAAATCTTCTTGGATTTAACAGTTGATGGAAAACATGATTACATAACAGTACTAGTTCGTAGGCTCGCATGCCAAACTACTGCTTGCCTTCACTAACATCTAACTCAGGGGTAGCCAACCCGCGACCGAGGGCCGCATGCCGCCTGCTTTGACCATTTTTCCAGCCTGCGAGATTCATCACACTTTTACAAAATAATTTATTTTATGATGACCAAATTGGTGAAAACCGATATTTTTAAAAAATCTATTATTTGTGCATCCATATATAGAAAAATTAACTGACGAATTCATGAGAAAAAATTAACTTTGATTTTAAAATAATATTCTTGTGAATATATAATTTTATATGTTGCCCAGAGAATTATGATGCATTTCCAAAGTGGCCCGCAAGATCATTTGGTTTGGCCACCCCTGATCTAAGTGTTCACGCCATTTGGCTGTTTTCTTATTGTTTGTCAAAAAAAAAAAAAAAAAAAAAAAAAGGCGAGGGAACTTTCAAGAGCAAACACGGAGCTGGACAATATACATATTAGTAAGTTATAATGCAAAGGTCTGTTAATTGTAAATACTTAATGTAACTTTACAAAACCTAGTTAAAATAATTAAATAAATCTTTTAAACTCTTTTAAAAGAACTTTAAATGCGTTAAACGTGATCTAACACATGGGAATGTAGTAAAATGATGACTCTTGTTACCGTCCATTCGAAGATACTGTTAATCAACATTTAATTCTGTTTAAATAGACTAAAAACGTTTCTGTGTTAAATAATGTAAAAGTATTTCACAACGAATAGTTGTACAGAATGTACTGCTGTGCGGCTGGTTCATTGTTTGTTACTGGACTCTAAGGCATCCTTACAGTTACCTATGGGTTCAGACATTGTAGTTTCCCACTTCTGCGAGAAAACAGTTAACATATCTCCAGATTGTTAATTGCTTCCTGCTGGTATCACTAATACATAGGATAATATCTCTTTGCAGCTGCTACTTTTGTATCGTTTGCAACTCTATAAATAACTGTAATAAATTGCTTATTTGGTAGACCTTTGCTGTTCGTCGACGTCGAGATCATTAGAATCGGGAGAGACCCGGAACCAAGAAACTGGAACCAATTCAGCAATGGCTTTTGAAGAAATTATCCCTTCATTCCCCTACATTCCATTGAAAACCGAATTACGAATGACCGAATTGCGATCGAACCTGCGTTTTCCCGAATTGCAGGCTCTAACGTTAGTCACTCGTATTACAGACTGTAAGAAACTAATTTTTTTTATGATTCCTGGATTTGCCTCGGGTGAATATTACTCTCCACAGGATCCATGCAATATTATCTTGCAGTTTCTGCTACTTAAATGGTCTGTATGATTCAAACAACATATAATAAACTAAGGAGAACTACTTTTCACTTTTCTATACGTTTCACTCATCATTTGCTTCACAAATTACACTTTCAATAAATCATTAAAAAAACTCAATATTCGCTCTTGTTATCTCGATTAATAACACAATTACTGTTCGAGCGAGGAACACCAATTCATGCCTCCACCCGCCATCATTTCAATCCCTGGACTGACCAAAAGAATACTCTCACCTCACTCACAGATTACTTCAAAGATAATTACATAGACACTCCTAAATACATTCATTTGGAATGTTTCTCATCAAACTTAAATTAACAGAACAATATTAAACACAAAAAAGGAATACTAAAACAATAAATTTTTGGTGTGAGGGGACTTTTCTCACATGATGCGATTCAATATAACTATTCAAATGAAAATCTTTAATGAAATTGGCACCACGCTAGTGAAACTAGAAGCCACACACTGTAAAATTCAAAATAACTTTCTCGCAAGGGTTAAAACGTACCCACAAAAAACACAAATAATAGCTATCACAACAGACACATCAACAAAAAATTCGGAAATCAAACTGTGAACGATTGTAGTTATTTATTCATAGCTTCGTTTTTACGAGAAGTAGCAATTACCGAGTTTTCAAACTAAAAATATGTAACAAGAACGTCAAATTAAATTATAGGAAAATAATTTAAAAGAGGGGGGATTCCAGTGTGTTTTATCTTCAAATTTGGTTCCAGCTGGCTCTTAATCTCACTAATTGCTTACAATTATGTAATATCTCAGATTCTACACGTAAATAAATTTTTCGTACAACTTCTGCCAACTTATATACCGTTACCTAAACAACATTTAAAATGAAACGATTGCAGATATCTTGATCTCTATCGGTCATGCTACTTTAATAGCATTCTTAAATCATCATGGTTATTTACATCGATTTATCAAATTTCTCAACACACTTCTGAAAATCTTTTCTAAACTATTATTGTTTCTTTAAAGATAAAAAAAGGTGGCTTATGCTTCTTCTGAGAAGACCAAGTTGAAGTATTCGTGCTTCATTAATCGCTCTAAGCTCAAGCTAATAGGAGTTGATTCGGCTACTAGTACTGGCGCCTGGAGGTAGGTACCCCGCGTGACATCTGCGGCATGCCGGTAACAGCCCGCCTGGGGCTACAATTACTACTCAGCCGTCGAGTCGGCTCGCAGCGATCACAGTCCCGGGCCCACATTCCCAGGATACTTGCCGCCACCACTCCGCCGCCGCACGCAATACGATCCCGGCGTTTCCACTCCAGCCATTACTGGAACTCGAGAGGAGGCAATAGCGACTGCAGCGGACGGGGAGCTAGACATTAGTACGTATCCCTCTACCTGCAATGGGACTCGGTGGTATTAAGGGCAGGTCGGAACTCCCAGTAAACATACAGATTCCGAGCAACAAATTGCAACTGAGACTAATCAGATATTAGAACAGGTATTAAAATTCATAGCAATTATGTCTAAGAAGATATACTCTATCATGTGTCAAAAGATATTTCATTCTATCTACTATATAATTTTCTAAGCTCACCACTCACTCACCTCGCTAGCTATTGGATGGAGAACGGTGGCATCGAGCGCCAGCCGTCGCTCGCAAATTAACAGCGACCAGAGATATCATTAGAAAAATTCTATGTCCACAATTTAATAGCTCAGCAACTGCTACAAAATTAATCGCCATAATACATTCATTAAGTTTCCTTTTCGTAGCATTTCATAGTTAAAAAAATATAGAAAACTTTAGTACTAAAAAAACGTATAACTGCCTTTCAGTAACATGCCGCTAAGTAACATGCCGCTAATGAAAGTAACATAAAACTTTGATAAACTTAAATTTCTCGTTGTATCTGCTGTAATCACGAATGTCAATTGTCATTCCGGCCGAGGCTAAATTTAACTTTAGTTAAAACTTTCGCTAATGTTGCTGCTTGACCAAAATTTATATATTACGGTTTATATGGTTTTTAAGTATTTTAATCACAGCTTTCGTTAATGATCTTTACTCATGTTCGCTGTACGTGAGTTATTACGTTATTTAAAGTGGACAACAAACCAAATATGTTACCGAATCAAATATTCTGGAAATTCATTTCTTCGGAGTTGCTCAACTATTTAATAATTTGGAATCTGTATTATTTTCTCTGGCCGTTACAGACACTATGACTCAAGATTACATTATGAATGTTATATAAGAAACAACGTGATGCTTTCGACGCAATTGCGCACTCCCTTTATCTTCAAATTTTCCAAAGTGAACTTTTAGAGTCAAATATAGTAAACTTTTTATTTCAGCAAGTTCGAGCCTACCAACCACGACCTTTGAAGCGATAGCGCGATCGTCTCTCTCCGTGTTTAATACATCTATGAAAACTTCTGAGTTCTTCAAGCTCAAGAAATTTTATTCATCCTAACGGTGAATTACAGGTGGAATCGTACTTGGAAAAATCACGTCAACCTGTCTTAATCTTTAACCTTAAAAACTGGAACCATTCTAGACCCGTGACGATACGTAAAAGAGGGTCACGGGCTAACACTAATTTACGATATGTTCGTTAGTCAACCCTTCGCCTCTGTATATCATGTACGGTTTACGACACATATTATAAAGTTTAAACATCCAAATCATTTTTTTTTTTTCCGTACTGATCTTTACCTAATACATTGACTAGCACCTTTTTTAAAAAAATTTACGTCATACTTTTGAAATATTCTTCAACGAATTACTTCTATAATTTTCAGGACTTTTTCGTTTCCTAATTTGTCTACGTACGTAATTTTCAATATCTTCCCGTTGCCTATTAAACCGATTAAGGAATTAATCTATCCTGCACGTTTTAAAATATGACCCACTACCGTACTTCACATATTTTAAATATTGTTCAACGAACTATTTTATTCTCTCGGAAGTTTCTTAAGTTCTCTTGCTACGTAACTTTCAACATTTTTCTCTTTCCTGTTATATACTCTCTGGTCCATTTTAAGATTATCAAAGTTTTTTCGATATACACATTAGGTGTTTTTAATCAATAATTCAGTTGGTAAGCCTAATGCCAGATTAAATATGTTCAAGGTATTTCCTATGCAAATGTGGTTAAATAAATTTTCATTCAATCTGTCTTCCATCTTCTTGTTACAGTTCTCAGACCCAGCATCCTATTAATCTTATGATATAAGTACATTGATTTTGGAGAGAGATAAACATTAATCAATTTCAATTTTTCATATTTTTGGTATGGAATGAGTATTCGCTTGATGTATTGAAATCGTTGATATGTAACATAATTAAAAGCAGTTTAATGTTTGGAATGTTAATTAAAATATTGTAATTCTGAATGTTGTGTCAGCCATATTGTTTTAAATTTGTTTTTCGGCTATATGGAATTGTTTAAAATTACAGTTTTATGTTTAAAAAGCTATTCATATTATCTATCGTCACTTAAAAATGTTTTTCATGATTGTAAATAGTATTGTACCCATTCTGATTTTTTTTTTACTTTTCAATTTTTTGGAGCGATTATTAGCGACCCAGATGCCTTGGGCGTCGCTTATGATGTTTTTTTCGAAATTTCTGTACCGTCTATTTAAGCTCGCGAGATCGCTAGCGGCCTACTTTGTTTCAAAAACTTTCTAATAGGACGCTGTCTCTGTAGTGTTTGTAACGTGCTTTAGAATCTTTGCAAGAAGTTATCCCTGAACGTGTTTATGGAGATATTCGCTAAATAAAAAGTTAAATTAATTGTTTGTCGGCTTCTTATTACTGAAGCAACTACCTCCTCAATCAGAAGTTATAGAAATAGTTATCATACTTTGGTGAATGTTATAAATCACCTGGCCACCTGCTTGGAAAAAAGAAATTGACAGTGGTCACTTCCGACAGAAGTGAAAACTTAAAACCTTTCGTTCTCCAGTCAGACAGCTTAATCACTGAGCCACCAGACGCCACAAATCTACTGTTAGCATTAGTGTGCCAGTGACACATACTCATAACATCTTACCAATCCGAAAATCTCCCAACGCGACGAAAGAAGTTTTCACTTCAAATACTAAAAATCTAATTTAGTCCGCAATTGGCTCGTTGGTCAAATCTTCCCGAAGGAATGTACCAAGCAATTGTGTGAGGGGCAGGAAGGCCTATTCCTTTCCTCAGGGGTCTACGGTTTAACGTGGAATCAGAACTACACAACGTTCCGGCGTAGTTCATTTAATCAAATACAACGCCTAAAATTTCATGCCCACCATGGGATTTGAAGCCGCGACTGCCAACTTTCTGAAGTATAAGACTTATCCACTGAGCTACCAGACCACATTGTTTTGAAGGATACGTGTTCTGAGTACTATTAAAAACGTATAAAAACTATGGGTTTGTATGAACAACGTTGACGGAAATTAAGGTGAAATGAGAAGAGGGTTTAAAATTCGTAAATCAAACGTAAACAGTATTTTCGTATATACAGGGTGTTACAAAAAGGTACGGCCAAACTTTCAGGAAACATTCCTCACACACAAACAAAAAAAATATGTTATGTGGACATGTGTCCGGAAACGCTTACTTTCCATGTTAGAGCTCATTTTATTACTTCTCTTCAAATCACATTAAACATGGAATGGAAACACACAGCAACAGAACGTACCAGCGTGACTTCAAACACTTTGTTACAGGAAATGTTCAAAATGTCCTCCGTTAGTGAGGATACATGCATCCACCCTCCGTCGCATGGAATCCCTGATGCGCTGATGCAGCCCTGGAGAATGGCGTATTGTATCACAGTCGTCCACAATACGAGCACGAAGAGTCTCTACATTTGGTACCGGGGTTGCGTACACAAGGGCTTTCAAATGCCCCCATAAATGGAAGTCAAGAGGGTTGAGGTCAGGAGAGCGTACTAACATACTAACGAAACTAAAATGAGCTCTAACATGGAAAGTAAGCGTTTCCGGACACATGTCCACATAACATATTTTCTTTGTTTGTGTGTGAGGAATGTTTCCTGAAAGTTTGGCCGTACCTTCTTGTAACACCCTGTATTTTAAAGTATAAATATACAACGTTCTATCGAAATCGGATAATAACTGTGTGTTTGTATGAAGAACATTGGCAAAAATAAACAAACAAACATTCATTTTTATATATTAGATACAAATATAATCTATACCTTTACGGCTGTCCCAGCGCAAAATGTCATACTTATATCTACAAATATACTGTTAACATTAGCATGTTGGTGACGCGAACACATAAGATTTTACCCATCCAAAAACCGTCTAATGCGCATATCATACGCGCAACACGTCACAGCATGTCGGTGACGGGAAGTCGCGAACTCATAGATTTACCTCCGTCAAAATATCGCCTAACGAGCCTATAGAAGTTTTCACTTCAAAAAGCTATAAATCTAAGGTCTGATTAGTTAAGCTGCAGCAATTTCGAGCGAGTTGTATATTGTGGCTTTCGCGACAGGACTGATCAACAAGTTACAGCGAACTGTCAGAAAATTACCGTCAAGAAATCAAGTGATTCAATCACTCGTAACTGAGGTTGCTACTGAGCGTAGAAACGTTCCTTAGATTAGATTGTTAATTTATGGTGGTGTGATGAAAAAAAGCAAGAGAAACGGTTGCTGGGCAAGTAATATTTATCATTAATTTTACGGAAAATGTTAAGAGATTATAAATTACTGTAGACCTGCGAAAGAAATTAATTTCTGCAATCTGTCCATACTCATTGGTTCAGATAGAATACTATACTGGAACAGAAATTGTGAATTAATTATTTTAGAGGTTGTAGCTATTTTAAAATTTATTATCTTCTTGTATCATGTATTCTTGAATCTCGACGAAGAAATTAACTACCAGACATTTGGTAGATCCGAAGATTGCAGGTTTATTTATTTGATAAGGTAGGAAAATTGTTTATAATTACAATACATTTAATAAAGATTAACACTTAAGAAATCACGTCTAAAGCGGATCAACATTTTAACTACAATCAACACGCCATGCATCATCAGCGATAATCCTACTATATCTGTACTTCAGAGAGCTTACATAACCAACGTATCCATAGATGTAAATTCTATTACCTTAAATAAAATTACTATAAAGGCATTATGCCTGTTCTGTTACAAGGTCTGTTGATACTTATGGTTGATTATTTCTTGCGAGGTTTCTACATGTTGCAGAAAAGGTCTTCAGGTCACAAAAGCTGCAGTTATAAACAAATGGCTACTTTCAAGAAGTTTTTATTATAAGTTATTTATGGTTTTAGACTACGAGGGACTTTGGGTTTGATTTAAACTATTATTTTATACCATTTTTATCGAAACTTTCCTATGGAAACGGTTTTAATGACTTAAAAATCGATCCAAAAAATTTTCTTGCGTGGAGCACAGCAAAAATTAAAAACAACACTAGGCCTTACAAGAAAAGAAAAACTAGAAGCTACGGACTACTATCATGCTTAAAGGGATGGACGTTTGTAACAAAACTTAAGCGCGATAATGAATTATTCAAGATTAAATAAACTTTGTCTTATATTTCCTTATATTCTGTTGAAATGGTTTGTAACATTTTATATATCATTTTTGTTTTCGATTTTGTCGCGTTTACGTCTATTTCATTAGAGGACTTGGGGCAAGGATCAGGAAGGAATTCGACCATGGTCTTTTTTAAGGAAACATCCCAGCATTCGCTTGGAATGATTTGGGTAAACCATGTGTGAGATAACAATAACGTTTTTACAACAGAAATTGTACTCACGTGAAACAATGCCAAATCGATGTTTCGTATAAACAGTTGCTGACTTTTATTCTTGCTTCTTCCAAAGTTGAAATAACATAGTTCGTGGTAATACGTTTTTCTTTCTTTCTATGCTAATATTGTCATTGTTACAATACTTATCAATGTCAGGTTTAATAGCACCTTTTAAAAAATATATCCGTTGCTATGTTTTCACAAATTACAACAACAAAGAGTCTCTTTTTCGGAGTTGGCGCTGACAACATAATCTCTGGTACAACGATATTATATCTGCTTAAAATGAATTCTGGTAACAGAAGAATTTTTCACGTTCAATATACAGTATACGGTATATAAGATGTTTACTTATACATGGAAAACCAGAATCTGGATGGGCGGACGGGGATTCGAACCCGCATCCTCCCGAATGCGAGACCATAGACTTACCGCTCATCATCACGCTCTATTATATGAGAGTTTAAACTGTACATTATTAGTAAATAAAGTAACCTCTTTGTGTAATGTTGTTTACATCGATACAAATATTTACGTATAATCGGAATTCGTGTATTCTGTTAATTGTTGGTGACTCTATACTACCGCGAATAAGGAAATAGAGTTAATGCAGTAGGTCGCATTACATCAATGTTTGGCTTAGACTATCTGCTACACAAAAATATCTTATTATGTGTACCACGTCATCTAATTACTTATTTGTGTCACCAGAAAATCTAAATTTTTTTTTAAAACATAATGTATTATAAAACATGTCTTTCTTCAAAGTAAGGGCTTCAGTTATGGAAGTATTAGTGCGCATTTGTATTATCCCGTGAAGCGGGTAAAGCTAATTAAATTTTCGTTTTGCACGCCTGGAAGTTGTTCATTTGTTATAAAAGAAAATACATAAATGAAACGTAACACAATAAGTTCGAATATGGTACAGTGTGTTATAGCGGAGAAACTGAATAATCGTTCCACGTATGTCAGCAATATCACCAGTCGAAAGAAAGAGATGGTAGCGAGCCTGATATTCAGCCAAGGGGGCAGTTAAACGGACAGCAAAACAGTGCCGTCGAGGAAGCTGGAGTTATGTAAGTGGGCTCCACCATGATATCCATCACTGTCAAAACATGCCTGCGGACTTAATAACTCAGCACCTGATGAAGACGGCAGTGCCTGTCATAGAAACGTTCTACTTACTTAACACAATCCAGAAACTCAGTATGGAAGATGTTTTTAAAGAATCAATACGTTCTAATATTTTAAGAACTTAGTCATTACTTCCTATGTCGTAAACCAAATTCATATTCTAGAAATAAGGAAACCACGTGTCCACTAGGAGTATTTCGTGCTAATACTTACATCTGCATCATCACAGTTGTGATCTCTGGCCTTTCTTTGAACACGAAATTTTCTCTATGACATTTTTCACCTACTGCAGATCAATCTGGTTGTCTCAGAAACATGTCCTTCAAATTGAATATTTATTCTTCTGAATTTAATTATGTTATTCTTGTATTGAAACTCTATGACGCTTTGGTATTCCGTGTTTAAAAATTGTTTCTTTTATCCGTTTTACAGATAATTTTAGTTATTCTGGAAACATTTAACCTATTTTTAGATGTGTATACATTTGTAGCTCATTTAACAATGTATTAAAGTGTGGTAACTGAAGAACAACTATCGCACACACAGTTAAACTGGCAATTTACATTTGCAGTAACTCCCAGATAGAGACTTACGAGCTCCCATAAATTCAACATTTTTCTTATTTCCTCTCCTAAGACCGAATGCTATCCAGAATGACCCTATTATTCACGTCAATCTGAAAACAATGTAGAAATTATACAAACTGAAATTTTAAAAAATTTTAAACTATTTACATCTTCTTGTAAACACTTAATGTAAAAGAACAACGTGATATATCTGAGAAACAAATTTTCATTCAGTTATTCAAAATATTACATGTAGTTATCAGAAGAGGAGAGAGTTTGAACGCTACATTATCTTTTTGAGATTTATCTTCTGAGCGATGTTAAGATTGTGTTTTCAAGAGTTTGATCATACACACTATTAATTAGTGGCTACTGCGTATGCGACCAACTTTTTTTGCAGACGAATTGGATGAATACGACCGAGCATGATGCGTGAGTGGTAACGTTCTGGCCTCACATTCTGTAGGACATGGGTTCGAAACCCCGTCCGGTCATTCAGATTTGGGTTTTCCACGGTTTTCCACAATCACTCCAGGCCAATAAAATGACATGCCATATTCCTTCCCGTTCATTGCCCCAGTCCTTTCCCACCTCAAATTACATGGGCGTTTACAAGACGTAAAGATGAAAAAATATGGATGAATTGTTTGACAGAGTTTTTTTTGAGCGAACACTATAGTATATTTTGAAGTAATTGTATTGATATAGTAATTGGAAATCAATTGTGAACTTAACTGAATGCAACCATCTCCATGAAATAATTAAGAGGGTTCAATTATCAGTATTGAAAGGGTTAAGATCATTCTTGAGGATTTCGTAGCCTGTGGACGCACATCTACGTCCCGTTATATTGGTAATCAGTTATCTTTATTTTTATGGTTTCACCCCTCGTCGAAATCGAGGTGATTAAAATCTGGGATAACGAATGGGAAGGAATTTGGCCATGCTCTCTCTTAACCATTCCGCCATTCGTGATTTCAGCAAACAATGGTAAAACGAAAGCTGGGATAGCCGCACAGGAATGCCAACACAAGTCCTGATGAAAGTCCAATTTTTTAAGTTGTAAAATTTCTGTCAAAAACTTTTCATCAATTTTTTAGTTATACCATACTGAAAATGAAGGTAAAGAAATTTATTATTCATAAGAACTTTAATTTTCATTCTTCGGTATCAGGTGAAGATGTGTCTAAAAACATGGCGCAGATTTCAAAATAATACCCTAAGTTTTTAAACAGTGGAAAATGTGGTAAGCAGTTTTTCTTAATGCCGCGACAAAATGACACAGTCCGTTACGTAAATTGTCTATGTTAGAACAGATTAAAATTACCTAGAGAAATCTTAAAAGTATTTCGCAAATATTATTTTGTGTTTTTTCGTAATTACAAATATGAATCACAAGTGTGCTTGTGAGGTATTTAATTGTTTCTTGTATTAGTTGTGTGCTACTCGATTATGTTTATTTGCCTCTATCTACTAATTTCGTTACTTAAAATTTTTCAGTGTGTCTTCATGTCAACATATCCATTACAATCTACGTCATAAATTATTAGCTTCGTATATTCTATTCTCTGACTTCCTCTGCAGTTCTGACCTTCGACTGTTCCCACCACTTACAAATTAACCAGTTCTCCACATGCGTCCTACCATCCTGTCTCTTCCTTCTGCAAGACTCTTCCGTAAACTTCTTTCCAAGCCCATCATTTGTAAACATGTTCATTTCGTTTTTTATCTGTCCATCTAATTTACAGAATCATTCTATAGCACCACATTTCTAATGTTTCAATTCTCTTTCTTTCTTATTGTTAAAGTCCACATTTCGCTACCATAAAGTGCTGTCCTCCACAAATAGAGTTTTGAAAAGATCTTTCAAAGACCTAGATCAACATTTGAAAATAATGTGTTTTTATCGAAGCTAGTGCTACTCTGCTTTTAACATCATTTCTGCTTTAGCCATTAGTTCTAATTTTATTTTCTAAGTAACAGACATCACTACTTCACCTACGGCATTTGATGCAATTTTTATATTTATTCTACTGTGATTGCTATCATTTCTAATACACGTCACCGCTTTTGCCTTGATTTGTTATATTTAGTCCAAAATCTTTCTTGACTATTTTGTTCATGCTATTCAGCAACTTTTCGCAAGCGCTCTGGTGGCTCAGTCATTAAGGTGTCTGACTAGGGAACGGAAGGTCCCCGGTTTGAATCCCTGTCTCGGCGGGGATTTTCGTAGGCTGTCAACCTTGCCTTCAATTCTGGCACAGCTTGCTGTGAAATGTGAAGTACGCAAGAACGCTTCTATGGTTCGGATACCGCGTTAAAATGTTGGTCCCCTGCACCTGGTAGCACTACCGGGTTAGGTTAAGGCGGTGACAATAGGGGCGGAATGCGCAGCCAATAGAAACCCTGTCACTAGGTCATTACGACTACACGAATTATTATATTAGTAACTTTTCAAGATCCTCAGCCTGTTTCCGCTTGCAAGAACCAATGTCATCAGCAAACAGTAGCATACTGTAATATTCTACTTGAACGGTTATGCCACATTCGATTTTTGTTTTTTACTTCCTTTATTGCTTCCTTTTCATAAATGTTGAGTATCAATGTCTCAAACTCTTTTTAACTGATGAATGTCTTTAATGACTCTCAGCTTTTCTGATAGCCACTCGGTTCTTATATAGTATATAAAGTATTATTCTATCTCAATATTTTAGATCTGAGTTTTTTTTTTTTTTTTTTTTTTTTTTTTTTTTTTTTTTTTAAATATACACTTTTCCATTAAACTTTCTCTATGTCAAGAAACGCCATGAAATTGTATTTTTTTTTTTTGACCCGCCCTTCAAGTATTAATCTAAAAGCTATAATTGCTTCTCTTGTACCGCGGCCTTTCTTTAACGCAAACGGATATTCACATACTATCTCTTCTTCTGTATACTACTATGGTCAGTAATTCTGAAGCAATTACCTATGAAAACATTATACGTATTTTTCAAATATTATTCTATAATTTTTCGAAATAACAAATATGAATCACTTGTGTCCTTCAACGGCATTAGTATTTCATTGTTTTTGTCACGTTCTACTCCATTCTTCTTATTTGGCTTTATCCATCAATTTCTCTCTGTACAATTTTTGAATGAGTTGATTCCGCTATAGAGCACTGCGGTTGCGAAAACAGTGCGAACTGTTAATTGCGCAGTGTCTCTGCAGTAGTTAGCGCGTTTCCCGCACCGGTCGTAGCTCCAGTGGCGCTGCTATCGGCCCACCTAGGGACGGCGCCGGCAGCTGATAAGGTTATCTGTGGCCGCGCTATATCAGCCCGTGCGCAGGGCTAATCTGATTGGCTAACTCCGCCCGCTCCACAGCGTGCGTATGATGGTCTCCACTAGCACGCGCCAGACGTGCCAATTGCGGAGAACAAAGTGCTATTGCGTGCCGCATTATGATAACTGTTACAGAGTACATATTTTGACACGGACTGTCGATATCGCTGAACTGCTCGCGGCGACAGAAGCTGCTGTTTGTGGTTTTAATGTGGAAGTGGTTTGTTGCGCATGTACAGTGCCACTGAACTCCCGATATTTCTCAGCTGTCGATACAGTACAATTTGTATAGGTTGTTGTATGTTGGAAAGATATAACAAAGATATTTAATTTTTTACCGCAGTTTTTAAACTATACCATTATTGTGGGTTTCTTTGACCAAAATAATTTCGCTATCAATACTGTTTACTGGTGTAAAATTTTTGTTTTCACATGTTTACAATTTATGAATTTCTTAAAAAAAAAAAAAAATTCTGATTTTTGTATAGCCCACTACCAAACTACTAAACTTAATAAACTGGTCCGTGGTTTCCACATTTTTTATTAAAAAAGTCCAGTTTTAAAGATTTCCAGATGTTTGTAGGCATCTGAAATCAAAGATGTGGTTAACAGGAATCTATTTAAATATGTTTTAAACATACACAAACACGAAGATGTAGCGTGGGTCGAAGGTATAATTACGCTCCAGATTACAGCAAACAAGGAGATATAATTAAGAGAAAGCTGTACATATAGAGTCATGAAACAGCAAATTAGTCTATAACTTTGATGAGATCTGGAAAACGACAGTATACTCTATTCCTGCTAACCCCATCCAAGATAGGGCCTTTACGAATAGTCATCAGTTTTAGTTTCAACACTTAGCTATTCATAAATACAGGTCCCGTGCGATTTAAAATACTGTGATAACAATAGAGTCACGTGTGATTTCTTACCGTACTTTTTACTTAATCAATTAGTGGAGAGGTCGTTTAGAATGATGTAATAATAGTAAAAATTACTTCTTTCTAATTTTTGTATATCTTTCAATAGTCAACCAGTCACAAACAATTAATATTTGCGTCTAGAGTGTATGAGGGAAGTAATAGAAAAGGTGATACCACATGCCTGTCAGCATTATGGTGGAGGGAGGAATTTTGTTAAAAGCATAACAGCAATAGCGAAAAGAGACTTCTTGAAAATGAGAACTTTTAAATTCAAATATTGATCTAGGACTCAGAAACAACTTTATAGAATTCTGTGTTTAGAGCACTGCACTTTCTATTAGCAAAGCATTGGCTTTGGGAATACCAGATAGAGGCATAATTGAAGCATTTGAAATGTGGTGCTATGGAAGGTTGCTGAAAATGAAGTAGAGAGAAAAAGTACGAAGTGGGCCTGATTTTGAAATGATAGGTGAGAAAAGAAGCTTGTGGAAGATTCTTACGGAAAGAAGAGATAGAACAGATACGATGGTGAGTCAAATTTTAAGAGATGATTGTTTCAATAATTTGCTAGCGGAGAGAACAGTCGAAGGTACCAATTGTAGAAGAAGACAGAAATATGAATATATAAAAGGCATGTGTTGAGATCAAGAGGCAAGCGTTAAGATGGAAACAGATCGAGGATTGCATCAAACCAATCGAGAAACTGATGACAGCATTAACACTGGAGAGATTATCCAGAGTAATATAATGACAGCAAAAATTATTTGTTTTGCATTCCCTTTGACAGTTTACCATTCAGAAATAGTTGATATTTACGAATAATGTGAACCTGCGAAGAAAAAGAAAATATGATACGATATGGATATTATCCTACCTGTCAGTACTCGTGAAAAACGATCCCGCAATACTTTACAGGACTAGTTATTAATATTTTTCTTAATCACAACTGTGTGCCTAACGGCAGCATATTTAGGTAAATTCAATAAATTATGTGACACGAATTTAATGATTTCTGAGTTCCTCCCCGCCCTCTTTGTCACAGCTGGTCACATTTGTGTGACACCCCCCCTTTTTTTTACCTGGTGTGACGTCACATATTTTGCAATTTTAAACTCAGAAATTATTAAATTTATATAGCACTCCCATTATGATTTATATATTAAAGCATTTTTTTATAAATTCAACAATAAATCAATAATTTTAGAAAACTCTCAAAAAATAAATGAGTGATAAAAAATTTAATCATCGTGTGTCCATGGACTTTATGACTGGCATAGCAGTCAATTCGTTCTCTATTTGGATAATGCTAGGAACATTCGATGTATCAACATCTTCATCAAACCATATATCGTCATCATTGGTCATCATACGAAGAACTTCCCTGTCACATTTACCTGCAATTCTTTGAGGACAAATCCTTGTGATGGGCAAAACTTCTCGTTGCCTCTTACGTGATTGCTTCTGTTGGTTAGTGACTTCGTATTATGACAGATATAGACCACAGATGCCACACGATCTTTTAAATAAGCATGCGGAAGTCATATATCGTCAAAGCCTGTAAGGCGGTATTGGCCTTTCGGAATATATCAAAAGCAGCCGACGTGTGACACTGTATGTCTGGCGAACGTGAATTCGCGCAGCCGCCAAGTACCAAAAAGTGATACAAATAATACGTCAAGATGCTTATGACTCGTTCCCCCCCCCCCCCTCCCTTGTCACACGATGTCGGAATATTTGTAATGGGAAAACCTCTTGTTACCTCTTACGTCATTGCTTGTGTTTTAGTGGCCTTATATGATGAACGATATAGATCACAGATCGTTTAAATCAGTATGCGAAAGTCATATATCGTAAAAGCTTGAAAGGCAGACCGAGCGTGGGGGGTGAGAGGTTAACGCTCTGGCCTATCATTCTGGAGGACGCCGGTTCGAATCCCCGTCCGGGCATCCAGATTTGGATTTTCCATGGTTTCCCCAAATCACTCCAAAAGAATGCCGTGATGCTTTCTTCAAAAAAGACCATGACCGAATTCCTTCCCGTTCCTTGTCCCGAGTTCCATCGTGCCTGTAATAACCTCGACGTCGACGAGGCGTAAGACCATAAGCAAAAATAAAAAAGGTACAGCGAACGTGAATTCGCGCGGCTGACGCGTGCCAAAAAGTGATTCACATTATACATGTGACGTTGCGACGCTTGTCACACGATGTCTCACTTTCTTGACTCCCCATTTCCTCTGTTGAACCAGTATCCAAGTTGTCGGACTGCGAATTGTTTGCAGTAGCCTTGTACCTGGTATAAGCAAGGACGACCGGAGTAAAGTTGCAAGGGACGGCGGAGACAAGTGTTGGAGCTTCCAGGAGACGAGCGCCGGCGACTGAAAGAATTGGAAATTTCTGCGAGACAGCGCGCCGTAAAAGGCGGGGATTCCTCTCTGTACGTAGGCGCGTAGCCGGAGTGAAGTCGGCTTAACGAGCGAATAAAAAGCGTCGATGGATCAGCGCAGCGGAGAATGTGAGACATAAACCGGGGCCCCGAAATCGGAGCGCTCCCAGGATTCTCAGGCGACTGTGTAAATTCCGGAAGTGATGTAAGAATTTTTTTTTTTCTCAGGCCGGGTGATAAAAGGAGGTGCTTCCGATGCTTTACAATCGTACGAAACACCATTTACTTTATAACGCCATTTATTCGCGTATAAACGTTGTGATGCATTCTCTTATCGCGCTGTTTAAAGGAATACGAGTGGACGAGAAAAGAGCTAACAGAAAATAAAACCCTTAAGTTACCCAGAGAATGCTTAGGTGACGTCAATCTTTTCTTTCAAATTTCTTGAGAAGCTCAACTGGATTAATATACGATATACACTGAAACCAGAATACGTTGTCAAAGATATGGGGCACAGTTAGTTCTTCCATACTAATTTAAACGATTTTTACCCGACTGCAAATGTGGGTTACGTTATTCGAAAATATTTATGAATTAACTGCTAAGCACCTCAAAAATGACGGGTTCAGATATATGGTTTCCTCCGATTTGTTTAACTAAGCGCAGTTGGGTGCCCAGACAAGGCTTAAAGCCATAAGTAAAAAAAAAATTCCAACATTAAAATATCTGGGTTATGAATGTTATTTAATAAAAATTGTGCTTATGTTATTTTGGTTGTCCGGGTCGAACCGCGTCAATTTATCGAAACCTAACGTTCCGGCCATCATTTTGTGACCTTCTTCAGAGGATTATACATGTGACGTCACGAAGCTTGTCACACTAAGTCGCACTTTGTTCGCCTCTGCCTCCCCCTTGATGGCCGAATCGTTAGGTATCGATAAATTGACGTGGTTCAACCCAGACAACCAAGATAACATTAGCACAATTTTTACTAATTAAAATTCATAACCCTGATATTTTAATGTTGGATTTTTTTTTTTAACTTGTGGCTTTACCCTTGTCGATGTCGAGGTCATTAGAGGCGGGATGGGACTGGGGACGAGGAACGGGAAGGTATATTGCCGTGGCCTTTTTGAAGGAAGCATCCCAGCCGTCACCTTGAGTGATTTTATTAAATCATGGAAAATCCAAATCTGCATGCTCGGAAGGTGAGTGGAACAGACGTCCTCCCGAATGCGAGGTCAGAGCGTTAACCACTCACCCAGAACGCTCGGTTTAGTGTTGGACGTATTTCGATTCTAGTTTACTTGGCAATATACCTGCCTCTACTTACACGTCAGTATTGTTGAGTCAATGAAAATAGAGCAAGATAAATCCTAACAATTTTCGTTTTGCCGCGAAATATTAGTTTTAATCCTGATACAGGCCGCATGGATTGAGGGAAATATACAAACAACTTTGATGCGCGTGAAGAAATGTTTTCAGTGGCAATTTTGATCTTGAAAACAAGTAAAATAAATAAATAAATTAAACTTTAATTTCTCATGCCTCATTACGTTAAATGCCAGTCGTCATTCTGAGCACGAATATATTTAAATCTAATGAAAACTGTCTCTGAAATTGCTGCTTGAAAATTACAGCTTTTTCCTTACATATCTTTGGACAAAGAATTTAACTAAAACATCTACATCGAACGAATGTAAATAAACAAAAGGCAACTAATAATCTATACTATTATAAATCTGTAAGCAAGCTGCGTTTGTAGTGAGGCTTGATCTCTAATAACGCAAAAACTACCGCATCAATTTGCATGGTGTTTCCAAATTTTTAAAGCTAATGTTGCTGATCAACATCTGCAGAAGTAGCTAACGACTAATATGTACCATAGGAAGAAGCAAGTCAGTAAAAAACTTCAGAAATGTGAAACTGTAGACCACAGATAATTATACGCATTCAGACGGTCACTCCTTTCATAAAGAGACCTGACAAAATTTAGGATTTCCCTTCTTTTTTTTTTCTTTTTTTTTTTTTTTTTTTTTTTCGATTCATTTTTCTGGACCGCAGTACTTCAAAATAAAAAGAATACGTGAATCAAGTATAATCAGCATTTACTTGAATCGTAACAGGTCTGTTGAATTACGAAAAAGTTATATTACTAATATTGAAGACATGTATTGTCTCTGGTAGACTGTTATACAGTTTGTCTCTGGAACAAAATTGCTACGTGAACGCTGTACAATACAGCCACAATAAGCCAATACTTAATACGAAATTCAGTTTTTTCTCGAAGAGCGATGTCTGAAAAACAGCTATTATAAATATCAGCAAGTAATAAAACATACTTCTTTCATAATGACTTGTGCGGAATTGCACATATTTGGAAGTACTTTATTCGATTAATATGTCTCGTGGCTATAACGTGCAAATATAACTAGGCATCCGAAAATTCAGGTACATGCGACTCAAATAATTACATAGAAAATACGGATATATTGAAAGAAACTCAAATAAAAAAATTTCATATCCTAATGCTACACCGCGTAAATTATAAAGCTAAAAGCATCGTCCCTTTGGCCTATAACAAAGCATATCAGCTGTCATCACTGTCCAGGTTGCATTTCAATCGATTTACAACTTGCGATAATTTTGCCACTCAGAAATAATTGCTTGAGTTACATGCACATTAGTACATATACTGTACCGTGATCCATTTTGACATTTTTGAATTAATTATATCTGACTGAAATAATGATACGACGATTTGAAATCAAGAGTAACTCCAATTCACGTAAATTTCTATTTTAAAGCAGGAATAATTGATGGTGTATCAACATAAAATAAAACCAATATCCAAACAACAAAAAATAAAAAACAACAAAAAATAAATAAATCAGAAAAATTGAGATGCTGTGATTATTGGTAACGAATTTTTATTTTCAGCACACTTCCAAGAGGACTAAGTCGTAGATTACTGCTATATTTACATAAATTTATGGCACCGCGGTTATGTTGCAATCCTCGGTATCCACATTTAAAAATAAACTTTTTTTAGTTAAGTATCATGGAAACAATATTTTTCATTATATCCACAGATACATCCTTAACAAAGCTTATACCTAGCTATATAATCCCAGGCAAAGTTTACACATAAAATCGCCAAAAAAATTACACATAATGATTATAATATCAGCTTTCTTAACGTTACAACTGTTATATATCCATTTAAATTTTCGGTACCACGGTTAACGTGGAATCCTCCATATCAGCATTTAAAAATATTGTTTTAGCTGAGTTAAATATTGCTTTCAGAAATAATATTATTTATTACTACCACAGATATTCTATATTGTAACCAAGTTTATGCTCATCTATATACTCGCAGCCAAAGTTCACGCATAGTGATAATTGCAGCTGTGAAAACGTTTTAATTGTTAGTGCTGTGAGTTGGGTAAGTATAAAAGTTTATGATATGCCCTTGCGAAAGAGATCTAATCTGTCGGGGTCAACTTCTGCAGCTAAAAGATGTCGCCGAAATCGGCTAAATGAGAGTGAAATAGACCGACAACATCGTCTGCAACGTCAAAGAGAACGAGATGAAATAGCTAGAGCAAATGAAAGTAACCTGCACCGAGAAAAGCGATTGACCTATAACCGGGTTCTATACGCTAAATCCATAGCTTCTGAAAGCGCACAGAAGAAAGAATGTCGTTTGAACCGTGAAAGCCTTTCTAAACAATAAATGTTTATACTTCGCACAATAATTACAACCACGAATTACTACTGTTAATTTTTCAGGAACCTTTTCTACTATTGAATCAATTGCATCACGTTAAAATATGAATAAAACAACTCTCTGACATCAGTATGAAAACCGAACCTAACGTATTAACCGAAACAAACGAAACTATTCAGAATACATTAACAGTTCATGCCTTTCCACGTTAATGTCTGATAAGAGAATAAAATCGGTAAATAATTTCTACACCTGCCAAGGCACGCGCGCGTGAAGCAGCGGGCAAATGCTAGTTATTATATAAATTCAAAGGTAATACATACCTCTCATTCAGTGTTTTGGTACTTAATTTATTCGCGGATGCTTAAGTAAATTGAAATGTTATTAAATAACGTGCAGAAACTCGAGCTGGTACTAACACCTCTGGCCGCTGAAGTTCGCTTATGAAGGCCGGGAGCGTGACGTCACGATGACACAGTGGCAAACGGCTTGATGGGTTTCGATGAATTAGCTGCGGTTGGATTGACGCCGCAAGTGTCATATACTATGTAAGTTTTATTAATTTGGCACACAATCTGTTGGAAAATTTGGGCAGTGAAGTTCGGAGCACGCGTGTCTTGAAGTGAGCGGCAATAGCATGCTCTAAGGTACAGGGCACGTTTACCAGAAAACGAGAATGATTTTTTCTGTTGTTGTGAAGTTGTTCCTATAACTTTAGACTGACAATTTTTAGTCGGGTAGAATTTCTGCTTGAGATTTTACATTCTTTCTCGCAGGTATTTTCCATTATGTTACTTATATAGTTTTGATGAGCGTTTCCTTTAAATATGTTGTTTTTAAAGTTGCTACTTAACGCAACAGCTCATGTCATGACGTAAATTAGACTAAACCACCAAACACTAAAGAATGCCTTCACGTGATCAGGGAAAGTATATTATGGGATCAACGGTTCAGCTATTTCCGTACTTTAGTCTAGTAAACTAATAAATTGGCCACATCAACAAAATTGTTTAGATGTATTGATACATTTGAGATATCTGTGAAGGTGGTAAAAGTGAATGTAACATACATTTAAATAAAGCTATATAGCTATTAGCTTTGGTGTTCAACCCGATTGGTGGAGGGACCCACCAGAAGGATGTACTGTGTAAGGCAGTGATTCCCAACGTGGGCCGTACCGCCCCCGGTGGGCGTTAGAGAGCTCGAGGGGGGCGTTTGTGAACAAAGGCAAATTTGGGGGGCGTTGACGCCCAGCCAGCGCCCCCTAACCAACACTGGCAAGGACTTGCCGATAAGATTAATTAATAACAAAGAACATTGAACAAATGTTTAATCAAGTAATTCCAAATGTCCTTTAAGCAAGATCAGTGGGGATTAAAAGTTGGTATAAGTACATTATATCTTTGTTCCTAACACATGCTTCAATAGTTCATGAATGAGTTGCAGCAAGAGCTGTGCACCAAAAGTTGGTATTAGTACGCAATACTGACAATAGCTTTGCTCCTACAACTGCTTCAATAGTTCGTGAATGAGTCGCAGCAAGTGCTGTGCACCACAAGGATCACCATTGTTAGTATGTTTATGTTCAGGCTTGATCAACAATCCTTATACAGGGCGTTCGCCGGGAAACGCTACCCTCCCAGTCTGTTGCCGTCGGCAACTTGCTGGGATAGTGGAGCCAGCAACTCCCGCCACTCGGCGCCGTGAATCACCGCACTGTTTAACACCTCCGCTGCCCCAACAGTGTTGTGAATAAACGTTTCTTTGCGGTTTGGCTGGTTTGGGGCTTCATACTCTTACTAATCTGTACCGTGTTTGAGTGTGAGTAAAATTATGGTACGTTACAGTTTGCAACAAAGAATATATCTCTACGATACATATGTGAAGAAGAAGTCGTTTAAAAAGTGTCGCAGTAAATTTCGTCGCGAATATCCTGGCGCTTTACTGCCAGCTAAATCAACAATTCTGCGTCTGGTTAAAAAAGTAAGAGAAACGGGTTCATTTTTTTAACAAAAAGAGACTGTCGGTCAACCGTATTCTCACAGAGGTGAAAATTGACGATATCGCTTTTCGACTAGAACAGTCACCCAAAAAATCATTAAGTCAGTTAGGGCAGCAGGCAGGCGTATCTAAGACGTCAGCTTGGAAAGTAACAAAGCTAGTTCACTTAAAGCCGTACAAAACAATTGTGGTGCATAAAATTACAGAAATAGACCAGGGGCCTAGGATTAGATTTTGCAACTGGTACCTGCAGGGTGTCCACGATGGCACTGTTGATCCGCAACTGACGTCACATTTAAATGCTTAGCACATACAAGTTTATGAAGCGTAATTATTATGAAATAGTCCGCGGCCGACGGTCGAACAATGCCGGAAGCTGACCGCTCGCTCGCCGGGAGCAGTTTCTTCCTTGTAGCGCTAACAGTGGGTAGCGTTTCCCGGCGAACGCCCTGTACGTTTACACTGGCCAGTGTTCGATTGTTCGGTAGTGCCTTCAAACAGAGCGACTGTGAACCTGTGCGGTATCTACAGCTTAGGAAGCGTGCTCAAACTACATGGCTCGGTCCAGGGGGAGGAGGGGGGTTGGCTGGAAGGCTACGCTGAGCTACGTGGAGGGAGGGGGGTTCCGAGCCAGGCCACGTAGCTTTCCTTTCATAACATTTTTCACAGTTAAAATGAGGAACAGAACTCACAACCATGCGTAAATATTTATTTCCCTCAGTTAATTATCTCCATATGTAATGTACAATCGTCTGACAAGAGAAAACAGTACAAAATGTCTTCTGGAATCAAAAGGGAAAAAAACTACGGGGGGGGGGGGGTTCACAGGAGGCCAAAATGGAGTATGTGGTTTATGTACGCTCCCTTACGTGGACCTACTTACTGCCAATAATGAAATAAAAATATAGCACAATATTTGTGTGCCCATTTTATTTCAATATTTTTCTAAGACTCGTTTTGTATTTGAACCAAACAGGATGTATCCAGTACTGTATGTTAATTAAATATTTACTGTATTTCGTTCTACGATATAATAATCTATTGAAGTAATTTTTGTTGAATGATTGATGCCTCTTTCTTCCGCCAAAGCAAAAAACTTATTGAACTCGGTGCGAAAAGGCCGGCGCCGGCTCCGGTTTTGCCGGTGTGTGTGAAAACACCCTTAAGCTTTCTGACATTTTTTAAAAAATAAGTTTTATTTTTTAAATTTTTTATTTTCTATGGAGGGCATTGTGTAGAGTTGCTTCTCTGACCATAAAGTACCCCCAGAAGCTTACAACTGTGGTGGGACCGCATTTGGATCTGCAATTTTTTTCACTTGGTCCAGGCCTCTGCTGTGTACTTTATTCTCGATGTCAGTTGGTCAACTGTTGTTCTCTGGCCCTCATGGTAATTTAAGGGTTATAGAAAGAGTGTCAACTGTAGGTGCAAAGTGTGTCGACTTAGGAGCTTGTCGAATTGAATGTGTGGAGTAGGGAAGAAAGAGGTTTATAATTTTTTATTTTTTAAATTTATTTGCCTGCCCTTACATTTTGTTTGTACTTACATTTTACCAGCAATCGTTATATATAATGGAACAGAAGTAATCAGGGTGCCGTAAATGACTTTATAATGACTTTATTAAATAGTATGGTCACCAGCTTTGAAAATGGAAAAATAACTTTTTAACGTGTCGACAAAATCCGCTCATATGCTGGAGAGATAGATTATCGAGTGTCCTGGACAGACTTTGTCCATCAGTCATAGCCCCTGGCACGCTCAGCCCTTAGTCCCGATACACACACAGTGACAATGCCACTCAGTATCCCATCACAGATCAGTCCTTCCGTATGTGTGGATGGAAACCGTCAGTATTACAGTACACTGACTAACTCCCTTAGGATTCCATCAAATCGGAAGTCCTGGCGGCCGTTCGAAGGGCATCGCTCAGTTATGAGCTCTGTGTGCAGCTAGTTATACTTTATCACGAAAAATTGACGATTTCAGTCACAGGCCTCTTACGCTAGATTTAAGGCGCATCAAACAGATGGTTATAAAATTGCACGAGACATTTTTTACCCCCAATTACAAAATTCAATTGAATTTCGATTCTCAAAGCACAGTAGAATATATTCCTGTATGTTGAAACACTTTTGATAATGATACAGTCAAATTTATGGGTATAATAATTTATATTCCTCTCTTTCTTCAATATTTTAATTTTTGTTTTCTGTTCTCTCTTCATCCTTTTATAAACAACCGAATCCCCAAAGTACCGTCAAGTTGGATCACATGAATCTACTGTCTCTTTTCTGTTTCTTTTGATCATTTCCACTTATTACGCAAAATCTGAATTTATTGTTTTGAAAAACCTCAAGCCTGCATTCGGGATATATGGCTTAAGAAATGTATTGATACGCCTCATTCTCCAAAATTTTATACAGTGTACTGTGCGTTTTAATTTTAATAGAGATGAAACTCTCTGATATATTTTTATAAAATAACTTAGAACATCTTTACCATTTTAGCAAAAATGCGTGAATCAAAGGCGGTCTGTAGGACTGTGTGTTAGTGGGGAGAGAGGGATCCTGTCTGTCGCTAGCTCACACATAGACGCCCTCTGAAGACAGTCAGTTATCCCGCCAGTGTATGGGTTGATAATATAACCATGAATTAGACTTATATTAACTCGAATTAACTGTTCTCCGTCCATCTTTATGCCTGCCTGTGTGTCAGTTTGAGCAAATTCTGTTGAACACCTTGTTATGAAATTACATATTCAAGTTTCGGACCTGAATATCTCAATTCTATCCACTTTTGATAGAGATCTGCCAACCGGAAGTGGCAGATTAATGATGTCACCTTTATCTAAGTTATTTTGTGAAGATTTTTCATCTGAGAAATTTTGAAGAAAAAGTTAAATAATTAAGTTATAATTAACAACTTTTATTCTAAATTTTTTCGATAAGCTAATAATTTTTATTATTCTTATCTCATTAATACTATTTTATACATCGTTTCCGTGGGCTGGGCGGTCACGTAATTTAAAAATACTATTAAATTTGTATTTATACATTTGAAATAAATTTAAATAAATAACAAAGTTTTTTTACAGTTTACTTGTTGGTCGCAAAATATTCATGAAATAACTGAACACAATTTTCAATTTATTTAATTAAATTATAAAAGTAAATCTATTTAATGGAATAACGTTATGGTGGGTCATATCAAAATTTATTTTTATTTTCATAGATGACACATTCAAAGAAAAAATGTAGATAGTATAACGTCGAACACTTGAAAATATGGTTTTATTGAGGCACCCTCAAAACAAGACATTACCAATGTGCCTGATTTGGCCAGAGAGTTTTCTCAAATGAAGCTATGAAACCTTCACGTTTAGAAGAACATTTAACCAAAATACACCCTGAAAGAAAAGTTTATCTTACTTTCAAATGCTCAAAGAACAATATTCAAGACGTCCATCTTTAGCTGGTATGTTTTTCAGCGTCATCCAACAAGACGCATATGGGCTTCGTGCCTCTTAGCCTACAAAATTTCCTTGCTTATTGCTAAATCGGGAAAACCGCACACGATTGGGGAAGAATTGATACTGCGCATCTGTGAGTGAGGTTTCTGTGTACTGTACTGCACAAGCCGGCGTCTGATATTAAGAGAATCCCACTTAGCAATAACACAGTACAGATGCGAATAGACGAAATGTCCGAGGACGTGGAAAGTTCTGTAACTGATTTTTTGAAGACTGACGAATTTTCTTTACAGTTTGATGAATCTACTTTACCAAACAATGATTCATTACTTCTTGCGTACGTTCGCTTCACTAAACGTGAAAAAATTTGTCAAGAATTACTGTTGATAAAAAAATTAGAAACTGATACTAAAGAAAATCTATATTTCAAGTTTTGGAACACTATTTGAAGAAAAAGTATTCCTCTGAATAATATCGTGTCCTTTGCTACTGATGGTGCTCCGGAAATGGTTGGACGATACCAGATGTAGTCGCCGTGCATTGTGTAATTCACAGACACCATTTGGTTGCAAAAAACCCTAAGTGATCTCCTTCACGGCTCACTACAGTATGTAATCACCGCAGTTAACAAGGTCAGAAGCAATGCTCTCAGTAGTAGATTGTTTGGAAAATTTTGTGATGAAAATAACGAGGATTTCAATCATTTGCTATTGCACACAGTAGGTCGTTGGCTGTCAAAGGGTACCTATCTAACAAGATTTTATGACTCCTTTGACTCCATTATAACTTTTTTTTTAAATTAAGAAGATTCATTAAGAGAGAATTTATTGAAATATAAGAATGATATAGCTTATTTCACCGATCTATATCATAAATTTAATGAATCAAACCTACAGCTGCCAGGAGATAATTTGAATCTGATCAAGTCAGTTATTTATGCGTTCATGTCAAAACTTGCCTTGTACAAACAGGATGTGGGTCGAAGACAATTCTATCAGTTTCTAAATCTTTCCTCTGTGGAAACAAATGATTAAGATATTTTACTATTTTTTCAACATTTGAAGTACTTAAAGAAGATTTTAAAAACAGATTTCAGAATATTCTTAACATGACCATTCCAGATTGAGTATTGGAACCTTTCTCAAACCTACATACAGCGGATTTATTGCTACAGGAAGAGTTGATAGATCTGTCGACAAATGAATTAAAATTGAAATTAAAAAATGGATACCAAGAATTTTGGCTACAGAGGCAAATTCTAGATTTATATCCGCCTTTGTAGGCTGCAACAATTGTATTCCCATCGTCATATTTAGCCGAAAGGGGATTTAGTATAGTAAGCAATTTACCAACAAAGAAAACTAACAGAACGCGGCGATTTAAGACCCCTGTTGACAAATATAGCACCAAATGCAGAAAAATTAGTATCATTACATCTAGGTCAGACATCTCACTGACAATTTTACAATAATTTTCAATATATGTTTTTAATAAAATTTTGTACAAGGCACCAATATTGTTAATATTCTTTAATAATTTTAAAAATCTGTCCTTGTTTTTCATTATTAATATAGCCCAATTTACCTAAGATTTTGAAGAAGTGGGCAACAAGCCAATTAAATTGAAGCGCTATGGATTTCACAACGTTGATTACACAACGTTGATTACAACAACAAAAGAGGTCAGTTCTGTTTTTTTAAAGAGGGGGCGGTCAGTAATTTTTTTTCGAAAAGGGGGCGGTAGGTCAAAAAAGGTTGGGAACCTATGGTGTAAGGTATAGGATGCAGGGTCGCCAATTCCTTTCCTCTTCACCTAACCTAGAAATCCCACCAGATAAAAGAGACTTACATTTCAGCTTGGAATCCGAACCATGGAAGTTATCTGGTGTACTTCACATTACAGAGCAAGCTGTGCCAGAGGTCAAGGTAGGATTAAGAGCCTTTGAGCAACTCCCGCGCTGATCGGAAATCGAACCGTGCTCCTTTCGATCTTCAGTCAACTGCCTTAGCCACTGAGCCACTAGACCACTCACATTTAAATATACCTTCTATAGCGAATATCTCTTGCAGTGAACTGAAGTGAATAAAAAAAAAACATGACTATGAAATGTAACTGAAAACTAAAAACAAGCTCTTCACCATTAATAATTTTAATTTCTGGAAGTTGTTGTGTTAAATAAACGTTTATCCTTTATGTTTCAAGTGGAATATATACCACTACTAAATAGTTTGGTCGTATGCTCAGTTGCATAATTCATGTCAGCGGAGGATACTGGCTATAAGTGTGTATAATTTGAATATCACAAAATTTAATTCATAGATATAAAAAAAATCTCCAATTGATTTACCTATAACATGGCACATTTACATATTTTTTATGTGAAGTAGGTAGATCTGCACGTTTGTCTGTCATGGGAATTAGATTAATTTTAATAAATAATGATGGAAAATATGATTCAATAGAAGTTTTTCTACAAAGCTACTTCTCAATTATTTCCTTCAAATCCTCTCTCTGTTTCGTGTAAATTGTTCAGCACCCACCTCCTGGATAATGATGTAAATTCCAGTCGCATAATCCGTTACCTAGAAATTAAAATTATCCCACTCGCGTATAGTTGAAATTAAAAACTAGTTTGTGGTTGCGCTAATACCTTCCTTTGCAGATACTACTCCTAATTCTTCTCGAAATACCCATCATCGCCAATGTATGCCTTATGAAAGTATAACGCTCCTACAATCCCCTCAAATTTTTTAAATGACTCCGAGCCCAGCTCGATTATCATGTTAGATATTGTTAGTAATGCCCGCACCGTTGTTTCTGCTGTGATGCTGCCCGGAGCCTGACACGGGGTTAGCTGGTTCGTGTCCTGGTGATGGAAGAAATTTTCGTCATTGGGCCTTGGCCAGTAGGGAAGAAGAAAATGTGGTGCACAATTCTTAACCTCTCCTCAGTGCGCACGAAGGGGGGCCATGCGACACTGATGATGTTGATTCGACCGTCGGATGGGGACTTTAAGTCTGGCGGCCTCATTCGGAAGAGTGTCCCTCAATAGGCTGGCACCGAGTTCCACCTTCTTCTTTCTTTCAACTCATACCCGCAACAAAAACAACACACTACACCGAACATTCACACCATTACAGTCATAAACACTTACTAACGCTATCACACCGGGGAAGGCAGCGGGAAACCATTCCATTTCATCACCCTGAGACGTCACTATAGAAGGGGTAAACGTCCCCATGGTAACCGCCTACAATCGGAGACGAGAAAAGGCACTTAAAGGGGAAAAATTTATTTATAAACGTTTCTCGGGAAACAAACCGAGTGATGTGGTTATTAATGCACAATATTTCGGCGACTTTATTCTCCGTCGCCATCTTCAGGTGCAGTTGCAAGTCTTGAAGTCTGCCTTGAAGTCAGCCTTGAGCGTGTTGTTTACCTGAAGTTAAGTCGCCGAAATATTGTGCATTAATAACAACATCACTCGGTTTGTTTCACGAGAAACGTTTATAAATAAACAACGCCGAGAAAGATTACATTCATTTATAGGGGAAAAATTGTTTGTATTATTCCGTAATTACTGTAGACAGTTGTATCTGTCTTTGCTTGCATGGCGTCCCTTTGGGAGAAACAGTTCATTCTCTGGTTTAACAGCCGTGTAGAATCAGCACGCTAGCCAGGTGCTGCCATCTTCATCAGGTGCAGGTCGACGAATGTCTGCACCATCGTGTCAGCTACTTCCACAGACACTTTCCACGAAGGCCGCTTTTAATCTCAGCCCCGAACTTCTGGCTCGGAAGACATTAAAACATCCATTAAGAAACGATTTTATAGCCTCCAATTTCATTTGGGATTTTATAGCAGTATTTAACGCATCTAATTAAGTAACATTAAGCGAGTCGAGGATATTTCATACCTTAATTGATCTGTTAATACTAAGCTTTTAACACCCGTCGAACTTAAAATTTCCAAGTTAGCTAATATCATCTGTTTTGCTTCATTTACGTATCATTAAATTAATGTATTGGGCGTAATACAACATTCTTATTTCGTAATTTGTATAGATATTTGCACTTCACAGCATACGGCACTTGTAACTATCATTTACTTAGCTGAGTGGATTTTGCTTTTTATCTGTTCAAAGACTTACGTGATATTACGTGGTAAATAAAGAGGAAGTGGTGGACGGTGAGATGAAAATTAGTAGTAAATAATAACTGGAAAGGACGGATAGATTGAAACTGTTAGAGAACTGTAAGAATTAGTATTAAGAATAAATTAAGAACAATATTTTAGTATATTTAGAGAGAGAAATAAGGTAACAGAATAATGAAAAGCTACAGTTAAGGACATTTTAGAAGCTAAGCTTATGCGGCAGCCATTAAGGGTTTTGGCGGGGAGACGCTATGACGTGAATCCTACCACTACGGCGCCTGGACACAGCAGTAGCTATCCAATCTTAGAAAATAAAACTTTTCCCTTGTTAGGGGACCAAGAGGCTTAGCTCTGTGGTTTTTGTATGAAAGAGCCCGTAAGCCAGAGGTTCTATGCTAGGTCCCCTCAGCTATGTTGGTCGAGGGTGGTAGCTCCGTCTTTAGCTGGACGAAAGTGAAACCCTACTACTGGCTCGCTTACTAATGCCGATAGATGGCTGTTATAAAAAGCAAAACGCACTGGAACTCAGTTATTTCAGTCGGTGTGCAGTACTCTCAGTTGTTACTCACTGTGTTCGTGGCAAAGACGCGCCATGAAGATAACCTTGCCATGCTTCAAGTAAGCTAAGTAAGACTCTTTCTCTCTCTCATATGTGTGCAGTATTAACATTTATGTGTATTGTTGTAGATAAAATTTTAAACTTGATGTAATGACAAGATAGCTAATCGTATTTGAAAGGAAAGAACAGTAAGCTTGTGTTATACTATTAAAGTGATGTGCTCATGTTTAAAATTATAATAAATGTGAAACTTGATTTTAATAACTTATTTTATTGTAGTTCTCCCCAGTCATAACCCCGTATTATGATCTATTGTGTGTGTATGGCTCTAAGGAACAATCTTTGCTGTAAGAAGTCCGATTAATAGTAATAAAGGACACAAAGGTATAAACAGGACAATAGTAAAAGAGATACAAGTAAAAGTAAAAAGAAAAAGATTGAAGAATAAGCGGGCAGGGAACAAGTTGGCGTAGTAACTCTATTTATGAAACTTCACTTTGGTAGCAGCAAGAAGCTCTGGAAATTCTTGCTAAATGTCTTCAACGTTTCGAGCATTAGGCGGACAGTGAAATAATATTAATATATGATATTTGCAGAGCAGATTTTAAACCATGCCATAAGCTATGAAACTGTTGAAACTGCCACCTAAATTGAAAGAACCGAATCAAATTTTTGTCACACGCCATTGTGGCTAAGAACGCTAAGGCGCCGCACAGTGGACCAGGGAGGAACTTGAGGGGCAGCGTCGAGTCCTGGTCCCCGCATACCGGCAGTCCTGACTGTGGTTTATAGGCGGTTTTTCCGCAATCAACAACGCGAATGCCAAGACGGTCCTCAATCTCGGCTTCACAAGCTACTCATTTCACATACAAAAATATACTTAGCGCACACATAACATAGTTATGCGTTCCGCAGACAGATGGCAACACAAAGTTCCTCCCCGAAAGGCGTCACGCTCAGCGACGAGCAGGCATAGTGAAAAAAGCTCATTTTGTAATAATGGGACGAGTGAACAAAGAACGAGAAGAGAATCGAAGTTTCAGTATCACAGAAAAAAAATTAGCAATAATTTTGTAATGCTTGTCAAAATATTTAAAATAAGGCACTACAACTCGATCTTGAAACCAGAATGTATATATGCAACTGAGTGATTAGTTTTGAACCATAGATTGGAAAAACTGGAAGTACTAGAAAGAAGAATCATGAGAAAAATCTTGGGACCAGTTGAAACAGAACTATGGAAAGAAGTACGAAGGCTGTCTGAGAAGTTCTCGGCCTCGACCATAGATGGCAGCACTACCCATGTGATTTTTTCCATGGATGTTGGTGCATGTGCCAGAAACACCTGCAAGAAATTGCAAGTCATTCTACGTTGTAGTTTGGTCTGTACAGTTGTTTGATGAAGGCGCGGTGAGAAGTTGTACCAGAGATGGAAAAAATCGAGTATCGTGCAGTTATAAAATTCTTTGTAAAAGAAGGTTTAACGCCATCCGAGATCCACGGAAGATTTTTAAAAGTGTATGGGGACTCTTCTCCTTCATATTCGACAGTTAAGAAATGGGCTGCTGAGTTCAAACGTTGCCGTAGCGGTCTCGAAGATGATAAACGCAAAGGACGTCCGAAAAGTGCAACGACTCCAGAAATCATCCAGAAAGTGCATGATATGGTTTTGGATGATCAACGAATAGAAGTGTGCGAGATTGCTGAGACCGTAGGGATATCAAAAGAACGTGTGGGATACATTTTGCATGAAGTATTGCATATAAAGAAGCTTTTTGCAAGATGGGTGCCGCATTTGCTCACTGTTGATCAAAAGCGCATCCGCATGAGACTTTTTGAACAGTATTTGGAGAATTTCAACAAAAATAAAACTGATTTTTTTGCATCGATTCATAACTATGGATGAGACATGGGTTCACCACTACACGGCAGAATCAAAACTACAGTCAAAGCAGTGGACAGAAGCTGGTTGTTCAGATCCAAAGAAGGCCAAGTTGGTTCCTTTGGCAGGGAAGGTGAGGCATCTGTTTTTTGGGATGACAAAGGTGTTTTGTTCATTGATTACCTTGAAAATCTCAAAACAATAACTGGACAATACCATTCCAAACTTTTAGACACCCTGGATGAAAACATTCGTGAGTAAAGGCCCAGTTTGAGGAAGAAGAAAATCATCTTTCATCAGGGCAATGAACCTGACAATAAGAGTCTTTTGGCAATGGGAAAATTAAGAGATCTGCACTATGACGTGTTGGAGCATCCACCTTATTCCCCAGATTTGGCTCCCTCCGACTTCTGTCTATTCCCAAAACTCGAAAACTTTCTTGCTGGTCAGCATTTTTCTTCAAATGAAGAGGTGATTGCAGCTGTAGATGGATATTTTGCAGGCCTTCCAGAAAGCCACTTCAGGGATGGTATAATGAACTTGGAATATCGTTGCACTAAGTGTATCAGTGTTCAGGGAGACCATATTGAGAAATAAAAATGATTTGGTAAATATCAAATTGGTTTTATATATTTAGGCTTAGAATTTTCCAGACTGCCCTCGTAATAAGGAAATATGCCAGTACATAGTAAACGTAACAGAATCATAAGGAAAATGAGATTGCAATTTTTTGGACATATCTACAGAATGAATGATAACAGACTAACGGAAAAGATATTCAATTACCTTTTAGGAAACAAGTCAATAACCAGCTGAATTCAAGAGGTTAAGAAAGATTTGGGAAGAAATAAAATAAAAGAAGAGGAAATTATTGATAGAGATATCTTTAGAAAGAAAGTATTAAGTTTGGAAGGATTCCAAGGCAGAAGAGAAAAGAAATCTGCTCCGAAGATGTCGGAGGAGGGAAGGAAGAAACAAAGTGAATTTTTGAAGTAATATTGGATTGAAAAAAAGAAAGAACAACAACAAAAGATGAAGAATTTAAATTGAAACGCGATCCCAGAAGGCCTATAGGAAAGAAGAAGAAGAAGAACTTTGTAATACCTCAAACAACGGATATTGGTACAAAAAAATAAAAAAAGACTTCGGTAATTTTTGTAAGAAATTTGTAGCCTATTGTGTTTTGTGTGTTTGAGATTATATCAAACACCTTTGGTGTGAATCTTTTGATATTAATAAGAGGTTATAATTTCCTACTCCGGTGCCCAGTCACGTGGAGTCATAAGAAAGACGTGCCGCATATTCTAAACTAGATCACAAGCTTCCAATATCTTGAACCCCATTAAAATCTGTACCATACTTTATTCGTGATGCTGTTTCAGACAGACACAGCCAGTTACAGACTTACGTATAAAGAGACTATGTGGCCCGCGAGAAAATTTGGTGAATGAAATACGATGAATAGTTATGCTGGTGGTTTGTAGTACGAAGAAACAAGAAGTGTCTCTTTTGTAACATTGTTTATTTGTGAACTGAAATAGGTACGTAAAGAATCACTTACAACGTCTTACCAAACAATAAGAAATCATGAAATGTTTCCATAACAGAAACAAAGCTCCTTACTCTAGCAAACACACTCAGTTTATCAATACAGTATCTCTGTGATATTTCGTACTTCTATCTAGTGGTTATGCGATCACCTTATTCTTCTTTATTTTTCGTACTGCTTTAGCGCTTTTTCGACATCAAGGTCATTAGAGGCGAGAAAGGCCTGGGGACAAGGAACGGGATGGAATTAGGCCATGGACGTTTTGAGGAACCATCCTGGCGTTCGCCTGGAGTGATTTGGAGAAACCATGGGAAACCCAGATCTGAATGGTCGGACGGGGATTCGAACCCGCGTCCCCCCGAATGCTAGGTCAAAGCTATAATGCTCACACATTTTGCTCGGTCACACTCCTGACGGCATAACTTTGAACTATCGCATACTCATGACCTTGATTGTTTGAAGCAGTCCTCCATGCGTTCCAATCATGCGCTAACCTTTTCATCTTAAATACTCCTTACAACCCATGTCCTCAATCATATATTATAATCCCTGTCGTCCTCTGCAATTCTTACCTTCGACTGTTCCCTCCACTTACATTCTAACTAATTCTGCATGTCTCAAAATATGACCTCCCATCATGTCTCTTCTTTCTGTAAGAAACTTCCAAAAACTTCTTTCCTCAACCATCATTTCCAAAACTAGTTCATTTTGTATTTTATCTGTCCACTTAATTTTCAGCATTCTTCTATAGCACCACATTTCAAATTATTCAAATTTACTTCTTTCAGGTACTCCTTAAGTCCATGCTTCGCTGCCATAAAGTGCTGTTCTTAACACATAAAGTTTCAAAAACTTCTTTCTGAGTCCTAGACTAATATTTGAACCTAAAAGATTGATCATTTTCATGATTGTTCTTTTCAGTAGTGCTATTCTGCTTTTAAAATCATTCCTGCTTCGGCCTCGGTTGTAATTTTACTTCCTAAGTAGCAAAATTCACCCAATTCTCCTATTGCATCCGTCTCAATTTGTATATGTAATTTGCTATTAGTATTGGTATCATTTCTCCTATATTTCATCATTTTTGTCTTGCTTTGGCTTATATTTAGTCAAAAATCATCTTTTTCTTTTTTTACGCCTCGTCGACGGCTGAGGTCATTATAGGTGGGATGGGACTGCGGACATGGAACGGGAAGGAATTCCCCCATGGCTTTTTTGAATGAAGCATCCCGGCATTCGCCTGGAGTGATTTGGGGAAACCATCGAAAACACAAATCTGGATGTCCGGGCGGGGATTTGAACCCACGTCCTCTAGAATGCGAGGCCAGAACGCTAACCGCTCACCCACTACGTTCGGTCAAAAATCTTCCTTCAGTATTTTGTTCATGACAGTCAGTAACTTCTCAATATCCTCAACCTGTTTTGCTAACGAGACAATGCCATCAGCAAATCATAGCATATTGATTTTTTTTTTACCTTGAACACTTATGCCACATTTAAGTCTTTCTTTCACTTGCTTTATTGCTTCTTCTACAAAAAATTTGAATATTAATGGGAATAAACTACAACCTTGTCTCACATTGACGAAATTTACTATGCAGTAAATCAGAGGATGAGTTTGACTATTTCATTATTAACTCCCTGCTGTGGATTCATATTGGTTTGAGTAAGCAAAGCAGGAACCACCCTCGGCGGAGTTTAATCCGGCTGCACCACGGGCCCCCAAGCAATATCCGGCCTGGCCCGACCACTGGTGTTTTCTTTCGATTTGTATCAGTTGATCGTACCGCAGACGGAAATTTCCGGCTGGAAGTAATGCAACGGAGAGACGTGATGACGTTCGGCCGAGATCTCGATCTGTATCGACCACCGGAACAATCGACTCGGAGGGTGAACATGGCGGAAATCCTCCGTCAGTATCACGTTTCTTTATCTTCAGAGCGATGTTATATGTCGACGACCTCAACGTAAAAGACTGAATAAGAGAAATTCCTCCTTATATTTTCTGAGTTGTCAAGTCACAGTCATTCCTCAAACCTTCAGCAAAATTAAACTCAGATTTTAATGTAGCATCGTACTCATAATGACACTTTAATAAACTCCATGCTGCTAGGAATTTTAACCATTTTCGAAACCATCTGAACCCAACTGTCTATCAACGCTCGTGAGTGTGACGTTAACGCTCTGGCCTCGTTTTCTGGAGGACATTGGTTCGATCCAGATTTCGCTTTTCAAAGTTTCCAGAAACAATTTGTGGCAAATGCTGTAATCGTATACCCATGGTCAAATTTCTTACCATTAAGTGTACAAAAGTCAATCATCCTCATTTAGAGACTGACCGTTATATCCTCAGTCTTAACAAAGGGGTGAGGATTGTAGTAGATGCTTGGATGGGAGAAGGGTGAAAACCCTTTTACTTTTTTTTTATCATTCAAAGAAAACCCGAGGCTGCTAATTTATTGGGTACTCATACTGGCGTACAAGTGAGGCTTATTTAATTTTAACATTAACACATTCAATTATAAAAAGGAATCAAGCAAAGCCTCGTCTTACAATTGCCAACATAAATTATCAAACAACAACATTTAAGCACTACTACATTAACCATTGGTCATGAAAGAAATTCCCAATGTTAATAAGCAAACAAGAAAGCTTCACACTTGGTTTTAAATAAAAGTTCCCTTCATAACAATCAGGAACCATAAATCAAACATAATACTAACATGAAACAACGTTAGATTTCAAATGACGGGCGCCAGGATAATTTAAAATATCCACCAAGTGTTGCTATAGGAAAATCTGTCCCAACTAGCTCAATATTTTGCTGGAGGCGAGAACTCCTAATCATTCAAAGGTCGTTGCAGGGTTGTACCCAATGACTGAATGAAAGTATCACACTGAATTGTTCGTAGGATGATTACCGTGAAGGCGATATGTTTCCCTCGGCGGCGGAATTCTTATAGCACCTTGGTTATAGGGGACAGTACAGTATGTCCTTCAGTCAACGTACTGAATGAGCACCCAGCAACCTCACTGACACAGGACGCTTGTGCCGAACCCTCAGGTTCGATACCAAGGCAGGACGATCTCCAACCTCGGAAGATTCACTCCTTCCAGTCTGGACGCCGCTGGACGTACAGTACTTCTCCCGCGTTCGCAGGAAATACTCCTCCCCGTCGCTCGTGGTTAACATAGAGTAAAAATTTACCGGAATTACAAAATGTGGAGGATAGACCGCCGTTGATTGGTTCCGCTGTTTAGCTCCTCCTACCGGCTGTGACGATTGGACAACATTGTCTTTCGGAGATTCGTGCGAACTCGGGCATATTCACCAAATATGACCTCCGGAGCGTCCGCTCGGGAACAGGCGTTCACACCGCTGGGGTATTTTTCCGTAGCTAAGGGATCATATGCTTGACCAACTCCGTTAAGGTGGATTCCCACGATCCCCTGTAGGCGAGACGAGACGGGACCTTTGATCATTTACCGACTGGCGGTGGGTCGAGGCGAGACGTCCATGCTAGCTTATGCGGCAAAGATGAGAGGCCTCCGTCCCGTCTCGTCTCTCCTCCGTTTACAAGAGATCGTGGGAATGCACCTTTAGAAAGGGTAGCTGCATTGTTCAGTTGCCACCGGTGTGGCGCGTTAAGTTGCTGCTACCTGCCTTTGGGTGGTCCCCCCGGACAATGGCTGGCGAAACCTTCCCAGAGTTATTCCTGTGATTATTCTTCTTATATGTTAAATATAAAAATGTACGGAATGACCCATTTTTTCATTCTGTTACAGGATGAAGGGTGGTAAGAAAACAAGGAAGAAATTTGGTCATGACCTTTAAAAGAAACCATGTCGGAGTGATTTTACGAAAACTATGGTAGCCCGAAATGGCCGGACTTTGAAGTAGAGGTATTATTTGTTTCCAGATTTAAATCAGAACTGCTTACTTCGTCATTAGTTGCTTCTGTTACGATTTCAACTTTTACCTTACATTCGAGTGACTCGTGCAAGTTACCTTGGGAGAGTGTTGGCAGCTCTGTCCCCGTAGTGGTTGTGCTTTGCTGACCTCGCCGATATCAGCAGCCCCTCGCTGGACCCGCCTGCAGATAAGAATTTACTACGGGCCTCGCCGGCCGGACGGCCGCCCGTTTGACGGCAAATGGGGTGTTTTGTAGATCGATCCCCCATTCGCATCGAAAGCGGTTTATCACCTAGCGTATAAAAATGCGGCCACCCCCACCTGCGGTCGACTTGCTAACAGAAACGAGAGAGGAGCCTCGCCGCAACACACGAACCGAAACGTTTTTTTTTTTCCCTCTCTCTTTCTATACACCTCCTCTTCGTACTTTTTATCACGACCCAACAATCTCCCCTAGCTACCCGCATCTCTCCTTTTGTGTGTCTTACTCAACATCCATTTTCTTGGCACATATCTCCTACATTTGTAACAGAGAATCACGAGAGAAAAGCAATAGCTAAGAAGGGCACGAGAAAACTTTATAGACTACCCCCACTAATATTCATTTTGTAAGTAGGGGAATCAATCAAGGAACATTTGAATATCTTCAGTGAGAAATAATCAGTATAGTGCTTTTGATAGTGACATTTTCGTGTTACTGGATGACATGAACAAAATCCTGAAAGAATACTTTGGGGTAAATATAAACTGAATTATTTCAGAAACGACAACAATAATAGTACATTAAACTCTTCTCCCTAATATATATATATATATATATGTATTATCATGACCAGACAGCATATTCTTACTACTTTTCTTGGCGCATATCTCCTGCATCTTGAATAGATAATCATGAGAGGAAAACAACTGTTAAAAATGGCGTGAGACAAGGTTGTAGACTTGACTCACTAATATTAAACGTGAATGTGTAGATGGACCAATCAAGAAAGTATATGATTTTTTTTTCTTGTGGCTTTGCACCTCGTCGACGTCGAGGTCAGTAGAGACGTGAAAGGACTGGCACAAGGAAATCGGCCATGGTCTTTTAAAGGAACAACCCCCGCATTCGCCTGGAGTGTTAATTTGGGGAAACCTTGGAAATCCGAAACCTGAATGATCGGACGGGGATTCGAACACGCGTCCTACCGAATGGCAGGTTAGAGGTTTACCGTTCGTCCGCCACCATCTATTCAGTGAGAGACAGTCAGAATAGTGCTTTGGTTGATGATTTTGTGATAATAGTGGAAAATTACATGAGGGCTTGAACATAATAGTGCGGATTATTTTGCCCTACTTCCAGAACTGTAATGAGTAGAGACCGGAATATATGCATTTGCATGTTTACATAAGCATTTGCATATTAAGTTCATTTTCAGCGGTTTTGCATATTTTATCTAAAACCTAGTGAATGTACATATTTTGCTATACTTACAATATTTTTGGGTAGTGTACCTAGTTTATATATAAAAATGAATTGCTGTTCGTTAGTCTCGCTAAAACTCGGGAATGGCTGGGCCGATTTGGCTAATTTTGATCTTGAAATATTTGTGGAGGTTCAGGGAAGGTTTAAACGGTGAGAAAAAATGGAAAAATTGCGAGGAAAATACTAAAAACGACAATTTAATCTTATATACAAAAATCAATGTGAGTTTTCTTTATGCTCTATGTGCTCCTAAGCCGTTTATCCGATTACGGTGAAACTTTGGTGAGTTGTTTAGAGCGTTTCGGAGATGGTTCCTACGAAATAAAATTTCCAAAAAACCACCCCTTCCTCCCCATAACACCCCATAATTTAAACAACCCAACAGATTTTGTCTGATTTCCACCAAAATTTGCACACGTATTCTTGAAAACAAATTGAAATATATTGCCTGTATATGGTTTCCAAAAACGCAACCCCTCATTCCCTTCACATCCCCCTAATTTACACAAACCCTCAGATTTTATCCGATTTTGATGGAAATTTGTATATGTATACTGTAAAACAAACAGAAAAATACTGCCTACATTTGGTTTCCAAAACCGCATCACGTTTCCCCCTTCCCACCCCTTAATTTTTACAGAAACCCACACTTTTTATCCGATTTCCATGGAACTTTGAACATATATACTTTTTTAAAAGATTAGTTTAACAAAAACCCAATCCCTATCCCCTTTTCCACCCCAAAACCATCCCCTCTTCCCCTTTATAACCCATAATTTAAAAAATACACTAATTTTATCTGATTTTGATGGAAATTGGCACACATATACTGTAAAACAAATATAAAATTACTGCCTACATGCAATGAAACAGTAATTAAAATGTATACATGTCTATCTAATTTTTACTAAAAACAAACTTTCAAATGTATTCATTTAATCTAATTTACTCAAACCCACAGATTCCGTCCGATTTCGATGGAAAATTGCACACGTATAATATTAAATATACAGAAAAATACTGCGAATATATGGTTGGCAACACTGCATGCCTTAAATAATTGACTATCATGAAATAAAAGACGCTATTGAGTTTTATTTTAACGATAAATAGTTTCAGTCTACTTTGGAACTTCGAATAGATAACATATATCCACAACATTCGGGCGGACTATCGTGTATTACGATTTTAGAAATACATAATAGTGTCACTTGGAAGTGTTTCAGTGCGCGAGAACTGTATTTACTGTTACTGTTTTAAAATGCCAAGGAGAAGACGACCTGACTTTGGACGTCGAAGTCAATCAAATGTGCGACGAGCTACCTCACGTGCAAACCGCACTGATGACCAGCGAGAGACGGATAATGATAACTTTCGTATTAGTATGGCAGAATTGCGTTCCACAGTGAATAATAATGAAGTACATAGGCTTAGAATGGAACGAGTTCGGGCACACCAAACACAACAACAGCGAGCACGACTTAATGAAATAGAGCGATTTCGCAGACGCAGTGTTCCTGTAAACCTGGAACGAGCAGCATTCCACTACGACCCGGAAATAGATTGTTATGCCGACAAATCCGTAACAATTGGGGAAATGACAACCATTTGTCAATATTGTAGAGCGTTAAAATACAGCGGTGAATCTACTGGATTATGTTGTGCTGATGGTAAAGGAAAATTGCCACAATTGGTCCCACCACCAGATCCATTACGCTCATTAGTTTCTGGTTTTTTTTTTTTTTTTTTTTTTTTTTTTTTTTTTTTTTTTTTTTTTTTTTTTACAGTTTAACGTCCCTTTTTAACAACGTGGTCTTTAGAGACGGGAAAGGATGGGGGCAAGGAATGGGAAGGAATTCGGCCATGGCCTTTTGAAGGAAGCATCCCGGCATTCACCTGGAGTGATTTGGGGAAACCATGGAAAACCCAAATCTGGATGCCCGGACGGGGATTCGAACCGCCGTCCTCCCGAATGCGAGGCCAGAACGCTATCCGTTACACCACCACGCTCGGTATTAGTTTCTGGTGTGGGAAATGACTCTAAACACTTCTTGGCCAACATCCAAAAAATATAACAATTGCTTTCAAATGACGTCGTTTGGCGCCACGCATATTGTACAGGACAATTTCATGCCCACTATCAAGGTAGTATATCGGTATATCACAATTGTTTTTGATAAAATTAAAATTTGTAAATAATTTAACAAGATCATAAACAATTGCAGATACAAGGACAAATTTATCACCTACTGGGAGCGCTGCTGCCACTTCCAGATGCAGATCATCAATTCTTACAAATTTATTTTATGGGCAATCAGGATGCCGAAGTTGATAAGCGTTGTGCTCATAATCCAACAGTGAAGCGAACCATTGTCCAAGAACAGCAAACGTTTCTTCATCAGAACAATGACTTAGTAAAAATGTTCAAAATGGAATTGGATCGGATGCCATCGGACAGCCATAATATCGTCATTAGAGCTGACAAAAAACGCCTGCTGGTGAGCATTCAAGGAGGTTTAATTCTCCGACAATCGACGAAGTGGCTATTGTCGTTGTTGGAGAAAATTTGCAGTCTACAGATATCGTGCTTCATCGTCGGAACAATGAATTGAAACGTGTGTCTGAAACGCATAGGAGTTATGACGCGTTACAATATCCATTAATCTTCTGGCAAGGAGAAGACGGATACCATTTTAATATCCAAATGGTTAATCATGTAACAGGTAACTAGATTAAACGATATTAAATAATAATTTTAAAATTCAATATATCTATGTAATTGTTTCAATTTACGATTCCAGGTGCTGAAACCAACAAAAAAGTTAGTGCAATGAATTTTTATTCATACAGACTCATGATCCGTGAAGGTGAAGTAAATCACATTTTAATGTGTCAACGGCTTTTTCATCAGTTTGCAGTTGACATGTATATCAAAATTGAGACTGAACGATTGACGTACATCCGTTTGAACCAACGGCAGCTTCGATCTGAAGAATACATTCATCTCCGTGATGCTATTAATGTCGATGGCAACGTAAATAATGTGGGAAGAATGACAATTTTGCCAGCCACTTACATAGGAAGTCCGCGCCACATGCACAAGTACGCGCAAGATGCGATGTCGTATGTTAGACAATATGGCCGCCCAGACCTATTCATTACATTCACCTGTAACCCACAATGGATAGAAATCAAGAAGGAATTGCTAAAAGGCCAAACACCACTTGATAGACATGACATCACTGCCAGAGTTTTTAAACAAAAATTGAAATCTCTAATTAATTTCATTACAAAGCATCGTGTTTATGGCCAAGTCCGTTGTTGGATGTACTCTGTTGAGTGGCAAAAGCGTGGTCTTCCACATGCGCACATATTAGTTTGGTTAGTTGACAAAATAAGGCCAGATGAAATTGATTCCATAATTTCAGCTGAGATTCCCGATGAACAGTTGACCCAAAATTGCATGCAGTAGTGACTAAACACATGATACATGGACCTTGCGGAATTTTCAACAACAACTCACCCTGAATGGTCGACGGCAAGTGCTCCAAGCGATACCCGAGGGACCTCATTGATGAAACCATCACGGGAAATTACGGTTACCCACTATATCGTCGGCGATCAGTTGCGGACGGTGGGCGATCGGTAGTTGTGAAGGTAAAAGGACAAGATTTTGAAGTAGACAATCGTTGGATTGTGCCGTACTCGCCACTATTGTCAAAAGCTTTTGAAGCTCACATCAATGTGGAATATTGTCACTCCGTCAAGTCGATAAAGTACATATGTAAATATGTTAACAAAGGTAGCGACATGGCCATCTTCGCTATAACAAATGCAAATTATGAAGTATCTCAGTATCAGATGGGTCGCTATATAAGTAGCAACGAAGCTATTTGGCGCATATTTTCTTTTTTCGATCCACGAAAGACATCCTACCGTAGTCCATTTGGCAGTTCATCTAGAAAATGGACAACGAGTGTATTTCAATCAAGAGAACGCGGCGGATAGAGCGGCACGTCCACCATCGACCACATTGACAAGTTTCTTCTCAGTTTGTCAAACAAATGTTTTCGCACGCACTTTGCTGTATGCTGATATGCCACGCTATTACACGTGGAACGCATCATCGAAATCGTTTCAGCGTCGGAAACAAGGAACACCAGTTGAAGGACACCCAAATGTATTTGCCTCAGACGCTCTAGGTCCCATATACACAGTTCGTCCAAATAACGATGAATGTTATTATCTTCGATTGTTGTTGGTGAATGTTCGTGGCCCGACATCGTTTCAACAACTGAAAACAGTTGATGGACATCTATGTGCGACTTACCGCGAGGCGTGTCAACTACTACAGTTGCTCGAGAACGATTCGCATTGGGATAATACGCTCAAGGAATCCGTCATTTCTTCATCGCCGTATCAAATTCGCACATTGTTTGCGATTATAATATCAACATGTTTCCCCTCGAATCCGAAAGATTTGTGGATCAAATATAGAGATGACATGTCTAAGGATGTTTTGCATCGTGTGCGTTGTCAAACTTTGAATCCTACACTACAAATTACTACAGAAATTTACAATGAGACATTAATAATGATAGAAGATATGTGTTTATTGATGGCTAATAAAGTATTGTCGTGTTTGGGCATGACATCACCAGATCGTTCTATGCGCGATGCATTTAACCACGAGTTACAAAGAGAACAACAGTACGATATTGAAGTATTGACCGAAACAGTTCGTTCAAATGTTCCGTAATTGAATGAACAACAAAGAATTGCGTACGATACTTTGATAGAAGCTGTCAACAGTGGATCTGGTGGAATTAACTTTCCTGATGCTCCCGGGGGGACTGGAAAAACGTTCCTAATTTCATTGTTGTTGGCAAAGATCAGATCGCAAAATGAAGTAGCCCTAGCGTTGGCTTCATCTGGAATAGCTGCAACATTGTTAGAATGTGGGCGAACCGCACATTCTGCCTTAAAATTACCACTAAACATGCAAATCAATGAAGTACCAGTTTGCAACATCACGAAAAACAGCGCAATGGCGAAGGTTCTACAGATATGCAAATTGATCGTTTGGGATGAGTGTACGATGGCCCACAAGAGGTCACTGGAGGCATTGGACAGAACGTTAAAAGATATTCGTGACAACCAAAACATTTTTGGTGGAGCCATGATTCTGTTGTCAGGTGATTTTCGTCAGACTCTTCCAATTATTCCCCGATCAACTGTTGCTGACGAACTAAACGCATGCCTAAAGTCATCTAATTTGTGGCGGCATGTAAAGACACTCCAATTAACAACTAACATGCGAGTGTTTTTGCAACAAGATCAAACTGCGGTTGTGTTTTCGAAGCAGTTATTAGATATTGGAAATGGTAAGGTCGCATTTGACACCTCGACCGGATTAATTACACTACCCACGAATTTCTGTCTCTTCACCGACTCAAAAGAGGAGCTTATTCAGCGAGTTTTTACGGACATAGAACAACAGTTTAGTAACCATAGTTGGCTGAGTGAACGAGCAATATTGGCGGCCAAAAACAAAGATGTCGATGATCTCAATGCGACCATTCAGAACTTTCTTGCAGGAGAGTTTTTTTCATACAAATCAGTCGACACAGTTACAAACCAGGATGATGTAGTCAATTATCCCACAGAGTTTTTAAATTCACTAGAATTGCCTGGACTACCACCTCACAATTTACAGTTAAAAGTAGGATCAGTTGTGATTATGCTGCGTAACATTAATCAACCTCGACTGTGCAATGGAACGAGACTGGCTGTGAAAAAGCTAATGAATAATGTGATCGAGGCCACGATCATCAAGGGAAAATACAAAGGTGAGGATGTCTTGATTCCGCGTATACCGATGATTCCAACGGATTTGCCATTCGATTTTAAGCGTCTACAATTTCCCGTGCGTCTGGCCTTTGCAATTACCATAAATAAATCGCAAGGCCAGTCGTTGCAAGTTTGCGGAATCAACTTGGAGTTTCCCTGTTTCGCGCATGGACAATTATACGTCGCGTGTTCGCGCGTCGGACAACCATCGTCTTTATATATTTATGCACTGCAAAAAAAGACAAAAAATATAGTTTATCAGAAAGCTTTAAATTGATTATGTGTACAAATGTGTTGTATTTAATATAGATAAAATTTGTATTCAATTGAATTATTAGCAAATTTCGTTTAAGAACCAACCGAAAGTGTGAGATATAGTATGCTGAATGTGTGTGAGGGTATGCGTATGGGTGTATGTGAAATGTAAATGTGGTTTTGTTACTAAAACATATCCGTCCGAAATAAAATTATTATTGTTTTACATTCGTCACAAAGTAACAAAATGTTATAACAACTAGGCCATGAACTTTGGTTGTCCTGCCGCTCGATCCACTTTTTTCAAAACGGGCAATGCATATTACATTACAGAACAAACAAAAAATTGTAGGCACCTTATTTGTTGACATAAGTGTCTGTAGTAGAACAACTGCATAAACCGTGACATGCACAAAAGAGACACAACTGTACAGTCATGTCAATAAAGAGTTTTTGATTTGTAATGTCAGGTCTTGCCATCTCATGATGTAGGTGATACGAAGTTCACCGGGTCAGCTAGTTAATAAATAAAATCTTATTTCGTAGCCGGCAAAACCTACTAAACAGTCTATTGTTTTGACAGATAATATTGTTATGCGGCCAAGTAAAACAGACTCAAGGGAGATAAAGGCAGAGGATGTCGCTCTGCGTCGTGCTCGTCTACTGTAGCGCGCTTCCTGTTAGACAAATCAAGAATGCTATTGTTCTCGGGCTCATTTCATGTTTAATTTTTATATATTTGTACAAACTATAATACAAGGGTTGGAACTTAAATAGTGGCAACTATTTATTCGCAACCGATACAAAAGCGTTACATGTTTGCATCTGTTACTGTCCTTCAAAGTAGTCACCAGCGTTGTGTAGAACCCGTTGCCACCGATGTGGAAGGCGTAGTCTACCGTTAGCAGAGCCTGTTCTGTTGATGGTGCGAATGGAGCGGTCTACTGACTGTCGAATTTCTGGAACAGTTCTGAAGCCAATGCCACGAAGTGGTTCCTTCATCTTGCAATCAAATCAAAGGCACAAGGAATTAAGTCCGGGGAGTGTGGTGGATGGTGCAGTACTTACCAGACCCATCGACCGAACAGAGCAGCCACACCTTGCGCTGTGCGCGCCCGCGCGTTGTCGTGCAAAATGATGGATGGGTTGCGCAGAAAGTGTTGCCGCTTCTTTTGCAAAGCTGGTCGCAGGCGATGCTCCAAAAACGACCAGTAATACTGTGCATTTACGATCTGCCGAGGAGGAACGTAATGCGTTAGGATAACACTATCACAGTCGTACATGAGAATCACCATAACTTTAACCATACTGGGGCTCTGACGCACTTTCGACTTTCGCGGCGACCCATAATGACGCCATTCGTTGGATTGGCGTTTCAGTTTTGGCTCGTACGATGTGGCCCATGTCTCATCAAGTGTTACGATACAGCGTAAGAAAACCTCTTCTTCGCGCTCATTGCGCTCCAACTGCGTCTGAGCAGCGTCGTAACGCATCCATTTCTGCATTTCCGTCAATTCATACGGAACCCACCATGATGCAATTTTTCGCATGGCCAGGCGTTCATTCAGGTTGCGAAGCACAGTCGCATGCGCTAATCCGGTTTCGTAGGCGAGCTCTTGAATCGTGTGGCGTCTGCACTTCTTCTTCAGACAAGCTAGGACGACCTGCCCGATGCATGTCTGCCACAGTTTGCCGACCATCGTTGAAGGCTTTTACCTCTGGCACATTCAATCTTGATCCAACTCCGTTGTTCCTGTTTCGAAAACATAGTGACACTGTTACGTTAGTCCACTCGCTCACAAATCACTGCGTTTCCCTCGATTGTGCGCACGCCGGGGACGTGGGACGAGCGAGTCTATTTGCTCGGAGTTAAAGTAGGTATGTCAACAACGTGTGCTATCAGCAACAATAGTAGATTCCATTGCATAGTGTTTCCACAGCAGTGTTGCCACTATTTAAGTTCCAACCCTCGTATATACCACGCCTCCTGAAAAAAAGTGGTCTTTTCGTGGGTAGAGACTATCCTAGAACGCTTACATACGACGGAAATGTTGTATGTTGTTGGATTTCCGAGAAAAATATATCGTGCACAAAAAAGTTTCAAATAGACCAGCATGTCAAGACAAGTCTTGCAAAAGAAAGGCCCACGACAACAACTTTTAACAGCGGCAAGTAGCAGTAGCAGCAAAGGCAAACAAAAACATCACTTAAGTGCGGATCTATGTAAACCATTGTTTGCAAGTAATTTTCCTCTTAACGAAGTTACAAATTATACCTTCAAAGATTTTCTGGAAAAAAAATTGCTTCAATCAAAATAAAATACATGAATCAACATTTCGTAAAAATTACATACCAAGAATTTACCAACATGTTCTTGAAGAAATACGCAATGATAATGAATAGCATTACAGCTGACGAAACTACCGACGGTTGTGGTTGTTATATTCCAACTTTAACTGTCGGTGCATGAAAGCTCCAAACCTCTTCCTTTTATGTGGCTTTTAAAGAACTTGAAAAGTTAGATCATTCTACGACCTCCAGATTTGTGAATGAGGGTTTTAAATAATTATTTCTTCTGCAGATGAAAGAGTGTTTGTATTTCTTTAGATTCTGCTCCTTATATGATCAAGTCAGCCAAGTATTTTATCCCAATTTTACTCATATGACGTGCTTTGCTCACGGTGTACGACAACTCACTGGAGAAGTACGATCCACTTTTGGGAATGTAAATAAACTGATTTCATCAACACAGCGTTTCTTAAGGCACGTTCTCGAAATAATACCTATTTAAAAAAATCCAAATGTTACCGAAACCAGAGATAACTCGATGTGCAACGTGGGTTGAAGCTGTATTGTTTTGCAATGAACATTTCGAGGCCATTAAAGGTGTAGTAAATGTCTTTTGTAGAACAAAGGATATAACAGTTTGTCAATACAAGGAAACATTTAACAATTCTACTATTAAAATGATAGTTGTGATTAGAGTTCATTTTTCCCATATAATTAAAAAGATTGAAACTCGAGGTTTGGCGTTGACTGAATCTATTCAGTTAATGAATAAATTCCGCCAAATGAACTCCGCATTGCCAGAGATATTCCTGTGTAAACTTATAGTGAAATTTGAAAATATTTTGAACAAAAACCCAGGTTTTGAACCATTGTGTCAAATCGATAGTTTATGAGATGGGTGAACGTTTTCCAGAAACAATGACTGCTAACACAACATACAAATTCAAATAATGACCAGTTATATCAGTTAATGTAGAACTGTCCATTTACATTTATTTATTTATTTATTTATTTTTAATTTTTTTTTTTGAGAGAGAGAGAGAGAGGTCGAAGAAACAATCTTACTGTTGAATATTTGGAACAGTACCCGATTGTTTACGTTTAAAAAAGTAAAAAAAATTAATAATAATTGTTATTTATCGTATTTAGAAATATGTTATTCGATTACGTATCAATTGCTTGCTGATTTTGAAATAAAAATTTAAATATTACTGTTTTTACATTATACTAGCGGAGTTCCCGGCGTTGCCCGGTATAGTTGGCGTAGATTTACCCGTACACATTTTTATTCCCTCAATGATAAACATTTGTGCAAAGTTTCATAAAATTTCGGAATTAAAGCACACCTAGTTTCACCCTCCCCCTACCAAGAAACGAGTGGGTTGAAGTTCACTTGCACGGACATTATTTTCATTCCTCAGATAAGATTCATATGTATCAAGCTTCATTAATTTGGTTAAGAAATTGCATTACTACATTACTAAACAGCGCTTGATTGTGTTAGGAACTCACATTTGATTCAATTGCGAAGTGAATGGATATACTTTTTGCTCTAAACGCCAGATACTTTAACTCCGCAGATTCAGCCTTTTATACATATTTCAAAAGTAAATACAAAATAATATTATCGTTAGTAAATGATTTTTTCGTGATGGTCAGAGACATTTTAGTTGTAGGCCTACTGCCAAAGATCATGGTTAAAGAAAATTTCTGTTGTTTTTACGGCTATCTATGGCGTTTAAAAATTAAACATCCCGAATAAATGAAAGAATACTTCAAGTTACGGGTATGTATGGCATTTAAAAATTGAATATTCAGAATTAAAGGAAAGAATACTTCAAGTTTTGTTTAGTGTGTAAAATAGTTATTGTAAAGTTATTTTATTAAAGGCTATGGTCAGAAACATTGTAGTTGTGTGTTTAGTGTGAAGTCTGCAACATCTAATCCTTCTATCTTTGGGATTTGTCATCATACGTTCAGAATTTCATTTAATGCTCCTGCGTTAATTAACGTTGACAAATAAGACATGCCAAACAACTGAATTTCTAAGCTTTAAAACTGTGAAGACTCCATCAAAATTCGCTCAGTAGGTTCCGAGTTTATATAAGACAAATTTATCCTGTTTTCGTTTTACAGATAAAGATATATAGCCTACAATATAGATAGATAGATAAAGTTACATATTTTAACACTTTTTAACGATTTTCATGCATATTTCTAGCTTTTTACGTTGCATATAATCCAGTATCTAGTAATTACTAAATTTATATCATTTATCTGCTGCGTTTGGAATCACTTGAAGCTTAGGCGGCGAGGGAAAGAAGAGGTGGGAGAGACAGTAAGCTTTTAAATGATTATTAATAAAAGAATTATGAGTTGTAGTAGAAAGAAGGTAAAGAGAATATCATGACTACAACTGAATGGAAAAAGATTCTTTCGTAGTTAAGAGATATGGAGGATGGAATACTGTATATAACGCATATACTGGACACTTGTCCTAAGACAGAAAAAGTATTAAGTAATGATTCGTTCAGTGTAGAAGTATTTTCGTGAAATTCGCTGCTTGATACTTCTATTGCTTCGTCCGAAATAGCGAATACATATTTCCAGATCCTACAATCTGCTATCAGCGACTATATTGTTCCCATCCCGCATTAATAAAATACTGAAACGAAACTAACAAAGTTTCTACTAACGAGGTTTATATAATTTTCTCGCAGCTGAATTTTAATGTATTTAGTTATATCACGGATGAATGAAATGACAATAAAATGTAGGCTGAAGAGCGGGCGTCACCCGCTGCCAGCCCATCCCCTTGTGTGGGGAAATGAAATAACAAATAAATAAATAAAAAAAAAATATGACAATAAATCACCGAAATGGGAGGAGGCCAATAATGGCCTCCTACCTATCATTCGGGAGGACCGGGGTTAAACTCGGTTCGGCCATCCTGTCTGAGGTTTTCCGTGGTTTCCTTCAGACACTTAGGCGAATGCTGGGATGGTTCCCTACAAGGCCACGGCCGACCTTCCATCCCCCTTCCCTCCCCGTAGTAGTAGATTGGCTGAAAAGAGTCCCCTGTGACTCTCCAGCAGCCCGCCTCCCAGCCTTCTGCTGGGAGGAATGAAATTGTTAAAAAAAAAAAAAAAAAAAAAAAAAGACAATAAATATATATGTATATTGTGTTGCTTGTTCGTTTAATGCAATTAATAACTATTCTGATTTGGGCAATTTACACTGAGGTGATAAAAGTAATGGGATACTCGGCTAATAGTGTGTCGGTCTTCCGTTGACCCGTCGAAGTGCAGGAACTCGACATGGCATGGACTAGGGATGGTGATTCTTTCCAAAAAAGATCGATTCTTGAATCGATTCGAATCGAAATATGATAAATCGATTCACAAAAAAATCGAGGTCTAAAAGATCGATTTTCTAAAAATCGATCTTCTTTCGATTTTGTTTTTGTATTCGTATTTTCGATATAATTCCAATCACGGAAAACAAAAAGTACACCATCATAATCGATCTTGTATCAGTTTTAAACTAATTAAAGTTATTTACAACTAAATCAAAGTATTAGGTATACAATAAGACATTTATTTCATTTGTTGGTTACATAAAACAGATTTGAAATGCTGTAGTTTACAGTTACCAGTGTTTAATGTTCAAGCTTTTCAGGAACAACAGTCTGTCCAGTCTACTAGGATCCAAAAAAAAAAAAAAAAAAAAAAAAAAAAAAAAAAAAAAAAGGCGCTCGCAAGTTACTGATGATCCCACTATGCAGATATACTTCTTGGCTGTTGAGTAAACGTGATGATAAATTGATTTTTTTTTTCGTTCTTGCCAGTAAAGTATAGGATCATACTCCACATGCACAACTGTTTGCTATAAATAGTGTTTCAAGTGTTCATTTAAACCCTGACTTTCATGTGCAAACGCATTACATGTAGAAACCGTTTTTTTCACATTCGATTTTCAGGGGTAAAATATCGATTCACTGGATCGATTCAGTACAATAAATCGATTTAAAAGATCGATTTTTTGGTAAAAAAGATCGATTCTTCGATTAATCGATCTAAGATCGCCATCCCTAGCATGGACTCCACGAGTCGTTGGAACTTCTCTGGATAAACATTGAGCCATGCAGCCTCTATAGACGTCCATAATTCCGAAGGTGTTGTCGGTGGAGGATTTTGTGCACGAATTGATCTCTCGGTTATGTTCCATAAATGTTCGATGGGATTCATGTCGGGCGATCGCGCTGGCCAAATCATCCGCTGGAATTGTCCCCAATGTTCTTCAAACCAATCGCAAACAGTTATGGCCCAGTGACATGGCGCATTGTCATCCTGGAAAATTCCATCGTTGTTTGGGTGCATGAAGTCCATGAATGGTTGCAAGTGGTCTCCCAGTAGCTGAACGTAATCATTTCCAGTTAAAGATCGGTTCCGTTTGACCAGCGGACCCAGCCCATTCCATGTAAACAAAGCCCACACCATTATTTAGCCACCACCAGCTTGCAAAGTGCCTTGTTGACAACTTGGGTCCAAGGCTTCATGGGGTCTACGCCACACTCGTCTGACCAAGCAACTTTTTTACAATCGTCTACGGTCCAACTGATATAGTCACGAGCCCAGGAGCGCCACAGTTGGCGATGTCGTGCTGTTAGAAATGGCACCCGAGTCGGTCTACTGCTGCCACAGCCCATAAAAAGCCAAATTTCGCCGGACTGTCCTAACTGACACGCCCGTCGGACGTCCCACATTCATTCCTGCGGTTAGTTGCTTGTCTGTTGACACTGACAAGTCTACGCAGACGTCGCTGGTCGCCCTAATTAAGTGCCGGCGGTCGACCACTGCGTTGACTTTAGGTATTTTCGGCACACTTGTTGAATTCCGTAACGATTTTCGAAATGGAATGTCCCATTTGTCTAGCTCCAAGTAGGATACCGCGTTGGAAATCCGTTAATTCTCGTCGTGTGACCATAATCACATAATCAATCTTCTCACACGAAGCATTTGACCACAAATGAAAGGCCTTTCGCCTTCAGCCTAATCACAGATCGTTCTTTTTGAGCTGGTGTACTGCGGAGTATTTGTCCTAGGACATTGCCTCCAAGTCGTTTGAACGAACAGATCTTCACAGTCGATATGTCTTTATGTTGGCTATTGATGTTTTCTTCAGATGATATTGTCTTCACGCAATGGAATACCGGCGCATCTGCCATCTCAGAAATGGTACACCAAATTTTTCTGTGGCGCCCATTAGGGCTGCCGCAGCGTGTTTCGCGCGTCTTCCTTTGCAGCCAGGTGACTGACGAGATTCTTGAGCAGATCGATGAGGGCATCAAGTCGGTCTTCTCGCTGTCCTGGAACTCGGCAGGTGCAGGAGTGGATGCAATGTGGACTGTCGGTCTTCTGTGTGTCCTTCTTCTTCTTATGCTGTCTTGCAGTTTCAGCTGATGTGGCCTCGATGTCGTTTCTTCTTGAAGCAGGACAATGGACAGGCATACGACACTGCTGTGGCAGTCTAGTACTCTATTAAATGAAAGGGCGCGCGCCGTGGCACCTTCACTGCCTTAGTTAACTGGCAGGTGGATGGCAGAGTTTTTGTCCGAAGACATTTACTCCATCGGAATTATGGGGTTGCAGTACATTATGGTTGGTGCGTCTGCTTTACGGTGTCAATTACTTAATAGGCTAAGTGGTCTTCTGTGTCTATCGACGCTAGTATCATAGCGGCCGATTGTGTTTACCACTGGATTGTTGCATTGCCTTGTACTTTTATAAAATGTTTCCGCCAATTGTCGGAATCTGTCCCTCACTTTTGGAATTCCGGCTGCCTCATGGAGTGCCTCCGTGGGGAACCGGAGCGGAAGATGAAGGGCTCTCTTCAGTGCCCTATTTTGAATTATTTGGAGCTTTCTAATTTGGCGGTCTGTAGCGTATGCCCACACTGGACATGCATATTCAATTATGGGACGTACAAGAGTGGTATATAGTTTGACTCCTGTAGCTGGAGCAAGCTTGCTGTCTCTATTCAGTATTGGAAATAGGTTCTGCAGTCGGATGCTTGTTTTCCGTCTGATGTCATTAATGTGGCTGATCCAATTTAGTCTTTTATCTAGGGTCACCCCTAGATAGCGTACTGTGGGGGACCATGGAATGTCACTACCGTACAGGTGAAGTGTTGGGTCCGGACGTGTTGGTCGACGAGCCCCGAGTCTCTTGGTGATTATGATGGCTTGTGTTTTGTTTGGATTTATGTCTATTCTCCATCTCCTTGCCCACGCCTCAGTGACCTGCAAGACTTCCTGTAGACGCCGGGTGGCCAGCACTCTACTGCGGCTAGATGTCAGGTACGCGGTGTCATCGGCATAGGTTGCAGTAAGGACACGGTTGGAAGTCGGAACATCTGCAGTGTACAGGGAGTATAACACTGGTCCCAGCACGGAGCCCTGTGGGACACCTGCTTCAATGCTTCTGTTAGAGGAGTGTGCCTTATCCACCTTCACGCTAAAAGGGCTGCCCAGGTACTGACCATTTATCCAATTTGTAAGCGACACTACTGCCATCTATATATTTGCATATTGCTATCCCATGACTTTTATCACCTCAGTGTATATTATATTGTATTATTCCATTACGCTGTACTTGATTAAGAAACTAGAACTGTAGAAATATTGTGTACCCGTATGCAGTTTAGTTACTAATGATACAATCGAGCATTAGCATGAAGCAGCGAATCCAATCACATCGCTTACGGGAAAACTTCGTTCGTACTTAGTAAAGTATAAGTAAATTGTTCATTTGGTAAAGTTATTTTAGAGCAATTGTTAGTTTGGATAAAACGTAAAGTAATTAGCTCATAGATCTTACTTGACTGTGACATATCTAGTGACACTGATAATTTTTAAGCAGCATACTCAAAGCCCTGCCTTCCATTAGGGCTGTTGATATTTTAGGAAATATCGGATTTTCGATATATTGATATTTTTAAAAGTATCAATATCGAATTCGATATATGGACGGAAAACTATCAATATATCGACCCTATTTTATAAAAAAAAAATTATTGCAGAAACGTGTAAAAAATACGGGCGAGTCTTGTGGCTATTTACTAATAAAAAGTTGTGACATATTTTCTTGACTCAAATCTTCAATTTCTGAAACAATGATTTTTCACAGCATTTTTTTAAGAAAATAAGAAAATTGTGAGTTAGCCATTATACATTTTTACTAATAGTACCACAGTAAAATTTAATGTATTTCTTAATCTTACTGAGCTTGGTGCAAAATAGAAATTTGAGGAAAACTTCCTCATCAAAAAGAAAGCAATTAACGTACAAATTTGCTCCAAGACGTTTGACCTTTTGGATTGCCATAGGATATATACAGGGACTTTTCTTATGATTTGGGAATAAAATCATGTATGTGTATCAAATTACCTGTTTCTAGGACAGCTGCAAGTTGTGTGGAATTACGATGAGAGATTGTCGTAGTCGTTTCAAAGAGTTTGAATTCCACAAACATCCGATATAATGAAGTAAAATTTACAGGTTAGTTAAGCTTACTAAACTCCGTTTAAAATAAAAATGTGTGATCTATAAAGGTTAAGATAAGAGTGGGGACTGTGCTTCCAAGAATTTTTAATAAAAAATTAAAGTTGTTGGTACCAACATTTGTCAGCTGCTGTTTTAAAAAATACTCGTTGTTTTATGCATTCTGCTGGTAGACTAGTGCAATTATTAGGTACTGAAAGATAGTTTCAGCTCGATCAGATGCAACAGATGTGGCACAAGGTAAATCGAATCCACTAGCCAGTAGTTGAAGGAATATTCTTATTTTTTATCTATCAAAGTCGGTGATGAACTGGTCAAACACCAAGTGAGAACTTGGCTCCCGTGCAAGGATCCTGTTGGCTACTGTCCATGTGTATATAGCATGACCACGCTGTAATTGTCTTATTAGAAGGTAGTAAGAGTTTCAAAGGGAAAGGGGTGAGGGTTGTCCTGTTCAAAGGCTTCGGGCAAAAAACTTTACATTGTAGCAGACTGCGTCGCCAAAAGCGTTGTATTACATGAACCAAGAACATCAGAAAGGTACGCCATCTGAATAAGTTAGCTCCTAACAAGTTAGAATATTATTAGATTGTCCGTGGTTTTTATTAATATGATAAATAACTAATCCACGATACAATTCAGTTTAACTTGCTTTTATTTTCATAAATACGACGTCAACGATACTGTTTACATGCATACATACAATCCAGCGTTTGTATACAACACTTCTTCCACAGACAATACAGTTCTTGGCCGTCGTAAATTGAGTCGGTGAAAACTGTTTCTCTATCTCGGATGTTAGTTTTATATAAACTCCATCGAAATTTCTAGAACACTTCAAAAAATTCCGATAGATATTTCTCGAACATTAACAATACTTAAACAATTGAAACGTATTAAAAAAAATCAGAAATATGACATAATCATATACAATCAATACAAAATGATCAGAAATGGAAATTAAAGATACTTAAACACAAAATTATTCACAGAAATCACTTCACACTGTAGAAAATTGTCCTTTATACATCGTAACTTGCCTTAATACTTGCAATTACGAACATTTAAGCATATTCTCTTGCATAATTCTATCCTTAAACACATTAAACGGCCTCTAAATAATTTATTTTCATAAAACAAAGTCTATATACATTGATTTACAGGAAATTTCAAAACAAACCTACCAGATCATATTCATCAAACTCTAGCTTACTATAAGTGCTTCATAAAATACAATTCCGTTTAGATTTGAGGGCTGTTACAATATCCCAATGGATTACATACTAATGAACAATCCACGCCTCTATAATAAATTCTGGCGACTCACTGAGAGTGCGCTTATACCAAGGAAGCTTTTTAAGATCTCTCAGATAACGGCACACTTAGCCAACACCAAACATAGCTTTCTTCCTCGACGATACTGTAAAAAGCGGTACCAACCTTACCTTAGGGCTCTGTGGGGTTCTAGTAAATTCTCTCTGCCAGGTGGGCTTTTGCACATAGAAACCGGAGATACTAACCCACCACTCTCTCTCAGAGGACCAGATTTTGTTTTCCAAGATTGACCAGCTACAGCCCGTCCTAGACGCTAGCCTGTCTTGTTTCTTACGTCAGAACGTCACCTATGGGGGATATGCAAATGGCCGCTAGGTTGTAACTTCTCTCCAAACATATGTATCTACTAGTTCAAACGCCAGTCAACAATGACGCGTGTCACCTGGGGTGGAAGTTGGAATTTCTTCCAGAAAAGCTGTTAAATACTTTTTTTTCTCATATTTTTCGAGATGTGTAAACATTCTCTAATTAGATTTTTGGAATATTTGGTTACGATTTTTTTTTAATAACTGCATTTGACTTAAAATGACGGAAGTTTCTAAGTAAAGTATACTTTTAATAGCGAATAACCGTTATTTATCTGAACGATATATTTCACTGTGAGTTTTTAATAAACTTCCGTATGAGTATTATTGGTCCCAATCTATGACTTTTATTAGAAAATTAGCCAGTTCAGAGGTTTCCTACACCATCCATCACGCAGGGAACGTATGAATAACTAAATTCTTCAAACCATAAATAGAAGCTGGATCACACAAAGCTAAAGCAATAATTGTATCAACATAACTCGTACTGCCCCGTGACTGAATTTTAGGTATGATCAAGTATACAGAAAAGTTCCCAGTTCTCTAATTTGCTATCGTTCTAATTAGTAACAAATAGACACGAAGTGGACAGCGCGTAGTAGGTTAACGTTCTGGCCTCGCATTCGGGTGGACGTGGGGTCGAATCCCCGTCCTGCCATCCGGATTTTGTTTTTCCATAGTTTTTCCAAAATTCGGGCGAATGCCGCAATGGTTCCTTCAAAAGGTCATTGCCGAATTCGTTCCCGTTCCTTGACCCCAGTACTTCCCCGCCTCTAATGCACAAGCAAAAAAATGAATGACATTTTAGTGAAAATTGTTTTATTAACATAGTAGTACACACTAATTGGAAACTAAGATGTAAATATCTAACTAAAAATTTCTATTAAATAAGTAAGATAGTGATAGTAAATTAAAGAAAAAGTAAATAATAATAGCTTGTACCACCCATCTCATTTACCAGCTCACCTGCCTCCACTGTTCAAGTCCTACATTGGCCTGACCTCAAACTCATTATCCATCAGAGTGAATGGTCACAGACAAACAGTTTACTGCCAATACCTGGACCTCGCTGTTGCTCACCATGCCAGTACTCACAACACCCGCGACCTTAATAACTGCTTCACAGTCAGAGCCATTAGAGTACTTCCAGACACTACCTCTCAATCTGAACTCCGCAGGTGGGAATTGGCATATCAACACATCCTGCAGACTAAACATCCGCCAGGCCTTAATTTCCGTTAATATCTTCCATCCTCACCCGAAACACCCATCAATGGCCAGCACAATAGATTTATATATTTTTCAAAATTTTTCAATTATATTTTTATTTATTTATTTATATTTTTATTACCATTATTTTTTTCAACCATTTTAATCTTTCTTTTGATTTATACTCGCGGTTATGTTATCGTTGCTGCTCCCACCACCTCCGACGTTCTATTTCGTTCTACGAGTAGCTGCGTCGAACGCAAGTCTTGCGCAAGCCCAGCCACTTACTTCTGTTAACTTGAAAAAGGGTTTAAATCCGAAATATTGTATTTTCTTTGTTTGTGTGTTGTTTTGTGTTGCTGCTGCCCTCCTCCTTTCAACTTTGGTGAGTGTTGGGTGTATTTTATTTGTCCTTTCCATATATATATATTATATATATAAATTAAGTTTTTTTTATCTTTCACTCATTAACACGCCACACCTCCCCTCACTATGTACTACGGCTCCAAGGGGGAGCGCGCAGGCCACGTTAAGCCTTCGTATAGAAGAAGATGTCACTGAAAAGACTACTTCTTACTCTACTATATTTTTTTTTTAATGGCAGTTGGGTGGTAGACAACATAGATAGCACTAAATCAATATTTAATTTGTAACGATTTATAGGACCTCTCATTGTGTTCTAGATTCTCTACAACATTGGTGACACAAAACAAACAAAACAATTTATTAAAAGCAACCCATGCCCGAGGCTGGATTCGAATTGGTGGCCCCTGCAACTCGAGGCTAGCACGCGATCCCCGTACGTTGGCGGTTTCGGCCTGTCGTAACAGTAAGTTCCTTTAACTACCGTAAAATACAGAGCGATGGTAATGATGCTGGGTTTAGTTTGTACTGTTTCAGCGCAGTCAGGATACGGAGAAGGTATTTTGGCCGCGGAGATATGGAATTATGGCGTGCCGTGCCGGGAGAGCCGTGTCCTATTCAAACGCGCGGCACCTGAGGGATCATTCGACCGCTTTGTTTGCTGTTCACTTGGCCGCCGCCACCGACGCTGCTGCCCTCTATTTTCAGCGCACAAACGTACGCAAACAACCGTCTGTGGCGTGCGCCAGGGGAGCAACTCTTTTGGGCCCCGCTCTGCAAGTTTACATTCGACTAACCCTTTGTGAAGCGCTGCTGTCGAACGCGGATCAAAAGTTTTTAAATCGTCACAATGGGACGCGCTTGTTTTCTCGTTCTCTTCCTCCGAACGGCTTCACGGAGCTAACTTTGGAATGTATATTCACCTCTTCTCTGTTCCGCAACAAAATAGCCATTTCCGAATGGCGAGTTTTTTATAAACAGAAAATCTCTAAACCAAAAAAATACATTCCGATTAAACAAATAATATACTTCCCAGCTATTCTGCACATTTATACTTGTAAAGCGCTGGACTTTTCTACTAAGACAGCAGTTCATCACTGAAAATCCCTCACATAATGTTACAAAAGAGCCTTTGAATCCAAATATCGAAATTATTTTTACTTTCTTTTCCTTGGTTTACTGAACATGGTGGGTGAATAGTAAGTCTTTTGAAGAGAGAAAATAAAAACTATATGGAAGATGAAAAAGTATTTATTAATATCGACATATAGTGCCTTAAATACACATTTTTTTATTATTTATTTTTTTATATTTTACCTTTGGTTCGATTTCGAATTGTTATAGCTGGTACCACATTCTAAATCTATAATTATAATTAAATGAACAACTAATTTTAATTATACAGGGTGGTAAGAAATTCACTCATCGGCGGGTAAGGGCAGTGTTCGGGACGTTGCACTAACGAAATAAATACAAAAAAATCTAGTAAAAGTCGTACCGTCTTTTAGTTATACGCAGCTAAAGTTGGCCAATAAGAGCGCTGCGCGGGCGAATTCAAACAGCCTTCCACAGGCGATGTTGCCAAGCGTACTCGAGGCATGGGACTGCCAAAGAAAACGAAAACAAAAACTCTCTTCGGAAGTGGCGATCGAACCCGCAACCTTGAGATTGAGAGTTTGCCATCTTACCGACTACGCTGCCAAGGCTCTAGAATTTCCTTGTTTTTAGAAGCCACTAGAGCGGACTGTAAAGCTATAATAAAAAAGAAAAAAAAACAATTGGTAGTCATTGGGGACTGCCGAAAGGAGTGAAAACTTAAAACTATGAATATCATACGTGCAACACGCCATACTTTTAGCTACTGGTATACTTGTGTAACAGCATGTTGGTGACGCGAACTCATAAGATTTTTTTACCTATCCAAAACGCGTGTAATGCGCATATCTTACGGGCAACACGTCACAGCATGTCGGTGACGCGAGCTTACAAGATTTTACCCATCGAAAGATTGGCCAGCGCGCCTGCACGAAGCGTCCATAAACTAGGTTCCAAATTTTGGACTCCTCTGAACCTGCGCTCCCCCCCCCCCTCCCCACCTAGCCTGACGTGGCTATTGCCTCTACAACCTCCCCCTCCGCCGGCCTCGGTAGCGTAGGGGCTAGAGTGCTAGCTCCACGTGCCGAAGGTCGCCGGTTCGAATCCGGCCGCGGGCATGGATGTTTAAGTGTTGTGTGTCCTTCCTGTCCGTCCTGTGGTGTCTATACATAGAAAGCATAAACGCACTGGAGAAACTAAATTCACATGAAGAGATATCATAAAACACATTGAGCTGGCTGAATGGCTTAGTCGCCGAAAGCCAAAAAAAAAAAAAACCTCCCCCTCCCTCCCTCGCGTGGCAATAAGCTTTTTCCCCGTATTGGATCTAGAAGAAACTTTGTACTGTTTTCTATTGTGAGACAATAGTAAATTGCGTACGGAGATAATTAAATGACGGAAAAAAAATTGTCACACGAAATAGTGTGTTCTCTACTTATTTTAACTGTGAAAAATAATATGAATGAACAGCTACGTGGCTTGATTCCGGGCCCTACCTCCCCCCTACCAACCACGTAGCGCAGCGTAGCTTTAAACCCAACATACATAGACCGCGCCACGTAGTTTATGGACGTTCCCGTACAAGTTTTCACTTCCAAAAAAAAAAAAAAAAAGGATAATGTATCTAGTTCCTGTGAAAAATTTCTATTAATTTGTTTTTTGTTGAGAAATTATTAATATTTTGCTTGCGGATGACAGGTTGAGAAACACAGGTTAGACAGTATAAACTGTGGCATATTTTCATGTCTGAGTGGAGACTTTCACGGCGTACTGATTCAATGTTAGTTTCACAGGTGGTCAGCAGGATCGCGTCATAAAAATATAACGTTTCGACAGTGGCTTTGCTGTCTTCATCAGGTCCGGAAAGCTTCATGTGTTGTCACCGCGTAGACTGGCTTAACAGAAGTCCACGTACTTCTACTAAGCCACTAGGTGGTGACAACACATGAAGCTTTCTGCACCTGATGAAGACAGCGCAGCTAGCTGTCGAAACGTTGTTTCTTTTTTTTTTTGTCGCTTTCTACAAATAACAGAGATCGTAGCTACCACATTGGTTTTTTTTTCCTTTCTTTTTTGTGCTAGGATCGTTAGAGCAGGTAAAGGGCTGTGGACAAGAATCGGGAAAGAATTCGGGCATGGCCATTTTGATGAAGTGATTTCGGGAAACCATCTGAAATTGAAATCTGCATAACATGACGGGAATTTGAATCAACGTTTCCGAATGCCAGACCCGAGCGTTTCCGCTCTTCAGTTAAGCTCGGGAAAAATGTGAAAGAACGAGGCTTTTACTTTTTTTTATAAATCGCAATGCTAGGAGGTCCACGTCAAAGAAACAGCTTGCTGCGGACAAATGAAGACTAGAGTAGGGAAGTATGTTAAGCCAGATGTCACCAGTCATAAAACAATAGGGGCGGCTCTTAGCGGCCGACCGTGGTGTGAGTTTTAGTTAGATTCAGAGTGATCTTGGCAGTGATGAAGTCAAGAGTGGCTTAACATATACCTGTGAAAAACAAATAACCAGTTTACAGTGTACGGGATTGTCAGATTCAGCACGGCAGCTTGCGTGTACAAGAGAAAAAATTTGGGAAAGTACATCTTGATAATTGTTTCATTAGGTCAGGAAAGTATAGAGGAAGGACAAGAGGGATTTCTTCGTCAGAGAGCGTACGATTGTTCGTTTTCGAATATTAGTGGCGGCATGTGACAAAGACCCAAGTTCGTTGGCTCATAACATGAAAAGATTCTGTGGTACGTGGATTAATCTGTGAATAAAATGAGTTACATAAATAGAAACTCTTATTTAGTATGCTTTTTTTACTACTTGTTGACGTCAAGGTCATTGGAGACGGGAAACGATTAAGGACAAGGAACTTACATTGTGGCATGTCTTCATGCCTCAGAAGAGGATATATGTTACCGGTCCTAGCATAGCCGCAGGGCAGGCAGTGTTGATTCCACCCTTGCGTGTAATATTATAGCTCTGGCCAGATTAATTGGCGGGTGGCGTCAAATGCGCCGTTGCCAAGCCGTGCGCGTAACAGTTGTATTCACCTCTTTACTTGTAGTAATGGTTTGTAACGTGTTTTAAGTAATTTATGATCACTATTCTGTCATAAAATATTGATGCATGTCATTTCGTTAAGAAAGTTATGCATTGCAGATGCGTTTAATATAATTGGAGGTTTCAAAGACCTGTTATTTATTATTCTACTATTATCTGCGCAGAAAAATAAAATTCTCGACAGACTAAGGAAACTTATGGAAATACTCTTCTTTTATTTGTGGCTAAAAGACCACGTGTTACATTTTATTTTCAGTTTGTATATTTATAACTAAAATAAAATTTTTATTTTGTCATCCTCTGCACTGAAAAACTTGCTTAATTAACGACAAAATTATCTGTTTATATATTACCACTCATCACTATCGTAAAATTCGTGTACTGTCCTCCTGACAAAGGACTGTCAAAGTCGCTAAGCTTTGTTAGAGTGCTGTATTGTTTCATATTTTTCTTTCGAGAAACAAACGTAGGTTATTTTCCCTCACGACACACGCGCTGGACAGTTCTCAAACCGACAACCACAAGCTGCAGCGCAAATAGCCTGTCCATTCCCTAATTTTTTTCGCAATATGGTTGTTTTTTGCGGTAACAAATCACTGCAGTTTTTTATTTCGTCAATATCAAGTACGTCCATATCTTTCAAGTCTTTTCCTACTAGCGTACATGTAGAAGACAAAATTTCTCGATCATTGTCCACAAGAAATTTGAAATATTTATAAACATTGTGAATGATAGATTTACTGTGTTGTCTGCTTCAGCAGCGGTGGTTCTGCTGTCGATGACTTGCGTCTTGTTGGGAGTCGTTAGTTCGGAAACACCTAGAATAGGAGAATAAGTCTCTTCCTAAGTATCCATTTTTAGTAGCAAGATTCTCTTGCTAAATTTCCATAATTATAAGTTACTGCACTTTTTGTTCGGTAAAATTATTACACTAAATTACTACAATTAATAACTAACCAAAAGGAATTATTTAAATCGCACGTAAAAATCGTAAATCGCTAAAAATCAAAATATCCTCTCTCGAGCAAGTTCACACTCACACTGACACTTTCTAATTCCGATTCTCAGGTTCACACATTTTTAGTGAAAGGGAGGTGGAAGGTTTGGGGGTGGTTAGAGAGCTGTTGACGCTTGGACTAGGCAACACAGGCCGCACAGCGTTGCAATTTTCAGGTGATAGAAAGAGAGCGCATCGCGAGTTTGTCCCCAAGTACGGCAACAGCGCGTTCACACTGACCCGCCAATTAATCTGTCCACAGCTATAGTAGCACGGCAGGTGGGTTCAGTGGAAGTGCTGGTCGACTACTCCCTCTAGCAGTGGACGAGACGAACACCCCTCCGGCCCTTCAAATGAGCGAATTATACAAATTTCCACTCGCGTATGTTACGCCGTAACAAGCAGTATCACACTGCCCCGAGTGCGGAAACTTGTGTTATGCAGATGTATTCATAATGTCTGTGTTGTAGGCCGTCGGGCGCAGGTTAACATAAACTGGCCGTAAATCACGAATTTGCGTCTGACGCGGCGCAGCTCTTCGGACGAGCGTCAGACGCGGTTTATTAAAGAAACTACCGCCACGGTATTAAAAATGCAGTCTCCCCGCTTTGTGGGTGTCGGTGTGTTCAGGCCATTACGGGTCTCTCCGACGCCGGGACGCCGCCGCCGAGGCCATACATTATTAATGGACCTGTCTTCTTCCGTGATACCTCACGCTGAGGCAAGCAAACTGCTGCACTAACGACCAGCGTTGGGTGGAAAGTAAAACGTGTAGGTGGTGAGAGACCTTAAGGGTGACACTGCCGTACTATGACCTCTCTCTACTCTTCAGAGACGTCTGTGTTAGTGGTATGGCCAACTAAACGCTGTAGACAATTTAATGCTGTGGTTAAACACATCTACGAGGTGTGTGAGAAAAGTAATGAGATTGGTAACACTGAGAGCCATCTGGCAGCTCTGTGCTAGACCGGTTTGTTCATACCCTGTGCATGCTCAGTCCGAGTTTCAACTCCGTTCAGCCAACATATTATTTTTGACAGCGTCATCAGTGAAGTTGTGTTTTTCTTATATGTTACGAAAGTGGAGCATCGGAATTTAGAGCAACGTTGTGCAATCACGTTTTGTGTTAAACTTTGGGAATCCGCGAGTGTGACCTTTGAGAAGTTGAAACAGGACTATTGGAAACATTGCTTTTCAAGAACTCAAGGTTTCGGCTGGCACAAATCATTTTTGAAAGACCGAGAATTTGAGGATCAACCTCGCTCGGGGATACCTTCAAAAACTGACAAAAACAATGGAAGTGTGGGGGCTCTTATGAAATCAGACAGTCCTTTAACAATAAGGATTTATTATTTATTTATTTCTCGTGTCCAGGACACAACATTACAAGCTGAAAAAAAATAACATTAATTAATTAATATTAAACCATAGAACACAATTAAATGGAATGAGTGAAGAGTTAAATTTAAACAATTTCACTGTACATCAAATTTTGACAGACGACTTGGACATGCGAAAGGTTTGTGCCAAAAAATCTCACAACTGGACAGAAGGACAATCGAAGAAACGTGTGCGCTGATATTCTCGAGAGGATTGACAGTGACCAAGAAAACATCAATCGTGTGATCACAGGTGATAAATCCTGGATATTTGAGTACGATCCTGAAACAGAGCGGCAAAGTGAAAAGTGGCACACTCCATCATCGCCTAGACCGAAAAAGTGTCGAATGAGCAAATCAAAGATCAAAAGAATGCTGATTTGATTTTTTTACAGTAGGGGTATCGTGCATAAAAAATTTGTTCCTCCAGGACAAACTGTCAACCAAGTGTTTTACAAAGGTGACCTTGAAAGGTTCAGGAAAAGAGTGATTCGTATGAGACCAGACATTGCAGCCAAGTGGATGCTTCATTATGACAATGCACCGTTTCATACGTTTTTTTTTTTTAATTAGTACATTTTTGGCCTCAAAACGCATTCCTGTCGTTTCTCAACCCACCTATTCACCTGATTAAAGTCGTGATTTTTTCCTTTTCCCGCAATTGAAACATGTCTTTAAAAGGACGTCATTTTGGAATTCTGGAGAACATTCAAAATACTGACCGAGCGTGGTGGTGTAATCGTTAGCGTTCTCACCTCGCATTCGGGAGGACGGCGGTTTGAATCCCCGTCTGGGCATCAAGATTTGGGTTTTCCATGGTTTCCCAAATCACTTCAGGCAAATACAGGGATGCTTCCTCCAAAAGACCATGGCCGAATTCCTTCCAATTCCTTGCCCCCCGTCCATTCCCGTCTCTAAAGACCTCGCTGTTAAGTGACGTTAAACAGTTAAAAAAAAAAAAGACTGACCAACCAGTTATCAGCCCTACCAGTTGAAGCCTTCCAGCGCTGTTACAAGAGTGGAAACAAAGACTCCGCCGGTGTATAGCTGCCCCAGGGAACTACTTTGAAGGGGATAATAATTTTGCTTCAATAAAATAAAAACTTTGGTAAGTAAAAAATTAGTCTCATTACTTTTTTCACACACCTCGTATACTGAGTAGTTGCATAAGTAATTGAGCATCTGCTCTTCATTCTGAGGCCCAGGTTTGTATGGACACGCATAAATTTTCATTCGCGGTTTATATATATACAGGGTGAGTCAAAAAGAACATTGCAACGTTGAAATGATATAGAAATTTGTTGAGATAACTTACATAATCGGTAAAAGTGTCATTATGTCGGAAATAACCTCATTTTTGATGAACGAAGTCAGGCCCGCCGCTAGCTGTTTGAGCGCCCGCGTGCAATACCGATTATGCTGCCCCCTGTCTAAATACAGCCAGTGGTGGATCTAGGAAATTTCCGAACCGGGTCGCCGCCCCCATTGTTGCCATCCCGAGTGTCGCCGGGAGTACCAGCGTAGTACACAGTTAAAATGGCTACTTTCACTAGTGCGAAGCGCATTCACTGTGTGGTTTGGTTTCATGAAACGAACTCCTCTAGATAACCGTGATGGGATTGTTCACTGCCAGCAAGACGGCGCACCACCTCATTTTCTCACGGAAGCTCGAAGTTTCGTCGAAAATCGCTTCCCAGATTGGTGGATTGGCCGTAAAAGGCCAACCACCTCGCTCCTAAGACTTGACACCGCTGGGAAGGAATTGATTACCGGTGGGATGTTTGTCGCATGACAAATGGTAGTCACATCGAACCAAAATGACATTTGACACTTTTATGTGTACTGTGCACTACCCGGGCGCTCGTGGTGGTGGAATGGTGTACTAATGCACTACGTGCAACAAAATTGAGGTTGTTGGCTACAAAATGACACATCTACCGATTCTGTAAGCTATCTCATCAAATTTCTATATCATTCCAAAGTTAAAAAGTTCTTTTTGACTCATCCTGTATACTTAAACGCAGCCCTGGCACTGCGAACACGCTCGAGTCCTGATCCCCACGTTCCGACGTCCTGAGTGCAAAATCTCCAAGGCGAATGTCGGCACGGTCCCCAGTTTCAGCCACATAAACTAAACGTTACACAAACAAAAATACACTTTGCGCACACAGAACATAGTTACTTGTTTCGCATCAGATATTTATCTATTTCGGATTCCACGTTAAACTGCATGTCCCCTGTACCCGGCACGATTGGCAGGTTAGATTAAGGTGGCTACGACAGGGGCGGTAAGCGCAGCCAATAGAAACCCAGTCACTAGTTCGTTACAACCACACGAAAATAATATTCGCATCAAATGACAGCACAACTTTCTTCCACGGGAGGCGTCAGCCCCAATGACAAACCGGCCAAATCCCAAACACGGCTCATCATTAAGAATTCCTACTCTGCAAACTGCATCTACACTAATACTATAAATGTGAAAGTTATTCTGTCTGTTTGTTACATTTTCACGATTACACGGCTAAAGCGATCTTTATGAAATCTGACAAGCAAATAATTATTTCGGAATAAATACCATATTTTATCTTGAAATTTTGAAAACTTACTGAACGATGGCTGACAGACGGTTAGCATGTGTAAGTCACAGTAATATTATATAGATCCTTCAGCCTTGGTTTCTCTCGCAGTCAGTTTGTGTATAATTTGTTTATAAATTTCAAGTGCAGACAGAACTTATTACTAACTAGGGCTGTTGATATTTTAAAAAATATCGGATTTTCGATATATCGATATTTTAAAAAATATTTATATCGGGTTCGATATATCGAAGAAAAAGTATCGATATATCGACCCCATTATATAAAAACAATGTTACAAAAACAAATCATTTTAAAAAAGTCTTGTGGCTATTTAATGATGAAGAGTTGTGAGATATTTTTCTGAATCAAGTTTTGATTTTCTCAACAACAAAAAAAAAAAGTTTTTCATGACGTCACGGATAAATATTTTTTTTTTTAAAAAAAATTGTGATTTAGCCATTATACTACTACTTTACTAAAAGGAAAGGCAGAATGTTTATGATTTACTCGAAGACTTGTGAATCCAGAAAGAGCATCGAGGGAAATCTTGGCTTTTGTTAGTTTAAAAGCTCAATAATACAACATTGTAAAGGCATTTATGTTGATGTTCTATTATCAGAGTTTGCATAATGACCAAGTCACTTTTTTACAAGTATTGTTTTATGTGGAATTTAATTTCTTTTTGTAGGTTGATAGCTTATTCTGAGTCTTCTTACTTTTTTGGACCAAATGTTTGCACCTTAGCAAAGATTGTGTACACGAATTTATCAATATTCCTGCTTACATCCAATTTTCATGTCAAAATACTTTCCTCGACAACGCACGCTCATGTAAAACAATGGGCTGGAGTCCGATTCGTTCTGTGCGAGCTTCGCCGTGTCTGCATTGTTACCATCGGTGTAGGACTACCAATAACTTCCAAATTAACTGTAGTAACAAAGTAAAATTAATTGTGTTTTTTATGCTCCTGATCTTTGTGCAAAACTGAAATTCAAGGCCTCATCAAGAAGAAAGCAATTAACCTACAAATTTTCTCTAAGACGTTTCAGCTTTTAGATTGGCATTGAAAAAACACAGGAACTTTTCTTATACTATGGGGATGAAACCAAGTATGTGTACCAAATTACCATTTTCTAGGACAACTGGATGTTGCATAGAATTATGATGAGAGAACGTCATAGTTATTTAAAAGAGTTTCAGATCCAAAAAAATTCCAAACTAAGGTGGTGAATGAAGTAAAATTTTGCACCAAAACTCATGTCAGAAACTTCATTGGACATACTTTTCAAGAGCATGAACTCACGTTTTTCCCGTTGTTTCTTCTACTATGAATGGAGAACTCCCTACATTATTTGAAAATTTCCCCTTCTTTGATATTGCTTCGCAAATGGGTAACGCTTTACCATAATACAATTTTTTAAAGCTGAGATTCTAGGTGGAATGCAGGATTTAGGGCGAGGGATGGGGACAAACTGGGGTACTTGCTCTGGGCGATAATATCGTGTCCAACAATGCGTTTGGCAAACAGTTAAAGTGGCGACATCAATGCGTTTGGCCAACAATCAAGGAGGCGATTCTCGGGGTCAGGCTGGCAACAATGTTTGAAGAGGCTGCAATCTCAGTTTTTCCCCGGCTTGGAAAAATCTTAGAGCCGCTACTGTCAAGGCAGTTCCCTTGCCGTTAATGTTTTTTAAAGGCACCAATCTATGATAATAAGTTTTTAGCATAGCGCTTTGTAAAGGCAATCCAAAAGTGGTAGATTCTTTTTTTCAATTTCTTATCCTAATAAATTCGTAAGTGATATAACAAAACTGGCTGTAACATAATTTTGGAGCTCAATTCTTCTGTTGGTATGGAACAAGAACCGTATCCAATTCGCGCGAAATATTTAACTGTGGAGTGCCAGATACAGGCTTATAATTTCCGGGACATTTCTGGGTCTAAAAAGTATTTTAGTGGTATGTTTAAAGAGTGAACAAAAATGCAAATTAATAAAAAAATCTATTTTAGGTAAATATGTTATCTAACGTATATATAGCACCTCTTTTAACTTTATTAATTAAACTATGGTAGAAAGTCAACATCAGGTATTATGAATCAAAAGTAAAAATACTAAACTTAAAACAAAAATTGACCACCTCGTTAGGAATTTTTTACTTTGGTACAAAATCAACATCGGGTATTATTAATCAAAATCTCAAAAATATTAAACCAAAACCGAACACTTCTGTTAGGCTCATTAGTTAAAATTAGGCAGAAAATCAACATAAGGTGTTATCAACAAATAAAAAATTAGCATCTATCTTTTGCTAAATCAAAATCAACATCAATCCAAATAGATCTTAATCATTTACTTTTAAAACATTTAATACTAGATTTTGCCATTTTCATATATATTTCTCCGTCACTGCTTTGCAAAACTGATAAAATTTCTCAGCAAGAGTCTTCAAAATTGATTGAGTTTGCAGTTCAGCTTTGATCGAATCCATGAACGTTCTGTTTCACTCTTATTTCATAAATTATTCAACGGACTAAAACTTGTCTCGTAAAAGTCATTGCTCGTTGGAATTGACAAAACAAAACCAACTTTTTTAAAAAAATATTCAAAATCATTAAAAACGCTTGTTCTAAGGAAATTGGCCCAGATTTTATCGTTTGGAAAGTCTTTTGGAAGGACCTGAAAAACACGTTTCAGACATGTGAACACTGTATAAAGGAAGTTAATGTTAACTGCATCTAGAATTTTCAAATTCCCAGAAAATTCAAAGAGTATTTTCCTGTCAGTTTCAATTCCTCTGATTTAAGGGACATTCCATCCTCCCGCTGCAAGCATGGGATACTTGGCTTGGCCTCATGACCACCGTGGAGAACTGAGTTTGAGAAAAAAACTAGTATACGGAAATTCCGGGACAGTAACGCATAATTCCTGAACACGAGATCAGACACAAAATACCGGGACATTCCCGGATTTTCCGGCTATCTGGCAACCCTACCCATACCTGGTACATTACGATTAGTTTCTTAATGCTAATACTTTTGCATTGATTGAAGACAAATTTTAAAAACTTTTCAAAATGTCCAGACAAGAATTCTAATGAATATTGAATGAGTTATTTTACCTTTGTTTTTTACTTCTCCACAGGCCCGCCGCTAGCTGTTTGAGCGCCCGCGTGCAATAGCGATTATGCCGCCCCCTGTCCAACTACAGCCAGTGGTGGATCTAGGAAATTTCCGAAATGGGTCAAAAAACTGTGAGATTGCCGCCCCCATTGTTGCCATCCCCAGTGTCGCCACCGACCGCCCGAAGCAGCTGTTGAGCTAAAAAAAAAAGGAGTTCGCCCGCTAAATAATATGCTGCCTGGCACGCCCCCTTACGGCGGCCCTGCTTCTCCATGTGCTCGTATCGTTCATTGTTTCTTAAAATTCTATCTATGAAAATGTATTGCCTGTGCAACACAGGTAATCGTTTTCCCTCCAATAATAACTTGGAATATTCTACCAGGAAAACGGAAAATAACCACTTATTTTTTTTAAAAATATCGGACTCCGATATCCAGATTTCAATATCGATATATCGATATATCGTCCTAAAAAATATCACTCATAAATATCGATATTTTTTTAAAAAAAATATCGATATATCGATATATCGATATTTTATCAACAGCCCTATTACTAAGCCCAGCGACGGAAATTGTAAGTAGCAAGCGTACACGTATAAAAGACATGTTTTTTCTCAAGGGCAGTTGCATGTATCTCACGGGTTTCCAATCTCCAAAGGAATATATCTTAGCAAATGACAGCAAGACCAATAATGTTGGAAACGAAACGGTATTAATATCCTCAGAAAGTGAGATAATTTTAAACCACATACAAACTTCTGCCGGTGGAACTGTGCTAGGTAGTCTTTAAGACTCCTTCCTTTATTTTGTTGCTTTTTTAAACATGTTGCACATTGGATCTCTTCATGAGATAGGTTCAATGGTTGAATGGTTAGGTGATGGCTTCCCCGTCACATTATCTCGACTCCGTGATTCGCAGGACAACTTTTAGGTAACATACAGCTTTCTTTATATGCCGGCCTCGGTAGCGTAGGGGCTAGAGTGCTAGCTCCACGTGTCGCCGGTTCGAATCCGGCCGCGGGCATGGATGTTAAGTGTTGTGTGTCTGTGTGTGTGTCCTGTCCGTCCTGTGGCGTCCGCACTTTGAAGACTATATAAGCACTGGATTTAACTAATTCACTGGAAGCCTTAATATAACACATTGAGCTGGCGGTATGGCCTCAGCTGCCAAAAGCCATAAAAAAAGCTTTCTTTATATCCAATTCTAGCAATAAATTCCAAGTCCATGACTACGAAGACGCGGATAACAGCTAATAGCCAAATCTAGTAAAATTATCTGGTAGCGAAAGCTTCGTTTCAAACATTGGCTTTACAACTTTCGATGCTCGTTCTTCCGATCCCACAATCCAATTCCTTGAATCTTGCCCGTATCGCGTCGGTTCTCCTTCCATCGACCGGCCCTGAAAGAACTTCAGCGTCAACCAGACCCTCTCCGTCGTGATTGGTAGTGTTTGGAACAAAGTTAACAATAATTACGCTGTGTGTTACTAAACTATCACTGGATTAGTTGTCCCATCCATTCAGTCACTCTCTACCAGTACTCTAAGATTCCTGCTCAGTCATTCTTTCTTCCAGTCCTGGTTTATGAGAAATTACTCCCACTTTAGCGAAACCTTCTAGATTCCGTGTTGGTGGGCAAAATCAAAATCCTCTTTCCCAAATTTAGAATTCATCGTGACAACCACTTGTCAGAGCGGATCGTCCTGTTCTCTGCAACTCCCAGGTACAAGATGTCCTGTTCTCAGGGCGCAGAATGCGTCGCTCCTCTGCTACCCCTTCCTTGTTTTCAGTCGCCAATCTGCTTGCCGGATTTTCCCTCGGATACCTGTAACATTGAACCTTCTGTTAGTATGTTAGTACCAGATATAGATATTCGGTGTCCATTGGTCAGTCTTTAAACAGCTCATCCCACCGTTTTCGGAGTATCCCGAGTTCATACGGAACCACACAAACATCCCAGCTGATTCGGTCACTTACGGGGTGGACATTACCGTTGCTGTCCGTCTCTACAATGATTCCGGGTACCTAAACCTAATGGTAATTGGACACAAACGCAACCCCTTAAGAGCTGTTGTTTGTTTAGTTTCTGGTGGCTGCCACTGTCTCCAGCCCATTCACTTATTTTCATTTACTGAATATTCTTAATATCTTGCGCGGTACACCAAATGTGTCTCAGACCACATCTGTTACAAACTGTATTTTTATTCCAATCAAAATTACCCGTTTTTTCTTTAAGACCGTTCGTAACGTGACTTACTTAATCTCTACCAACAATAACTTTCCTCCGAAGATACTATACTTCCTGAATGTATGAAGGTAGGCAAATAAACTGCATCTTAACTGTTATTCTTTTCCCTGATAATTATATACATATTCATTTTCATATTTATACTTACATAAACGGTCTTCCTATTTCAGATATTTCGTTTGTTTTTCCTTTCACAGATGAACTCCTATTTCATTAATCACTAATAACTACTATTAACATCCTTAATATTACAAGTATTCTTTGTAAAATTGAATTGAATGAATGAGCACTTGCAACAGTCTCTCCCTTATACCACTTTTAAGGGCTTACCATGTTATACGTCACACCACAAGATGCAGTGTGGCGTTTCCTTAACTGGCGAAGACACACTGGTAGGTTTTATATTTTTATATTAGTAGATTAGTTTTTACTTAGGCTGATATACAGATGTGAAATATAACCGTTTCTGCATTACGCCTGCGTACATGTTGTGGATTATCAGTTTGCCACAGAGAAAATCGAGACTCGTCTCTAAACATAAATGTACGCCATTTACGTGTCCATTTGCGTTTTGCATTACACCAGGTTAGAAAATGCCCCAATAACTTATGTGGACTCCACAGCAAGATATAATTTCTATACGATCGGGATTTTTTTTACGAAAAAATTAACATGTGTAAATTTGAAGTCGTCAACTTAACTTAGAGTCCTTAGCAAAGAAAAAAAAAATTGAATGATTACAACTGGGCTTCGGATAAAGTTAACTTACTGATGGGTTCACGCCTCATCGACGTCGAGGTCATTAGAGACGAGATGGGACTGGAGACAAGGAACGGGAAGGAATTCGACCATGGAATTTTGAAGGAAGCATCCCGACATTCGCCTGGAGTGATTTGGAAAAAAACCATCGAAAAAAGAAATCTGGATGCCTGGATAGGGATTCAAACACGCGTCCTCCAGAATGTGAGGCCAGAGCGTTAACCGGTCACCCACCACGAACAGTGTATAAAATTAATGAGAACCTAAAAATAAAAGCCCTGTGTTTAAAGTGCTGTCACATTGCCCTGGGAAGAACCATGCTGAGTGCAGTTTTTAAGCGGTCTCCTGCAATCACCCAGGCGACTAATGAGATGGTACACACCTTTCACCTAATAAACTACATATTAAAAAAAAAATCATGCAGAACACAAGTTACTACTTTCGCAGATAGTTGGAAAACTATTGAATAGGATCAGAAATCCGTTGTAGAAGCAGGAGTCGTGATTAAAGCTTCAAATTGTAACAGTACAGTTAAGAAATATCAATACTGATATCAGTACCGGCCACTGCGAGAGGGAGAAGATGACAACAGACGGGGTACCACGTGGGGTGTCGTGGAAGTCAATGTATAATGAAACAGTTTTATACCTGTGAAATGAGAAGTGGGTTCTCCGTACCAGTAAACAATTTTTAAGTGCAGCGGAAGCATATTTTTTCGGGAGTGAAATCGTGACTTTGAGTTGGGAGGTCATGAGGGGACGTCCATTAATAACGTGAGGTGTTTTTCCGGAATTCCGGACCCCCCCCCCTCCTCTAGTGAGATATGGTGATATCTAGCCAGGCCTCCCCCCCCCCCCCTAAGACGACGTGAGATTTTGAAGAGTAACCCCCCCTCACCCCTTGTTAATCGACCTCGAAGTTTTTTAAGACCTTTTTTAGCTCTCCTGCTTCCGAGGGTGGTTATACCCACCCCAAGGTCGGTTTCCTCGTCGACTGTAGACCTTTTCAAGAATTTCAAAACCTCGCGTGAGATTTCCGTTGCCCCCCCCCCCCCACTTCCTTGGCAACATATCGCCGCCCTCCCCCTATTTCACCTCACGTAATTAATGGACACCTCCTTGGTAATTGTTTGGTGCGAGTATGTATAGCCGCGCCTCCTGATTCGGAGTCTGCTGTCTTCGGATATGAAAATCGGTAACTCAAATTAATTGGTTGTTCACCTTGATGATTCGTATTAGTTGATATCCTGGTGTAATAAATGTATACAAACTGTGAATTGTATACCAAGGTTTTATGTGTTGTCGTGTTGGCTAACCCCATGGATCTTTACAGTTATTAATTAGGATTCTTAGTAAAACGCAGAGCACGGCGTGAAGAGAGTAATAATGTTATTCAGAGGCACCGTGTTCAGAACCATGCAAACTGCAAGCTTGAAATCATTTAGCAACTTATTTTTTTAATTTTTTTTTAACTTATGGCTTTACGCCTCGTCGACGTTGAGGTAATTAGAGGCGGGATGGAAGTGGGGACAAGGAACTGGAAGGAAATCGGCCATGGCCTTTTCAAAGAAGCATCCCGGCATTCGGCATTCGCCTGGAGTGATTTGGAGAAGCCATGGAAAACTCAAATCTGGATGCCCGGACGGGGATACGAACCGCCGTCCTCCGGAATGGGAAGCCAGAACGTTAACCGTTCACCCACCACGCTCGGTCATCATTTAGCATTAATTCCGGCTGCATAATTTCTACTTTTATCTGTTTTTTTGATTGAAATGGGATTTTTGTGTATAATTATTAGCAGCACAGTACGATAATGACGGGTTGCCTATCAAAATATGGTCGCAAGTATTTTTAATTAAATTTTTAATAAAATATTTTTCAAAAAATTGGGTTGCCTATCCAAATATGGTCGCAAGTATTTTTAATTAAATTTTTAATAAAATATTTTTAATAAAATATTTTTCAAAAAATTTCGTTAACTTTTTTTTAAAAATTATAACTTATTTCAAAGAGAGACATGTTAAGAACATAATAGTTTGAGTTGTCTATGTAAAAGTGGCCGCAAGTAAGGATAGCCAGCTGTTAAAAATAACGTCTGACAGACAGTGTGGTGTGCTAACTCTCTCTCAGTCTTACATAAGACCTTATACATAAGTAATAATTTATTTTTTTAAGAAACAAGTGAACGATTTTTTTTTTTTTTCATAGAAAATGCTTATGACCATATTTGGATAGGCAAGCCCGACAGAATTGTGTTCTGCTACTGATAATTATACATAAAAATTTCATTTCAATCAAATAACAGATGGACGTAGAAACCATGCAGCCGGATTTTGGACTAATTAGATGGACTATGTTAAAGGCTGGTCACCAACTTATTAACAACCGCAATTATAGCATTACAATATAATTACGGATTCAAGAGATTTTCATGATTCTAAAGAGGCCACATCGCTCTCGTGATTGAAATAAGCTGGTTTAAATTCTGGTTTCCCATACTGGGGGTTGTACAATAGCCTGTTAAACCACTCCACTAAGCACCTGACTGTTTTTAAGCTTTGAGGCAAAAAACTGGGTGGATTGCTTTTGTATGTTTATTCATTGATTTAAACAGCTTTATCAATACTTGTTTCAGGATGCAGCCTCTTTACAATTTAATATTATGTAATTTGGTTCTAATTCCTTACAGGCTGATCTATCTTGAGTAACTCTCTTCCAGTTCACGCCTGTTACTCATTGTATGTCTCTATCCAGACTATCCGGAGGTCTTCCTCTTGTTTCAGTTTCCTTGGGGTCCAATCCAGAACTGCCACAGTCTCTGTCGTCTCTTTTTCGAGCAATATGACCAGTCAATTGCCATATTTGTGTCTTCACTCTTTCTTAGGTGTCTGTCACTTTGTTTATCGGTCCTTTTTCTGTTTCTTCTTGTAAACCGTAGCATCGCTCTTTCCATACTTCGCTGGGCAGTTTTTGCTTCATTTGACTGTTTAGGGCTGGACGTACGCTGAGTTAATTTGGTAGTGTAATTACTTGGTAGCTTAGTTTACCATACGTAGTGTCAGCCAGTACTTTCAGTGTGTACGGTAGAGCATAAGGCAGTGGTGTCTCGTGCTGCGCAGTTAGAATGATCGTTGTTGGGTGTTAATGCAGAAACGAGCACACACACCGCATGGCGTGCAGGTGCGATTCTTCCCCAATGGTCGACAGGCACGCTAGACAAATTAAGCTCGCGGCGGACAGTCATTTGACACAATTAGCCGCCACAATTAGTGTAGGCCTCCGTCGGCCACCGGACACCTCACCATTACGGCGCACGCTCGCAGCGCCGCACGGCGGTAATTACGCGAACCTGTTTTTAGACGGCGACTCCCTTCTTGTGTAACGAAGCAGTTGTTGTTGTTGCTTGTTGTCTGAGCGGGTACGGAGCTGCCCAGCGTGTGGCGTATTATGCAAAAACAGGCCACCGTGCTAACAAAGCCTCGCCCCGTGGCTACCTGCGCAGTTTTTTTTTATTTCCGCCGCTGGTAGTAATCTCCACCGACGAGTCACAAATGAGTGAAAGCCAACAATTAGAACAAAAGATGTTTTCCGCAAGAGAATGAAAAGACCGCTGGATGAGTTGGAGCACAGCTTATTAAGCGAGATGTAATTCGTGTTTCTTTTTGTTTCCTCCAAGCTATTATTATACTGTGCTTTATTACTTTTTTTGTAACTGATTACGGAAAAAAGAAACAGGAATGAAATTCTGTCTGAATCCATTTTAATTAAGTCCGTTACACCTGCAGACTGGGCATGAACTGGTTAGCTCGGCAGCGTTTGTTAGTTATATTGGCCGCCACCACAACTGCTTCGCTAACCAAGAAATTTCAAGTAAATAAAAAGAATCTGATAAAAAAAAAAAAAAAAAAAAAAAATTATAATGTGAGGCAGAGGCTAAAAAAATTAAAGTTCAACGTTTCAAGTAATAGAATTCATTTAACTGCCCACAGCTGGTTGTTTTTATAGTTAATCTATTGCTGCTATATTTAATGACTTTCGTTATCATTTCGTCTAAAATTTCTCGAAATATTTCTCCAAATAATTTAATCAGGCTATTCAGTAATTTCTCAGTCTCATTCGTTTTCCCGTGTATTTTCATCAGCAGTTTTCAAAATTCTGGTTGTTCCTCAATGAATACTTATACACATCCAATTTTTCTTTGATTTTCTTGATTGATTCCTTTACATATCACTTGATTGTTGATGAGTATGCACCGTTAACATTCCCATCACACCAGTTATTAACAGCAACATGCATACGTCACTTGAAGTTGAAGTGTTCCCTATGTTAGGAAAGCGACTTCTCGACCTTACTGTGGCCGTTCACTACCAGTTATTAATTTCCAAATAATATTAAGATTAGAAAAAAATCAGGTGGGCGCCAGAGATTGGAGTGTACCCTATTCTGAGGGAAGCGACATCCAGATCTCAAAGTATTGTCATTTAACATGAATTATTGAACAACTAGAATTATTAATAAAGTCAAATGACACATAACATGATTGGATGGGATCTATTGAAACAAGGTTCACAATCTGACTTTACGATTTACTTTAATTGTTTGCTTGACTAGATTTTACAAAGATTAATTTTCCTTCTGCAACACAAGGGTACATAACTTTCTCGGTGGAGCAAGAGAGTCCATCTCGGGGCGATAACTAGGGTTAAAACGACGATGATGCAAAAGTTCCTTTTCCGAATGCTGGTTACCGTGCAGGCGAATCTACGTTGTGCTGTCGGTGGGTTGACCAGCTCTCCATCACGGCCTGCTGTCCCCAGTAGTCAGCTGTTCGGTCGATCCACACCTCTCCGTCGGTAGTCAACAAGTCCCCCATGTCTTCTCGCGCTGCCTCCAAGAAGCGTCGTTTTCCGCCCCCTCTTCATGACGTCTGCCAATCACTGTCTTTGGAGGGAAGCTTTTTCCGCTGGTTGGCTCGGAAACATGCAACAAAACCACCCTTTTTTTGTAATAAAAATACAAATTGTTCCTATTGGCTGTAATCCTGGCTTCCCCTTACCCTTCGTTCTAGGATACAGATTTACTTCTTATTTTGTTTATTTACTAAAACAGCCCAGGCTCCCACTCCATCTTGAGTCGCAGGCCTTGTCACGAGGCTGTTATGCCATAAGTCACATTTAATGGAAACACTCAGGGGCTGGCGTTCCCCAAACACCAGCAGAACCTCCCCTGGGACCGGGGACCGACACACACCAGACGAGAAAAGAAACACGCGCACCTCTGTCTCTCGCGGATCATTACATAGTTAAAATTCATATAACACATTTCGTTTGTTGTAAATTTGAGAGAAACTTGATCGGAAAGCTAAAATTCAGTCAGACTGGAACTTAAAAAGCTGTGAGTGAAATTTTACTACTAGTGCTTTACTGACGAAACCTTGGCTTATGAGGTAGATAAACAGAATATCTTAAACTTGGATCATTTGTATACTTTCTTGATAGGGCTTCAGTGAGAAACACACACTGTTGTCAGAAATGGATTCGTGAGCACTGGGATAAAACTCAAGCACGTCAGTAGAGTTCTTTAGATGCAGTTAGTTATCACTACATTGCCATCTGCTTGTCGCTGGGTTTAATTAAGTCCTCTACTGAATGTTGGAAATGCAGGCTTGATAACATGGTTTTTGGTGTCTGTTCTTCGTCCCGTTAAACTCTTATCTGAGATATCAGCAAAGTGGTGGTTGGAGTTTGCAGTTTCTCTTCAGTAGTAGAAGTGTCGGGAAATGTGCTGTGAACTGTACAGTGCTAAGCCCTCTATCGGCCACTGCCAGTATCGTCTCTACGGACATCCCTTAACGTGGTTTATTGCCAATAAGGAGTTCCGGCTTTTAATTGGCTCTTCCGCATCACTTCACGCCAACGCTTCTCCTAACAGCTGCGCTATAGACACCGACCTATACACGGGGGAGGGATCTAGATCTTACGCGTCGCTGGAGCGTGTAAGTCCATCACAGCTTCCAGGAACAACAGAGAAGCGCCTCCAGCAACGAGGCTCTATACGACCAAGAGTGAAAGAGGCAGCCGTGAAATTTATCAGCTGCACGTTTATAACCTAACTATCTTCTCTCACTTAAATCAATAAAACGAGCTAAAAGCATTTTAGAAGCGCGGAGGATTAAAATCAAAATGCTTATTATTTTATCTTCACTCCGAATCTTTCAGCTTTTCACATTTACGGTTTCCACATACGATGCTTCACCCTGCTTTCATCCTCTGATTAATGACAGGACATACATCCCTTTGAGTCTCTACTATAGTGTTATAAAATCCACTACATTTTTGTCAAAGTAAAGACAGTCTGTGACAGTGTGTGTGAATGGTGTGAATGAGGCAACTCCCGCCATTTATGTACAGGAGTTTAAGACGCCACTCTTGTTTCATGGTCCTCCACCCAATGCTGGGAATTGGCCAGAGGATGAAACACCCTCATTGGCCCATCTGATTTTGCGCGCCAGGGACCGCGTGGGTGCAAGACAAAGACAAAGTGACTCGTCGCCGAGTGAGGACAAGTCGATGACAGGTTTGCGAGCAGTAGAAGCTCCAAGTGTTAAGTTCCTTGTGTTCGAGTGATCTGTGTTTAGAGATGAGCTCACCTAATGCGCCAAAGAGGGCGAAACTGCTATTTTCATTAAATGTTTAAGTCGTAGAGAGAAGATATACAAGATACTACGCATCATGCAAACTTTCAGGAACGGGTTGGGGAGCACATGCCGCAGCTCTCAGAACATCAGCTCTTGCTCTGGTATATTCAACTGCCGAATACTGCAGTCCAGTATGGCTAAACAGCAGTCACACAAAAAGATCGACGTCAACTAAATGACACAATGAGAACAATATCTGGAACTGTTAAATCTACACCTACAGACTGGCTGCCTGTACTCTCTAACATCACCCCACCAAGTCTCCGAAGGTAAGTGGCATTAAAAAAGGAATGGCAGAAATGCTTAAGTTATCCACAACTTCCAATTCACCAGGACTGCACACATAAAGCTCTTAATAGACTAAAATCTAGATATTCAACATGGAAGTTTGGTCAAGAGTTGGTCAAAAATAATTTCAACATAGGCGAAGCATGGTGCGCTGAGTGGACAAATTCCAACCCCGATAAACAGGCGTTAATCCAAGACCCTACACGACAACCTCCTGGATTCAACCTTCCTAGGAAAACCTGGACGTCACTGAACCGAGTGAGAACAGGCAACGGTAGATGCAACTACTAGTTGTACAAGTGGGGAATGACAGAGAATCCTTCTTGTGACTGCGGTTACTATGAGCAAACCATTCACCACATCGCCATGGAATGCCCTCTCAGGAGATTCAGTGGTACAATGAATCAGATTCACGAAGCAACAACAGAAGCAATTGAATGGCTGCAATCATTAGACATCAGTCTGTAGTAATAGTTATATTTATTGTAAGTTAATGTAGTTACTGTTTTTGTATTTCTTCTGCCATACGAAATAAATAAATCACGCATAGTTGTGCCAATGCATTGTTTCTGTCGCAATGTCGACCTGAAAAGCCCTACAGAGAGATCTGTCGAGAAAAGAGAATAAAACTCATGTTCATTGTAAACTTTAAATCGTACCTGAGCTAGCGGAGTGGATGGGCAATATCACTGTGTATGGACCTCGCGTTTGAAGACGATATCTCACGCCAATAATTCACTGGTATGTTTCATATCATTTTAAATTCTGTTTTAGTGTTTTGACTTTATGTATGTCTCCAAGTCGATTACAATCATTATTAATTGTGCATATTTTTCTTCAACTTTGTTTCAAATGCCAATAAATGATAATTAATTATCTAGGTGTAAAATGTAAATTTATCCCGTCCTTCATAAATTGTATTCAAAATTAATATTCCATAATTGGCATCTTTACTAGTAAATTCGATCTATAACCTAAGTAATATATGAATCGTTACATTACCAACTTACAAAAACGAAAATTTTCGTGTCTGGTGGTATCATGTTTGAGTACAGCATCTGAATGCAATTAAAGACAGTTACACCCATTGAGTAAAATGTTTATTATTATTGTTTTTATTATTTCTTCAGGCTTTACGCTTCTTTGGCGTCGATGTCATTAGAGACGGGAAAGATTATGAACTGGGAACGCATAGAAATTTCGTCATGAACTTATGCAAGAACCATCCCGTTCTTCACCCAGAGAAATTTCCGGATGTCCCAACGGGGATCTGAACTTGCTTCCTTGCAAATTCTTTCAATGGAATTTTTAACGTGATGTTTTTGTCAGTTCTTACTATTCAACTGTCAACTGGAATAACCGCTCATTGATCTTTCAATCGAAACAGGACCAGGCCTAAAAAGTGAACCCAGTAGGTGAGCGATTAACATTCGTGCCTGGAATTTGGAAGGATGCGTCTTCACACAAATTTCTCTGTTCCACAGTTTTCATAAATTAATGGTCGCCGGCATAGCTCCGGTTACTTTTTTTTTTTTTACTTATGGTTTTATGCCTCGTCGACGTCGAGGTCATTAGAGGTGGGATGGGACTGGGGACAAGGAATCGGAAGGAATTAGGCCATGGCCTTTTGAAGGAAACATCCCAGCATTCGCGTGGAGTGATTTGGGGAAACCATGGAAAACCCAATTTGGATGCCCACAGGGGGATTCGAATCTGAGTCCTCCCGAATTCAAGGCCAATGTAACATAACATACGTCTGTGCCGTACAGGAATATCTGTGTCCGGCGTCGTGAGTGAATGTTATGTTGTCTTTGTATGGAGAGAGTGGATCTTTGACCGCCGTCAAGTGAAGTTCGGAGGAGTGAACAATTCGGTTTTAACTGTAGAAATTGTGAAAAGAAAAAGAAAATTCGGTGAAGTCAATAATGGAAACTAGTAATATGTTAAATTCACTGTTCTGAATGGAGTGCGGTGATTGCAAATTACTGTGAACGTGTTAAGAGGACGATAGAGAGCGTGGGAGTTTTTGTATCCCACGAGCAATTTTCGGAAAAGGAGTCTGATTTCTTGTTTAAATATTATTTTGGTGGTGGTACTTCCCGTCGGTGTAAATGTATAAGTTTATGAACTTGAATAAAGATTTTTGTGTAGATATTCATTCTAAATTGTGTGAATTTATCATTTAATAACCCCGACGAATAGTAGTACCTACACCCGGCGACCGCGGCTAAAAGAACCTTTATGTAATTAGTAATTATTTATGTCACGTAAGTTACTTTTAATCAAAATCAATAACCGGGAGGCTTTCACCAACTTACACAAAATGTGTCATTCAAGACCATCATTATGAAGCTATGTAGCTCCCCGGGTACGATTATATTGCGATAATAATTAATTTTTATGTGAATGATATAGGTATAGACACATGTGATCGTAATGAACTGGTGAAAAGGTTTCCATCCCATCCCAATCGTAGCCACCTTTCATTTCTTTCATTGGAACAAGAGCAGATATAGACTTGGGGAGGAATTTATCTGTCGTATGGCTTATACCAAAAAAGAAAATATATATATATATATAATACGATCGAGTGTTCTGACGTTTTGTTATAACTGGAAGTAAATGTGTATGAATAAATTGTGCAGCTTCTGGAGCTGCCACCAAAATTATTTATTAACTTTTTTTGGTACACCTGGATGGAACATTCGTTGACAATGTGAAACAAATTAAGAAGAAAGAAAAATCACTCAATCTTTGGAGTGAACCTATTACGACCACCAATTTTTAGGAAATTATATTTACAAAATTTAGGCATAAAACGAGAGCTGTAATGATTTTATGCTCTTAGTGACGTGTTTTCTTAATGTCAGACTATAAAAACATCACATGACGAACGCGGTAGTTAATTGAAACTACATACACTAACAACAGCTGAAGCGAGCGTGTTAGATACTACGCTGCCGTGGTTGGCAATCCGTGGCTCCGTGCTGACATTAGGCCTTTAATGTCGTGTTGCTCTTCCCATGTCTCCATTATCATTATTTACTACAAGCTTTTCTTGCCTGAAGAAAAGGAAATCCGTATTACTAATTTCAAATTACATCAAATGTTTATGCTACTATACTTAGATTTCCTTCATGGAGATAGAGAACACCAAGGAAATAGAATCCCTACGTAACAACAATGTACATGGCATCACGTTGAATTTTATTGGCGAGGGTGATGATTTAGTAACACTCGCGATAATATCTTGTAAAATTGTCGGAAGGCATAATTTTTTACCTATGCAAGAAAAAATGGTTTCAGCTGAACGTCGCAGACCTCGGAAGAATTAGGACAAGCCGAACGAAGGGTGCAAGAGTATAAACTTCATGTTTGATTTTTAGTATAGTTTTTGTGATTTAATTTGCTTCGTTCAACGCTAGTTTTTTCTGGAAACAATATTATCAAAAAGCCAATGAATAGAAATGGGAGATGAAATAAAAAAACAGTTCAAGGCGTGTACTTCTCATCAACAAAGCAAAAAATTTACATAGGGCAAGGTCAGATTAATTGCTTACAAAAAATCCCTGATGAGATTGGTATTCTAACCAAGGTGCTTTAACTTTGATGGTTGAAGCTTTGAGGGTTAAGGTACCAGCGACTAGTTTTTTTTAGCTTACAAAACCTCACGTGAGATTTCTGGTTACCCCCCCCCCCTTTTACCGTTGGTGAGATTTGTTGAAATTTCGCCGGACCTTCCGCCCATATTTCACCTCACGTAATTTATGGACGCCCCCTTACGAATGCCAAAAAGGAGGAAAATTGAAGGTATAGGAGGATGCTAAAAACTAAATGGACAAATAAACTACTAAATGATCGTATTTTGGAAATGATGGATGGGGAAAGTAGTTTGTTGGAACAGTCTTACAGAAAGAAGCGTCAGGATGGTGTGACATGTTTTGAGACTTGCGGGATTGGTTAATTTGTTGGTGGAGGGAACTGTCGAAGGTAAGAACTGTTGAGGACGATAGAGATTATCTTTTTTTTTTTTTAACTGCTTTACGTCTCTCAACAGCGAGGTCTTTAGAGACGGGAGAGATTATCATATATGAAGCAGATAATTGTGAACGTAGTTGAAAGGTGTGTCTTGAGATGAAGATAGGAAAATATGAAGGATGGCGTTAAACCAGTCGAGAGACTGACGACACCAAATAAATGTATAGAGGTAAAAAAAAAAATATATTGGTTGACTGGATAAGAGAGTCAGAGAGGAATCACTCCAAGGATACAATGTTTTGAACAGGATTATAGGTATTCGTGGTGACGTCTCATTCAAGTGATGAAGATCACTAGAGTGGAGGCTGTCAGACTCGAGTCTCGTCACTTAGCAGCGGCCATTTGGAATCGATGTGCCTGCTGTTGCGGCGGCAGCTGCGGGATGCAGGCTGCCGTGTTTGTCGCAAGCTGTCCGCCCATTACACAAGCTGGCCACCGCTGTTGTCACTGATCGCGACCATCCGTCTCAATTAAAACCGTGTGGTCAGCTGGTCCACTGTGTGTGTCCGAGGCCGCCTCCTGGGCGACGTTGATGGATGGCGAGCCAAGAACGGGGCTCGCGGCGACGATCAATCAGCCCGCTCACTCGCCCGAGGAGGTCGACGGAGGGCCTCTGGTCAGGGGCTGCGCAGCCGCGTCTGACTCAGGTCTTGGACAGTCACGTGGCTGAGTGGACATGAACTGATAGTAACTCATCTCCGGAGGGCTTGAATTGATTACCCGAAGAGGTGAAGACACCACAGATGCTTAAGATGCCAGGATGCTGGTCACGCCGTCTCAATTCTATAGCCGAATACCTGAACTGCAAGGCGCATCTCTATCTATCGCAATCTATTATATAGCGAGAGCGTTTATGCCCCTCTTTAATATTTAACAGAAATTCTATAAATGTTACAGAGAGTACACATAACGTCAAATACAGGTCAGGGTTGTATTTAAACCACATCAGATCACGGGGTCTTTACCTCTGACCCTAAAAAGTAATTTTTAAAACAGCTGGCTGTACGATTAACTTACGCATATCAGTTTGTGATTAAATATGGAAGGTCGTGTATTGTTTAACTTCTGAAATCATAGATGAAAAGGGAATTGACTAGTATTTTGCACTAAGAGTGTATAAAACAATACAAGGTAGTACAAACTTTCTCTTTCAGATATTAAGAGAAAGAGAGAACTTTTTTGGGTTTTTTTTTACCACCAAAAGTTGCATGTAAAAGTAAAAATAAACGAGTTTTTTTTTCGGGAAAGCGTTGTTAATTTGTGTAGAGGCCACGATTAGTAGGTACCAGCGGAAGCAGTTAAAAATAAAGTTTGTTCAAAGTTTTGAATTACGATCTTATGATAGCCTACTTACTTTACGATTGTCCTTTGTAGAAAGACTAGGAAAACAATAATATTCGTATATAGCTGAAGCTCTTATACATTCCATTTTAATATTCACATTATTACGCGAAACGAATGGAATCTGCGCTGGGGGAGGCAACAGGTGTAGTTGCTAACTGACAGATGATGACAACAGAAAAGCGAGGGCCGGCTCTGAACTTTGCATAACAAATTTTCTTTTTTTTTTTTTTATTGCTTTACGCCTCGTCGATGGCTAAGGTCATTAGAGGCGGGATGGGACTAGGGACAAGGAATGGGAAGGAATTCGGCCTTTACCTTTTTGATGGAAATATCCCGCCATTCGCCTGGAGTAATTTGGGGAAACTACGGAAAACCAAAATCTGGAAGCCCGGACGGGGGTTCGAACCCACGTCTTCCCGAATGCGAGGCTAGAACGTTAACCGTTCACCCACTACGCTCGGTCTCGCATAACAAAGGTCCACCGGTGTTGCAGTCTTGTAACTTGTGCATAGAAATGTCACCAGCAAATAGAAGGAAAGTGTGACGTGTTTGGGGCAGTCGGTGAGCTAGAAGGCACCGACCAATAAACATGGGGTATATTTTGTGGAGTGTTTTTGTGGGTGTTGGATTTTCATTCCACGTGTATCGGTGAGGAGACGAAGTCGGCCTCCATCTGGCGATGGCGTTTTTGTTCTGGTGCCATTGCATCGCCCAGGTGTGAAGCGTGGACTCTGACAACAATCGGTCGAGTCCAAATACAGATCGTAGTGAAGACGATTATCTGCCAATCGTAGAGTATACGATTATCTGCCTCCAACAAACGAATATCTGACGCGTTTCAATAAGACTTAATTCACTTCGCTGCCGGATCCGACATGCAGCCATCCGTTCACCGCAATGGTACTGATACGAAAAACAAATAAAATATATGAATAAACTGGTCACCGAAAAAAGTAGTGTTCAGACCCATTACCGACCTAAGAGCTCGTGCTCTCGAGTAATAGCTAACTGGCATATAAGTTACTCGAAAAACATTATTCAAATGAATCGTTATTAAAGAATCGCATATACCAGTGTTTTTCATTCTTTTTGATTTCGCGACCCCTTTACAAGTTGAAAATTTCTGGCGACCCCCCCCCCCCCCCGACCGCTACACATCATAGAAGACAAAGAAATAATTTAATTAAATTACTACGTAAATGTTGTTTTTCTATTTTGGTACATTTTAATATTATCCAGATCTACACTCTGCAAGAAGCCGCGAGACTTTTGAAAGTAAGTACGAGGTAAGTTGGTAAGGCTATGAACCTGGACGCAAATTCGCGCGGGTCAAACTTCGTCGGAGACGGCGACATTGCCACACCGCAATGTTCTTTTGTTTCAACTCTCAGATCACTCAATTCAGTTAAGTGCAGTCAACAAGTACGGACGTCATTATTTGGTTTTTTCGCTTGCTCCGCGCGTTTGTAAAATGGATAAGTTTCTCAAAAGATCGCAGCCTTCAACTTGTGGTACGAGTGTCAATAGGGGTAGTGGTGAATCAAACCCGAAAAAAAATAGACATTACGATGACAGTTATTTGAAATACGGGTTCACAGTCATAAATAATAAACCTCAATGTGTAATTTGTGGCGATGTTTTATCACGTGAGAGTATGAAACTGTCAAAGCTTATGCGGCATCTCACAACCAAGCATCAAAAAGAAGCCGATAAGCCGTAGGATTTCTTTGAACGAAAGTTGAAAGCTCTTAGTCAGCAGCAAAATACTATAATTCAGGTAATAAAATCGTTTTATTAATTTAATTTTAGCATGGATAACCGAATCAAGTCGAGTTTATTCTAATTGTTGCTATCTCTACTGTTGATGTCTTATGATGTTTATTTCTTTGCTGTTTGCATACAAATTTTATTATACTTAATTTTGGTTTGCAAAGGGTTCGCATGCTTAATTTTTATTGACTATTTCACACTCACTTTTATATTGTCTGGTTTATTTTCAGGCATCCAGTGTCAATGAGTCAGCATTATTAGCTATCTATAAAGTCGCATATCGAGTTGCTAAAGCAAGTAAATCGCAAACAATTGCCGAAAATCTTATTTTGCCAGCAGCTCTTGATATGGTTGAAATTATGGTCAGTAAACAGGAGGCAAACAAGCTAAAAACATACCACTTTCTGATAATACTATTTCACGCAGAATAAACGATATGGCCAATGATATTCAAGAACAAGTAATCGAAAAATTAAAGAACAGCCAACATTTTGCTTTGCAGTTTGACGAATCTACAGATGTTTCCGATTGTGATCAGTTTGTAGTATTTGTGCGCTTTGAAGCAGGTGACAATATCATGGAAGAAATCTTAGTTTGCAAAGCACTTCCAGCAAACACTTCTGGCCAGTGTTTGTACGATAAGCACTTGCCACTACGATATTGATTGAAAAAAATGTATCGCTATTTGTAGCGATGGCGCTAAAGCTATGACTGGCAAAAATAGCGGACTCATTGCGAAATTAAAATCGATAATGTCAAACATATCCTGGACACACTGTTTTCTTCATCGATAGGCTCTAGCTGCTAAGGTAGTATCTTCTGATTTAAATGATGTGCTCAAGGAGGTAATAAAAATTGTGAATTCTATCAAAGGTAAAGCCTTGCAAACCCGGCTATTCAGAATCGTTTGTGAAGATATGGGCTCGCTTCACCAAAATCTCCTTTATCACACAGAAGCCAGGTGGCTATCCAAAGGAAAGGTATTGACAAGAGTTCTAGAACTGAGAGCTGAATTGTTAATGTTCTTACAAGATACAAGATTTGAATATGCTAATCGTTTTTCTGACCCTATTTGGCTCTTGAAATTAGCATTTTTGGCAGATCTTTTTAGCCACCTTAATAATTTGAACAAGAACCTCCAAGGTAGAGAAGAAAATATTTTAACAGCTAAAGATAAAGTCAAAGCATTTCACGCAAAACTTCGTTTGTGGTTAACCTCTCTGCAAAACAGTGTATTCCAGTCTTTTCCGTGTGTTCAGAAGATTGTTGAAGATAACGCATCAGACCAAAGTCTCGTAGTAAGGGCTCACATTCCTTGCATGATACAGAGCTTTCATAATTTACAAGAGAAACTTATGACATACTTTCCAGACTGGCAGAAACGAAGGATTTCATGAACTAAGAAACATGAAAACGGAAGACATACTAAAAAATGAGCAACTTTGGCGCAAACTAGACGAAGTGACGCAAAATATATCCAAACTGCAAAAGGAGAGATTCATGCAAAGTTTAGCGACAGCAAGAGGAAGGCCAAGTCAAGCCGACTATGACGTCACAGAGTAACACCCGAGAGTTGCCACAAGCGAATGCGTGTCTAAGCACTCAATCAGCGAATCATATATCGTGCTGAAAACACAACCAGCTGGTCTGCGGAGAGGAGTGCTTAAACCATATTAAAGACTTTAAATGGACGGTTTTGCAGCAACACCACTGGAGATTCTACCTACAAACAAGAACTTGCTGAAGCAACACGTATAAAAGTATATAGTGTATGCATAAGTTCTTTACTAGTGCTCACATGAACTGTAGTCCGATGCATAAAATGTCGTCTGACATTGCAAGAACACAAATAATAGATAATAGTTGCAGTCTCGAGCCGCTTCTGAAGTAAAACATTGTTATCTCCTAAAATATGTAAAAATGTTAATAGTTAGTTAAGAGTAAAAGTTGTAAATTATGTAGCCAATAATCTTAAAATAGGAATTTGTTCAAATATGGAAAATAACAAATACCGGCAGTAGATATTAAACTAATCTAGTTCACCTGTGAAGCGAACAACCTACTAGCCGGATATTAAAGACTCCTTACTTCTGCAATTACATATATATCATTGAAAATTAGTTCTCACAACCAGTGTTGGAGGTGGCCAGTCTCCCGATGGGCGGCCTTCTCGGTCACTTTGGCTGCCAGAGAGACTGAGAACGTGCGCTATTCCGGGAGATTTGGAATTCGGATTACCGCACCAATACCAATGCTGGAAAATGCTTTCTTAGATGGTAGAGTAGTAGATAGTAGTAATAGTTTAGTAATAGTAGTAGTGGTAGACGTACGAAGTTACATAGTGAAATATTAAAAATTCTAACCATAAAGTGGACAGGAAACTGTAGACACCATAGAAAACTAGAAAACTGTAATAAATCAATTATGACAAAATGCAGCAAGTTTAGAATGTTATAATATATGTTAACAGCGGAACAATCGTATGTATCGTGCCAACAAGAAAAGACTGTACAGATATTGCCAAAGCCATACATAACAAAAATTGAAATTATTCATTGTGAAATTATCTGTTGAAATATCAAATGTAAAACTGTTGTGTTAAATTAAGGCCTATTTTAGTTTCTAGATACTAGGCTGTAAAAATGTGTGCTAAATAAAAAAAAAAAAAAAAATCCAGACTGGCATTCTGAAGCTGACAATGGGCGTAGATGGATTTTAAACCCTTTTTTAGACAAGTCAATAGATCTGGCTGATGTCACCACAAATATGAAAGAATGTCTTATAGATTTAGCTGCTGATGGCATGCTTAAAATGGAATTTAATTCGCAAAGTATCGACGTATTTTGGATGAAAAGAAAACATGAATACCCAGAGCTGGCAAGGGAAGATCTAAAATTATTAGTGCCATTCGCCACTTCATACATGTGTGAACTAACATTTTCTACAATGGTAGACATTAAAACTAAAAAGATAAAAAGACTGCAATTAGAAAATGATTTGATTATTAACGTTTCAAAAATAGCACCACGATTTGATAAATTTTTGAAAAATAAACAAGCCCATCCTTCTCAGTAAAATTGTGTTTTGATTGTAGTGGTAGAACCTTGAATTTTTCATTCAGCCCGCGACCCCCCGAGTAAAGCTTCGCGACCCCCCTAGGGGTCGCGACCCACAGATTGAAAAACACTGGCATATACTGTTGGAAAATCTGCTGAGAGATATATTAATTTAAAATTATTTTTATTCATGATGATTAAAATTTGCTGAAGTTTGTTTGTGAATAAATTTGAGATTAATGTAAGTGTAGATGCAGCAGTGATCTAATGACGAAAATAAAACCCAGCTTCTTCGCTCAATTAATTATTTGAATAATTATACGCCTTTTAATAAAAAACTATGCAATGCAATAAATTTAATTAAAAAACAATTAAGCAAAATGATGGAGCACCTAACCGGTAAACGTCAAACAAAGTGGTTAGGATATTTGTTGAGGGGAAACTAAACGTTGATTATGAATATAAGATGCGGAAAAAATTGCTTGTTGAAGACTTAAAACGTAAATATGTTGGCATAACATTTGAAAGAAGCACAATTTGGAAGGACACATTGAACTGGTAGTAGTGTAATTAAATACAATTAAAAGGCTACGTTGAGACAAAACTTGCATACAGAAAAGGGAGGGGGGATGATTATCATTAAGTATGAAAATGAAATGCATTTAAAATATTATATGGTGGTCTAAAAGGAACCAGAACCATGAATATTAGACACAAAATAATATCCCATTTATTGATTCTTATGGCTTATACAAGGCTGGGTAATATTTAACTTTACGTTAAACATATTCAGACCAATAAAACAAGCAATACCCGACGTTTACAATCCGCCGATGAAAAGCAAACAATAACTGAATGAAATATTTCAACAAATAAAATAGCAAAGTTGACCTATGAACAGCATGGCAACACAGGCCATCAACATTGAAGCTAACATTTACTGTAACAAAGGAGTATCCCAGGGGCGCCGTATAAACTTAAAGAAAAGCATCATAGTGAATTTACAATTAGCAAGATGCTTGAAATTTACAGTGAAACATAAAATCAGCTAGCTCAGTGATTTAGTGGCGGGAGCAGAGTCTTACCCCGTGCCGCTTAAGGGCTCACAAGTCCGTTAAAACCCAATGAATAGTGACCGTCTGCATCCGGTACATTACCATAAATGCATCGCCGTGATGTAGCGTGACACGCACAATGTCACTGCAGCTGTGGAAGCCCGATAAGCGGGTACGACCGCGTTATTAAAACAACTTCCAGACAATGGCAGGCATGCCATATAACCTCTCGCTTCCCAAAGCAAGAGAGTGATCAAAACCAGACAGTGATCACCGGACGAGAGCGTGTCGGCTGACACGTCTGTTCAGTAGCTCGTCCCGGCAGCAAGTGTCCTCAAAATGGCCTCTTCTCGTCTTCTTCTCCAAAGTTGTCTCCCACTCGCCACATGTAACAGAATCCCCTTGCATTAAGATTTGGGAACCCCAATAAACGTTCATGATTGGTTATCTACACATGTCCGTCGTCACGTGTTTTATATCGCGCCTCGCATTTGCTGTATCCCTTCGCGCACTTCTGCCTGACCTTCAGCGCAGCAGCGGAGAGGGGTGAAGTCAGCGCCCTTATTTAACGGAACCAAAGCTGTTGTGCGGCTCCGGCGCCGTCAAGTCGGCGATCCATTCATTGTTCCGCTCTCAACCGTCCGAAAATGGCAGTTTCAGCCTCCAACATTCACCATCTTACTGAGCCACGAGTTTTACAGAAAATAAATTTACAATAATTATACCTCTGGCTGCCCTGGTTTAATATATATTTAATTTATCCATACAATCCCTATTATCTACGATATTTACACGTCACAAGATTGAATATTAAATAAGAAAAATCGAATATAATTAATAATATTTTGAATATAATTAATCTATTTAATTATATTCATTGTGGGTGACGCTGTCACACCACAGTAGGAAAAGGTTTCGAAATTCTGCACTCTTTGGTGAGAGTGATGAGGGAATGTACCAGAGAAGTAAAGAAATTGGGATACAAAATTTTGGCCAGACCATTGCTTGAATGTGTTAATGTAATATGGGACCCATGTTTTGGGTATCAAATACAAAGCTGGAGGGTGTGCAAAGAAGGGCTGCTAGATTTGTCTATGGAAATAATCGCAGAACGCAATCAGTTACCGACATGTTAAAGGCGCTGGAATGGGATTCATTTGAAGGCAGGAAGAGGGTAAAGAGAGTCATGGGAGTGTGCAGGCGTATTTTTTTTTTTTTTTTTGGTAACTGCTTAACGTCTCTTAACAACTATGTCTTTAGAGAAGGGAAAGGTTGGGGGGCAAAGAATGGGAAGGAATTCGGACATTGCCTTTTCAAGGAAGCTTCCCGGCATTTGCCTGAATTGATTAGGGATACCATGGAAAACCCAAATCTCCGGACGGGGATTCGAACCGGCGTTCTCCTGAATGCGAGGCGAGAACGATAACCATTACACCACCACGCTCGGTAGTAAATTGGTGATGAGGCTTGGGAAGATATTGGTGCAATCATTAGGAATTATGCAAGGAAGGGAAAAGTTGACTATTACCACAAGTTGGCACTTGTTTCCAGGCTTAAGGCTGTAGAAGATTTTCTGTTGTAGGAAAGCGGGTCAGGGATGGGAATATGATACTAAGGGAAATGGTGAATAATTTACCGTTATGCTGAAAAAATTTCAATTTGACATTTGCAGAATAAAAAAGTAGGTAAGTTCAGGAAAGGGGAAAATATTTATGTATGTAATTTGCCACCGGAGCTTGCGCTCCGTCGCAATTAAATTAAATTATTAACAACGTTGATGTAAGTTCTAGTAATCGAATGATAAAGGGAGGAAGATCAAGGGTGATGATAGTGGGATAAAGACATCAGTTTAGGTCGAAGGTACGTTGAAGCGAAAGCCGAGACCTTGGACTGTTCTGGGTTGTGTCAAGGACCAGCTTGAGAGCGGAACGGCAGTCGGCGGGGTGTTTGTCGCAGGGCAGTGGTTGAGCGAGGAGCCCTAAATCCGCGCCGACTTGTTTTGTTGGCGATGCGTCCTCGGCTGATTCCCTCTCTCCACTTGAGAGTCGACAACCGCCCGCGCATGCGTAGAGTGGCCCTCCGCCGTAAAGTAGATTTAACGGCGTCTTCCGGCTGTAACGCGATATAAATGGCCCTGGAATTTAGTCCGCCACAAATCTCTTTTTATGGGTGGTTAAACTTTATGCCGAATGGCCTCAGAAGGGAAATGACACCCAGAGATTCGGCGACTGTTTCCCATGTAGGACGTTATCTGGAGAGGGTTCCGAGAAGTTCACGGATTTGCTGATAGAAGACGTGGCCAATCGCAGGAGGTTGACAAGCTTCAATCTGTAATGAAATCTGGCAATTTTGTAACGAATCCACGCAAACAGCTTATACAAACTAATTTTAAGATTCTCAGTTGGGGTCAGCGACTATTTCTAAAAATAGTCCGGAATACTTATCAAAATTTCATGCCATTTAGGAATCCAGATTGTCATTAATTTTGACTCAGCTTACGGCCCGTTAACATTATTCCTTCACACACTCTCGAATCTTTATTTCAAACTAGCTTCAAAACCTGTAAAAAATGACGCGTGATCTAGCAATTCATTTCTTTGCAGTTGCTAAACTCATACCTTGATTTTGGAAGTTTGTACGTATTTCGGTTGCAGTTTACATAGCGATACAAATGGAAGTTGCAATGAATTAAAGATAGCGGAACTATGGAACCAATGAAATAAAAAATAAATTAGGAAACACGGAACAACATTCTATACCAAGTGATATTGATCAAGGCCGCATTCAGCACGATAATTATAGAACTACTTCTATCCGCATATAATAATGCTTATGAAAACAGATAAATTGTTTAAATCGTGAATTATGCTGTAACAAAGTATATCAGTAGTCGTTCTGGTCCTTGCTGTATTTCAACCTAACCTCAATCTCTGCTAATATTGCTGTTCGAAAATTATAACTTCTACCACCCTCTTATGAAAACATTCACAGACTCGCGATCTGAATTTCACCCATTGGAACTATTTACATGCGGCCGATATAATTATACCAGTTAAAAAAAACTAATAATTGAATTACTAATTTAAACTCGATACATGTTTTTCTTTAAGTGTTTCAGCAATTCATTTCTTAAAGTTTAATATAACCGAGACAGAATATCGCGTATGGGTATCTTGTAAGACTATTAAAAATAACGAATTGAACGTAATGATCTGGCTGTTTACCTCCACGCAGGTGCTTTACTAAATACAATTATTATTAAATAACGCTTATAGTCTTAAAATGGTGTTAGTTTACTGTACCAGCGATATCTCTGGACGTAGAGTATATGAAAACATCTACAGCGACTGAATATAAATGAACACTAAGTAACTAATAATTAGAATGCTAATTTAAATGCTACATGTGCCTTTTTTCAGTTTACTGGCACTTCATTTCTTTCGATTGCTTATTTAACTAGAAATGTTATTAAATAATGCCCATAAACTCAATTTTGCAGTAAAATCTATGGCCATAATTAGTCTAGTATCGAAGGGCGAATTAGTTAAGTCAGTGCTATGGACGTGGCTCCACACTGACCAAGCTTAGACTTTTATTAGAGAAGATTCTTTTAATGTGTGAGTTAAACTATTCAGCGCATCTCGCCGTGTTTTTTTCTTCCAGTCTGTGATTACCTCAGTCACAAAAGAGCACCACACCCCAGTCAATAGAAACAAATGCTGGTCTACGGTGATGTTGCCTCCTCCTTCTCACGTGCTACTCTCATGCTATTGTTAATTCTCGGCCAAAAATTTACGAACCTTATACTGGCGATGATGTTCCGATCGATAATGGTAAAAAGGATGAAGAGTAATACATGGAAGGGAAAGGATGACCATGAGCGTAAGCTAACGAATGGCTTCAGGCGTAAGAAAGTGGAATAATTTTCTTTTGTAGGTGATGGAATAAGGCACTTGAATAAAGTGGCAAGTGATAAACGAACAACTACAAACACACAAAGCGTTTAAAATTCATTAAGGACAACAGAAGGAAAGTGTTTATATGATTTAAAGAAATTAAGATAAAATAAATCATGTAGTGGGAAAGCAGGTGTTGAAACGGTAGAATATTCTCCATTGAAATTTAATTATTAAAGGAAAGTCTTGTATACATTCTTACATAAACCATCTATCTCATCATCAGCTTTTCACTTCCAACGATCCCCAATCCATTTCGTTTATGGTAAATGCTCGTACAGTGTTTCGAAAATAAATCAAACTTCCATCATTCGCCGCCCCCATCAGTCTTCTAACTGATGAACGGCCTCGAAACCTTTCCCTACAATTTCTCCAAATGAGTTTGTACTCTCGAATGATATGCCAAGATATACACTTCATATCCACTGTAGACAATAATGGGAGAACTTGGATCGAAAAGTCAAGAAAATAAATTTTTACCGACAGTTAGCCACTAGCCGTTAATAAGCAGTGCAACATGTGCAATAGGCTTTTTGAGATCGCCAGAATTCTACACTGCTGGATTGTATGCCTGTTGGTAGAAGAGTTAATTGCTTCCAACTTACGTTCAATTTTGATTAACTCTTAGTATTCGCTAGATAAATCTTCGCAATGACTCTTTCTGCTCACCACGACGTTCTAATGTCCAGTAGTTGCTCGCTAAGGATTTCTTGAGGTTGAAATCATGTAATACCTTTCAGACTTGGTATATTGGAGACCTCTGTTGGACAGTTATCTTCTCTGTTCTCCAAATACCTACAAAATTAACTGTAACTCTTGGATAATTTTTGATTGGGACCATTTTAAAAGTTCAGTTGTTATGCAGTCTCCTCCACTAGCTTTATTATTTTTAGTGTGTTAATTACTTCCTTAATTTATTCAACTGTGGGTGGTGTATCTTCATCTAGATTTTCATTAATTCCCTTAAAAAAAAAAGAGTTAAATCTATGGGTTGGTTCAGGACAGTTTAGAAACTTATCAAAGTGCTTTACAAGTATTTCGCAGTTCTCAGTGTTGCTTAGGCCAATTCGTCCATTTTCGTCTTTGAAGCATATACTGGGGGTTTTATATCCCTTTAATTTACTCTTGAAGGTCTGATAAAAGTATAGAGAGTTATTTTTAACAAAACTATCCTGCAATTCTATAAGTTGTGATTTTTCGAATGATCTTTAAACTTCCCTTATTATTCTGGTGGTTTCTTTCCTTTGCTGTTTTAACTGTTAATAGCGGTACATCTTTCCCGAGCGTTTCCACTTTTTCCATTGTTTTGTTCTCTCTGTTAATGCTTCCTCGCATATTCCATTCCACCAAGGTTTCCTTTTAGATTTGGTTAATCCAAATGTTTTCTGAGCTACGTTGGTTATTTCTGTAGATAAATCGTCCCACTTACCACGTTGAGACATTTTTATTCCTTCAAAAAAAATTATATATTATCCTTTTTGTATAGTTTGTAGCATGTTAGTATTATATTTCTTCACACTCTCCCTCTTCACGTGATTTCTGGAGGGTAAAACTTTGAGTTTAATTTTATACAAATAGTGATCCGAGTCAAATACTCTGCTTCCTATTAGCTTGACGTTCATGATTTATTTCATATTGCTTTTGGAGATGGCTACACGAGCCAGTTGAAATTCACCTAACATCCGATTTGGAGATAGCCACCTTTAAGATTTTCTTGGGAGTTTCTTGAAGAAAGTCGGTATCAGCTTGAGCTGAAAAATATTGCATATATTAATTAATTTCTTTCCATTTTTATTCATTTCTTGGTGTGCTGGATATTCCCCTACTATTGATCTATGCATTCTGACTCTACCTATTTTGGCACTGAAATCTCCTAATAATACCACTACATTTGATTTTGGAATTTTAGATATTTCGTCATCCAAAAGATCCCTGAATTCTTTTACTTTATTTGGATTATTTTTACTATCTTCATTTATTGGTGCATGACAATTAATGAAAGAATATTTTTTATTTTTGCATTTAATTGTGGAAAGAGATATTCTTTCTGATCTAGATTTGAATTGTATTACATTTCCAACTAATCTTTTATGGATATAAAAAGCTATATCAAGCAGTATTAATTTATTTATGTTCATTTTCAGGTTATTACAATAACAGCCACACCACCAATTTTTCGTGTATTAAGAAGTATTTTCGGTATAAAATCAAAGATATTCTGCTTTCGTTGCATTACGAATTGTACGACGCGCCCTAAAACCCTAAAAACAACAACTACAACGAATTGTATCACAAATTTTTCTTAGGAGAATTGGTATTAAATTGTTTGATGGTATTAAATTGTGTATCTATCTCAGGTAAGCATTATTCAAATCTGTTTTCCTCGAGGTGTCTCGTTGGTATCCTGAGTTACTTTCAGTCTAATTGCAGGAGTTAAATTCACTTAATTTAGAGCTGTTAGGGAATTGGATATGACAAACAAGGTAATTGGTCTCAGGACAGAGGTAACCTTTAAAATTCCTCGGTTGCTGCTAGGATGCTCATAGATGTTTTCAACCTATTTTTCAGTTCCAGCAAACTTTGGTCCATATATGCGAAGAAGACGGATTCCTTGTAAAACTATTAGTTGCCTGTAGCAGGTAGTTTTATCGGCTTATGTTAGTCAGCGATGAAAGAGGTGGGTTATATATTCCATTTAAACTTTGTTCCTGGAAAAGCCCATCCACCCATAGTAACATAATCACTGGTATTATGAACTAGGAGGTTCCGTGCTTTGCACTCCACATTAAGGTAGTGAATTTTTTTTTTTTTTTAAGCATAAGTGATGAGTAATTTAAAATTTCTAAATCGCAAAAGTAGATGGGGGAGGAATTTAAGAGTCAAATTATATGAACGATGGAAATAGAGATTTTTTCTTGGACGCTCTCGGTGGAATTGGAAAAACGTTTCTGATCTCATTGATTTTGCCAACGAATCAGTTGCAGAATGAAATTGAACTTGTACTTGCTTCTTCAGGAATTGCAGCTACATTGTTGGAAGGAAGTCAAACAGCTCATTCAGCATTCAACTTGCCGTTGAATATGCAAATCAATGAAACTACAACATGCAACCTTTCGAAGAACTGTCTGATTTCTCCAAAGTTCTGCAGCATCACAAATTGATCGATTGAGAATAATGTACAGTAACACATAAAAAGTCTTTGGAGCCATTAGGCTGAACGATAATTCCGAAACAAAGTCTTTGGAGCCATTAGGCTGAACGATAATTCCGAAACAATCAAGACCGGCTAGGTGATGTGATGATCGAAATATAATTGAAACACCTTGATATTCATTGAGATTTAAAGTTTAATGAAAGAAAATAAATCATTTCGTTAACATGAAAATCTGACTTAATTTAATTGTGACTTAAATTTTGGAACAAAACATGTCGATAATATTCCAGAAAAATCAGATATTTTCTGCGTTACAGGTGTGTAATTCCTATATAATTTATCTCATATCTAAAATTTGCCATTGGCACACTTCTGAATGTACTCCACATCAAATTGAATAATCATGGTCATAATGGTTAATAAATACAATAATCACTCAGACGTATTTTTCTCATTTTTACTTTGTTTACAAATTTTAAAGAGCTTTTAACTTACAAAACGATCACAAACAATTAGACAGGACAATGTCTGTCGGTCAACTATTATAAGATAAATAAATAAACAAAATAAACAATTGGGAGTCATTTTGGACTGCCGACGTAAATGAAAAATTAAAACTATGAATGTCATACGCGCAACACGTAATTATTATAGCTACACATACACTAAATAGCGATAATTCCGTGTGGACGTAATGACCTGGCGACAGGGTTTCTAATGGCTGCGCTTTCCGCTCCAGTCTTAGCCACCTCAACCTAACGCATTAGTTCTATCAGGGATCTATAGTTTAACGAGGAATCCGAACAACGGAAGCATTCTAGCGTACTTAAGGCCCGGTCAAACAGAACGCGGGCAGCCCGCGCAGGCAGCCCGCGCGGACTCTGTGGTACATAGTATTGCATCAGCCTAGTCAAAAAGAGCGCGGCCTACCGCGCGGCGGAAGCCCAGTCTGCGGCGGGCAGCGGGCAGGTTGTGAATTCCACAGAGTCCGCGGCGGGCAATGGTGGACGAGTTAGAAAGTCTCATTCAATGCGTTCGAGAAAGTTTATTTTTATAAGAATCTCGGCATTCCCGATTAAAAAAACATGCCAAGAAAGCAAAAACGTGGAATGAAATATCTGAAAAGCTCAACCAGACAAAAAAGTATACATTTATTTTATACGGCATCTTTTATTTTCCATAACCCATAGATGCAATAATATATTAGTATAATTATGATAAAATTAAAATGAATTTTCGTTGTTGAAGTAATTTAGAAAATGGTTCCGTACCGCATAGGCAGCATCAGTTGATCTTTCTCTCAATCGACTTGCGGTTGAGAAAGCATTGGCATGTTGATCTGTTTTTATTGTGTCACCTTATAGTTCAATTTCAGTGAACTGTTTTGTGTAACTTCTTACGAAATTGTGAAGGCAACATGTAGCTTTGACAGCTTCGACTGCGCTATCTACATCCAATTCTTTAGGCCAAAAAAAAAAAAATATACGCCACGTCTGAGCTAAACTTCTAAAGGTATTTTATACTACACGTCGTACCCTACAAAGATGTTGAATATTTTCCCCCTTCATCATTTACAACTGTAGTTTTTGCAAAAAGGCGTATTAAATAAGTTTGTAGTTTGAATCTTCCTTCGCCTAAAAATACGTGAGGAATGGGCTTGTCTGTATCAGGTAATGGTTTAGGCAGCAGGATAGTTTCGTGAAGTATAAACTGACTTTATCGCCGTGAACTATTTAAAGCGAGCAGAAGAAGCAATTCTTCTTCGTCATATGAACTGCTGGACACGTTAATAAGGAGAGGGAAGACACAAATAAAAAAAAAATATATGAACTACCCCTTCCTTCCTTCGTCCACGATTGCTTCAACACTGGTCCGCCCTCAGCTGCCCGCGCTCTGTTCGTCCACTACAACTTCGGCGGACTGCCGTCAGACCGCCGCGTTCTGACCGCGGGGGCAGTCAGCACTCTGTTTGACTGGGCCTTTAACATTACACGCTATGCTAGATGTGAAGATCGGTTTAATGTTATATGAAAATACCCGCCGTGACAGAGATTCGAGCCGGGGACCTTTCGTTCGCCAGTCAGACACCTAAATCACTGAACCACCAGATCGCAACAGATACACTAACATTAGGATGTCGGTAATGCGAATCCATAAGATTTTACCCCTTCAAAAACCGCCCATATAATCGAATACAATTCTTAAAAATACCAACTCACCGCGGGATTTGAACCTGCGACCCGGAAAGAGAACATTCGGAAGTAAGGGCCCTAACCACTGAGCTACCATATTGCTTTATTTTCAAGTATATGTGTGATAAGTACTATCAAAATCGGATAAAAACTGTGGGTCTCTATTAAAAAAGGTGACAGAAATTAATGTTGGAGGAAGGGGGGATGAAAGGGTTTAGGTTTCTGTAAATCAAACGTCAACAGCGTTTTCTATTTGTTTTAAAGTATACGTATGCAAAATTCCATCAAAATCGGATAAAAACTGTGTGAATAAAGATTTTGCGAAAAGCGTCCTGCGCACATATTATACGCGCAACAGGTGGGTGTGATCTGACGCGCGCAACAGGTGGCTTCTTGTGAACTCATAGGTTTACCCCCTGCACAAACATTGCTTAACGCGAATATAGAAGTTTTCACTTCCAAAATAAAATAAAAAAGGGGTAAATAGGTGACTAAGGGAATTGTCACAGGAGCGTGTGCTCCATCGTAATTAAATTAAATTAAATTAACGTTGTCAGAGTTTGGAATAAATTACCAAGAGAAGTGATGAACAATTTACCAAAAAAGTTGAAGGAAATTAAAATTTGTAAATGGTAAAAGTAGATGGGTAGATGAATTTGCACACAAGGTATATAAGATGACAATAACATATTAATAATAATAAGAAAGCGGTGTTAGATGAATATATACAGGAGTATGACCACCCCCCCCCCCCCCCAAATCGCAAATAAATTAAATTCGTAGTCTCACCTGTGTTTACCAAAGAGTTATACAAGTGGCCGTTTCTCTCGCAAGTGCTAGTTTTCATTCACCAATTAAATAAGTCATAAAGGAAATTTTTACACATAAAATATGAAGTCAGTTTTATAGAAGCAAACATATCGTCAAATACATTAGGCAAGTTATCACACAATTACATAACTTAGTAAAGCAAGTTGTTAATTCTCATATTATTTTCCCTGTGACTTAAAAAGTGGATGCTGCAACTACAATATCGAAATATTAGCTGAATAAAGTACGTTATTAGTCGTTAAAGTCAACAAGTTCTGAAAAAAGCAGAATATTCAAGCACTATAAGACCAAAATCAATTTTACTTTTAAAAAAGTTGACTATTGGCAGAGTTACCAAACGGTAGATCATAAAACATGAGGTAGCGAGTAGTAGAAATAAAGAAAATTAAAATTCTAAAATATCACACTACTAGAGAAAAGCCGGATACGCAGACAGTGTCCTTGGTTACAGACAAATTTTTAAAGTACGTACCGATAGCCACTCCATAAAGCAACCGTATCCCATAAAATAAAGGTATTTGTTTAAGGTGGGTCTCCATCATTCCGCCAGATAATGGCCAAATTTCAAATAAATTACAGATTTTCGTGTTTTAGTTCAAAGCTGTGATGAAAAATTACGTTCCTCTATAGAAAAATCGCGCTCTGTCCCTCGTTTTACTGCTATTTCTAGGTGTGCAGTTACTTCCTGAACAAACAATCAGGTAGAGTCGCATCGAGAAAATGATCGCTAAATTTCTGCTTCGCATTATATTTTTTTTATATCTCAGCCATTCATTGATTTGTTAATTGCAATTACTTTCATTAAGCCCATTAAAATTTTCAGAAATTTTTTGATAGTTCTAATTAAGTTTCTAAGGAAAGAATAATTTCGATAATCAATAACGCTTTAACAAACTTTTCTTTTTATCATATTCTTCCTCATTTTTTTTTTTTTTTTACTTAGTTCTTTTTATTCCAGCAAAGATTCCCTTCTCTCTGCAATTTCGGCATCTTATTGTCGTCGTAAATAATCAAAAGCAAAGTGTAAATTTAAGCAAAATGTATACCTTAATTAATGGACAGAAAGCGAAAACATCTCTGGGCGTTGCAAGCCTGACAACGAAGGCCGGACGCGTGACGTCATAGAGCTATTGAGGTGACGTCCAGTCGGCAGGCAGAACGCATTTTACTAAAGCTGACTATCCTCTAAGACCGTCAATAATGACTGGTTGCACGCAGAATTCTGGCAATTTATTTCGTAGCAGTTGCTTAACTATATGGAATAATATTTGTTTGTTGTTGTTGTTGCAATGTTGCAATGTTCCACGACAGTATATGTGTACTATTTGGCTTCAATTTACTTCTGCATTTTTTATCTAATCAAATAGCGATATGGCGCTCAAGAGATGAGAGGTTCATCCGTAAAATTTACGGGCTCTACTTCAAATCCCCTTGCAGTCAATAGTTTCTACGTTATTTCCTTCGTTCATGTGAGGAGTGCCAGCAAATTCCTTAGTTCGTATTCCAAGTTAAACTGTAGGTCCCTGAACTGCCCGTTCTACCTCTGACACTCTGGCTTAGAACTCCTCCTTCGGGAGGATACAACCGAACTCCATGGTATGAACTAAATCACGTTTTCTTGTTTTAAGAAATATACCGTTTCTGCATGTAATTTCACTAGCTGGTTCTTGAATTAACGCTAGTGTTCTAACCACTTATTCTCATTCGTATTTACCTTTAATTTCTCACTAGTTAAGTTATAGTCATTAAATTTGGGTTGATATTGAAAACAGCAACCAGTCACAATTTGTTATTATTATATTTATTTAACCATTATCGGTTTCGAGCAAACAATGCTCATCATCAGATAGTATGCATTTAATATCAACCCAAATTTGATATCACAGTCGCTGAATTTCACCAATCCATCATGTACAAAATATTATAGTAATTAACTTTAAAGTTAGTCTTTTCAAGAGAAAGTTTTAACTTGTTAGAACTCGTTTTCAGCGCCCTATGGTGGGTTAACGTTTTGAAAGGACTTTGGATAGCAATCTACATCTACATACTATTACTATTACTATTACTCCACGATTCACTAAAAGTGGGTGGCGGAGGGTGTATTTCACCTATTCGGGAAGGTAATTGTTTGGAAGGGATATACGGGATATGGCAGGAAGCGCCCATGCGCTATTGTGAGGAACCATCCCAGCATTCGCATGGAGCGATCTAGAGAAACCATGGAAAACCCAGATCAGGATGGCCGGAGTACTTTATTGAAAGCTACTCCTGTCGAATTTTATGTTTAGTCGCTCGGTAAACACTTTCTATTCCACTCCCTAATCACTCGTGGAAAAAATGAGTACAGAAATGAATCGGTTCTGGCCCTGATTTCTCTTATCTTATTTTCGCGGTCATTCCGGGATATGAATGTTGGTGGTAGCAATATTTGTTTACTGTCATTCCGAAATACGTCGGTCGAGAATTTTTCAATTAGCTTCTGTCGAGAGCAACGCCTTCGGTGCTCCAGGTCTTCCCAACCTAACTGCTTAAACATCGCACTTACGCTTTCCCTCCAACTATATATACCTGTCACGAATCGGGCGGCTCTTCTTTGGACCATCTCTAATGCCTCCATTAATCCCTTTTGATGGGGACCCCATAGAGAGCAACAATATTCTAAGTGAGGCAGCACTAGTGACTTGTATGCAATCGATTTAACGTCGGGAGTGCATTGTTTCAAATTACGACCTAGAAATCGAAGCATACGATTTGCTTTCCCAATTACATTCTCGATATGCTCATTCCATGACTAATTATTACGAATTGTTACCCCTAGGTATTTAGCGGAATCTACCGTTCTAAGGACAGTGCCATTAATTACTATTACTCCGCGATTCACTAAAAGTGTGTGGCGGAGGGTGCATTGCACCTATTCGGGAAGGTAATTGTTTGGAAGGGATATACGGGATAGGGCAGGAAGCGCCCATGGGCTATTGTGAGGAACCATCCCAGCATTCGCATGGAGCGATCTGGAGAAACCATGGAAAACCCAGATCAGGATGGCCGGAGTACTTTATTGAAAGCTACTCCTGTTGAATTTTATGTTTAGTCGCCCGGTAAATCCTTTCTATTCCACTCCCTAATCACTCGTGGAAAAAATGAGTACAGAAATGAATCGGTACTGGCCCTGATTTCTCTTATCTTATTTTCGCGGTCATTCCGGGATATGAATGTTGGTGGTAGCAATATTTGTTTACTGTCATTCCGAAATACGTCGGTCGAGAATTTTTCAATTAGCTTCTGTCGAGAGCAACGCCTTCGGTGCTCCAGGTCTTCCCAACCTAACTGCTTAAACATCGCACTTACGCTTTCCCTCCAACTATATATACCTGTCACGAATCGAGCGGCTCTTCTTTGGACCATCTCTAATGCCTCCATTAATCCCTTTAGATGGGGACCCCATACAGAGCAACAATATTCCAAGTGAGGCCTCACTAGTGACTTGTACGCAATCGATTTAACTTCCGGAGTGCATTGTTTTAAATTGCGACCTAGAAATCGAAGCATACGATTTGCTTTCCCAATTACATTCTCGATATTCTCATTCCACGACAAATTATTACGAATTGTTACCCCTAGGTATTTAGCGGAATCTACCGTTCTAAGGACAGCGCCATTAATAGTATATTCAAAGCTAAATGTTGTCACCTTTTTACTTACATGCATTACTTGGCACTTTTTAGCGTTTAACTCCAACTGCTAATCTTTACACCACGCAATTATTTTCATAATATCGTCTTGTAACAAAGCGCAGTCGTCCTGGGTTGTGATTTCACGATAAATAATAGTATCATCGGCAAATAATCTTTTCATCCCCCTTATTATGTCGCACAAATCGTTAATGTATATGAGAAACAACAGAGGCCCTATCACGCTTCCATGAGGAACCCCGCACCTCACTTCAGTAAGTGATGAACACTCACCGTCGAGAACTACACACTGTGTTCTTCCCTCCAGAAAGTCTGCAACCCAGTCGCATATTTGTCTAGATACGCCGTAGCCACGAAGTTTCCTAAGTAACCTAGTGTGAGGCACAGTGTCGAAAGCTTTTTTTAAAGTCTAATAGAACTAAATCAACCTGGGATTGCTCATCTATAATACGGTTCAAGTCGTGAATTAAAAGAGCAAGTTGTGTTTCGCAGCATCGGCCTTTTCTGAATCCATGTTGATTTGGGTTTAAAAGCGCACCTTCATCCAAAAACCACATGACATTTGAATACATACGTACTCTGCAATTGACAAAATCGTGGTTGGCAGAGAGTAATCTCTACTCTGTCCATTCCGCAATCCAGTACCGCGTCACCAGAGAGGAAAGACTTCACGTAAGCGTCAGTGCGGCATCTTAGTTCTTTAATCTTCTCTTTCTCAATTACGATTCTAGTAGGTTAGGAAACAAAGCATTTTATCACACTTGTAAATGAATGTGGGTGTATCCATGTTTGCTAATGCGTTCAAACGAAACCTACGGCGTCTGTGTACGAGAGAAACCCAGTCCAGCCTACGAATAACTTCTGTGACTCTTTCATAAGGACTGTGGCAAGCTGTCAGAATCGAGCGGCTTGTAGGTATCTCGTTTTATATCAAACAAATAACATAGTCCGAGATAGATTCAGATTCAAATTTGTTTATTTCTCTTTAAGACATCAGATTCCAAAGATACTAGGTGCAAATGTGAACAGATGCTCCAGAGATTATAACGTTCAAACAGTTACTACTCACAATACTTTGAATACTGAATACATCACCCAAAACTCGTCTCTGCCGATCTTTTATATAAGTTTCACAGAAAATTCCAGAATAATTCAAAGACTTCCGACAGTCGTTTCTGGAATTCTAACAATACTTAAACAATTAAAATCACACTAAAACAATCAGAATTAATACAAAATCATTATTAAATGCACAGAAATGACAATTATAGATATTTACAAACAAAATTATCAACACAAATCATTCCAAACTGTAACAAATTGTCCTTTAAACATCGTAGCTCACATCAATACTTAGAATTACAAACTTTTAACCTATGTTTCTTACATGGAACAGTCCTTGAACATATTAAAAAGTATTTACATAGTTTATTTTAATAAAGCAGAGTCCATTTACACCAATTCACAATTAATTACAAGAAAAATAGACAAAACCATATTCACTGAACTCCCAGCTTGCTATAAATAATTCTTAAAATACAATTTTATTAAAGACTAGTGGAAGCCCGTGACCGTTTTTGCGTATCGTCACGGGTCTAGAATACTTCCAGTTTTTAGGGTCAAAGATTATAAAAGGTTAACCTGATCAGACAGAGTATGAATTTGACTTGTGTTTCACCCGTAGGGTGAATAAAATCTCTTGAACTTGAAGAACTCAGAACTATTATTCAACGTAAGTATTAAACACAGACAGGTAAGATCGTGCAATCGTATAATTGTTTCAAAGGTCGTAGACTCGAACTTGCTTAAATACAACCTTGACTTGAATTTGACCCTCTGCAAAATTTAAAAATTTCCTGTTTGCCCCGTTTCAGTAAAAAACAACGTGATGTTTTCGAAGTAAACACTCATAATGTAATCATTGGTCACAGTATCTGTAACGGCCAGAGAACTTAATACACGTTCCATATTAATTGCCAGAATAGTTGATTAGATAACATATATGGTCTGATGTCCACCTAACCTAACCTAATAACTTACGTACAGTGAACGTGAAGAAAGAATATTAACGAAAGTTGTCAGTAAAATACCTAAAAAGCAAATAAACCGTAATGCATAAACTTTGGTCATGCAACAACTTTAGTGGAAGTTTTAATTAAATTGAAATTTATCCTAAGCCGTAATGACAATTGGCATTCGCGGTTACACCAGAGACTGTGAGTAATTTAATTTTTTTTTTTAAAGTTGATTTCATTAGCAACATGTTACTCAAAAGCAGATCCACGTTTTTTTCAGACGTAAAGTTTATCGATATTTTTTACAGTGTAAAACGATACGAATTACACACTTAATGTATGTATTATGGCAATTAATTTGGTAGCAGTTGCTATTAAATTGTGGACATAACCAGGAATTTCTTCTAATGGTATCTCTGGTAGCTGCTTTGCGAGCGAAGGCTGACACGTGACACCGTTCTCCAGCCAATAGCTATAGAGGTGAGTGGGTGACCTTACGAAATTATATAGTAGATTTGGGTCTGAGGGCCGTTATATGATCTGCTTAGTGCTCTCTCAATACTGTCAATCACTCCCTTGCGAAACGGATCCCAACACTAATCCATTATGTGGAGGCACGTGAGTTTTATATCCTTTGTTTGTGCATTGCAAGTTTTCAAGATTCGACATATGAATCCCAGTCTGAAATTAGCTCTATCTATGACTGAATTTATATGTAGGTCCTATTTCATGTTACTTTGTACTATTAAGGACAGATATTTCAAGGAATCGTCCTTATCATTAACTGAACTGTTTACTTTTTAATCCTGAACAAACGGATCCCTTTTGTTAGCTAAACACATTGCCTTGAACTTTTTACAATTTAGTGTGAATTTCCATTGTCTCACTATGCCGAAATAAAATTCACAACCCCCTGAATTTCTAAGCAATCGTCAGAATTCCCTAATTGCATATAGCTGAATTGCATCAACAGTGAACAATTTTAAACTGCTATTCACTGTGTCTCCGAGATCGTTTATAGTAATTAAGAAATGAAATGTCCCTATTATGTTTCAATGGGGTATAATCTACAAAATTCATTTTACTTCCTTATGTTTGAGCATATTAGCTTAATATAGATTCACCCTCTGCTCTAATAATTGGGAAAAGTAATATGTGAAAATAACTAATGCTTCGAATATTTTCTTACAGAACTGGAGTAAAACTACACAGCTGTAATTTACAAAGTGTTGGCGGTCTGTTATACAAACACAGTACCTGCTAACGCCAATGGCATCTAAGTGCTAATGCAGAGCAAACACAATAATGCAATATACTCGCTGGTGGTTCAATATCATTATCAATATCTCGCTCCACTTGCAATGTGCGTGCATCCGTTTAATTGGAACGTTATGCCACGAAGCTAATGCTGTAGTCAGTGGCATTAGTGCTTCTCTTTGCTGCTATCTACCGGATCAACTTGCATTACGCTATTAGCAAGGGCTAACAAAGGTAAGGTTATAATCAGGATACCGCGTCGTCAGATTTAATTCTCTTTGAACTGATGATGCAACATGATCAGTAAATTAGTCACAGCATGCCTTAAGAATCTAGCATATAATATTATCAGCACTTGAAACACAATACATATCTTAAGAAGAAGATATACCTTTTTTATACAGAGAAACAACTTAGAACTGTAGTTAGCTATGTATTACTGATATTGGAAACTATGGGATGAATTGTATTTGTCACGTCTAACTTTTAAAATACTTCTCATATCTTAAATATGATCGCAGAGAAAAGGTGAACAGCGCTACTAAACATTCTGTACAGAGTATCTAGCAAAGTAGGCTTTAAGGTGTGTTATTTTGTTATAAAATTGTTTTATGTTAGTTACTTTATTTATTTTTTTAAAAAAAAAACAGAACATTTAATGCTTTTTTTTAAAAAAAGTACTAGTATTCCTGTATATCTGAAGTTGATGCAGCGGTTGGTGTACCTGAAGTGGAAATGACTGTTTTAATGATTTATTCCGTGAGAAGGAGAAAACTTGCGATAGAGACAATAGCTGCTATGTGGTCCGGTTGGTTTGAAATAAACAAAAAAAGTTAAATATAACGTGTTCGGGGTTATAAAGGAAGTTACAAGACGTTGCAGCATATTGTGACAGCACTCAAACCTAAACTTAAATGGAATTGTATTTTATGAAGCTCTTGTAGTAAGCTAGAGTTTGGTTGAATATGATCTAGTATGTTTGTTTTGCAGTTTACTGTAAATCAATGTATATAGACTTTGTTTTATGAAAATAAATTATTTAGAGGCCATTTAAAATGTTTAAGGACAGAATTGTGCAAGAGAATTGCTTAAGTGTTTGTAATTCCAAGTATTAATGCTAGTTACGATGTCTAAAGAGCAATTTTCTACAGTTTAAAATGATTTCTGTGGATAATTTTGTGTTTAAGTATCTTTAATTTCCATTTCTGACAATTTTGTAATGATTGTAAATGATTATATATTAATTATGATTGTTTTTACTATGTTTCAGTTGTTTAAGTATTGTTAATGTTCGAGAAATATCTGTCGGAATCCTTTGTAGTGTTCTAGAAATTTCGATGGAGCTTATATAAGGCGAACATCCGAGACAGTCTTACAGTAACAGTTTTTACAGACTAAATTTGTCTGTGGAAGAAGTGTTGTCTGCAATCGCTGGATTGTATGTATGCATGTAACTAATACCTTTGACGTCGTGCTTAAGAAAATAAACCCAAGTTTAAATTGAACTGTAACGTGGATTGGTTATTTATCATATTAATTAAACCATAAACTATCTAATAAGATTGTAGAATAGAACACAATTTTGTGGAACAAAAAGAGAGAAATACAGTGATTGTGATAGAATACATTTCTGAAATGGTGTACAATGTTTTCCCTATACGAGTTGGTTTTTTAGTTGTCTCATTAACAGTGTCAATACACAAACAATGAAGAAGCATTATTTATTTTTGTAAGCATGAGTGAAATTTCTGGCACGGGCCCAAATCTCCGCCTCCTAAACACAAATTTCACGAACAAAAAACACATTTATCTTACACATAATTTAGTTACAAGTTTCACAATCAGTACGTGTTACGCCTTGGCAGTAGGTACAAAATACTTAGCATCAGCAAGGACATGTGGCAGTAAAATGAAAGATCCAAATTTGACCTTGCTAATAATCAGTAAACCTCATTAGACGAAACCGACCCAAAAATATTGGGACAAGAATGTGAGTGGAATTACTTTCCATTTTGTATGTCGAAATTGACGTTTCCTGATGTCTGTAGAACATTTTCAGTGGCTAATCCATTGCTTGTTGATAACTAAATGAAGGTTCATTAATCAGAACTAGATTGGTTTGTTGCACTGCAACACACCAATATTATATTAAAAAAATCATAAGGTCAACATGATATGAGGATAAATGGCAAGAAAAGTCAGCTTAATAGTTAAAAAGATAGATAAATAATAAAGGTAGGTTGTGATTGTGGGATCATGTAGTTGATTCGGTGACGATGCTAAGAAGAGGCGGATGTAGCACAAAAACTCAGATATATTACTTCTTTTAAAAACTATATTTACCTTCTAGACACAAATAAGGGACCGAATGAGGTTGGTGAACGGTAACGCTCTGAACTTGCATTCCGGAGGACGTGGGTTCGAAACCCCGTCCGGCTATACAGATTTGGATTCTCGTTGATATCCCCAAATCACTCCAGGCGAATGCCGATATAGTTCCTCCAAAGGCCATGGCGATAAGACCAAATTCCTTCCACTTCCTTGCCCCCCTCCTCGATTCATTCCCACCTTTAATAACGTCGACGCCAATAGCCCGTAAAACTAAAACAAAAAAAGGGATAAAAAATGAATTAGGGATACGTTACCACAACTTTATTACTATTATTCCCTTTTAAAAATAATAACCTTTTTTCTGACAATGCCAAATTACTTTCGGGCGGTGCCACGTTTTTTATTTACTTATCTGGGCTTTCGGCTGGCATGCTACAGCTTTCGTTAGAGATGCTGTGTTTGTTTAGCATAGAGCGCCAAGTGTCACAGAGTACTAAGCCGTTGTCTTCGTTTAAGATGTTGGTAGTGTTCAAACTTTCTGCTGCCTCTTTTACTCGTGGTGCCCACCTTCTCTCCACAGCAGTCCTGTGCCTTCAGATTTAAACTCGTGCCCGATGTTGATGGCATGGCGTACTACGGCGACTTTGTCGCTGTTGTTTTATTTCTAGAGGCGGATATGTTATTTTAGCCTACTCATCACACTGAAAGATCGTTTACACCAACATTGGCTTACAGATGTTTATCAAGTCCACTGCAGTTGTGGCAGTGGTTTACACCGGAGAGACAGGCGTTCCCGACGAGTGAAGAAGGCAGCAGAAATTTTGGAGAGTACCAACACTTTTAGCGAAGACAGCGGCTTAGAACTGTGTGACGGTTGGTTCTTTGTGCTATGCAAACTAAAACAGTACCTCTGAGGAAGGCTGTAGCATGGTATCCGAAAGCTCAGATAAGCAAATAAAATACTCGGAATTACAAGGTACCGTAAAAGTGCCCTACTTTGCACATGTTTCAGTAGTTTTTTGGCAGTTTCTTTTTTTAACACCCATGATTAAAGATGTTTCTGCTCCAACAGAACAATGTGTCCTTTAGCTATCAAATTCATAACAATACAAACCCTAGAGGCCTCCCACAATTATGTATATAGGCCTATATGTTTCAAAGTTACCCCGAATGTGGGGATTCTTTGACAAGGCATTAAAATGTAATTAATTGTAAAGGTCTAAAGTGTAAGGATTACTGTAACATCATTTTGATAAATTTTTTTTTTAGATTCTCAGAAAGCCTTTGACTCTGTGCCACACAACCACCTTTTAGCGAAGCTTCGAGCGTACGGTATATCGGATCAGCTTTGTGAATGGACAAAGGATTTCTAACTGGTCGGTCGCAGTATGTCGTCGTTGAAGGAGAAAGTTCTTCTAATCTAGATGTTACATCGGGGGTACCTCAAGGAAGTGTAATAGGACCACTTATTTTCTTAATTTTTATACACGATCTCGGAGACAAAGTGAAAAGCCTTTTTAGATTATTTGCTGATGATGCGGTTATTTATAGGGAAGTAAGGAATTAGGCCGATTGCTTAGAAATTCAGCGTGATCTGGATATTATTTTGGCATGGTGCACTAAGTAGCAACTTAAGCTAAATTGTAAAAAGTGCAAGACAATGAGCATAACTAACAAAAAGAATCCAATTGTTCAGAAATACGAGTTAAACTATTCAGTTATTGATATGGTTGATTCTATGAAATATTAGGGAGTAACAGTACAAAGGAACATGAAATGGGACTTACACATTAATTCGTTAGTAGGTAGAGCTAATTCTAGGCTGCGATTCATAGGTCGAATCTTGAAAAATTGTAATGAACAAACAAAGGAGATAGCGTACAAATCTCTTGTGCGTCCACATATGGACTATTGTTGTGCCATTTGGGATCCGTTTCGTAAGGGGTTGATCGAAAGTATAGAGAAAGTACAGAGAAGAGCCGCTCAATTCGTGACCGCTTGCTACAGTCCTTATGAAAGCGCCACAGAACTGATTAGTAGACTAGGCTGGGAGTCTCTGGTAGATAGACGAAGCACATTTCGTTTAAACTTATTGGTACACATGCGTACTCCCACTTTCGCTCACGAGTGTATTGAAATACTTGGTGCACCAACCTATTTGAGCCGAAATGACAGGAAAGATAAAATTAGAGAAATAAGGTGCCACAATGATTCTTATATGAATTCTTTTTTCCCTCGTACCATTAGGAATTGGAATGCACAACAAAGAGATTAGCTTTGGTGCTGAGCACCCTCTGCCACCCACAATTTTGTGAATTGCAGAGTATGTATGTAGATGTAGAAAAAGTATTAATATTTTATGTTTTAGAAGAAAAATTGAATTAAAAACAACCATCTACCCAAATCTAAATATGTTTACGTAAATAATACTATAAACTTACCGAAAACAAGGCAGCCAAACAATACGAAGCCGCCTCTACGCACCAAACTACAAACACCAACGACGAACACGTTGGATCTAGACCGTAAGTCAGGTGACTACAATGTACCTATCGCACCCTTCCCAGTCCTCCACCACTCGCTGTTAAAAGTAGCCCCATAACCTGTCAAAGTTACCCTTACTGTTAAAGCAACCCCGTTTTACAGTACGGGAAGGAATTCAGCCATGGCCTTTTGAAGCATTCCGGCATTCGCCTTGAGTGATTAGGGAAAGTCATGGAAAGCCAAAATCTGAGCGGGGATTAGAACCAGCGTCCTCCCGAATGCGATACCAGAACGTTAAGTTCTCATCAACCACGCTGGATGTTTGCTTTTATACAAAAACCGTTCCATCATTCCTTGATTAGGGTTGAAAAAGTGGTTGATAAGATACAGCCTGTACTGGCAAGTACTGTAGCACCGTTAGGAACCGTATCATTAGTCTCCTCGAGTCCAGCCGTGTATCTGAGCCGCCTCGCCTGTCACCTGTGGCTTGCTGCCTCGTTGCCATTCACCAGACGCGCTCACGTGCACCAGGCAGCACCTTGTCTGCAAACACTGTCCAGACGCTCGCTACCCCACTGTCTGTCTCGCTCGCATACCTGTGGCGCCCGACCACGCTGCCCCGACGAGTAGCGAACTGCCGTCTTAAACACTGCACTGGACTCTCAGACTGGCAGATACTTAAACCACTATCAACAGTGTGCATTGTGCTGGTTTACGAAAGTTTACAGGTTTACACGGTCGCCAGGTGATTTAAACTTTCACTGAAGTACGTACTAAACTTTTTAAACATCTCAACGATAGGCTGCTTCTTAAATAACAATACCGTGAATACACGCTGGAAGGGGACATCCATTAATTACGTGAGGTGATATACGTGGGAGGGGAGGGGGGATCAGGCGTAATCTGACCGAATCTCAGCAAGGGGAGGGGAAGATCGACGGAAATCTTACGTCATCTTTTTAATTCATGGAATAACAGTAGAGTTAAAAAAAAAGGTCTAGAAACGCCGCCGATACTAACTTTAGGGGGAATATAACCACTCTAGGAAGCAAGAGAGCTAAAAAAAAGGGCCTAAAAAAACCCTACGCAATCGGTCAGTAGGGGGAGAGGTGGGTTCCCTCAAGATCTCACGTCATCATTAGTGGACAGAAAAAAAAAAAAAAAAAAAAAAAAAAAAAAAATCCTCACGTAATTAATTGACGCCTCTAATCTGCTATTTGAAAAGAACGTTGCAGCGCACGAGCACTTTAAAGGTTAAATTTTAAATTGTTTTAATACTTTCCAAAAATCATGTGACTTTGTCGTTATATTTACATCCAGAGAAGTCAGAGTCGCCTTTATTAGACGACTAGCAGAGTTCCCGGCGTTGCCCGGTATGATCTAGATTGATTTGCACACACAGAGAATATTGAAACTCATAAAAGAGGTAAGTTTTTTGGGGATTCTGCCATAACCGTGGAGTCGCAATTTGATGATGGAATCCTATGTAACTCCATGCATCAAATTGAAAGCAAAGAATAATTATTTTTTGATATCTCGCTTAGTTCTGGAGATATCGTATTTCAAAATTGACGTGATTAGATTGAAATGCAGCCTGGTACCAGAAGAAAAATTTCGCCTTGCCAAATTTAATAACAAATTCGTATGTAACTTGTTGAGACAAATAGAAAATAAAGTATAAATGTTTTTGATATCTCGCTTAGTTTTCGAGATATTGCATCACCAAACCACTATATCTACACTATATGCACTATAGGTGATTTAGTTTCTTCCCTGTGGTTGTTGTTAGGTTGAAATACAGCCTGGACCAGAAGAAACGTCACCAAAAGCACATGAAACTATAGCTGATTTTTGACATGTTAAATCTCGAAAACCAAGTGAGATATCAAAAAATGTCATTCATTATTTTAGATTTTTTTTTTTTTTTTCGCCGAGTTCTATAAGAATTTATCATCAAATTTTGGTGCGACGATAATGATAGAACTGCCAGTTTTTTGCACGTGTGAATTAAATTTCATGTCAGTCGCTCCATTTTTCTATACGTATTTAAACGGCTAACCCCCAGTGTAGCAGAAAAGAGATGGAGTTGGGCTTGATTTATTTCTGCAATATTTTTAGCCATGATATCAGGAACATGTGTACTAATTATTATCAGAATAACCACAGCAATTCGTGCAGCAATAGAAACAATGTTTTGTTTTTTTCAGGAAATGTAGGAAAGACAGAATCACTCATCAATAGATTACAGAAAAAGTAACACTATAGGTTTTAAACAGTTCAATTGAATGTTCAAAGCCATCAGTTGTTATGCTATTAACAACGAGAATTTAATTCGCATCCAAACATTACAGATTGTAGCTGTGCGGCCAGAGACCGTAATTTCAAAAAGCAACAAATTTCTTGGAAGGTTGTTCACTAAAGGTTATAAACAGCTCACTTTCATGTTCAAACCCATCAAATATGCGTTACTAAACACAGCCATTAAAATTTCACATCAGAGATTGTAGCAGTGCGGCCTCAGATGGTAACATCAAGAAACAAAGAAGATATCGAAAGATTTTTTTCGTTGAATTATTAAAATTAATTTAAATATTTTCCACTTTACGTAGTTTCCTCTTCGTATTCGATATAGTCATGTATGGGGTTTAAAGACTAAAAACCAAAATTTAAGAAAGTAAACGTTACATGCGATAACATGGCTATTTTTTTACGATGTATTACGTAAGCATCGTATTTTTTTTTTTTTTGTTTCGGGCTGTACGTTAAGATTTTAATTTACCACTCCGGCGTTATGTTACGTTGGAGCATAAGACATACCAAACATTTCAATTGAGATTCTAATCTTTAAAACGGTGAAAACCCCATCGAAATCAGCTCTGTTGTTTCCGAGTTTTTATACTGTAAATATATCAGGTTTTCGTTTTTAGATATAGATGACTGAAGCAGCAGTATTTTTATTTCGTTTTTGTTTATTTATATTTGTTCGATGTATATGATTTCGTTATATTCTCTGATTGCAGTCACAGTAAGAAAAGAAATATATAATCACTTTTACACCGCGGTACAGGGAATCCATTAATGCGCGTCTGATTAAAAGAAACATTAGAATTCGTTTTTCCAAAATGTTTAAAAAATTGTTAAAGTTATGAGCCAGAAATCTACTTTTAACCCGTCATTTTGACGGCCTTAGAATCTAGATATTAAAGAAAAATGACTGTGAGAGTCGGTATGGAGTACTTTATAATCTAGCAAAGTGCACTTTAAATTTTTAATAATTTTCATATGTTGGCCAAGGTTCCTATTTACTGTAAAAATTCGATATATTATCACCACTCGTGCACTAGCAAATTTAAAAAAAAAAAAAAAAAAAAAAAAAAAAAAAAAAAAAAAAAACGCAGGAAAAATACACAGAAGTTTTACTTCTTGCACCTTTTTATATTTTATTGAAACACTAAAGAAAAATAAACATGAACCAGTCTCCAGACTTCTCACAGAAGAAGTAAAAGCACATTAATATACAAATGTTTGTACTTTTACGAGCAATCTTGTCCTCTCGCGATGAGCGACAAGTTGTACACGGCAGTGCCCAATTTTCGAGAGCGCCAATAAGTGGTTCTGGAGCGCTGACTGTTGCTCCAACATTAAAAACCGCACAAAAACAATTAAAATTTATTCAAAATTATTTTAAACCATAAGAAAACATTTTAAAATGAAACCAGAAAATATTTACTAGTATCTGAACATCAAACTGAAAAAATTAAACGTCAAAAACCACATTCAAAACTCTTTAGTTCACGCAGTATTCTTAGTTACAGTATTTTAACTAATATTTCATACACTGCACTCTTTTAATCAAATTACAGATCATTTCTGCAATTTTTACCCACCAAACATTCCATATTGATGGGAAAACCAGTGGCGGATCTGGGAATTTTCGGAGCCGGCGCAAATACTATCAGATTGCTGCCCTTCAAACATTATTTTGCTGCGACGTAAATGGGCCACCCACTTGGCGAGGGTCGCAGATTCGAGTCCGGCCGAAGGTATGTGTGTTTCAGTGTTGTGTGTGAACGTGCTTGTCGTGTCCGTCTTGTGGTGTGTCTAGAATTACTTGAAAGATAATATACAGTATGCAGAATGCAGAAACTGAAAAACACTGGATGAACCGAACTTACGCTGGCCTAAGAAAAGCCAAATGCCAATGTTAAATAAATAAATTTTCCACCGTTTAAACACAATGTTGCCGACCTCCTGAAATTGCCGACCGGGGCAAGTCCCACGGTTTACCGTCCCCTTGATCCGGCACTGAGGAAAAAATCACAAATTTACAATTGATCTCTGCATATCTCCTTCAGACAGCAATGTACTTAATTTATAGGTTTGCAGTTAGTAGCAAGCTGACTCTTTTCTGCTTCGTGTATTCCAATCTTCGTCTTGCTCAACATTTCTATCTTTCAACTGTTCCTTGCACAAACAAATTTACCCATCCCACATGTCTTAAAACACGACCTACCATCCTGTCTCTCCTTTCAGTAAGACTCTTCTACAAACTTCTTTTCCCATCCACCGTCTCGAAACACTTTCGTTTCGTAATGTATCTATTCCCTTAATTTTCAGCATCTTATTTTAGCACATTTCAAATAATTTAGATAGTTCCATCTTTCTAGTATTCCAATGATACTTAAAGTCTCTCTTTATCTTGCAGTAGTTATAATTGCAATTTACCTTTAAATTCTATTTACAAGTAAAATTCTAAGTGTTAAAATTAATAATCTTAATCAAAGACCTTGCTACTTTTTATGAATATGTAGGAATTTTTCGGTGATACCGTTTTATTTACCGTATTTGACTATTTATGCTTTCGGCTGACATACAGCAACATTCGTCACAGATACTGTGTTTGCTTATATTGCACAGCGCCAAACATCACAAGTCACTAAGCTGCTGTCTTAGTTGAAGATGTTCAGTTTCTTCAAAATTTCTGATACCTCCTGTCTAGGGATGGGCATTTTAAAAAATATATCGAAATGATATTTACAAACACACTCGATATACACCGGGAAAAAATATCGATATTTCGATATTTTTGGCTAAAGGGAGTAATTATCTAAAAAAAAAATCATAAAATACATCAATATATTTAAGAAAATTCTGAAAATTAAAGACACAGGTAGAAATTATACAAACTTTTATTAATTTATTATTTTTTTCATTCAATCAAACCAGTATTCGTCTGATATAGACATCAAAATGACTCTCTGTTTTATGTGCTCCCCCGTCAATCTACTCCTGTTGTTCGGTACAGTTAAGTTGACTGCAGGAGCCACTCTTTCGGACGACACAGAAAAAGCTTGACATTGTAATGATTACAGTTGAATCATTTCCGGATATTATCTGCAGATAGTAACTATACAGTTCATCTAGAATGGTTATATCCTCAAGACCACGCGGACCGTCTGGTAAGCGCATCCTTCAAATTCCTAGACACCGGAAAAACGACCCACAGAGTAATCTACAGAGAGAGAGGGACTCGTGTGATAAAATAAAAAAATTTCAAGCTAACAGAAATTTTATTCGGTTGGACAATTTGCTAATTGCAGAAATTGCATATGATTGTTTTCTCTGTAAGTTTGCATGTGCCAGATTCACTCGGTTGTAATTGTCTCTTTTGTTCAAATATGAATGAAATAATAAATTGTAAGATTTGACCTTATTGAATTATGTATCTGTTATAGATAGTTTAAAGGAAAGTTATCTCCGTTCATACAATCTAAAACTTAATTATAAAAAGCACCCAAAAAATTAACGGTAGTGGAATATACTCCTAGTAACTCAAGTAAGTTATTTATAGTACTAGATGAATTAAGTCGAAAGGAGAGAAAAAGGAGGTTGCGAAACTGATTTAATTTTTACTGTGAGATTCATATGTTTGGAGAGATAGTTGCAGATATGAAAGTTAAATGACGGATGCTGCGTGAAAAATGAACCTCGCAATCTTTCTAATCGGAACATTGTCCGAGTATTTCTTTAAACGGTCAATATTGTTGTCGGTATCGGAGGAACCGTTCATAGAATATAAGATAAACAAAAATAATTAAATTTCAAAACCTATAAAGTTTATTCTTGTATCAAGTCTGTAAGTATTACGGTGGCGGCCGTCTTTGCTTGCAAACGAACGAGTAAGCCCAAGTTTGTATCAAACGAAGAATCAAAATATACTCTGAAATTGAGAGCTAATAGTTTATTTAGATTGCAATCATCTTCTCAGCTAAAACCATAAGTTATTTGTGAGTTCCTGATAATTTTCTGAGATTTATTTTATAAATAAAATTCCAGCTCATGTATCTCCAAAACGAATGGAAATCGGACACCTGTTAGACGCGTATTTGCTTACCCGTCAATTGCAACAGTTACAGACTTTCATAAATCCATTTAATAAGGGTAACGCTAAGGGCACATGTTTATATCTACATTTTACTCAATGTTGTCCATAATGCCATCTTCTTCAATATTTACCATTCCTCCTGAATCACCCTGTATTTACAGTATTCAGTCTCACTTACGTCAGTGATAACGGTGTAAACACAGCGAGATAATGCAGCGAATCAAAGGGCTGCTAAGCTGCATATATTTAATGTGTGGTGGTTGCTACGTTCCGGTGATCGCCGGTTCATTTGCAGCTTAGGGCACTGATGGTTTCAGCTACATACGTGTTGTGGTTATTGTCTGCAGAAGACAAGAATCACACTATGTTAGATCTTTTAAGAAAATGCAAAACAGAGTAACTTGGTTCTTAGACTAACTTTTTTCTATTTCGTAATTCAAGTCTATCCACTGCTTCACACAACTCACAAGCCAAGGGGCAAGCAGGCTATCCGCAACTCTCAATCTGTATTGAATAAAGGGTCATACAAGTTGCTTTCTCTCTCTCGCAGTTGTTCAATTGTAATTAATATTTAAATAAACACTCTTAGCGGTTTCATTAAATTATGGAATAATATCCCTTGAAAGAATACAGTTGTTCTAACTCATTTCACGTAGTTCCTATACTATTATCCATTTTATTTGAAACTCGTCTGTAATTTGGAACTGCTGCATCATTGCTGGTTCTGATTTGCTTTGTTATCGCTTTTTTTAAAGTGATTTCTTTGCAACTAAGATTCATATGCACTGAAGACTGTCTGATATTGATCACATTTCGATTACATTTTGAAACTTTAAACACTGAGCTCTGGAATTCTACAATTCATTAATGTTCAAGCAATGTTTAGATACTTCTTTCAAGTTATCAAAGTTAACCAGCATAACAAGCATAATAGGAAATAAAACTTCACAGTTTTCTCGCCTATCGCTCTCCTCGGTTTCTGTGAAATTGCTGTCACAAAAAGTAGGAATGACCAGCTATAAGGTATTTACGATGAATTAAAAAAGTCCACGAAAATGTAATAATTTGATATATTATTTCGTCCCACAGAGATAGTTGTTTATTGTGGGATGGCCGAATTTCTTCATGTTTCTTGTTCCCAGTATTTTCCAGCCTATAATAATGCCAACGAATATAATGAATAAAATAAATAAATAACTGTTATTAATTTACGCCACTTTATTTTGAATTGTTTCGTCATCGACAAAGCTAAATCCAAAAGACTTGCAGGAAATAGCCTGGAAAGTGACGTTGTAATTTATGTCATTTTAGATTTAAATTTGGTATTGATGCTTTGCTTGATACTAAAATTTTGATAACAATGGAACTGACTGAACTTCATTTTACTCTAGCTAATTTGAAATCTGTAACTGGCATAATCAACTAACATCATTGTCTACTAATTCTTTGTAAGTCAAGTTAATAGAAAGCTATATTTAACTAATATCTGGGTAAGTTTTATCAAAAACTTTATTTTTAATTTTTGAATTTTAAAAATTTACTACTCGTGTGGATGGTATGAACATAATCAACAAGTAACGCATTTTATTTTTGGTAAATTCATTCGTGTGTGATAGTTATGTTAGCTTGATGAGCAGTTAAACCCCTAACCTAAGACTTTGGTGGTTTAAAACTACAGCACATGGAACTACAGGGGGTTAAGTTTCAGTTTTAGGGGTTGATAGATCTATTTAATTATATCTTCATCGATGCTCGTAAATGAAATTATATCGCGAATCTCAGTCGGTGGACTCCTTAGCGATTGAAGAACGTGGTTGGAAGTCCCAATGTAACTACGGAGATTGGAAGCGGTTTATCTTCAGCACTAAAGCCGCCGAACCGCTGTGGTAATCGTTCAACCTCCGCTCCAGTGCCAAGACACTAAGTCGGAATGCAGACCTCTTTCTCTGCTCTGTACATTAAACACCTATAGGCAATCATGGGACAGGTTAAGATTTATACTAGAAGGTGCAAGTAAAAATACCTATGCACAATGTTTGACTTCACCTTATTAGTTTCGATCTTATCAGAAGAATACGTCAGGTTTTGGGAAGCTCACTACTATTAAAAATGATCTTATTTGAAATGCTGTAATTGATACTCGTAGCATTTTAAATGATTTTTACTGAATATATCGCTTGGCCAGAATTTCAGAAAATCATTACGCTAACTGCCCAATTCTCTGGTGTAAATTACCGTAGAATACAATCAGTAGCTAGCATGTTATATGAGATAGTTCAGGGGTCATAGAAAGACAGGATACTGCTGAAAAGAAAAAGTTGATAACACCTAAACGGATACTCGGGGACGAACCAAGAGTGGTATGTGGGACAGAGGTGACATCGCCCATAAATAGGCACTTCCTATAAGGAATAAGGGAAAGGGAGTGATGTGCATAACAGATAAAATTACTAACATTAATAAAATGTCCATAATACAGAGTGAAAAAAAAATAGCAAAGTCAAGAATTTTAATACCTCGTCGAAATACTACAGATTAACGAGCTTGACTAAAATGCAAGAAAACTCGGACTAGTATACCAACTGCTGAAGATACAAACAATAAGATGAATCTCTCAAGGAAATCTAAAATCAAACAGTACAACACAGTAATCAAACCAGAGACTCTCCAGACCTCAGAATGCATGTTACCTACGAAAACTTAAGCAGTAGAAGATATAAAGGGAAATGAAATGAACTCTTGAACATTTGGGGAACACTTAAAATGGAGAAATACAGAGTTGAAGCACAGGAAGAATAAATATCTATACAAGTAAGATGAAAATAAAAGTATATCAGACACGATCAGAAATAGGAGAATCAGTTTTTATGGTCACGTAACGAGAATGGATAGCAGTAGACTTTCAAAAAAGAATTTTCAACAAAGTTTACAAGCGTAAGAAAGCGTAAGTCAGCGGATCCAAGGAGTAAAAGGAAGATATAACAGAGATCGGAATAACAGAAGATATGATATACAAGGAGTGACCAAATGAAAAGGTACGAAACGACACGGTGGGTACAAATGTAGACTTTATTCAAAATTTACACCATAGGCCTGAGCACAACGATCCCACTGATGAACAAGCCGCAGGATTCCTTGTTCCCAGAATTCCTGTGGCCGTGACGAGACCCAGTCCTTCACAGCGTCCTTGAGTACGTCGTCCGAGTTGAAGCACTTCCCTTTCAGGTGTTTCTTCAGTAGACCAGACTCATGGAAATCGCAGGGCGACATGTCCGAACTGTAGGGCGGATGGTACAACGTCTCCCACTTGAACTTGGCCAGGTCCATGTGTGTGACTCTGGAGACGTGTGGACGCGCGTTATCATGGAGCAGAACCACACCCTCCGTGAGCAGCCCCGGTCTTTTGTTCTTGATGGACCTGCGTAGACGTCGGAGTGTCTCACAGTACACATCCCACACCTGTACGCCATCCTGTCCTCATACGGACTGCCGCATCATTTGGACGCCGCTTTCGATAAGAGCCTCTGCTCTCTACTGCGCATGCGGGCGCCCGCGCATGCTCCGATCCCAGCCAGAGACTCCAATCGCATCCCGAGATGTCTCGCTTCGTTCTCCCATGGCGGAATATGCAATTATTTAACTGTTACGTTTTTACGTCGTTTCGTACCTATTCATTTGATCACCCATTGTATGACACAGCAACTTTTATAAGATTGATACGAACTCCGCTAAGCCGGTGACAAGCCCGTGACTTCTCAAGGAAGGAAGAAGGAGGAGTCGGAGGAATAACACCTCGTTAATAAACCTTGGGTCAGCTGGCTGCAGTTGATAGCACCATGTGAGGGCACCTTGCCAGGATACCGGCGAAGACCTCAATGGCAACGACAGCGGAGAAGGAGACCTTCAGAACTGTGTGGCTGACGGAAGAGCCACCTGCCCACTCGTGGCTAAAATAATGAGTAGCGACTGCGGCTACAAACAGCGTCTGACTCTTAACGAGTTGCTGGCCAATCAACTGCTTAAGCGGAAAGGAACGGGATACTACCCCATTATTTTTTCCGAGTAGTTCACCGTATGGCTCTCCATGTAGAAGAATCTGGAGGTAAAACTTCCCTTCACTCGGATCTCCGGGAAGGGAATGCATTGAGAGTGAATACCTTCAAAAAGAAGAAAGGACGGAAAAAGGAAGGAACGATAAGGATTGGAACATGGAATGTACGGACATTATTGCAGGCAGAGAACTAGAAAATGCAAAACAGGAGATGAGTAGAATAAGAATGCTTTAGATGCGGTTGGCATGTGTGAAGTGAGACGGTGAGGAAACAGTAAGGTAGAAAGTGGAGATTATAAGTTTTTCTACTCGGTACAACAGAAGAGTGGTGAAAATGGAGTGGGAATAATGGTAGTAAAGAAACTGAAAAATAAGGTTGTGGCGATGCAATTTATTGATGGTAGATAGTAGATGTACAAGGAGAGAGCTGGCACATATCCCGTTATAGGACACGTGGTGGGGGAGCTCCCTCCCCTCCCCTCCCCGCCGCGCCAGCACCAGGCGGCAGCACCGTACGGTGGTAACCTGAATCTATCTGAGTATTCTATGGAGCTTAGTCGGGCGCACACCTCCCCGCAGGCGACAACGGTTGTTTCTATTCCCAGCGCGCACCACAGATGACGCGTCGGCGAGCAACGGGTCCCGTTATACACTATTCCTGGAGTGCGTACTTTCCTAGCGCAGCGCTATTTCCGGGTGACGCGTTGGGTCCCGTTATACACTATTCCTGGAGTGAGCGGACTGGGACCTACTTTCGACAACACAATTTACCGTTCGTGACAGGGTATAAATTCTGTGCCAAACTTCTTCTCAACCTCATTGATCACCAGTATCTTACAGAGTGAACATCATGGATCGAGTACTGACTGCTGAAGACATCTAACAGTATTTAGCAAATGGTGAGTTAATTTTCTATTATTAATTATTATTATAAATAAGTAAGTTTTATTTTAATTTTATTTTACAGGTCTCCCCGTCATCTCGCAACTAATCAGTGATGAATTTGTAGACTCACGATCGGTAACCATGGACAACCTTGAGGTGCGGTACAATCTTGCAGGCGGTAAGTGATTAACATTGTAAATTATTTTTTATGTGAATGCTTAAAGCATATGATTGACATTATTTATTTTGTTGCAGATGAAATGAATGCTGTTGGCGTTACCAGTAAGTAGCTAATACTTTAAATAATTTTTTATTTGAATACTTAGTGCATATGTGACTGACATTATTTATTTTGTTGCAGATGTGAGTGGAGGTCCTTTGCCTGTGATTAACAATCAGGAATTGATGGATTGTTTTACTACTGACAAGTGTTTAATACTTTAAATAATTTTTTATGTGAATACTTAGTGCATGTGTGACTGACATTATTTATTTTGTTGCAGATGTGAGTGAATGTGCTTTGCCTGTGATTAGCACTCAGGAATTGTTTTGCTACTGGCAATCATTTGGTACTTAAATTATTTTTTATGTGAATACTTAGTGCATATATGACAGACATTATTTGTTACGTTGCAGATGATGTGAATACTGTTGGCCTTACCAGTGTGCAACCTACACACAAAAGGAAGGTAACCCATGATGACAGTCCATCAAAAAGCATTAAAATGTCAGGTAATGTATTCATTTTATAGAATGCTTTGTTTTCCATACTTGTAACTATGAATCTAATTTTTTGTGTCTATTTTCAGATGTTTATATGTCACCACCAGACCTTGCAGCACTATGGGGTATTCCAATAGTGGACATAAACCAACCCAGCACCAGTGCGAGGAGTATTCCAGCAGTGGACATATCCCATCCCAGTACCAGTGCGTGGGAAGATCCAAACGATGAGGATCTATTAGCCACTCTGTCGCCAGTAGAGGCACTCTGGGCTGCAAACGAACCCTCCTCCCAGTGGTTGCCCAACACTCAAGCGACCGGGTCCGGCGTTAATGAGGGTGGGGAAAAAACAGGTAAGCCGGATGCTACGCGGCTAAAGCCAACAATCAGGGCAAGTGCTTACGGGAATAGGTTAGGTTAGGTTAGGTACTTAAATTATTTTTCATGTTAATACTTAACGCATATATGACAGACATTATTTATTATGTTGCAGATGATGTGAATACTGTTGGCCATACCAGTGTGCAACCTACACACAAACGGAAGGCAACCCATGATGACGGTCCATCAAAAAGCATTAAAATGTCAGGTAATGTATTCATTTTATAGACTGCTTTGTTTTCCATACTTGTAACTATGAATCTAATTTTTTGTGCCTATTTTCAGATGTTTATATGTCACCACCAGACCTTGCAGCACTATGGGGTATTCCAATAGTGGACATAAACAAACCCAGCACCAGTGCGAGGAGTATTCCAGCAGAGGACATATCCCATCCCAGCACCAGTGCGTGGGAAGGTCCAAACGATGTATTAGCCACTATGTCGCCAGTAGAGGCACTCTGGGCTGCAGACGAACCATCGTCCCGGTGGCTGCCCAATACACCAGAAACCGTTAATGAGGGTGGGGAAAAAGGTAAGCCGGATGCTACGCGCTTGAAGCCAACTATCAGGGCAAGTGCTTACGGGAATAGGTTGCTTCACATCACTGTTATAAATACTGAAAATTTTAAAGATCCAGGCAATTTTATTAGAGCATGTTTCAAAATTTTTACTGACCAAATTTCCGCGATTATTCACAATCCTTCAACACCGGATGTAAAATGCCAGGTAAAATCCTAGTTGGATTGCCTTTTCCAAATTCAGAAGAACAATGTCACTAACGTCAGCCGTATTTTTTTTATGCCAAAAATGCGCGAACTCACATTGAGCGCTTCCCTGGAAGAGTGGTATGAAGTTTATGTATTTCAAGATATCAAGAAGAGATTTAGTGAATTCCAGGACCGGGATAGTGGCAAAAACCTCGATCAAATTAACTCCCTCGACATCCATGTAGCTAAATTCGAACCGCTGTATAGGGGCTCTTCATTTATAGCTCTGCCATCCGATATCCAAGCAAAGAAAGCAATAATCAATGTTGATAACAATGATGATCGTTGTTTTGTTTGGACGATCCTGGCATTTCACGAACAGGTGGGCAAGAACGCATATAGAGTCAATCATTATATTAAAGTCCGTTCCAAGTACGATTTAGATTTTGCAGGCATAGAATTCCCTGTAAAATTGTCAGACATTTCTACATTTGAGAGGCAAAATCCTGAATATTCGATCAATGTCTACGGCTTGCAACCAGAAGGTAGAAAACATAGAGTTGTAGGCCCCCTCCATCATGCTGCAGTGAAACGCGATTTCCATATAAACATGTTGTTGATTACAGAGGGTGAAGATAGGTTTCACTACTGCTAGATCAAGAACTTATCCAAGTTAGTTAGTTCTTCAATATCAAAGCATAATGGTTGTATTTTCATATGTGATAGATGTCTGCAGCATTTCAGTCGCAAAGATCTCTTGGAGCTCCATGAGGTTGATTGCGGAAGGGTTGGCGCTGTAAGAGTCGACCAACCCGACGACGAAGACAAAACCTTAAAGTTTAAGGATTTTGTACACCAACAGCGTGTACCATTCGTCATTTACGCGGACTTTGAATGTTTGTTGAAACCCTTTGATACGTGCAGACCCGACCCCAACGCCACTTACTCCACATCAGTTCAGGAACACATTCCTTTTGCTGCTGCATACCAGGTCGTTTCCGCTTATGACCCTCAGCTGAACCGACTCGACTCATTCTCAGGTGAAAACCCTGAGACGTGGCTGGTGGAACAACTTGTTAAACTGGCCCATGACGTTGATAAAATTTACAAGGCGGTCACACCTCTTGTAATGGCAGCTGATGATGAGGCAAAATTTCCCAGTGCCGCGGTATGCCACATCTGTGATGACGGCTTTGCACCGGGGGCCGTTAAGATCCGCGATCATTGCTACATCACAGGTGCATTCAGAGGGGCTGCACACAATAACTGTAATTTACAGTACAAGAATCAAAGGTACATATCCGTCTTTTTCCATAATTTGTCTGGGTATGATGCGCACTTCATTGTTAGGGCCTTAGCACACCTCGATGAAGATGGTATGGATGTCCTGCCCATCAATACTGAACGTTATATTTCGTTTTCTAAAAAGATAAAAGGTACATCAATCACATTGCGGTTCCTGGACTCGTACCGTTTCATGCAGTCCTCATTAGATAAGCTGGTTGGAACTCTTGAGGACCGTTTTATGTACATTTCCAGTAAGCATTTCACGGACCCAGAGCAGTTCCAACTGGTTAAGCGAAAATGAGTCTTCCCTTACGAATACATGGATTCGTGGGATAAACTCAAAGAGGCCACGATCCCACCCAAGTCTAAATTTTATAGTTCGCTACGACGACTACGAACACGCGACACAAGTGTGGCGGGTTTTCCAGATCAAGAATTTAGAAGAATACCCAGGTCTGTACATGGGGACAGATGTACGGCTACTTGCGGATCTGTTTTAAAAATTTAGGGCTGTATGTTTGGACAAGTACACCCTGGACCCCGCCCACTACTTCACAGCTCCAGGCCTTTCGTGGCAGGCCATGTTAAAGAGAACGCGTGTCGAGCTGGATCTTCTGACAGATATAGACATGCTTCTCTTTTTCGAACGTGGAATTCGTGGTGGTATTTGTCAGTGTGTCCATAGGTACGCCAAGGCAAATAACCGGTACATGGCGGAGTACAACCACGACGCACCTGAAAATTTCATCATGTATTTTGATGTAAACAATCTGTACGGCTGAGCCATGTCGGAGTATATACCCTCTGGAGGGTTTCGATGGTTATCGGCCGAGCAGATTGCTAGCATAGACTTCATGAGCATAGCAGCCGACTCACCTAGGGGTTTCGTTTTAGAGGTAGACTTGACGATTCCCCAGGATATACACGACAATCTAGTAGACCTACCGTCATGTCCAGAGCACAAAGCCGCCCCTGGATCTACTTTCCCCAAGCTGATGACTACGCTGGAGGATAAGGTTCGGTACTTTCTCCATTACCGAGTCCTCCAGCAATGTGTAGGCTTGGGGATGAAGTTGGGCACGGTACACCGGGTAATTTCTTTCAATCAGTCACCGTGGTTGAAAGAATACATCTCTCTCAACACGCGTTCTCGTCAGTCAGCCAAATCAAAATTTGAGAGAGACTTTTTCAAACTTATGAACAATTCAATTTTCGGAAAAACCATGGAGAAACTTAGAAAACACCGCGACGTGAAATTGTGTACAGGTTGGCCGGGCCGCCGCGGTGCCCGCAAGCATGTGGCTTCACCACACTTTAGACGTATGACAATTTTCGAGAAAGACTTTTTGGCTCTGGAGATGGCGAAAGTGCGAATACTTTTCAACAAGCCGCTCTACGTCGGGATGTGCATTCTCGATCTGTCTAAACTGCGGATGTACCGATTTCACTATGAATTCGCCAGTCCGCAGTTTATATGCCCCAAGTTACTTTATATGGACACAGACAGTTTCATCTATTTGGTGAACGGCTGTGATCCATATGAAGTAATGAAACGCAACACGGAGGAATTCGAGACATCTGGATATAAACCCAACAATCGTTTCAATATAGAAACCTATAACGAAAAGGTGGTTGGAGTTATGAAAGATGAGGCGAATGGTTCCCTGATTGTGGAGTTTGCGGGTCTAAGGTCGAAAATGTATTCATTCCGACTAGAATCTAACCAGACCTCAAGACGGGCCAAGGGTCTGAGGCGTACAGTAACAAAAAAACTTACAATTCAAGATTATATTGACTGTTTACATGGTGTCCCAGGGAAGCACCACAAACAACTCCGATTTGCATCAAATCTCCATAGAGTAACAACTGTTGAATTATCCAATCCTGTCTAGATTGGACTATAAACGCTATATTTACCCCGACGGGATTGGGACCCTACCTTGGGGGCACAAGTCTGTACCAGAGAGTTAATGAGTTTTGTAAAATAAGTGTGAATGAAGAATAAATATAGCGTTTATCCCGTGTATATTTTACAGTGCACTGGAGGGTGGGTCGTGTTGTAAATATTTGTGAATATCATTAATTATAAATAGTTGTACAAGCAAAAGTTTTTGGTCATCTGTCTATCATGACGTGTAAATATCAATGGATTAAGTTGTCTAATGCTGATCATGACATGTAAATAGCTGTTGATAAAGTTGTGTAATGCCTGATCATGAGTTGTAAATATCAATTGATGAAGTTGTGTAATGCCTGATCATGAGTTGTAAATAGCTGATGATGAAGTTTTCTAATGTAAATAATGTCATATTTTCTCTGGGGTTTTGTCAGTGCACTGTATTTAGTATTAGTCGTACACTGTAAAATGACCTATATTGTAAAAATAGACTCTATATTGTCAAAGAAATTTGTAAAAAACAAAAAAGCCTCTTAACTATGGATGAGGAGAGAAAAAAAAAAAAATATATGTTGTACTGATGTTTTTTGAAGAATCATAATTTAAATAAATCTTTTACATTTATCCATGTATTATGTGATTTATCAAAACCTAACCACTTCACTAAGCCATATTCTTCCTTTTCCTTATTACTCGTTCAACAAGAAATGTACTTGGATGTTTTGTTAATTGTAATTCTTGCTGGTAAAATGCTCCTGCAATATCTTTACCCTGATAATCTTTAAGTAAATAAGTAACAGGATTTGATAATTTCACTTTTCTGATGGTAAACACTTCAGTTGACCAGTTTGGCAGGTAGCCTTTTTCAAACTTTTCTTTAAACCTACTAATCCTAACATGGTCACCAACTTTGAATTTTGCTGGTGTGGTAGTCTTCACAGCGGAAGTACACTGTAGAAAGTAAAGAGTTGTCCTTTACATCACAAGGTTTCATTTTAATGGTGCTATGCCACTTGTTGTTATAATTTGACATTAACTGAGGAAGAAGTTCAATCCACCGATGTGAGCCACGCCTGCTGAATTCTTGCCACATTGCATTCTTAATAGTTCTGTTTAATCGTTCAACTATTGATGCTTTAAGATGTGTATATGTTGAGTAGTGATTAATACCATAGCTAGTCATGAGATTCTTGAACTTGGAATTGTAAAACTCTTTTCCGTTGTCAGTCTGTAAGTTTTTAGGTACACGACCTGCACTTAGTATTCTCTTCATAGCATCAGCAACCACACTAGCTGTCTTGTTCTTGAGGGGTACAGCCCATGCATACTTTGAATAAGTATCAATCACCATCAGTATATACTTGTAGCCACTATTTTTACGAGAGTATGGGATCATTTCCACAATATCAGCTTGCCACAGATCATCGAGTCCTTTGATTACTACATGACGTCTTGGGAAATTTCTTCTTGCTGGTCGATGGAGTTCTGCCACAACTTGATCCATGTTACAATATAATGTTTCTTTCACGAAGTTCTTCAACCACTGATAAAATTTCGTTGGAGTGTGCCGTATGTCCTGCTGATGTCGATGCGGTAAGTAACTTCAATCTTTCAACGAGTTCATTCGGATCGTCCCAAGTACACATATTCCTTCATGGGAAGAAGACCAGAACCAGACTGACTGACAATTTTAGAGATTATGGTTTTATACTTAATATTGGTAGCAGGTTTCAGAATTTTACCAGATGGACTAAATTTTACTCTGTGGGCACTCGTGTTGTTTAATATTTCAAAGTAGCTTTTCAAGTCCTTGGCAGTATACTGTTTTGGGTTTTTCAAAAACAACAACTCCATTAATCCTCTAGTTCTTTCATATTCATCACCATCGATTACAATCACATTTTCATCAATAGTAACAGGTGAGTTTCCAATCATTAGTGAATCATTCTTCCATCGAACACCATACACAGAATCATAATCTCGATCACTTCGACCAAGTGACTTCAAGATATCTTTGATCAAGAGAGGAGACTGCTGCTGTATATGTCGCTGAGGTAAGAAAACTCTTTCCATAGTATCTGTCACAGGTCTTAATGAATCCTTGAAGAATCTCTCAGAGTCAATCTGGCCCGTCTTCAGCTCGAGTAACTTGCGTCGAATTGCATTGCGGGCCTTTATGATACCACGTTTGTTGTTGTTAGTTGGGTCCATGTTTAAGCATCGAATGAAGCTTATTACAGGTTACTGTATTATTTTATATGTTAAAGTCACATGTGCTGTAAACGGCTCGTGGGGCATATATGCGGGGAAAAAACTAAGTTTATCGCCTCGATTCACATGGAGTACTCCTCCTTGATAGTTAACGTATACCCAATTCAATTTTACGTCAACCCTTTTTGGTTTGTCTACTGAGAGGATCATACCATTGACTTGGATTTCACGATAATTTCGACCTGTATCTAGTATGTATGCATTATCTTGAAAGTCACCTGTTGCAATTATAGTTTCAACCATAGTCATTTCCATCGATTTTAAAAACATTAAACCATCATTAATAGCTTTGTTAGCATATCGTTTTGTTACCACATCGTCATCATCGATGGGGTCAGCTACACTGTTTTAAGTACTTCTACCCTGGCAATCCAAATTACCTTCCTTTGTAAGAAGTATATGTTGAGGTGGGTGCACAAACACTCTCTTATTCTGTGTCGTTGAAGTTCTCCCAAACTTGTCCATGGTTGTAATGATGTCAGAAGACAGTGTGCGCAGCTATTTATTCAAAAATGAATCAAATCCGTTGCGATATCTTCCATGGTACATGTCGCAGTCTTTGTCAATAACCAAAAATCCATGTTTACAATCATTCCAGCAGTACCCACATAGGTTCTTAAACTCCTTGAACGTCATGTCGGTGTTGACGTGGTCGTTGTAAATGTGTTTGAGATTCATATCGTCCTGTTTAAAGATTACGATCAAGTTAGCATTGTCTCTAACCAACTGTTTCGGTATACGGCTATATGTCTGACACAAGTAAAAAGAATCGACTGATCTGTGCCTTCCCATGCAAAAGTAATCTCGTATATTATTCTGCTTCTCACACGAAACATCATCAAACACAAACACAGAATTAGGTAGAGCTTCACTTGGAGGAGGTACACTTTGATTATCACTAAATGTCAAATACTGAATTTCTTTAATGGGTTCTAAAATTTTCCCTAGTAATTGATACTTTGGCTGGTACAACGACTTTGAAAACACGTATACATTTTCAAATCTAAGACCATTGGGGTGTTCCAGCAGCGAGAGCACAAGATTGGTTTTCCCACAATTTGATGGACCACACACTATTGCCCTCACTGTCTCCGGGAACAGAGGTCCGTTCTTCTTCCGTCTAGTATTAGTTGCCGACAGAATCAACATTACTCACGGGCAATGTGTCTCGCTGTTTGACAAACTTCATATTGACAAGGTTAGGTGGTTGCTCCGGCTATATATAGGTGCGCGAACAACTAAAGTATGTTAGTTGGTAACAATGCCTCCTACGAGGAAGAAGAAGAAGGGTCGTGGCTTTTTAAACAAGCTCATCGACAAGATGCCTTTTGAGGCGCATATACCTACATACCAGTTTTGTGGTCCCTGGTACTAAACTGGAAAAACGGTTGGCACTTGGGCAGAAGGGTATCAACCCACTAGATGCAGCCTGCAGGGAACACGACATTGCTTATGCACAGGGGGCAGATAGAGCTGAAGCAGATCGGATACTCGTCGAGAGGGCTGCAGATAGAATGAAGGCTAAAGATGCAAAGTTTGGTGAACGTGCAGCGGCATTCTTGGTTAATAGGGCCATGCGTGCCAAGTTAAAGTTTGGCGGAGGTGTTAAGAAAAAGAAACCGAAGAAAAAAAAGAAGGGTGGTATTCTTCCATTAATACCATTATTTGCTGGCTTGTCAGCTGCTGGTGCTTTAGCAGGCGGGGTGGCTAATGTCGTCAAAGCTGTTAAAGCAGCGAAAGAGGCGAATAAGCAGTTGGCTGAGGAGAAACGACACAACAAAACGATGGAGACACTTGCCATGAGGGGTAAAGGTCTATATTTGAAGCCATACCGGAAAGATGGGTCTGGATTAAAAAAAAGTCGGTTCAAGCCGCTGACGGACGATGACATACGTAAGCATGTAAAGCGTTTGCGCATACCCAATTTTCGTGGTGTTTTCATGCGTGACACATTGCCCAAAAAAATTCGTGAACGTGAATGTGGAATTGTGAACTTGGATAGTGCTAAAAGTGCTGGAACACATTGGGTTGCTTACATCAAGTACAAAGATGGTGTAGTTAAATACTTTGACAGTTTCGGTGACTTACCTCCTCCATTGGAGTTACAACGATACTTTGCAGGGAACAGAATACAATTACAATGTGCAGCAACACCAGAAGTTTGGCACACATGTTTGTGGACATTTGTGTTTAAAATTCCTGTATGAAAATGTATGACATCAGTCTTGAACGAACCTTGGACAAGATAACACATGTCTGTAACACTCTGCTTGTCAGGCACCAGTTCAGTCTTGGGCTGTGATTACTTCCCACCAATAGATTTGAGCCAAGGTGATTACACAGTCGGTTTGGTTGACTTTCAGACTTACAATTCGATTCCAAATATAGACGAATCAAATTGTAAATTTCATTACTCGAAGAATAAAGTGATAGTCATACCCACAGGATCTTACGATATTGACGATTTGGCTAATTATTTGGTTCGACACACTAAAAACGACAAGCTAGTAATTAGAGCAAACAACAATTCGCTCAAGTGTGAGATAGAAACACCTGTGGAAATTGACTTCTCTAAACCAAACTCAATTGGATCTCTGCTCGGATTTTCGAAACGTGTGTTAAAGCCTGGATTTCATACATCAGACTACACTGTGCAGATCTTCAAAATTAACGCTATAAGAATTGAATGCAGCATATGTACAGGAAATTACGTCAACGATAAGCTGGGACATACACTACACGAGTTTTTTCCAACAGTCCCGCCAGGGTACAAGATTGTGGAAGTACCCGCTAATGTCATATATCTACCCATCACAGTGAAAACTCTCAGTAATATCAACGTTAGAGTTGTCGATCAAGACGGTAATTTAGTGGATTTTAGAGGAGAGACCATCACTCTCAGACTACATATAAAAAAGAATGGGCGCTCGTTATAACAAGAAGCGTCACCCACGCAAAGCTGTCAGTCGTGAACCAACAGTGAAACGATTAACACCTGAGAACGTGCTCTTCCTACAGTCGTTAGGCTATACAGTTAAAAGTCATGGATGATGTGCTAGACATAACTTCCAGTGTGGAGTTTGACGAGTCGGTGACGCGCAAACAATATTTGAGTCACCAGCCGCATACGCCAGCCACATTTAATAACAATGATGAAATCCGAATACCGATTCAAAACCAAGATACATATACACTACCATGCGAAAGCTACTTGCATATGGAAGGAAGATTCATCAAGTCAGATGGTTCAGGAGCTACAAATTCAATTATCACATCCAATGCATTCGCTTTTCTGTTTGAGGAAATTCGATATGAACTTAATGGAACTGAAATTGACCGAAATAGAAATGTTGGTATCACAAGCACATTGAAAACGCTTATTTCTGCAAGCCCCCCACAAATGGGTGTGTTGATCAATGCAGGATGGGAGCAACGCCCTCCTGGAAATGGCTACTTTGATGTATGTATACCGTTGAGTATGCTCTTGGGGTTTTGCGAAGACTTTAAAAAGATACTTGCAAATGTAAAACAAGAACTAATATTGATTCGAGCTAGGGACGATACAAATTCATATGTACAAGCCAATCCAAATCCTCAGGAAAGTAAATTCACCATCAGCAAACTGGCATGGGTGATGCCTCATTTGCAAATAGGTGAAAGAGAAAAGCTAGCGCTGCTTAAGATTGTAGACAGTGGGAAACCACTTCGCATTAATTTCAGAAGCTGGGATCTGTTGGAGTACCCGTTGCTTCCAATCAGCAAGACTCAAATTTGGTCTTTGAAAACATCAACGCAACTGGAGAAACCTAGGTTCGTGGTTCTGGGATTACAAACAAACAGGAAACGGAATGCGGAATTCAGTGCAGCCATATTTGACGACTGCAATCTCGCCAATGTCAAAGTGTTCCTAAATGATGTGGCATATCCATATGAGAACATGAATTTGGACTTTAAGAAAAACCGAACCACTGTGTTGTATGATATGTATGCAAGATTCCAACAGTCTTACTACGAGACGAGACCATCCTTTACCGCTACTAAAACGTGAAGACTTTATAGAAACTACACCTATCGCCGTAATTAGACTGTTCACATCAAAATGAGTCTGTTAAAACAGGACCTGTTGACATTCGTATGGAGTTTGATAGCAGTGAGAATTTTCCTGCCTACACCGCTGCATACTGCCTGATCTTGCACGATCGTGTAGTAGAATACTGTGCCTCTAACAAGTGTCGTGCGTAAGCTGACATAAAATCAAGTAGCAGCCAGTCCTGTCAACCATTACCATGCCGACCATCTTCCTGGACGCACAGGGCTTCACGAAGAAGGATGGAGGATTTATTTTCAAAGAAGTTGCTTTATGCATAGTACGCTCAGACAAAATTATCGCTACACATTGTATTTCAGTAGCATCACCATCGCGTGGAGGTAATGAACCATCAGTTAGATGGCTAACACATAATTACCATGGAATACCTTGGAATTCTGATGGCGTTTCCTTCAGCAAGATGTGCTCTATACTACATGCAATAACCAATGAGGATGATTCAATCATTTACGTTAAAGGACGGGAGAAGGCTAGATGGATTACAGAAAATCATCAGGAAGAAAGTATGCTACAATATAGAAGATTTAGGATGTCCACCACTGCGAGAACTCAAGAAAAATAATTTGAGAAAACTTTGTAAATTACATATATTTTGTAATAATATGTGTGCAATTGAAAATGTATTTTTAATCGCCAATTGGTGGGCGAAATAAAAGAATTTTAAAAATATATACTATCTTATTATTTAATTAGGATAGGTGAAATGACAAAAGAAAAATCTGGTAAAATGATTTTATTTACTCACAATTCAAGTACAAATCAAATTTTTTTTTTTTTAGTTGCACAAAGTCAATTGTAGAACTGTGGACTGAGTGACACTAATTATTACCGCATACGTCATCACCACCAATTCTGCTAAATACATCAGGTCCTTTTAAATCTTGCTCAACTTTGCGTTTAACATCGTCATACACTAACAGTTTTTTATATGCTTTAATTTCTAACTTTAAACGTTCATAGACTAGTGTTGAACAGGGGCTGTATGACACTTCATTGACATGTACATTATCAAAATGCAAATCTATCAGGCCATTCACAGAACAAGCGGGAGTAGTCACGAATCACTTTCACTGATAACGTATTCACAAACTCTTTGTAGTACTTGGTAACTTGATAACTCCAGGGCTTCATGGTGTTGATGGCACTGGTCACTGCAGGCAAGGCGTCGACCATGTTGTACCATATTGATTCGCCGAGAAACACACCATAGGCAGGAACAGCATTGTTGTAAAACCATATAGTTTTCGCTCCAGCCACGGCTCGGGAAGAGATGGTGTGATTGCCGAGCGAGACACTAGTTTGCAATGTGCTCAGTGTTGTTGAAAAAGCCACCAATTGTATAGACCCACTGTCTCAGTACATCCCACTCTTCATGTGTGAGAGTGACTATATTGTACCCAACTTTTTCGAGTACAACTACTGGATTAAATTCCAATTTAGGTGACAAACCAACAGTGATCCGCTTGGTGTCACTGCTGTTTAACTTGTAGCATGTTGAAAACAGGAGAACCTCACTAGTCATAGTGAACTGCAATTGACGAGCGTCGACCGGGAACTGAGGGCGAGCTGGCTGGTGTAATGGCATTTATGCGCTAGAGTTCCTGTAGAGAGGCTGTCACGTCACGAGAGGCATGGAATTCTGCGCAGATTGAGGTTTGTGCTGCCATCTAGTCATATGGCCTTGGCCGCCATTTTGCGCAAACCCGAGCGGTGCTGCCGCCTGGTGCCAGCGCGGCGGGGAGGGGAGGGGAGGGAGCTCCCCCCACCACCTGCCCTATAACGGGATATGTGCCAGCTCTCTCCTTGTACATCTACTGTATATTGATAGTGCTACGACTGCACGGTCCAACGAAAGATATGGTATACATGCCAACTAGCCAGCATTCAGATGAGGAAGTAGAACAATACTATGTGAAGATGGGGGAATTTATTAAGAAAGAGAATAGAAATGCTTGTATCGTCATTATGGAAGACTGACTAACTTTTGAAAAGAAAATTAACTATTGGTGGGTAACGCCCTATTTGAAAATCACAAAAGGAGACGTTATACATCAATCTTTAATTTGAATGGAGAAGGGTACCAGCTGGACTATATTCTGATACAAAAAAGATTTAGGAACTGTCTGAAGAATACGACCGAGCGGGGCGGTGTAACGGTTAGCGTTCTCGCCTGGCATTCGGGAGGACGGCGGTTCGAATCCCCGTCCGGGCATCCAGATTTGGGTTTTCCATTGTTTCCCCAAAATCACTCCAGGCAAATGCCGGGATGCTTCCTTCAAAAGGCCATGGCCGAATTCCTTCCCATTCCTTGCCCCCATCCTTGCCCCCCATCCTTTCCCGTCTCTAAAGACCTCGATGTTAAAAAGAGACGTAAAGCAGTTACAAAAACAAGAAAAAAAGAATGCTAATGCTTACCCAGGACCGAACATAAATTCAGATCACAACATCGTAGCAGGAGAAATACAAGTAAAGTTGAAGAAAGCAAAGAGAGGCAATGCAAGAGAAAGACTGAACTTAGAAACACTAAATGCTTTGGAGCTGGAAGAAAGGTTTGTGCAAAACTATGAAGGAGGAAAAGTTGAAGAATGTATAAATAAATGGATAAAAACAAGGGAAGGGCACATAACAGTTGCCAAAGAAATTCTAGGAATTAGAGAGTTCAAAATCATCAGGAAAGAATGGATAACAGAAAACATGTTGAAAAAATGGAAGAACGGGGAAAGTGGAAAAATGTTGAAAATGAGAAAGGAAGGAAGAGGCATAGAAAACTGAACAATAAACTAAGAATAGAAACTGAACAAGCAAGAGATAGATGGATGAAAGAAAAATGCGATGAAACAGGGAAATTGGAGGAAAGTGAGAAATGTACAGAAAGATTTTTGAGAGAGCCTCTGAGAATAAGAGAAACAAGAACAACATTGCAACAGAAAAAATTTATATCACATTAGCCAAAGAACCACATAAGGCATTGAGTAGATGGCAAGAATATATAGAATGCTTGTATAAGGGGGATCAAATACCAAGTGAAACTGAAGAGGAGGCACTGTTAACAGATGATGCTAAGGGAAATGACATCCTGAAGACAGAGGTGGAAAAGGCTCTGAATGAGATGACGAATAGGAAGGCACGTGGAATCTATAATTTGCCAACAGTAGTGTTGAAGACTTTAGGAAACAAAGAAAGGAAAGTGTCTACCGTTGTAATGAGGTATATGACAATGGGGAATAGCTAGGTGACTTTCTCACAACGGTAATGATACCAATTTTTAAAAACGAATACAAATAAATGTGAAGAGAATAGGACTATCAATCTAATTTCGCATGCAGTTAAAGTTTTTTTGGGAGTGGAAAGTTAGATAGATGGATTAGAGAAGAACAATTTGCATTTAGGAAAGGAAAACGAACAAGAGATTCTTAAGAATCATAGGAGAAAGATATATATACATATAAAAAGAGACATTTATGTCATCTCTATTTATTTTGAAAAAACTTATGACAGGGTGTCATCAAAAAAGCTGATGGATATCTTGAAGAGGAAAGGCGTAGAATGGAAGGAGAGAAGGTTGGTACAGAACCTTTATTTACATCAGAAAGTAAGAATAAAGATTGGAAATGAGATGTCGGGAGAAAGCAGCGCTGGGAGATGCGTCGGGCAAGGTTGTTGCCTTTCCCCATTATTATTCAATTTATACCTACAAGAAATCATTAGAAAATGCTTGGATGAAGAAAAAGGAAGGCGTATTGGTGGCAAGAGAATAGAGTGTTTACTATGTGCCGAGGGTATGGTCTTGTTAGCAGGAAGCGAACAAACTCTAAACAAAATGTTGAAGCTTGTGAAGAGTTTGGAATGAAAAATACAGCAAAAGCTAAGAGTATAGTGATTTGAAGACGAATAATAAATATGAAGAAAGGACTAGCTGATATCAACCAAGTAAGATCCTTCAAATATCTTGAAGGTACAATCACTCAGACTTGAGATGCCACCACGCAGTAAAATCTCGTATTGCCATAGTGAAGGAAGAGGCAGCAATTAACTGGAAAAGTATACAAAGCGCTCAGGAAAAGACTTGGAAAATGTTTTGTATGGAATGTATTTCTTTATGGGGCAGAGTCGTGGACACCAGGGCGAGAAGATGAAAAATTGTTAGAATCGTTTGAGGTGTGGAGGAGAGGATAAGCTGGATGGATAAAGTAAGTAATGTTGGAGTGGAAACGGTTGGTGAAAGGAGAAAACTGCTGCAAGTAACAAAAGAAAGAAGAAAAACTGGATGGCACATTTGCTGAGAGGGGAGTGCTTGCTAAAAGACGCCTTAGAAGGAAGAAGTAGGTTCCAGATGACAGATAACATCAGAGAAAGTGGCAACTACAGGGAGATGAAGAGAAGGGCAGAAGACAGGAGAGTATGGAGGGCAGCTGAAAACCTTAGGGCAGAACACTGATTATGATGATACGAATTTTCAAAAGTTCTCAAGAGAAGTAAAGGAGAAATTATAATCAAATTTGGAACCAGGAATGGAGGGATCAGGCAGGTGGAAGAATGGAGTACTATTGGAAGTAAATAAAAGAAGCATCGTGATGAATGCACAGGATTAATTTTCGTGTTACTTATATGGCCAGAATCGAAGATAAAAGGAAAGTCTACGTACAATAACAAACCTCTAACTTTAAATGTTAAAAATAAACAGCTAATTTAGTAAGTAGATTACCGGAACTTTATACAAATTCCAGGTCTACAGGACTACGAACTTATCTTTTAGTTTTTTGTTATTTAGCCAGAGTACTAACAGACTGTAATATATATTTCATTAATAAGAGATATGTCCATTTCAACCTGAAGTAATCCACAAAGACTGAGAAAGTATAAGAGAAATGTCAACGGTACAGCGAGGTTTGCGAATATAAGAAGCTTATCTAATTCGATAAATCATCAAGGATTTAAGATAAGTACCACATAAACTAGTGTACTACGTACACTGATATTACTATGCAGTGGAGGATTAATCGCTTGTTGATTTAAATATCTTTTATATCACTTGATAGTAAATTTATTTCGCGGGCAGGAAATAGGAAGACTTCTCGAGTACAGCATAAACTACTAGTGACAACAATCATACGTGGGTGGGAATGTGTTAAGAGTAGAGTGGCAAGAAAATAAGAGACCGTAACTAATTATAAAGGCAAGTTGAGAACAGTTCTCTAAAACAGATTAACAAGAATTTAAAATAAAATTTGCGCTCAATGCAGAAGTAGGTGTTAGAATTAAGGGGCATAGGAATTAAGATATAATATAGACATATTATTTCACTAAAATCTTGGTCTCCCTTGTCTGTTCCAAGCAAAATATCCTCCATAAAGTCCACTAACTGACAATCACATAATTTGAAGGAATTCGGCCATGGACTTTTAAAGGAACTATCCCGGCATTCGCCTAGAGCGATTTTGGGGAAATCGTGGAAAACCAAATACTGGATAGCCGAACTGGGATACGAATCGGCGTTCTCCCAGATGCAAGGATAGAACATTACCGTTCATCCACCATGTAGAGTTGAAAACCAGTTTGTTTCCCCACTGTCATTTCTGATGTTGCATATCAATCTCTCCATTATTTTACGTACCACTGATAAACTGATCGGCGTGTCGTTTAAGTCCATAGTTCAGGTACTACTATGGAACTTTTCCAGTCCTCTGGTAAACAGCATTCTAAAAAAGTATCGCAAAGTACAGCAAAAACTAGTATACAACTACGTATCATTAAAATGTCAGTGGTAATATTATTTTCTTCGGTATCTCTAATCTTTTTTACCATTCTTCTTGCTTATACCTAATTATTTGATTTACACCGTCCCCTCCATGGACAAGAGTCCCTAATGGTTTCATTATACAGTTAGTTGATATCTCTCAATTTTGTAAACCCTCAGTAACTTTAAATGCATGCTTATCTACAATTGTTTGAATACCCGACCTACTCTCAGTTTTCTAACACCGCCATAGAAATTTATAGATGCATTTTTTAGTGATGACCTTACACCCATAATGTTTTTCATAAATTCATATTTATCTTCCATCAAGTATTTGTTTAATTATTTCCTTTCTGTCTCTTAACTCTATGGTGTTCTCTTTTCATCGACCTCTTTTGCCTCCTCATCTCCTTATTGTAGTTGTAAATTCCGTTCTTTTCTTTATTTTCGGATATGGAATAAATATTTCTTCAACATTTCTTACTATTTCCTTAAGTTGTTCATACTTCGACTCCACTGTACTTGTGCTCTTCTTCCACATAATGTAACTTTCCCTAATATATCTCTTCTGTTCTGAAATGTGACTTGGACATTTTCTGCGAAGAATCTGATGTATATTTCTGAATGTGTTTCTGAAATAAATATAAACTGAATCTATTGCTTTTGAATTTAAAAGCTATCTTTTCATCAAAGTTTTGAGAAAGTTAATAGTCTTTGGCAAAAATATGAATCACATGGCGACCTTGAAGCTGCAACTTAAAACTCATATCAACCTAACAATTTTTTGTTGTTTTTATTTATAACACCGTGTAATTAAATTCCAAGTAACAATACAAACCCACAATCTGGGGATGTAGCGTTTTCTTCTGGGCTATTTCGTTCTCTAGGCGGACTAACATTTAATTTTCCATAGTCCCTCCTATATATTCTGTGCATTATAACTTGAGGATATCCATAAAAAAAGGTATTAAAAGATTTCTGTGAGGGAGACACTGTTAGAGAAAAATGAATTCCAATAAAAGACAAGTTTGTTCGCCGTGTAACGATGTGTATAACGCTGTGATGTCACACGCCCGGACTTCATTGGTGGTTTAACAGCGGCAGAGATCTTTTTACTATGTGTCCTGTCGCTATTAAAGCAAAGTTAAGAAATGTGTACAGCATTACATCATTACAAAATCAAGGATATGAGCGTTATTTAATCACAACTGTGCAACTGCGAATAAATTTACAGAACTCTGCGACCAGTACGTCGTTTTTGCCGGGCTTAGAAGTTAGTTAATTTTAAATGGTAACTGTATTGAACTACTTTCCGAACGTAACAATCTTCGGGTTGTACTCTTCCGTGGCCGTCTTTGTTATTAATATTTAGGTTGTTTCAGATTATTATTGATATTCCAAAATCTATACAAAATGTGTGGAGAAGTGTATACATCTTAAGCTAAAACAATATTATATTTCTGGATATTGTGTTTTTATCAGTTCAATTGTGTTCATTGATGCATCGCATATGTCAATAATTGTTTATTTGTAGACTCGAAGAGGACAGTCAGAAATTATGTGGTGGATTCACTGGAAGGTGACCCCATGGTCGTAATTTGCAGAACTGAACCAGCCCCATTTGTGAAAAAAGTCCTGTTCGAATTCGATTGATGTTTCTCAATTGCTGTCTGGAATGATTGAATCTTTTAAATCACACTGAAGGGTCTTCAACTAGATGTTTATTGGCTGCCGAAGACTACTCCTATTGAGTTATCCACAGCATGTTGAGGTTGAAAGCAGACACTGCAAGGTTTTCGTCCTGGTCTGCGCACGCCCGCGTGATGACACGCCGACGTGCGCGAACTGCGGCGCTGACCACGCCGCCTGCTATGGAGGCTGCCCCGTCAGAAGGAGACTACAGGCCGCCGCAAGCAGACAGCCCCAACCCTGTCGCAGCCAAACAGCAAGAAGATGTAACGAAACAGAGGCTTGCAAATATCACCAAGTCAGCGAGCCTACTGGTCGATAGCAATCGCAATCAAGCTGAAGGCCACCAACACATTTGACGACCGGAGCAGTGGATCACCCGAAGCACCGATACTGCAACCACTACTTCATAGAGATGCAACCACGAGACAACCAGCTGGGGAACATCGTCCAGCTACTATCGCAGTTGTTCGCGATGATGATCCCCACCTGACACAAATAAGAATACTCAAGGGTTTCCCCAAAGGCTGTTATATATGTATATAATGGTCAAAGCCAGGTTTTTCCCTAAAGTGTATCCCCCCCAATTGATACCAAAAACAACTTCTTTGAGACTGTAGATAAAGCTACATATAGTAGCGGAGCTACAGTATGCCGTTGATGAAGCGAAAAAAAAAATAATAATAAAATAAAGAACGGTGATGGAAGCCCAAAGCTCTAACAGTGAAATAAATAAGCGACATAATGTGGGAAACTCGGTTGTAGTAACAATCTCGGTTCTGATATCAAATATAACATAGTTATTTCCGTAAAACTGAACAAGCTTCAAATAAATCAAGGGACAGGAAATATAACATTTAAAAAATAAAAATGATAAAATTATACATGGTCATTATAGCCTTTCTCTACGGAAGCTTTAATAATACAGAGAAAAGATAAAAACAGTAGATAGTTTTCTGAGAGAAGTGATGAGCTAACAGAGGATCTAAAAAATACAATGAAAATTACGACAGCGTATAACGGCTCACAGACCCAGGGCTTTAATGAAATGTTGTTTTAAGAACTATGTATAGTAAGCTGGGGGTTGATTATTTATGGTTTTGTATAGTTTTCGAGTAATTAATTGTGAATTTGTGTAAATCAACATTATTTTATGGAAAGAAACTATGTAAATGTTATATAATGTGTTCAAGGACAGCGTTATGAATGAAACATAAATTAAAAGTTTGTAAGTGTAGAGTTGTGCCACGATGTTTGGAGGACAGTTTTCAACAGTTTGGACTGGTTAATGCTAATAATATCTTTAATTCGCAGTTCCGTGTGTTCCATGATAATTGTGAATGAATTTGTATTATTTCTGATTGTTTCAATGTGGTTTTGATTGTTAGCTGCATTGTCGCCTTTCGAGAAACATCGGTCGGCTTTCTCTGTATTATTCTGGAATTTTCTGTAGCGTCTATAAAACGACTGGCAGAGACTGGTTAGTTAGTTGACAGTTAGTTGAAAACTGATTTGTCACTCAGTTTAATCGTTGGAACATCTGTATGTATTGTGCTTAGTACCTTTGGTCGAGACAAAGCCGATTCTGTGTTTAGTGTTATTGTAGATCTCACGGCAAAATAAGCCTAAGTGCTTCGTCGCAATTATTATTTCAAGTAACCAAATGCTTATTAAGCGGCACAAGAACAAATGGAGGATTTCCTGTACAGAGCGAACGATGCACGACTCCCAAAACCAATTAAGCAAACCAATAGGCATCGGTTAAAGAAAGGAGAGGTTGGAATGATTCTATATGATATCGGAACAGTTAGACATTCGGAAGGTCTTTCCAAATGGCTTGTACATTCACCCAAGCAACATGGACGTCCTTGTTCAGATGCGGTATTCTAGGGACAATGGCGTTAAATAAACTCGCATCTGCAGCGCGATAACGAGCCTTGATTACGCAGATATATTGCATTACATTGTTACAAATACAAAATGGAGCCTGCGGACTTGGGCGCAGCGCATTTATTAACGCCTCGACCAACGATATTAACGAAACAAAATTTCGCGCTGTCCACAAATATCGTTTCCGCCACCATTACCAATATTAAAATGGCGTACCGTATTAATGCGTAATGGAAAGCACGCGCTGTAATTTCCCGAGGGTGAAATAGCGGAAGGAATTGCGTTACGCGAATTTCCATTCCCTAAATATTCGATTTACTGTGCTGGGTATTCTTCTGTGGCTAATACAGACTTTCTGTCGTGTCGCAAAAGAGAATAGAGTATAATACATGAAACCAACATGTGTATCAGTGAGAATATTGTCAACGTTTAAATGTAAGGCATTATTTTCCACTAATTATCTATGATTTGTTTTGGTGCACAGGCCTTACGTTTGGAATTTTATTGTGCGTTATTGAGAGCGGAAGAACAATTCTCCAGCATTGAATAACCAAGAAATCAATTTCATCTCTCTTCATTTATGAGAAATTCCGTTTTAATAGGGCTTTATAGCCTGTCGATAACAATATGATTAGAGCCGAAAACAACAATGTAAGTCAAACGGCAAGTAACTCACATATTGCCTTTACTAAGGAACCATTTTGTCATTTACCTACAGTTATATCAGCAAACCCTTTAAAAATGAAAGCTGAAACGGAAATTGAACACGTGTCCTTCAGTATGGCATTCCTACCAGTCTTTTCACCATACTCCATAGAAAAAAAATGAGCACGAGTTAAATTCGTGACACCTTAAAATGTTTGTATTTAATTAGGAATACATTTAAAAATTTTTAATCACTTTGGGCACTACTTGATTTATTTTTGTGAGATATGTGAGCAGCGTCTAGAATTATATACCCTCTGTTCACAAGTAACTTTATTATCGAACAGAACAAAGTTGGACGGCAAGTGAGGAGAGCTAGTAGAGAAATATGCCTAATCCGTAGATTGCGTTCCAAACTTCTTCTGAAATCCCAAACCTCTTTGAAGTATTCGTGGAGTGAGAACATGCAGTACCGGTATGACGGTGTTGATAGCGATTCGTCCGTCGGATTGTAACGTAAAATTTAGCTGCGCTTCTGTTGCCCTTCGCAAGAGTAGGTTTGAATAGGTTGGCCCATGCTTTCACTCTCCCCCCTTCTTTCATCTGCATTTACGTAACACAAAAGAATTCTACACATAACAAACGCACACTAAACTCGTTCACACACGTACAAAAATTTTAATATTAGACCAACAGAGAAAGGAAATTGCCGTCCTACATCTTATGATGGTTGTTTGACAGATTACTTGATTCGCATACTAATAGAAGGCGACAGCGTTAACTGCATATGTGTTCATAATCTTTGCTTTCCATATATCTATAATCTTTGGTCAAAGGTTATCGTTGTTTTACATTTGCTTAAGCACAAGGATGTTAAATGTCAATAAACAATGGATAAAACTTTGATTCGTGATGTGATTGTACAGTATTCATTTTTATGCAACGAAAAACATCAAAGGAAATTAATGAGAGAATCTTGCCTGCATTGGTGACAAATGCCCCTCCTATGAAATTGTTCTAGTTTGCCTACATAAGTTCAAACGTGGCAGAAAAAGCCTTAGATGTGCACTACTTCCTGGAGCACCAAAAACTTATGACAGGCTAGAAATCATCGATAAAGTCAATTGAATTGTTAACATTGACACGAATGAAAGTGAAGGAGTTTACAGAGGCCACAGAAAGCTCAAATGGTTTGGTTAGTTTTATTTTGCATAATGAATTACACATGACTAAACTTCATGCAAGATACTAACTCTTGTGGAAAAGCGAAATTGAATGCGAACATTGAAAGTCTATTCGGAGGTGTTTAAGAAGAAGCCAACAGACTTTTTCAAGCGCTTTGTAAATAAAGACGAAACGTGGAATCACTGCTACATAGCGGAAACGAAACAGCAGTCAACGAATCGGCTCTGAAGAAAGCGAAATGTGTTCCATTCGCTGCAAAGGTGATAACTGCAGATTTTTCGAGGAATTCTCTTCAGTTACTACTTGGAAAAACCATTACTGGAGAATACCACGCATCACTTTTTAAGAGACTGAAAACAGCGATTGCGTAAAAGAGTCCGGGAACAGGCAAAAAGAAGGTCTCCTGTCCGTATGACAATGCGCCACAGCATTCAAGCCGTGTCGTTCAGAAAAAATTGAGAGAGCAACGATTTCATATCCTTACATGTGCACCCTATTCACTATGTCTCGCTCCCTCGGATTACTTTCTGTTTCCAAATCTCAAAACTTTCCTAGCTCGACACAGATATGGGATAAGTGAAGAGGTCGTACAGGATGTAAACGTCAACTTCGAGGGGAAGAATAAAACGCGTTTTAAGACTTAATTTAATCTCTTTAGTTTCAAACCGAGTTACTTATTAAGTCACCCTCGTACTTCTTGCGGGAGTTTAGTCGGTTGGGCCTTAACATGACATTAACCAATAATTGTACATAAGATCAGGAAGATAGTGGAAGGTTAGTATCATGGGGGCGAGGGTTAAGGGTACGTAAGGTTGGTTGAAAAGGGTCCATAAGACCCTATCTCTGCCTGCAACCTGGGCTTCGGTCACGGAATTGGAATACTTAAAAAAATAAAGTTGGTATCAAATGTCAGTAAAACGCTATGAAATTGCCGCTCAGATTTGCTCTGATAATACCATAAGACGGGTACACAGTAACGGGACCTAGGCGAGGCGATTCAGAACGTTTGCCTCGTATGTACACTTTGTAACGCAGTTCGCCAAGGCATCGAACGAGATAGGTGTCCATTCGTTTGTTTTGGTGAGTTGGTAGTACTGTGCAGTTAGAGAGCGTATATGAAGCGCGGTAACAATTTAACAGTACATAGTGGTTCAATTGCACTTACAGTTGATGTTTCTCGTAAATCAGCTGCATCATCTAAGAATTTTAGACTTTCCCAAGTGAATCACATTAAAACATAAATGTCATACCCACCCAAAAATAAATTCCTATAATCACATAAAATTACTTTGGAAACATATAAAATTAAACACTAAAATTATTGCCTTGTAAATATTACTCTGGAATTCACTGAAATAAAACTTAAATGAGCCTTTACATGTTGTCTTTCTTTCCATTTGTATAAAACTAAATTGTTTCAAATACTTAATATTATGGAATACACTGTTCCACATAATAAGTATTAATTAACTCGGGATTGTATTTGTAGATTTGTTATACTAATGGGTCGTAACTAACTTGTTGTCAATATATAATAATATTATCAATTATACAGTAATATTGACATTACTAATAAGTGTATGTACTGTTGCACATCCCCGAGATTATTCTCACATGGGATCAAAGTGAACATATCTATCTATCTAACTGTTACCACGATATTAAGAACTCGAAATTTTTTTGTCACCTGCGCCAGCCTCGGAGACTTCCATATTTTTTTTCTTTTTCAAAACGTCGGTCTTTTCTATAATAAGTGCACTTATTTCGCGCTAAGCATCCTATGTTTTGAACGCATTATGTTTATAGTCCTTCCAGAATATGGAACGCCTTTCATATTTAATAAAAGAGAATACCTTTTCGTTGTTCCAACTCAGATTAAAAATGGTCAGAAAAAAACTAAAAATGAATAACGAAAAACTCCTTGACTAAAATACAGAAGTTTTATTTTATTTCAACCACGATGTGCCTAAACGACGACTGAGCACCAGTGTGAATGGAGGAGGCAGACGCACGACTGGAAATACCCACTGCATGCGGCGCAACCGCGATTAACAGCGACCAGAGATATTATTAGAATAAATTTGAGATTATGTCCACAATTAAATAGCTAAGCAACTGCTACAAAATTAACTGTCACAATACATTCATTAAGTTTTCTTTACGTCGCATTTCATAGCTAAATATATAATATCACTAAACTTTAGAGCAGAAAAACTTCGAACTGCTTTTCAGTAACATGACATGTCATTAATGAAAGCGATATTTAAAAAAAAAACTTAAATTGCTCATGGTTTCTACTGAAATCACGAACACCAATTGTCATTCCGGCCTGCACTAAATTTCAATTTAGTTAAAACTTTCGCTAATGCTGCTGCTTGGCCAAGGTTTATACATTACAGTTTATTTGCTTTTTACGTATTTTACTGACCACTTTGGTTAATGATCTTTGTTCATGTTCGCTGTAAGTGAATAATCAGGTTATTTAAAGTGGACATCAGACCAAATATGTTACAGAATCGAGTATTCAGGCAATTCATTTCTTCGGAGTTGCTCAATTGTTTAATAATCTAGAATCTGTCTTAAGTTCTTTGGCCGCAACAGACACTATGACCAAAGATTACATTTCAAATGTGTGACCAGCCTCAATCAAAAAAGAACGAGATGCTTTAGAAGCAACTGCGTACTCCTTTTAAATAGAAATTCTTCATATTTTGCAGAGTGAAGTTTTAGGGTCAAATACAACTCAAGTTTATTGTTCAGCAAGTTCTAGTCTACCAACCACAACATTTAAAACAATTATAAGATAATGCGATCGTCTCTGTCCGTTTTTAATAGTCTATTAATACTTCTGAGTTCTCCAAGCTCAAAAGATGAATTACAGATCAACTTCGTATTTGGACTGATCACGTCAACCTGACATAACCATTGACCTTTAAAACTGGAACTATTCTAGACCCATGACTATACGCAAAAAATGGTCACGAGCTTCCACTAGTCTCCAATAATTGACTGCCGTGTCGGAAGTTAGGCTAAGAGTTGGTTCGTGTGCGAGTGAGTGTGCAGTGAGTGTCGCAGGCCCGCCTAATGAAAGTCTGCGGTAACAAGCTGCACAAGTGCCACAGGTGAGAAAAGAGGGCCCTCGCGGCGACGCCCTAATTAACTGGCTGGCCCCAGGGGGCAGCTCACTCTCAGCGCAAACACAATCAACTCTCCTCAGCCAACAGACTACTTCCAGCGCGCTGCTTGCATTACAGCTACATCAATACTGCAGTGGCAAGCTCTCAGCACCACAACGCTTTCTCTCTTTCTTTCTGCCCGCGCCGAAGACAGTGTGTTCCTTCCTACAGCCCAACATCCATTTAGACATTTTTTTTAATTTTCAAAAGACGCCATATTATTTAGTACAGTAATCCCTCATAGCAAGTTACAGCTTACCCTGTTATTCAGTCTCTAACCCTTCAGATTTTCTCAGATTACATTCTTTGATTGTTGTTTGCGGTTTCTGCCTCGTAAAAAAATCCTCTAAAATAAATTGATACTCTTCTCTACAAACGTTTACACTGTACCAAAAGTATAAAAAGAATTACTATCCTAACAAATGGAAATACACAGAAAATGGAAAATAATAGCGAGTTGTCCTCAGGGATCAATTCTTAGTCCTTTACCGTTCATAATAGTATATAAACAATCTATGTTTAATTCTTGATGATAGGTGTGGTTTTTTCCACTCACAGCACTAGAATAATTTTAAAAACCTATCAGTACAAAGTCAACATTAAAAAACACTCCTAAGAAAAACAGACATCAGAGTTAGACGAAATTATTCGTTACTCTCTACATAAAAGAGTCAACTATTCCAGTATTAAAATATATAGTAGCGCAGAGTAGTAATATGAAATTCAATTCAAATACTTTAATCAAACCGAGCCTGGTGGGTGAACGGCATCGTTCTGGTCTTGCATTTTGGTTGACGGAGGTTCGAATCCCCGTCCGGCCATCTAGATTTGGGTTTTCCATGGTACCTCCAAATCACTCCAGGCGAATGCCGAGATGGTTCATTTATTAGACCATGGTAAAATTCCAGTTCCTTGTCCTCGATTCAATCCCACCTCTAATGACCTTGACGTCGACGAGGAGTAAAGCCAAAAAGTAGAAATGTAAAAAATCTAAAGTTCAAAAACTGGATGCAATACAAGAAGGCATAGAAGAGCCAAATTTCCTTAAGAAAATGGTTGAAATCTATGAGAATATGCAAGAAAATGCGATGTTATGAACTAATGTATGGAAGAAAGAATACACACACACACACATGCGCGCTCAATCGCAATCAAGCAAGCGGATTAACAGGGCTAGGCATGTCATAGGAAGTAAACAGTGGCCAGTCGAAAAATAAAGCAGGTATTGAAACAAGAGGGTTGGTGCATTTGATACATCATAATTCCATACCATGCAATGAAATTTCGTTCCCATGATATTCTTCACATTTGCGTAAGGTAGTTAAGTTCCAAAGAAAATAAGAATTGCTTAGGGAGTAGAATCATGTATAAAGATCCAGTTACACACATATTCCGAACGTAGCATTTGCTGCACTTAATAATCTCGTTACCGTCGTAGATAGTCAAAACAACAATTTATAACATTCATGGCAATAGTGACCCGCCAGTATGACTCATTGCGTTATGGAACTGCACACTATGCTTATGCTTTTTCGCTTCGTCGACGACGAGATCATTAGAGGCGGGATAGCACCGGGGGAAGGAACGGGAAGGAATTCGGCCGTGCCTGTTCGAAGAAAGCATCCCGGCATTCAGCTGGAGTGTTTTGGGAAACCATGGAAAATCCAAATCTGGATTCCTGGACGGGAATTCGAAGCGGCGTCCTCCCGAATGCGAGGCCAGAGCGTTAACCGATCACCCACCAACCTCGGTCGCACACTGTGGAGCAGGATCGAGTCCTGGCATCCCGCTTGCCTAGCATCCTGATTGCGGTTTTCAGGCGGTTTTCCACAGACACCGAACTGATCGACGGGATGGTTCCCAATATCAGCCTCATAAACTTCACACTTAAAAAAAAAATACATTTAGTGCAAACAGAACATACAATAGTTACATGTTTTGCTAACAGATGGCCACACACTCGCTTTCTCCATTAGAATAAGAAAGGCCTAAGAAAACGGTAGTTTGACAAAGACACATGCTTCGAAAATATGCTCAAGAAGAGATACATAGGTGGTCATAGACTGACTCAAATTGACTTGCTTCGACTTGGGACGAGGACATATGGTGGTGCTGTCTTTGTATCACTGTGTTCTATAAGCCGTTTTCTGGCTCAGTATAAGGAGATTGCCTTAAAGCTGCGGGGTACCGCGTCCAGGATAGTCCCGATGATACTGGAATCGAAGTCACGAATTTTGTTATTTTCGCTCATCTGTGCACGTATAAAACAAAACTTAACGGACGGATTTCAACGAAATTATACGTGGTGAAATGGATTGGTGGATTAACATAAAGGAAAGTTTCATAACAAGGTCCCAAAGACAGTTTCAAGAGGTGTCAGAAACAAATAATGTGCGCAAACGCACTTAAACGATTTGCATGTAACTTCAAATTAGGAAGAATTTAAGATATGCAAATAAGAGGGAAACACGTTTGCTCCTCGTTTTACGCAGCCTAACCATTTTTTTCCGTAGCTTATGACCGAGTTGTTCTTTATGGGGCGGAGACCTAAACACTGAGGCGAGTAGATGAAAAACGATTAGAAGCGTTTGAGATGTGGATGTGGGGGAGAGTGGAAAGGATAATCTGGATGGATAAAGTAAGAAACGTTGAAGCGCTGCATAGTGTGCTACAACTACTACAAGTCAAAAAGGAAAGAAGGATGATACACTTGCTGAGAGGAGAGTGCTTGCTAATAGACGCCTTGGAAGGACTAGTTTGTGGGAGGAGAATGAGAGGAAGAAGGAGGTGCAAGAATATAGATAACATCAGCGAAAACAGCAACTACGTGGAGGTGAAGTGAGGGGCAGAAGACAGAAAAGCATGGAGAGCAGCCAAGTGAAAACCTGCCTTATGGCGGAACACTGATGATGATCACTGAGTTAACAGAGCATATCGTAAATTCCACGTGGACGAAATCACGGGCATAGCTAGTGATTATATGAAAGTTACAGAACTCCAAGTTCTGCGTGCCCCTTCATACACTCGTCCTTCATTATACAGTACTTGGTTTTATTTCTGCAGCATTTTTGTTGAATTTGCAGTCCGTTGCATAGAGATATACGGAACATAATCCGAAAGTATACAGTGTTGCATACGGTTTACACTTGCAGTTTTGTCAGGACAAATGCCAGTTATTCCCGTGTAAATGTTTTCGTAGCTGCTAGCTGGTTTGCTAAATGCCTTTGTTTTGCTAAGACTTTACCAGCTCAAGCTTGGATTAAAAAATACATACAGCAGACGGTTTTACGCACTGCGTCACGTAAGCGACGTGTTAATGAAATTCTCGCGGCAGTTATCTCTTGTTCATTGAAAAGTGAAGGACTGTACAAGACCTGGTCTCTTAGTCACAATTAAGTGTGTTATACCCACTCCAGAGTAAACTTGATTGGGGCCGGTTCCCATTACTTTTCATAATATTTTTAATGTCATTGTATGCGTAGACGATTGAAATTGGTGAGTATTAAAACGTTGTGTGTTGTAATAGCTGACCTTGAATTCTGGATAAGGTTTTTTTTTTGTTATGATTCTACGCCTCGTCAACATCGAGGTCTTTAGAGACGGGAAAGGATGGGGAGCAAGGAATGGGAAGGATTTTGGCCATGGCCTTTTGAAGGAAGCATCCTGGTATTTGCCAGGAGTGATTTGAGGAAACCATGGAAGTCCCAAATTCTGAACGCCCGGATGCGAGGCCAGAACATTAACCGCTCACCCACCATGCTTGGTTTGGATAAAGGAAACAGTGAAAAGCGGTGCCGGCCAATTCAGGCATAATCTTAAAGTTACAGAAATACACATAAATACTACGTGCGGTTTTGAACGTTGGCCATGGTTTGGAAATTAAGGTAATGACTCTAGCGTGATTGGTATACTGTAATTCGTCGTTGCAAAAGGCGGTTAGTATGCAGCCTACATTGACAGTTCTCAACGGGTCACAGTCCAAGGTCAACTTCGGTGTTGGATTCTTAGTAACGCCTCCAAATCAGAGAAAACTAAAAGCTTGCGAATGAAGAAACATTAAAAACAGGTCGTTTGTGGAGTTAATAACACTGAAAAGATGACCAATGAAAATGAGGACGCTCATGACTCTGCCTTCTTTGTCTTCTAAAGGCCAGATAACAATAGCAACGGAAGGAACATATGAAATATTGTTTCATCATTACATTAATTGTTTTACAATATTATTTAAAATATTCAACTATACTGGTAGTCTTAATAGGTTCTTATTTAGGCTATAATTTTTACTTTTTTATGCTAATGAATCAACTAATATTATGTTAAATTAATTTATAGTATCAATATAATTTATACCATTTTTATCCACTACTGTTATCAGATATTATACGTTGAAATATGGTTATTTCATTACCAAAAGATTTATTATGGATGAAATGAAATTATTGCTGGTCAGGGATTATACAATGTATACATTTTTATTCTACCTTTCATGCATTATTGATAAGATACAGACTATAAGACTAATTATTAATATTTAAGCTTTGAATATTTATTTTATTTATAATTTTTCTTTAATAGGTAATGTAGGCCATACACTGAAGCACTATTGGAAATAAATTACTTTTAGGTATTTATAAATATTACTGGTATTAGTTTCACACTGAAAATGTAACGTTTTAATTGAACTATATAAACAAAACAAAAGAACGGACCTTAGCCGCTTTCTGGTTACTCAATGGTTAAGGCACTTGCTGTCAAAAAGTTGGCTGCCCCTATCCTGGGTTCCAATCCCAGTGGGCGCAGGAATTTTTAAGAGTTGTGTTTGATGATATGAGCTATTCCAGGTTGCTCCGTGGTTCTGATTCCGTGTTAAACTGTAGGTCTCAGAGGAAAGGAACTGGCCGTCTTACCTCTGACACAATGGCTTAGTATGTTTCCTTCGGGAAGATCCAACCAACCTGCGGGTTGTGGACTAAGTTAAGTTAACCGCTATCGTAAAAAGTAAGCAGCTTCTATAATTTCCTGGTTTCTCTTTAAGTGGGATAATAAATATTCATCAATATTATTAATTGTAATAGCCTCTAATCACTTCAATTAAACTTAAATAGAGGTTTAGTGAATTAAATTTTGGGTGCGCGATCATGCTAACGCAGAGAATGGAAAAAAGTTTTTAAAAAGTTTTCTGTAAAGTTTCACTAAATATTAGTGTTTCCACTGAGAACTTAGAACCAGGGATTGTCAGTTGTTGGAGAAATGGGAGAAGTTTAAGTGTTTCCACCTGTCTGTGGTTCATGTAACGTATGTTACCGATGATACGTATACTTTTGTTTGTGAAATATGTAGTTTATGAGACGGAGATTGAGGACCATCCCAGCATTCGCCTAAGTGATTGCGAGAAACCGCTTAATAACCGTAATCTCGATCACGGTCTCGTTGTACCTCACGGATCCAGTATGTCGCCGCCTTTAAGCGCGGACCTCCTTTGGCGGTTATAAAGTATTCTAATGAACACGCCTATCAGAGGAGCAGATGAGACATTCGTTTGCATATTTGGACATACGGAAGCGGCTAATGTCGTAACACTGAAGTCGGCAGGAGGGAAGACGTAAAAGGAGACAAAAACTTGAGTGTTCAAAGTGATTGCTGAAAATATAGGTATATGCAGTGTTTTACAATAGATAGAATAGTATAGGTCAGGGTAAGATTAAGCAGTGAATCAAATAGTTGGACGCACTGACAACACAATAAATATTATTATGAATTATTGTTATTTCAATTGCGATGGAGCTAACACTGCGTTGGAAATTTTCCCACTCATCCATTTAACCCTTTTTATATACATTTATTTTTAAATTTTCTTTTATAACTGGAATCTTAAATTCCTCCCCCATTTACTATTATGATTTACAAATTTTAATTCTAAATTCCTTGAGCGTTTTTGGAAAATTATTCATCACTACACTTGATAATTTGTTCCAATCCCTGATAAACTTACATACAAAAGAAAATTTTCCTCACTTATGAATGAAATTGAGCGCAAGCTTGTGGTCATTGTCACCTTTCCCCTTCCATGCGCTATTCCTAATTCTTTGACCAATATCCCCCCAAGTCCCATCACCAACATATACCCTATACATTCCCAACACTAGGTTTACCCTCCTCATTTCCTGCAATGACTCCCAATCCAGCTACTTTATCATATCAGTTACTAACGGGGTCCTGAGATAATTTCCACAAACAAATCTAGCTGCTCTCCATTGCACACCTTCCAACTCCTGTATTTGATAACCAAAATGTGGGTTCCAAATTACAGCACCATATTTAACCAATGGTCTGGCAAAAGTTTTTAACCCAAAGAAGTGAAACAAAACAAAAACAAAAAACTCTTCATTGTAAGGAATAACTAAGAACAGTTCGTCGGAATAGAGAGCTCTGTATGTTTGTGTGTTTTACTGGAACGTTGAATAAGTCGCGAAGGAGTTTGGGATTTACGCTTTTGTGACGTCGAGATCATTAATTGCGTTAAAAGACTTGGAGCAAGAAATGCAAAGTAGTTCTACATTGACATTTCGAAAGGAGTAGAGAGATTTTGGAAACCCAAAATCTGAATGACCGGACGGGGATTTGAACCAGTGTCATTTTGGCTGCCAGACCCTCACCTATAAGTGTAGATACATCGTTCTCTCTATCTGCAATTTTTAAACGCAAGCTCTCGCCTCGCATTCGGGAGGACGGTGGTTCGAATCCCCGTCCGGGCATCCAGATTTGGGTTTTCCATGGTTTCCCAAATCACTCCAGGCAAATGCCGGGATGCTTCCTTCAAAAGGACATGGCCGAATTCCTTCCCATTCCTTGTCCTCATCCCTGCCCCCATCCTTTCCCGTCTCTAAAGACCTCGCTGTTGAGAGACGTAAAGCAGTTAAAAAAAAAAAAAAAAAAAATAAACGCAAGCAAGGATCTTTCTACATTTTATGGGATTCATTCCTTTCGGTGAATGCGCATGACGTGTAATCATATCATAGAATTGCCAAATGTCCACAATCTTCATTGAACTTAAACATAATAATAATGAAATGTAATGAATCTTTATGGAGACTCTAATATGAAACATGTTCTATGAGAATTTCATATCCATTTTTACTGTGCTGGTATGTATTAGAGCGTTGAAACTAAACTATTGAAGCCTTAGCACCACAAAAGATAAGGATGAGTATATACACTGCGTGCAAGGATAGTACATCATCAAATTAAAGTTGATATATGTGTTGTTAGAGAGTTCTTGACAAACACATTGTCAAACATTTTCATTAAATTTTGACGAGGGTTTTTATCATTTAAAAACCTTTTGAACCTAAGAGAAATATCCCCTGAAAGTTATCCAGGGATAGAGAATGGATAGGTAAACAAATAAAATCAGGAAAAAGAAATCTTAGACCCTAAACTAGATGTAAACCTGAAATCGGTTTTTCGAAAAATGATATTTCGGTTTGGTTAGTTTCAGGAGAATCTGATTTGTTCTCGAACAACAGCAATACGATTAATCGTCCGATGTTTCACGCGCCACCAACATCGAATACCTGTACACTTGATACTGCGCGGTTGTGGCAAACGTTGCTGTGTGGAAGTTCTCAATCAGGGCAGCCACCATTCCGGACGCAGCGCGAGCTATATAACTACTGTTCGGCCGCCTAACACATAGACAGAAACAATTGGGCTCCGGTGCACTCTATTTGAACTATCTTCCGCCGCTGTCCATAAAACTCCTTTAGACATGTTTACTCACATTAACAATGCATGCAGGACAAACACAAACAGAAAATTTATTGCTGTGTAAATCAACGTGTTCAGAGCGCGTTTATCTGGAAACAAACATCACATGCTGTGTACCCGCATGCAGATTAACTGTGCACTAGAGAGAGGAAAAAAGAGTGAGATGCGTTCCACTCCAGTTCGTGTCTGGACTCCATGTAACTAAGTGCGACCGCGTGGCTGACAGGTAAACCACTAAGACGTGATCATTAAGCTATCCGATTAAGTTATAACGGTCAACTTCTGCTGGAAATCATATTACCTTTTTCGTATTTTACTTATTAGGTATATCACACATAAATTATTACTCCAAACCGTCTCTCGTTACAAAATGCAATAATTTACCTCTTATCGATTTCTCGGACCATCTTATCGAAGAGAGTACATTTTGCGTCTTCTGTTATGCATTAGATGACGACTGATGTGGATTCTCCAATCGTATTTTACATAAATAATGTTTCCTTTTACCTGAAAGGGAAAAATTACTACCGAAATTTTTTTCTCTCGTCTACGTAAAGAGATTCATCAATTTTGGTTCAGTACTTATTCATTTATTGTGCAACCTCACATATATTATACTCCTCAGCTTATCTTTTAATGCAACTGTATCTCTCTTCTTGGTGGCAGCGGTAATTCATCTATATGCAACTCGTCTTTCTGATAACGAAAAGTCAAACTATTCAACATAACATCCTTTTTAGCTCATTTCTTGTCGCTTTCATTACATCCCTCTCTCTTTTTAAACTCTTCTCTTATTACATATAACTTGTCATCTGGTCTCATGGTGTTCACTTTATTTCTTGCTGTCAAGTATGCTCCATACAGTACTATTATTACTGGTATTTATTACAATTAATGCTCATAGTAAAATACATTTACAAACACAGTTCCAAGTTGGCTTTAAGTGAGTCCTTTACGAAGTCATTTACCCCTGTGACGTATCACTACATACATAAATCTGTAAGCATGCTGTCTCTGTCTATCCGTTCCTTACCGCATCTGAAAAAACTTCCGAACCGATTGTGATGGAGATTTCACAGTTTGGAAGATTACAGTGTAGCTTAGAAACTGCGGTATATCTTATAACTTTACGTGACCAGGGAACGGAAACACAATCTGTTTGTGATCAGAAAAGTTTTGCACCATAGTTCACACAGCCTCTAAGATACACACTGCGTTCTTTACATCTAAAGATACTCGCCAAAGATCACACTACAACACAGAAAAACAGTATACTCTTTGGATTCTGTTAATACTGTTTTTGATTACGCAAAAGGTTATTTATTTGTTTATTTTTCTGAAATGGAATGCTTCAGAATACACGGAAAATGTAAATCGAACCACTAAATCAAAAATACTGCAGTAAAAAGTGATATAAACTGCTCAAGTTGTTTTCGGTTGTTTCGTTATGCCATCTTGAAAGCGATGTAGTCTGTTTATGTCAATATCAAAAGTTAAAAACAATTGCGCATCCGCCGACTAAATAGTAGTCAATCAAACTGACAGATTCAAATATTTTTTCTGAGATATAGAATTTTCTACCACCCTTCGTGGGTTAAGCTAATATTTTTATGCAAATTAATTGACATTCGATTAGTTAATTTTCTTAAGTTTCTATATAGCATAACGTTTTCCGTGATAATATGTATGTAGAGTATTTCCTCCGCAGCTTTATGGACCTTTGATTGGTCAATTCCATTTTTTTTTATTAAATTACGTTAAAATATACAGAAAACGATAATCAGAACTTGCTGATAGCTGATTGCTGATCGGAAATAAGAAAGTAGCAAAAAGACACGAAGGTTTTTTTTCCTTCGCCGGGTTAATAATTGCTACTCTAAAATAAAAAAATAAAATAAAAGCGGTAAACGCAGTACTCCACACATTTATGTCTGCGCGGACGAAACAACGGACAAAATTAAATAGCTTTATTAAATGTATTGAGCAATGCCTGGCAATTAAGTTTACAATTTAGACAGTATAGTGGTAGAAATTACTTTCATAGACTGTTCCATCCATACAATTTTTCATTTCTGTGAAACGACTTTTTTATATTTGTGACTAGAAAGAAGTTAAGCTGTTATGTACGAGGTACTGCAAAAGATAAAGATTCACTATTAATTGAAATCACAATTTCTTAATACTATTTCTCTAAAGAATTAATTTACATATTAGTAACATGTATTTGTTTGGAGGATCATTCATATTCCCAAGAGAATTTGAATTTAATAAAACAATAATATTTCCGTGTGGTCGTAATGACCTTGTATTGGGTTTCTATTGGCTGCGCATTCCACCCTTTTCGTTACCGCCCTAACCTAACCGGGTAATCCTATAGTGTACAGAGGTCCTACAGTTTAACGTGGTATCCGAAACAAGGAAGAGTTCTCGCGCACTTTACATTGCACAGCAAACTGTGCCAGAGGTGAAGGTCGGGTTAAGGGCCTATGAAAATCCTCCAAGAGACAGGGATTCGAACCGGGGATCTTTCGAGCTTCAGACAGACACTTTAACCACTGAGCCGCTCTGCATTTATCACGTAAGAAGGAAGCAAACAAGTTGGTAGCATTGCTTGATGCATGAAACTAGTATTAACCTATTCCAGTCGCTCAGCGGACAGTGTTGTTTGTCTGCTAGATATCACCAGAAGCAGCAGGCCATTAATTTGGCAGCAGTTGCTTAGCTATTAAATTGTGGACATAACCTCGAATTTCTTCTAATGATATCTCTGTTGATTTGCGAGTGAAGGCTGACACGTGACGCCGTCTTCCAGCCAATAACTATCTAGGTGAGTGAGTGAGCTTAGGAAATAGAAGATGTTTATAATTAATTAAAATAAAATAATACAATAATAATAAAATAATTGGGAGGGGGGAGGGTTGTGATAATGTTACATATCCCAGTGTAAGCTCCTACGTCTTTTCTTATTACTTCTCTGGCGTCGACTTCCAATTGGGTCTATGCTTAAATAAATCATAATAAAATACCCTGAAGAACCAAAGAAGCTGGTATAGGCATACGAATGCAAACACAGAGATTTGTAGACACTCAGAGTACGGCGCTGCGGTCGGCAACGCCTATATAAGACAACAGGTGACTGGCGCAGTCGTTAGATCGGTTACTCCTGTTACAATGGCAGGTTATTACGATTTAAGTGAGTTTGAACGTAGTGTTCTAGTCGACGTACAAGAGATAAGACACAGCATGTCCGAGGTAGCGATGAGGTGGGAATTTTACCATACGACCGTTTCACGAGTGCACCGTGAATATCAGACATCGCTGTGGCCGGAAAAAGATCTTTAAGAACGATACCAACGACGATTGAAGAGAATCGTTTAACGTGACAGAAGTGCAACCCTACGCAAATTGCTGCAGATTTCAATGCTGGGAGGTCAACAAGTGTCAACTTGCGAACCGTTCAACAAAACATCATCGATATGGGTTTTCGGTGCCAAAGGCCCACTCGTATACCCTTGCTGAGTGCACGACAAGAAGCTTTACGCCTCGCCTGGGCCCGTCAACACCAACATTAGACTGTTGATGATTAGATACAAGTTGCCTCGTCTGACGAGTCTCGTTTCCAATTCTATCGAAGGGATGGACATGTACGGGTATGGAGACAACCTCATCGACCCTGCATGTCAGCAGGAGACAGTTCAAGCTGGTGGAGGCTCTGTAATGGTATGGGGCGTTTGCAGTTGGAGTGGCATGGGAACACTGATAAGTCTCTGACAGGTTGCACGTATGTACGCATCCTGGCTGACCACCTGCATCCATTCATGTCCATTGTGGATTCCGAAGCACTTGGGCAATTTGAGCAGGACAATGCGACACCCCACACGTCCAGAATTGCTACAGAGTGGCTCCAGCAACACTCTTCTGAGTTTAAACATCTCCGCTGGCCAACAAACTCCCCAGACATGAACATTATTGAGCATATTTGGGATGCCTTGCAACTTGTCGTTCAGAAGAGATCTCCATCCCCCCCCCCCCCTAATCTTATGGATTTATGGACATCCCTGCAGGGTGCATGGTGTCAGTTCCCTCCAGCACTACTTCAGACATTAGTCGCGTCCATGTAACGTCGTGTTGCGGCACTTCTGCGGGCTCGTGGGTGGCCTATACGATATTAGGCAGGTGTTCCAGTTTCTTTGGCTCTTCAGTGTGAAAGAGGTATCAGTATAGATGAGTAAAATATTTCGTCACTAAACGCAATTCATAATTCGATAGCTTTGTCAATATAATTTGCAAGCAATAACTTTTAGCAAAAGTTATTTTAGACTCTGTAGTAGCTTTGTTGGGTTATTAGGTGTTGTGATGGAAATTGGTTTTGTTATTGTTAAGAAGTTAGCGGTTGACTTCATCCATCAAGGGCTTCATTCATATTTACAATATGTCAATTTTTTCTAATTGATACTTTGGCAAGTGTTTTTGATTTTTTGCGTTTTTAATAACCAACAGACTGAATTTAGTTGTCTATAAAACAAACCTTGAGTCTAAGGAATAAGATTTATTTATTACAGTAAGATACTCCAAGATTTCATTTTTTTGTGTTTTTCTAAGACTTTACGTCTCCTCGACGTCGAAGTGATTAGAGGAGGGAACGGAATTGGTGAAGGAACAGGAAAGAATGCGACCATGGCCTTTTGAAAGAACTATCTCGGCATTAGCCTGGAGTGTATTAGGAAATCATGCAACACGGGCATGTAAACGGCGGGAAAGGTATTCGAACCCTCGTTCTCCCTATTAGCAGGCCCTCCCAGAGCGCGGTGGTACAACAAGAAAACATTAATTACACATTCATTAAATAACGACAGTAATGCAAGCATGGAATTATCTACGGGACCGAATGGTTTGCATGTCGGGCACCGAAAGACAATTTTTGTTGCTTTCAATAATATGTCGATCAAAAAACAGATAATTGAAGACTGTCTGAAACTGGGTAGAACCTTAAAGCGTGGTTTTACATTTCAGATATGGAAACACCCTTCTTTTAAAACAAGATTAAAAGCTATAGTTATTAATTTAATTTTTTATGAGAATTTAGAGGCCCATAAGATCGAATTTACAGTTCTGCTATAGGCTCCATGAAAGAGTTCTTTTTTCCTCTACGCTGTTCCCGAGCTCGTAAAGTTTCAAATACGGTCTCAAACCGCCACTAATTTCAGCGAAGCCACAAGTACGGACCAGCGCTCGCTCGCTCGTAGGTATAATTAGATTCCTCCATACGACGATAAGTAAATTCAGACTCCGGGAACGCCTTAGGGTGGTTCCCGGAAATAAAGTCTTTGCCTTTTCTTGACGGCGAGTGCGCGGAATTATTAAGCAGAAATTACAGACCTGCAGTAGGCTACAAAAAGTAGTGGTTATTCAATTAAGTCCCGACCCTCCGTCAAGAAGCCGTAGAACGGATGAAAAGACTTCCCAGAGCCAAGTGGAAAGCTGCTTAAACGAGCGAACCGTGTTTACTAACGAATTTGGTGAGTAGTCCTCCATTTTCATTAGGCTCCAATGAAATAACTTTCTCCCCCCGCGGCCGAAGGTAAATTTTCTCTTTATAGCAGTGCGGAAATTTCATAAGCAGTGAAAGCCATTGGCTGTCATAACATCTACAGTCACGTTCTGGAATTTGCTCTCTGTATTTTCGTAATAGCAGAATGTATTTTATGCACTAGTTTCTTTTCATTAATAGCTTTACGACTTATTGCTGCGAAATTATAAAACATGTTTGAATGCTCGTTCCTTGAAAATATTTTGAACCAACAAAATATTCCAACACATCAATATTATGGATTCAACGTATTTCATCATATGCTTTGAGCAACACAAAAATCTTTCTCAGCATAGAAGCATCACAAGTATATGATAATTTCTGAAGAACATTGAGTTATTATTATCTTTGAATAAAGTTACATGAAGAATCCTATTCTATTTTTCCAATGAAATTTAAATCCGTATTGTATTTGGTTCTCAATTCTACATTTTTTTTCCCTTGCTTTAATAATTTAAGATATTATTTTTTCTATAAAGCAATTAAGAGATTACGATTTTTATTACAGGAGTAATGAATATCAGTTGGAATATTTTCTTTGACTATAGCACTTCCGCGGGACAGGGAACACTGATAAGATTCGATTTGTCCATAATTCGGTATTTTACAATTGTTTGCAGATTCCGCTGTTTAGTTTCCCAGGTCACTAAAAAAACACAATTAATCATCCACCCAAAGGTTGATAAACTACATTTAACAAATAAGAGAAAGAAACAAAATTATTGCAATGAGCCAACGATCAATTCACTAGTAGTCTAATTCCTAAAGTAAGTTGTAAAATAATTTTTGGATTGTCTTCGTAATACAAGGGTGGGGGAAGATTCTCTTTTTTTTTTTGGTAAGGGTGTCAAGGATTGGAATAAATTACCAAAGGAAATAATGAATAAATTACCAAAAAACGTTGAAAGAATTTAAAGTTAAAATTTTTATAGGGCAAACGTCGGGAGGTGCAGGAAAGGGGGAAGATGGATGTGTAAGGAAATTACCACCGGAGCGTGTGCTCAATTGCAATTGTAATTGTGTAACTCTTATTAATAATTAATATCATAATTTCTTAAAATATTATTTCAAGAAAATTAATATTATTTGAATCCTCTATCAAAGCTGTTACTTCTACTTCTAGTACTTTTACTCCTACTACCATTACTTAAATTTTTATTCCAGGACTATCTGTTGGCCGCACTATAGTTTACGTAGACTGTTCATGTACAGTCCGTATTAAACTTATCATGCCACAGTTAGTACGTATCAGAGAAGAAGAAAACAGTAACTTAATGCCTCAAAATAACACGATGCGTTCGTATGCCGAATTCACGATTAGCATTTCGATCGCGAGAATTAAGTAAACCAGGCCAATAACTCTTGAGTGAATCGCGTTCAACGTAAAATGGATTCTTTTATCTCAATTATCTCAGTTTTCCGACTTTGCATCAAAGTGAAACAGACAATTTTTTACCTCATGCACTACGGGCTGTGTATTATTCGAAACCCCAACAAAACCCGACCACAATTTTTTACTTGAATAGTGATCAATTAAAAATGGATACTGAATTGTGGACACTTTTATCTTAAATTTCTCAGCTTACCAGATTTATATCAAATTGAAACATATCCTGTTTTACCTACAAGACCATGGGCATTAGATTATTCAAAACCCCATCAAAATCTAACAGGTTTTTTGTTGTTGAGAAAATCGTGTTCAACACAGAAGACAGACGGACAAAATTAAGGAAAAAAACAACAGATTATTCCTTTTGTATTGGTCATTAACAATGCCGCTAACTCATTTTTTAAAGAATCTTAAATATATTCTTGTTATATATATCTTTACTCATATTATGAATGCGAAAGTACAGGGCGTTCGCCGGGAAACGCAACCCACTGTTAGCGCTACAAGGAAGAAACTGCTCGCGGCGAGCGAGCGGTCAGCTCCCGGCATTGTTCGACCGTCGGCCGCGGACTATTTCATAAACTTGTATGTGCTAAGCATTTAAATGTGACGTAATTCATTAGCTTACCTTATAAAAGATGCTGGAAGTGTTCACATCTTCTGAACATATTTCGAGACACACGCTGCCCTAACAGACTTAATGATTTTTTGGGTGACTGTTCTAGTCGAAAAGCGATATCGTAAATTTTCTCCTCTGTGAGAATACGGTTGACCGACAGTCTCTTTTTGTTAAAAAATGAACCCGTTTCTCTTACCTTTTTAACCAGACGCAGAATTGTTGATTTAGCTGGCAGTAAAGCGCCAGGAAATTCGCGACGAAATTTACTGCGACACTTTTTAAACGACTTCTTCTTCACATATGTATCGTAGAGAAATATTCTTTGTTGCAAACTGTAACGAACCATAATTTTACTCACACTCAAACACGGTACAGATTAGTAAGAGTATGAAGCCCCAAACCGCAAAGAAACGTTTATTCACAACACTGATTAATAAGAGACTGAAGTCACAAACTAGCTACAATGCAAAGAAACCGTTCTTAACAATGTAAGGGTCCCATTATACTGCGTCACTGCACTGTTGGGGCAGCGGAGGTGTTAAACAGTGCGGTGATTCACGGTGCCGGTTGGCGGAAACTGCTGGGGGGAGTGACCGAGCAAGTTGCCGACGGCAACAGACTGGGAGGGTTGCGTTTTCCGGCGAACGCCCTGTATTTCTGTGTATCTGTCTGCTACGTTTTCACCTCTAAACTGTTAAATGAGCCTTGAAATTTGACAAGGAAATACTACGTACCTTTAGGGACGACATAGGATACAGTTTCGGCATAAATAACATATTTTGTCATGAAATTCAGAGAACTAACCGAACGGTAACAGACAGACGGATAACATGTGTAGGTCTCTGACATGTTATATTGGTCGCTCAGGTCTTTGTTTCTCTCGCAGTCGGTTTGTTGTATGATCTGTTCAAATACAAACACATCTTACTATATTAAATCACCGTGGCTTGCGCAGTGCGATTTCGCACTGCCACTTGTCATTCGGGAGGACCGGGGTTAAACTCGGTTCGGCCATCCTGTCTGAGGTTTTCCGTGGTTTTCCTCAGTCACTCTAGGCGAATGCTGGGATGGTTCCCTACAAGGCCACGGCCGACCTTCCATCCCCCCTCCCACCCCGTAGTATAGTTTGGCTGAAAAGAGTCCACGTGACTCTCCAGCAGCCCGCCTCCCAGCCTTCAGCTGGGAATGAAATCGTATACAAAAAAATAAAAATAAATAAAAATTATATCAAATAGATGTAGAAAAATATGTGGACTTGCGCTCCACCAGACTGTTGTTTTGTGTTTACATGTAGCTAATTCATCAAGTGCTGTGCACCTAGGTAAAGGAAAAAAAAACATAAAACGATGTGTTGGCATAAGATGTCAACAGAAAGTGACATAATTTTAAACCACAGATAAAAATTTGCCAGAAGACCTATGGTATGTTAGGTAAGCTACCGCAGTTAACTCCTTCCCGCCTAATCTGTTGCTATTTTTAAACTTTCTGCAGATTGAGACAGTTTCAGTGGTAGAATGATATGGTGATGGCTTTCTCGTCATATTATCGCCAATGCGTGCCTTTTGCAACACTTTTTGCGCAACTTACATCTTTCTATATCCAAATGTAGCAACAAAGTTCTCAGCCACGCGTAAGAAATCTCAGGTAGTAGTTAGTAGATGTTTTTTCTTTGTATCATCAAGCACTTGACTGGTTTGGTACAATCCTCCATCCCTTCCTATCATGACTAACCTCTTCATCTCAACATACCCCTTACAACCTACATCCTCAATTATCTGCTTAATATATTCTAATCATTATCCACCTCTACAGTTCTTACCTTCGACTGTTCCCTCCACGTTAGTAGATAATATGAGCAGATAATTAATTTGAAATCAATCTTGCAACAACTGAATACCTTTGAAGCTTTGTTTAACACTATTGGTTGTATTACCATGAGTAACGTCAATTTAACATTACACTGAAGTCCACTCAATCACACTGTCGATTGCACCACAAGGTAGATTCTTTATGAACTTACCACTAAGTGAGCCACCCAGGCCATCAAGAATCGATCTCCTGGAATACCAAGTGGGAGGCCTCCAGCGATCAGAGAGTGGACCCTCCTGGATACTCAGAATCATTCATTGTCATAGGTCTTCTTACCCCATCTCGTTGAAAGTGTAAATTCCAACTTCAAATTCCATAGAATTACTTCATTTCCGAGCTTATTGGTTGAGAATTCTTCATTTTCGACTACAAAAACATCCCTATTACATACGATATTTGTGATTAGTTCAGCTGCTTCCTGATGCCTCTTCGTCAGTTTCGTCTGTACAAAATTTTTCCTCCGAAACTTTTAGTCTACGTCCATCTGTTGTTTTATTGAAATAATTTTTTTTGTCTAATTATTAGTAGCAGAATACGACTGCCAGGTTGCCATCAAAATATGGCCGCAAGTATTTTCAATAAATCTTTCCAAAAAAATCAATTAATTTCGTTTACTTGTTTCTAAATAAATTATAATTCATTTCAATGAGAGACACGTAAAGAACTTAAAACGTCTGGGTTGCCTATATAAAAGTAGCGGCAAGTAGGGGTTGCCAGCTGTTAAAGACAAGTAAGGGCGAGAGAGAGAGAACGCTCCACACCTTCTATTAAATACTTGCGGCCATATTTTCATAGGAAATATATAAACAAAAATTGCATTTCAATCAAATAACAGATGGACGTAGAAATCATGCAGCTTTATCTTATTCTATTTGAGGCTGTATCGGAAGCCTCGTCCAGCTGATGATACAACTTCTTACCGCGTTACATGTAAAATATTTTTTTCCCTTGCAGATGGTTTGTTGGCAATTTCTCAGACCAGCGTACTCTCCTCACAACATTCGCAACTGCCTGTATTCACAATACCCAACTTCAGAGGGAAACTATTGTACTGCCAATGACTTGTAATGTTGTGTTCTAATCCGGAGAAGACTGTAAGTACTTCATCCTAAATCTCTCTATTCTATCGAAGGAAATATATCATACGTTCGTCTGCCCGTTTAAAAGGCATTGTACTCATGTTTTCGCTTAGCCAAAATTATCTTCCGAATGTCCTACAATTCTTACGTTCTTTTCCTGTTTCCCCTTTCTGAACCGGTACATGGCACCCCATCTTCTCACTTCAAAGGCCTATGGCCAGACATCAATGTTAAAAGTTCATATATTTGCTCCCACACTTCAGCATGCTCAGAGATATTCATAGTTAAACCAAACAAGAATTCTACCCAAGAATCATAATCGCAATTGAGGAAATGGGCTACAATATCCAGATCTCAGAGATTTTGGCTAAAGGCTAGTATCCATTATCGTCAAAAGATCATAGTTGAAACTGTTGTAGACCAAAATTTGACCAAGAGCACTTGATGTCACCCGAACTGGATCTTCTGCGGTGATTTTGGCTGGACTTAAACTGACAGAGAGTAAAAGAGTTGTGCTTTGGTCTTCACAAAATGCGGACACCTCATGGAAACGCCAGCTACTACCGTTTGATACTGCACTGGAGCGTAGGAAACTAGATATATTCTAGGTCATTTATTGTGACTGTCAGCCAGAAGTTCTCGTAGTAATAGTAACTAATTCAGGCTATTTATATTTTTTACGCCACTTTTGGAGTTCTGTTTGATGTGGCGTTTGTGCAAGTAGGTCTGCAGTTATCCGGAAACTCTAACTTGATTTGAAGCGTTGGTGATCGAGCTGATGTCTAAACAGTAGACGGTCGTGGATTTTGACTCCTAAAATCCCCGTCCCCATCTCCTAAAGACTTGATACATCGTTACCGTGATGCCTGGCTGCAGTTTCTCGACGGCTTCAGGCAAGACAATACAACTTCCCCTCAACAACTGGACGTAGACAATCTGTGCTAACATAACATAGTATAAAACATGACATGTTTCATCTCGTATGCCTACGTATGTCTGGTCTGAGTGAATCAGCAGCACTGGTTCATTTGGAGCATAGGACCAGTTTTAAGAACACCATACTAAAATACAACCTATTTTGAGGATTCCGTCACCCAACGTAAACAGATAAAGTAAATTTGTGTGGTTGTAATGACACGAAGACAGGGTTTTTTGTATTGGGTGTGCAGTTCACCACTACGTAGCCGCCTAGCCTAACCCATTAATCCTTGCAGATATACTTAGCGTTTAACATGGGACCCGACCCATGGAAGCATTCTTGCGTACTTCACATTACACAGCAAGCTGTGCCAGAGGAAAAGGTCGGGTTAAGGACCTATGCAAATCCCTTCCGAGATAGGGATTCGAATCGGGGACCTTTAATCTTCAATCAGATACCTTAACAACTGAGTCACCAGACCACTCGTCATACGAATGCTTGTAATTGGTAATTAACCTACGACTTTATGTGCAGATGTAAGCTTTATTAATCCAATTTTTAGGCTGATTCAAATCTACCATAGACACAGATAGTGCCACAGTTTTATTATGTGCAGTCTGTTTCAGCGTGGTGCGGACGACAATGAAGAACGGTGGCTGGCAGCGCGTGCTGCTGTGGTGCGCTGGAGCGGCCGCCTTCATCTGGTTGCTCATGGCATTGTTCCAACCTCGTCAGCCTGCTGTCGACGACACCCCGCCCACCAGCGAACCTCAGGGGCTGGTCGAGGACGTCCACCCAGACGTGCTGCAGCGCTTCCTGCAGCTGTACGGATCAGCACCACCCAGAGCGTCGGAGCTGGCGGTGATTCCTCCAGGTCAGGCATCAGGAGGCACCAGCGAGGGTGAAGTACCTGAAAAACAGTCAACACCTGCCGGAACCACAGCAGAAGCTACATCAGTCCAGCACAATGATGACCAATCACCTGATGATAATCGGCCGATAAAACCACCATCAGAAGAATATGACAGCCACCGTGAAAACTCGGATAACGGAGCACCTCGTGACAACAAGAATTCTGATCAATTTTCAGTTCAAAGTCCACGAGGTGTTCAGGTCAGGCTCAGTGGTCCAAATACTGAGTTTAATGGCATCAAACCAGATGACAGAGTTGAAATGTTGGAAAACCATAGAGCTCCAGTTTTGCATTACCAAAAGATGAAACAGAAATACCAGTTGATGAACAATGAACACCCACCTAACGAATATGGCCGCGAACCATACGCCAATTACTTTGAAACACCGCGATCATTGCAGCACATCGGAAGGGTCGGTCTGTATCAAACTGGGTGGCATGCAGGCAGGTCTGAAGGCGCAGCTTACAACAATTTTGACGCCATCGAACACCAACGGCGGGAGAATGACGTATGGAAAGAGGCTGTAGTACAACGTGAAGTGAAGAAAAACGCTTACGTTGATGCTTCAGCTGCTTCGACGAATCAGTTTAGCGGAAACGCGTTTCGCAGAGAATACTCTAATGAAAACGCTAATCCTGTCAGTCGTTACGACACTCAAGTCCCATTTGGAACGTCAGGAAGAGAGCGACCTTCGGAGGATTCAGCCAGTTTCCGAAACTATCACAGACCAGGGAAAGAATATTATTACGGCGCACCCTACCCTAACACCTACAGACAGTTAATGAGAGTGGATAGTGTCGCTGACGAATTCGATAGTAAAGAATCTCTAAACACTGATAACAATGACGTGAATACTGGAACAACTCGTAAAGAGATGGGGAAAGCCAGTGGCATACAGACCGGTCATGATGCAGAGGGAAAACCGATTAAAATCAGTGAGCTCGCTCGGCCGAGAAAGTTCATCGAATCAAGCGATGAAATATATTATGAGGTGTTACAACCAGATAAAGAAATCGGAGAAAAGGCTCATATAAAAACACAAGATGATAAAAGCAGTTCTATTGTGAGGGGTGTCGATATTAAAAATGTGTCGTTAGCGAAATCTGCTATAAAGGAAACGAATCCACAACTACATTCCAGTGAAACGGACGTAAAGGATACTAAAGAAGAGTATGGAAGGAATGTAGAAGTCGAGAAGCGTTTACTTCAGGACACAGTAACATCAAAAGGTACAGTTAATGATTTGGACCAAAGAAATATTGTTGCAACGAATGAAAATAAGTTGAACTCAAGTGCACAGTCAAACGATAGTGAAAATAGTATTCGAGACTCAACTTCATCTGACACAGGCACCAAAAGTGGTGAGAGAACTGAATCGATACATCCCCAGGCAAAGACGGAAGTCAAGAAAAAAGTCGATGTAAAGGCGAATAAAGAGAAAAGCAGTATGGTCCAGAGTAAGGGAGGAGAAGTAAGGAAAGGCGCTATTAGCCCAGCCAAAGGTAAAGTTGTCGGTGGAGGTATTGGCTGCCCTGCAGGCGAGTTGTTGAGCGTCCAGGACGGAGGTCGGTTGGGCAACAAGTTGTGGGAGTACGCGGCGGTATGGGCCCTACCCAGAGCAGTTCCCAGCCTCAACAGAACCGCCGTGGTGCCCAGGTCACTACTCAAGGCGCTGTCCAAGATCTTCCACAAGCTGAGTCTTCCGGCGCTGGAGGACATCCCTCCAGACTGTCCAGCCAGGTAAGCAGATAATATTCCAGTCATAAGAAGCAAACCTCAATGAAGGGTCAAAAGTTATGTTGCCGAGCGTGGTGAATTACTGGTAATGCTATGGCTTCGAGAGAAGGCCATTTCGAATCCCCGTCCTGGCATGCAGATTTGGATTTTACATGGTTTCCCAAATCACTCAAGGCGAATACCATGATGATTCCTTCAAAATAGTATGGACGAAATCCTTCCCGTTCCTTTTCCCAGTCCTTTCCCGCATCTAATCACCTCGACGACGCATAAAGCCATAAGGAAAAAAGAAGTTATTTTCAGTTTATAGCAACTGTTAATTCTAAAATGCTACCACTAGTTATGGGTCGGAAGTGTTATTGATTCTAGTCGCATAATTTTTGAAATACACGATATTTCGACCCTATTATTATTATTATTAGCCCGTAAAAAATGACTGGTCTAACGCAGTGATCTGACAGTTAATTTGTTTACAGTTGTTTAACTAAATAGAATTTTAATATATCAAAGCTCAATATAATTTATAGTTCCTTGTGTTGTAGCACAAAGTTTCGGTTATTAGCTTAGTCCAGGTTGCATTTCAGCCTAATCACAATCTCCACTAGTATTGCCTCTAGAAAATCAAAGCTTCAATCACACGCGAAATAATACATTCCCGTATCGCATGGCAGTGTCATCATGCATCACGATATATACTTGATCCAAAATTTTCATGGGTTCTTACATCTTCCTTTCTTATTATCTGTGATTATTGCTCAGTCCTTTATGCATCGTCGATGTCAAGGTCATTAGAGGCAAGAGAGGATTTGGGACAAGGAACGGGAAGTAATTTGGCCTTTGCCTTTTGAGGGAATCATTCTGGCATTTGCGTGGGATGATATCGGGAAGGGGAATATAATACGAGAGATACCTTCATTTCAGATACATAGAAAAGTCATCTGTTGAGGAACCTATTCTGACGTTGCGACAGCGGTATAAAACAAATATATTATCAAGGATAACGGATTACGGTGCAATAATTTAGGATTTTGATAGCTCTGTTCCACACCAGGGAGTAGCGTCAAATGGTCAAATAAGAAATGTGCGGATAGCCCATGTTCAGTGCCTCGGCGTCGGCGAAAAATTACAATGTCAATTACATCGCTGCCGAAACGTTACTTATTTCAAAAATTATGATGGTAGCAACCAGCTTCATGTCGAGAATTATGTCAAAGCCTCCATTCATGGTGTTTCCGGATAGCATGGATGCTAATTGATATATTGTACTACATTTCTGATGATTACGTATTTCTATTACAGAAAACTGGTCGAATGTCGATCCAGAACAAAAAATCAAAATTTAAAAAAAAATAATATAATGTAAATCGTATTGGGTGCATTATTGTTTCATTATTTACCAGACCTGGACCCCTGAAATTGACTCTCGTTTAACCTCGTTTAAACCTTCTGATATTTCGATGCAAAACCGAGAGATAATCGTTAAGAGTATATCATATTTTATTGGTTTTTTTTGTAGATTTTTTTCTTTAATGATTCCGTATATAACTCCGACGTTACCTGACATCCGAACTTCGGAGTCGCTATATTCGTTCTTGCTTCATGGTATTAAAGCTGAATAAATGAGCGCTAAATATGTTATCTACTAAATCCAACAAAATATTGAAATTGAGCATCCAACTATTGTCCTCTAGATGACCAGGGCTTTGGTGTACAATCTGGTGATCTGCAACCTCCCCTAACCTGCCGACTAAGTCCTCTAACTCCGTATCAGCGACGGAAACAATCACGGTGTATAGCCCACTGCGCAAACGGGGATAGCTAGTAATATTGTTGTTTACTCGTAACTGACATTTACATTCATTTAGTGATACTTACTTTGCAAACAACAACGACCGTTTTGTTTAGTGAATAAAACTTTTTTTTGAGGTGACGTAATCGAAGGGTAGATAGGCCGTATTTTTATTATTGAGATGTCTACCTGTCACAGACCGCTGGCTCGTAAATGGTATCAGCTGTATACTTCAAAATTGCACAGGTCAAGGTGTACATATTTCATTGATGCCAATACTGTATTAAAACTGTAATGTTTCAACCTGTACAAAGGAAGCTGTAATATAATAATCACTAATTTCACCGCGAACCTCAGGGTAAATGGATCAGAAATGACGTAGTTAACATTTACGCTTGGGTCAAGAGGGGTATTCCCTTAGTACAGTAATCAAATCAAACTACACTTTTACAACATTTAATCTTTATAAAGGATTATAATGATTACAAGACCATCGTCAATGCCAAAATTAGTACGAATTTTGATACAAATAATTAACAAAGCATATTAATATAACTGGCGGACAAAAAGTCCAGATTTGGCGGAATGTTATTGCATTAAATTTATTATTTTTCGTCAAAGATGTGTCATAACTAACTAAGCACAAAATGCCGGTGGGAGCACGAGATCTCACGCAACACGGCGCCGTAGGAAACAGAGTAATGCGGAGGCCGTCTGCCATTGGCCCATGTGAATAGACCACTGTTTGGGTGGGCCACATCAATCCCAGTGGTCGCAGTATCACCAAGTCACATTACCCACGTGAGTCGGCAGCGCAAGTCCGGCGTCCTGACTCGACCGGGTATGGCGCCGTGGCGACGCGCAGTAGTCGTAGATTCCAAAGCTTCAACACAACAGCTAGGGATAGGCTGCGTGAGAAAATCTCACTGCACTAACTTTGTAGTGGGTCACACACACTACAGATGGTGTCGTCACGTTCCGGGCGTTGCCACATAGTCTGCAACTCGTGAAGCACCCGGTGGGGGCGGCAGCTCGCAGAACCCCACATCGTCGCACAGCAAGGGTCGCCCGGCAAGTGCAGTCTCGTGGTCCTGTTAACGGGCTCTCCGGCGGCGGAGAAAGTCCCAGCTGTCAATTTTGTAGACCCCGGCAATGAAAATCCGAAACACATGTCAGTAGCGTGGGTCGTCAATCTTTCACTCCTTGACCACGCATTCAAACTCACAAGCGTGCGAATCCTTTGACGCTCCTAACAGGAGAGGGTATTGTGCATTCGGAACTCTCCTTACTCGTGGGATCTTCCTTCCCGTCTCCATTTTTGATTGGATAACAAGAATGGCGTCCCTAGTAATCGCACGTACAAATGTTTCTGAGGACTACTCAGCACAAAATCTTGCATAACTAGGCCTATATTCTACAGGGTACATTAGAAATAAAGACAGTCTTCCACAGCGTGTGTAGAATGGTTCATATATCAAGCATTGGAATAAAACATTTTTTCCTCATTGAGAAAAAAGATCGCTGAAGTTCTTAATTTTAGATCCTTATTCCCATGTACATCTCAAAACGTTTATTACCTAAGAAACTGATATTTGTTTCCAATATCTATCATACCCTATATTTAATTGATAAATACTAAATACATCAATATATTTATCATATGGTGTAGTCTAGATGTAAAGTTGTTAGCAAAACAAGGAGAATATTTTATCTTGATGCTAGTACACTGTGTTTTTATTCTAATATTGATATTTCTCCTATTTCAGAGTGCATTGAGTTCTACTATATGTAAGAGCTACTGTCTGTAACGAATTTGGTCGAAACTGAACAACTGCGCTAGCGCCAACGCGATGATTAGGCGACAGCTTATCTAAAACGTATGAAACATTGATGTTTGCGCGAAGCTAGTGTTGTCTAATTTACCACATCAATATCTGATAGGTCATTGGAGTACAAAACCATAATTCCGCGAGACTCGACTTTTCCGCTTTTTTATTAGATCTAATGAAAACAAACAAGTATTGAAATTTTGAACAATATTTTTGGGAAAAATGTATAAACGTGGAAAAGAAAAGCAATAATGAAAAGGATCGATGATTCTATTTCGAGCAAGAAGTATTGAGAACGGCATTTTTTCATATTATTTTTGCTTATATAATTTCACTTCTTGGTAAAAATGAAAGCGGCAAACTTTTTATATAAATAGAGGAGAGTGGCTCTTACTTCACACCCCTAGCTCGTATACTTCCACAATTTTCGACGAGACTTGTCACTCCTCATATTACGATGCAAGTTTTTCAATTTAATTTTCTGATATCGAAAGATTGTCGTTCACAGCATGAAAACGGCGAGGCGTAGATTATGGCCGAGGAAACAATTTACAAGCCGTCACTTTCAGCTATAACACTGTTCACCGGATACAACGAAGTACTCTACAGACCTCTTAGTGGAGGGCGCAATATTTTTTCATCTTAATAAATCGTTCCAGCCATCTCATCCATTCTAATTTCTGATTTAGCACAATGAAAACTTCTTGTACTATCCCATGTGCTCCCTGGAGAAAGCATTCTTTGGGACTGACAAGAGAACGGAAAGTTTGTTGTTTAATAGAAAACCATTACTGTATTATCTCGAAGGGAATTCAGGCGGTTTTTTTTTTAAACACAAGACGTTTCGACAGCTGGATCTGCTGTCTGCATCAGGTGAAATAGTGGATTCTGCTATATATCACGACGCTTACTCTGACGACGATGCGAATTCATATGAGTGTAGATGATCGACCACAGACTATAAGTAACTATTCTTCTGCTTTCTCGTCTTCAGAAACCAAGAAACTTGTTCTTGCCGCTTCTGCTAGTTAGCTCGTAGGTATGCTGTAAAACGCATTGGTTAATTTATCTTATCTAATTCCAGCTGCATCATTTGCTCTTCATACTTCATGTTTATTCACAGCAGTTTATGCAATCATACATCCATGTTACAATCTAATAAACAAAGAAAAATGCTTCCTTTCATTTGCGTATATATATCATCCATCACAAATCTCATCCACCATATACTTCAGAAATTTCATTGTTCAAACAAAACTTCACATACTTATGATTCCCTCATACTGTTCTCGAATAACTACGCAATTTATTACCTGTCATACATGGCGATGCACCACTCAATACAACCACCACATTCCTCCTCACTCGTCCGCCAACAACCTCCAGCGGATCTATACCAGCGACGCACACCTCACTAGCCCACGCCCGCCATCACTACTTTTCGAGGAATGCCCAAATAGTCTCTAATTCACAGTTTACTGTTCAAAGATACTCAAATATACACACGGTCTTCGATATACTAAATACAACCATTTACAACAGTTCTCACCAAAATTTAATCAAACAGCAAATTATTAAACATAAAATACACAAAAACGAAAAAAATACTAACCAATACATTTTAGGAGTGAGGGAACTATAAACTATAAACTGCTAGCCAAACAGGTCGCATATTGGGAATAAACTAGGAAACACTCAAATGTCATGTTAACGATAATATTAACCAGTTAATCATAACATTAAAATTACTTTCAATTGGTATGGCCTCCTCTTTTCTGTAAAACAAAGTAAATTAATTCGTCGTTTCTACAAACCTCAGAAGTCAGATTGAAACCTACGAAGTATAATTTCTTAACCATAAAAATCTTTCGAATACTGACGGAAGAGGTGCAATACCATTATCGCTATGCTATCTGTCTGTTCGTCTCGGGACACTGAATCGTAAACGAAAAAGTTCCAGACTTCAAATTTGAACTTAGTATCTGCTGCGATAACCCAGCTGCATGATTTCAAACACACACGCACAGTCCGCTACAGTTTTACATGTGTAGGGATATAACAAAATAACCTTTGCTTATTTTGTTCACAGCTTCAAAAATACATTGTATATAATTGTTTTTAATAGTTTTATTTTAAGTATGTAGTCGATACTGGAAACGAATCGCAAGGTCCTAGGCAGTAACGTTTTCGTAATAGCGTTAGTAACAAAATTTACCAAGTTGACAATTACTTATCATCATACTAATTGGCAAACCTCGCAACTCCTAAATCACAAACCAACAAAAACTGATTTTTTTCCTTTAATTACACGTAATTTTCTAGTTATTATTGATGTTATATATATCGGATTATTCCTCGTTTACAGAAAATGATTTTGTATATATACAGAAAGAGATTTTACAGCAAAAAATAAATTAAAAAAATGTAGTTACGAGATTTGCTAATTAGTATGACGTTATACATTTATTCTACAGTGAAAAAAACAGGAATTTAAAAATATTTTATTCTTCTATTTTATAAGCTCTAAGTGGGTTAAAAAAAAAAAAATTTCGACTCCCTTTATTTTTGTGTAATATTCTCAGAATATGATTTAAAATACATTTTGTCATGATAGAAGGAATAAGTTGATGTTAGTAATGTACTTTATGCAAAACATTAATCGAATGATAACAATCAATATTAATATCATTATATATTTAAGCCAAGGTGCTCCGCCATGAAATACCGAGTGCAGTATATTTCGACAGACTGCGTAGAACAAAGAGATGAGTAGTATTAGGGGCTCCCGTTCATTTGTATATATTTGTGACCTTTTCCCTTACAATTTAATTAATGCAAAAATAATTGTATTTACTTTTCTTCTACCCGTATCGCATATATTTGATTGGTCTACATTCATTACCAATACCTCCAATCCAGGTTTAACATTCACGCTGTAAAATTGCCCTAAAAATAAATACTTCAATTCACCATCAGTGAAATAATGTTTTAAATCTCTCTGGCTTCCTTAATAAACTGCAAGTATTTCGCAAATTTTAAATAATTTATGGCGAAAAGCATTGGCCGTCCTCGATCGTCAAATGAAGATATTTGACAACAGTTCTGATAGATGAAATTTTCTCGGCAAACTATCCGATTGAGCACGTTTGTTTAATACGATGTTTTGGCGGTCATATACTCTGCCGCCATTTTCAAGAGAATATGATCGCCGAAACATCGTATTATACAAACGAACTCACTCGCCTAGTCTCTCGAGAAAATTTAATCTATATACAACGCCGAGAAAGCCCCCACTCTCATACAGTTTTGATGTTTTTCATGGTGCTCATGGATACAGTAAACTATCTGGTTATGTGTGGCATGTATTCGTATCTTGTATAGTTCGTGAGAAATACAAATACAAAATCTGCTTCTTCTTGTTTAATTACATGGTACTTTATTTGAGATCTAAGCGATGTGGTAGCTCAGCGGTCAAGGCGCTTGCTTTCAAAATTTCGCTGCTCCGATCTCAGGTTCAAACCCAATTGGTGCAGGAATCATTGGGAGTTGTGTTTGATCATATGAGCTATGCCATATTGTTACGTGGTTCGGATTCCACTTTAAATTGTAGGTCCCAGAGGAATGGAACTGGACGTTCTACCTCTGACACAATGGCTTCGTATGCCTGCTTCTGGAGGATCCAACCAAAAAAAAAAAAAAAGGCATCCTATGTCAGATAGTGGAAATGTAGCAGCAGCTTCTTTGAAAACTATATTTGAGTGGTGAGGATTTAATTAAAGATGTGTGTGGAAAATCAGAAATGGAGGAATAACTTTCTGTATGGTGTGTATGGTTTTGGATGCGGTGTTGGTTGCACTTTGCAGACGGCGGCTGGAGGCGGCTGAGCCGCTGAAGCGCTGGCGCCTGGAGCCGCTGACTCGCCTGGACTCTGACGAGGAGCTGTCCGGCTCGCCGCTGATGCTGCACCGCTGGATCGTGTTGGCCGAGCCCGTGGTGCGACACCTCGAGGAGCTGCGCAGCGACGAGTTCCGGTTCCGGCCCGACCTGGCCTCCCGCGCGCAGCAGACCCTGCACAAGATGAAGCGCGACAGAGGGCTCAAACCGACAGCCAAGGTCACCTTCGTCGGAGTCCACGTGCGACGCACCGACTTCGCCACGTGGCTGCCACGTGTCTACAACCGGTCGCTGGCAGGTGCGTGTTTCAAGTGCTCACTTCACTACACTCAACTTCTCTGAGGATCATCGTGCGAGGTTAATACTTATCGTCATAATCATTATTATTAGACGTTTCCGCCTCTGCAGGTCGTCAGCACAACCTCTTCCAAGATTTTTCCTCCACCTCTTTATCTCCAAACGACTCCCATTGGCTCTACTTCTCTCCTTCCCTTCCTGCTGCTCAGAAGTGCTAACTTTGGCATCCTTACCTCCTCCATCCTCATAACATGGCCCAGCCACTGCAGTATTTTCCCTGTTAACATCTTTTCTAATGCTTCCAATTGTAGTCTCTCCCTGATGTTTTCATTTCTGATTTTATCTTTCTTCGTGACATTAATACTACAAGAGTATGTTATTACGAGTAATTATCTGTTAGTATTTACTATAATATTAATCAATATCTTTAGTAATAAAGGGTTACATTATAAGCGTAGTTATTAATTTATCATATATATTATTTCTAAAAGATGTCAAACCGAAGTCAACAAATGAGGTATCATTTTAAATATTAAAGTCTCTGCTTCGGTAAAATCATAAATTAAGAAAGGAATTTACCTGTAAACGACAAAAGTATTAACTATAAAGGTCACGCGCTTGAAACACTTCAGAAACAAGCCGCTAGGATCGCTGCCATCAATAAGATTTTATCGCGTCACCACCAAATATCATGCAGATATGGATATACTGTGTATGTTTTATTCAACTTAGTAGTTTTCTGGTTCGCTATTCGTCGTATTTTATCCGCCAAATTTTCTCATTGGTCATTTAGTTTAGTTATCTTCGCAGCAGTGATTGTCGGATTAAAAATTTAACAATTGGCAGATCAGAGTTTGTTTTGATTGGACCAGAGACTGCGTAGCAGCAAGGAGGAAAACACGTTATTTTTTCTTCAAATAACTGTTTTAGAAGGTACGATATATCAACTATATTTTTGTTCAATAGTCTTCAATCCTCATTGTGCTCATAATTCTATCATCCTCTTCAGACGCCTTTCCTTCTCTTCCTGCGCCTTTTCGCTATTCATTCTGTGTATGAGCGTGTAAAATTGTAATCGTCTTTTCCTAATTTCGTATACTAGTTTTCCAATCTTACAATATATTCCTTTGTTTTAATTTAATTTGTTATCTGATTCAGTATTGATTTTAGGCCACAGTATTTTCTCAGAATTCTTCTATCGATTTCCTCTAATGTTTCCAGATCTACAGTTCTGCTTACTTTAAGTATTTCTAAAGCATAAAGAACCTACTTTAGTCCCACAACTGTTTGATAGTCTCTTAGTTTTGAGCTCAAGGAACACGCAGCTCTGTGATTAAGAGCAGGTATCATGTTTTATTTGAAGCCGTTTCTTGTTATAACAATAAGGCACAGGGCATTTCTTACAGTATGGGCGTGGCAATAGTTGATCAGCACACTAAGGAGGGCAACTGTTGACCATACTGTGAGTCTATTAAAAAAGTAGCAGCTGGTTGCGATTCTCCGATAATTACTTTGTATTTGGATCGAAACCGTAAAAAAAAAAAGAACAGAATATAGATACATTGTAAAATAACGCCCAATAGTTGTCGGGGGATACAATAATTGTCCTCATACAAACACACCCTCTGTCTGATCTAAGGCCAAGCAACAGTTTTAAGTTCCAGAGCTCTGTACCCCTCTGACTTTTTTCTGTTTATCGGTTTTAAGACTGTCTTTTTGTCAAGTCTTGAAATGTTATTATTTAAAAGTTTTTAACTGTATTTTTATTTGTCAGATTCTGTAGTTTAGAGTCGGTGACAGCAGTGGTTGGTTGTAGTTTCCTCGTATAGTTCTAGTCCTAGGTTTTTGATTATTTGGCGTGGCGATGCTTGTGCTTTTTTGATCGAATTTTTTCGATTTTTCTTCGATATAGTATGCAATTTTTTGTATTCCTAGTAACGATGTATTCTTGTAGCGTCTTTAGTATAGCATTGCGCTATTATATTTTTCCAAAGTACCAGAAACTATTCGAATAACTGAATCCACAGGGTTTTTTTTTTTTTTCCCTGTTAACTTCAGAAGTTGGATATGCAGTCTGTCAGTTGTTGGTAGCAGCACTTGTTGTCATGGTGGTGATTAGCTTGGTCATAAGTTGTATGAATGCAGCTATGTGGTCGTCCATCCCAACGTTTGCGAGGTAGCTGCGACAAGGGTTTAGTGCAGGTCACGACCTCGAGAGCTGCATTTTTGTGGCCAATAATTGACGGGTTGGACGTTCATGGGTTTAAGATGACTTGTCAGCAGCAATCTTAAGTGTGTGAGGTGTTTTTTTCCGTTGCCTTAATGGTTGTGATTAAAGTCCCACTACCTTCAGTAGCTTTACTTACCATTCTTAAGCATCGGTTTTCGAGTATTTGAATATGTTGTAAGTTGGTTTGGCTTGCTATCTCCCGTCTCTGGCATCTGTAAGGGAGTATGATTGGTTTGTTTAGTCATATATTTGCTTTCCGTTAGTAGATTGTTGCTTCGTAGCACTGGTGATGTGTTTGAAATTATTACTGTACCTTTAATCCTTCCTCTCTAGAATATGCTGCCGGTAAAGCAATTTATTGTCCAAGGTTATTCACAGTTTCCGGCGCTCCTCCACCCATGTGAGGTTTTGACCCATAATTTTCAGCGTCTCGCTTATTTGAGGTCGTTTTCTGCTAAAATAAATGCACGGCATTCTCCGGGGTTAATTTTGACTTTATTGGTTTAGCACCATTTGCTGAATTCGTCCTTGTTGTAGGTGTGGAATGTTGAGGTCGTGTCTTCTTCCTGTTTTTAATACTGTCGAGTCATCAGCATACTGGGCCAGCTTCATGTGAGGTGGAGTCGAGTTACCGTTTGTATAAATTTTGAAGAGTGGCGGTGCAGTCACTGATCCTAGTGGGCTTCCAGCTGGTATCGGAAAAATCTGACAATCTCTGTCCTTCGACTTCTACATAAAATTTCCTGTCTGATAAGTAACTACCGATGAGTTCTATATAACAGTGTTTGATAACCATTGCTGTCCACAATTTCTGTACGAGTTTGGCGTGACAAACTTTGTCGCGGGCTTTTTCAATATCCAAGAATAATGCCACCGTCGGTTTCTTGAAGTTGAAATTCTTAAATATGACTTCTGTAACGGAGCAGTTGAGTTGTTGCAGCTACGCGGCTCTGAAACCCGAATTGTTCCAGCCTTATCGTTTTCTATGCTTCGATGCTGGTATTGACTCTCTCTTTTTTTGTCGTGGTCTCAACGACCTTATTGTGTGCTCTGGCAATACGTGTCAGGTTGTTTCATTTTTTGTATTCTCTCTTTATTTGAACTTTAGGGGGAGAAAAGCGCTGTGGACTCCAACGGCATCCTTATCTTAAAACCCCCGCTGGGTTGTTAAGGTCACTTTGGAAACATCATCTTGATCAATTGCGTTAGCAGCTGGACGATGTTTCACAACTGGTCGTCTCGTCTCATCACGTTGGTACAGCATCGGTGTTGCGGCTGGTTAGTTATGTCAGTTTGTGAATGTAATTGGGAGTAGCTTGGTTTTCTTTTTGATTGTTGTCTTGATTGCTATAGTTTGAGGTTGTTACTTTGCTATCATTTTCTGTGGTCTAGTTGTCCATTTTGTTGGTTGGTTGTAGATGGGTGGACTTTGACTTCCGGATGCGGCGGCTGCTTGTATTTTTTTTTCTTATAGGACATCCTCCGTAGCTGGCCGCATGGTCAACTCCACAGTTTGCCCACGTCGGTGTCTCTTCTCGCCGCCGTGTGCATACAACGACGCTGTGGTAGTCACCGTAGCGCATGCACTGCAGTATCCTTTCTAGACCCTTGTATTTACTGTGCTGCAGAGCCGAGCTACTACAAGTCGGCAATGGCTCTGTCGCGGGCCCGCGCCCGATTGACGGGAGGTGGCGTGGCTCTGTTCGTGGTGGCCAGCGACGACCCCGAGTGGTGCTCGACGCAACTGCAGGCTCGAGACGTGCTCGTCTCGAAGGCAGAGACCCCCGAAGACGACCTGGCGCTGCTGGCGGCCTGCAACGAGACTGCCTCCGACTACGGCACGTTCGGCCAGTGGGCGGCTCTGCTGGCCGGAGGCCCTGCTACAGCACTAGCCGTCGACCCGCACGTAGACCAACACCTGCAGACACTCCCCGGCTGGACCATAGTCTGACAGCTGGTCGACTGAGTTCTGAACACTTGTAATGACATCAAGAACCTTAGTCCACATGTTGCCCTTTCGAATCACTTCTCTCCCTTCAATTCTTCTCTTTTTGAATATCTACCTGTCAAAATAACATCTATCTAGTCTTCCCGTGGTCTTCATTCTTCAAACGTCCTACTACCTCGTCGTTGTTGTGGTCCTTACCACCGAAATCATCTTGAGATTCACACAACTCACTGGATTGGTATTTTTCCTTCTTCTCCATCACCCTATTTATTCTCATCAAACGTTTGTCTGATAAAACCATTCTCAAGTATAAGTGACAGGATCACTAACCTTCTTGTTAAATTCTGAACCTATTCAAAAAGTTACCATGACGTTTCTCGTAAATAATCTGTCTGAATCACAAGGCACGTTGCACAGTAAAATACGTGCAGGCTGAGCAGAAAAGAACATTTTCGTAATTCATAAAAACGAAACGTTACAATGTACTGGCTACAAACGATATCCTATTAGAAGAGTATCTCTGGAAGTTTTGTTTTTCACAATGCAAGGACTCAATATGAGCTTCTAGAGTCACAGGGCAGACGTCGAGATGATATTAACACTCTTCCCAAACCTTGAGAAACATGTCGGTGGAGATTACTGCAGTTGCGACTTGCTACCTTAGTTGTGGAAGGGATTTTTAGCAGGGGTGGGACAAAAACGTTGTCTTTCATAGAACCCAATAAGAACATATCACATGGGGTTAAATCTGATGATCGTGTTGGCCATCTGCTCCATACGTCACATCATCAACACCTGCACGTGCAGCCAGGAGTATGTTTAGGTGTTGCCATATAGCCAAGTGGAAGTGAGGAGGTGCACGATGTTGTTGGATTTTCCTTGAAGGTATCGTAAATCTTCTCCCTTGTTTATGTTCGTTGGTAAAATGGGGATAACTGTTCCCCAAAAATTCCCAGTGTGCCAATTAACTGTACCATTGGCATAACACGTTGCTTCTTCTCTAAAAATTAAACTCTTACACAGGTTGTTGTCATTGTCCTTCCTTTTCCGAATCTTTGTGCAGAAGTCAGATCGTACAGCATAATCTTTTGGAGTCAGCGCCTGAACTTACTGCAGTCTGTGCGGTTTCACGAGCCTGCATTTACGTAGGATTTCGGAAAAGGTTGTTTGTGGCATCCAAAGTTCACGCCTTGTTCGACGATTTGGTTTTTGTGAGATTCACAGGAATGCTGCTCGAAAGCGAACCAAATTTCCCTCAGACACAGAAGGGCGATCAGGACATTTTCATTTGCAAATGCAGCCTTTCTCATGACTCCTTGTAAAAGTGTGTGCGAACTGCTTGTTGAACATCAGTCACTGAATCAGTTTTTGCCCACTGAAGGACACAACACCACTTCTGCTTCGGTGTAATTGACATTGACATTTTATACGCAGCACTTTTCTAGCAACGCAGCCTGCAACAAAAGAAAAGGAACCATATATTAACAAAATAAAAATAAATAAAAAAGTTTCTAGAGATACGAGAAACAATTTGAAACGAATAAGTTGCAATGTTTCATTTTTAATGATTTTTTGAAAGTGCGAAGTTCCTCTTCTTCACCGTATATAGTGAAAGACTAAAATGAAAACAGTGATAATTTATTACTCTAAACTGTAAGTATTCAATCATTAGCAAGTTGTCTTGTTTTCCCGGAGACACATAAAACGTTTTAATGAAGGGTTGCAGAGTCCCAGAATATGGCATCTATGTTTCTCATTGTGTTGGATCGGCTAAATGTCTTGAGTTCGAAAGGAACATGAAGTAAATTTCAAGAAAAATTCGATGGATATAACGTATTAATATTAACCTGTATCTACGGGTATCCTAAAGTGTAACTATACACTCCTGTTACCTGATATGACGGAATGTAACAACACGTAAAATAAAATCAGGTGAGTATGGCGGACACCAGGTAAAATATTAGATCTTTTCATGTGATGAGACAGTTGAAAAGGGAAATTGAGCAACAATATAATCTTTTTTATTGAATTTCTTCTTTGACTGGAAGCAGAGTTTTTAGTGGCCGCGTCTTCCACCTCTGACTTGAGAGTTAAAATAGTGCAGGAAGTGAAGTGTTGCCATCTGTCTGCGAAACGTGTAACTATGGTCTGTGTGTGAGAAGTGTATTTTGTGTAGTTTATGAGGTGGAGAGAGGGGGCCGTCCCGGTATTAGCCTAGATGATTGCGGAAAACCGCTTAAAACCTCAGTCAGGTCGGCCGATCCTGTGTACTGTGCCTTAGCAGACTGAGCCACGCTAACACGTAACGGTAGCGTCTGTAAGATAAGAGACTATACTTAACAGAGGTAACGTGAAATTTTATAATATTCACACGTTTCAGTCAATCCAATGTGCTAATCAGACACAAAATCCACATGAAGTTTAACTTACGTTGCATTTTAATACAGTGTACACTCCAAATCTTATACTGCGGGTAATGCTGTGAAACTATTTCTTCAGAACAACATTTGTAAACACATAACGACTTCACAGAACATAGTGTTCAAATTTACGTGGAAGAACCCAGCAAATAACAGCGACGAAAATTCTTAGCAACTGAATAACCAATTCCAACAAAGTTTAACAACTGATATAAACTAGTCGATCAGAGAAAGCTTCACAGCCTCTAATCTCTTACATAGCCCAATTGAGACTTTCTATCATGAAATTGTAGCTGGTTAGGCCCCACTCCAGTATCCATCTGATCCTAGCTGTGAACTGCATCTTAAAGCGAGTATTGGAGAATAGAATATCAGACGACCAGGGTCACGATGATTCGTCATTAAATTGATTTTATATATCAGTTGATTCAATTTCAAACTGTCAACTCAAATAATCTACGATTTAATTTAGTAGGATCACTTCGCACTGACATCGATAGTTATGGGCTGAACGTCCGTCCTCTGTTGCCAAATTAACAGCGGACAGAGATGTTACTGGAAATTCGAGGTTATGAGCGCAATTTAATAGAGAAGCAACTCCGAATGAAATTAAATTGCCAGAATACTTTCATTAAGTTTACATTTCACAGTCTCGCATTCGGGAGGACGGCGGTTCGAATCCCCGTCCGAGCATCCAGATTTGGGTTTTCCATGGTTTCCCAAATCACTCCAGGCAAATGCCAGGATGCTTCCTTCAAAATGCCATGGCCGAATTCCTTCCCATTCCTTGCCCCCTATCCTTTCCCGTCTCTAAAGACCTCGCTGTTAAGAGACGTTAAGCAGTTAAAAAATAAAAATAAAAAATACATTTCACAGCATTTAATTTTAAATGAAACACGTCAGTTTAAAAACGTACGGCACAACTTTCCAGTTGAAAAAAACTTGGATATTTTTTATTCTAATTTATTTCACTATTCAGTGAAGTCTTTCCATCATTGCCATTTTTCAGTTTCTGCTATGTAGGTATTTAAATTTGATATTAGGAGGTTGCATTGGACTTGATGTTAAGGCCATTAAAAGTAAAAATGTGTTAGTTTTTTTTCTTAGTTTTTACGATTCGTGCGCGTTTACTTTATCTGGATCATTACGTTATTTATTCCGCCGTCTTTAGGGTTTTAGAGAGATCGTCTCTGTCCGTGTCTAGCGTTAGCTCCATTGCAATTAAATTAATAATAATAATAATTCTTGGCCCAGAAAAAACAGATGACGAATATAGTCTTAAATCTCGAAAGACAACAGACACACTGTCACACCTCGCGGCAGACATCAGGAAACGAAGATTAAGATTTTGATGGACATATCCAAAGACTTCCAGCAACAAGACTGATTCATAAAATTGTGACGTATATAGAACAGCTAAAAACTGTGCCCTGGGTCCAGGAGATCAAAACATACATGGAAAAAGCCCACATAAACTCATCAGAAATCGTAGACAGACAAACGTACACCGAAAACCGCCAGAGAATGAGGTCATTAAGAGACCGGGGACGAAGTGGACTGAAGAAAGGAAGAAAATCCACGGAGAAAAAATGAAAGCTATCTGGAAACTCAGAAAACTGAATCGTTAAGGCTTTGCGTGATCCGACAGGGTCCAATTGCAGATAATAATAATAATAATATTTCTAAGTCTTTTAAAACTCAAGAGATTTTATTCAAATTTTGCACCTTTAGGATGAAACAGAGATCAGCTTCATATTTTAGTCAGTAGGTTAAGGTGACGTGATTTTTTTACCATAATAACCCTAAACTATTCTTACATCTATTTAGATGGTTTAAAAACGCTTCGTCCGCCCTGTAGGCGCATTTCGTTGCGACGCCATGGTGGTTTACGGAGCTTACCTGGTATTAGTTGGTTCGAGTCCTGGTCGCAGAGGAAATTTTAAGCATCAGGACTTGACCGGGAGGATAGGAGAGGTGGCGGTGCACAGTTACTAATCACCAGATTGTGCACCAAAGTCCTGAGTTAAATACCAAACCTCACTGCAGTGCGTGTGGTGTGACAGCATACGACACTGTTGGTGATGATTCGTCCACCAAATGGGGAAGTTAAGATTGGCTGCCCCATTTGAAGTCTTTCCAGTGAGCTCCTTATCAGCCTTCACGTTCATTTCACGTTTCCTTTCACCAAGTACAATTTTTTGGGGGGAATCGGGATTAATCGTAGAATGATCTGCCTAGATAAGATTATGGTATTAGAAATTCTTCTAGGAAGTTTAATGTACTGTTTACTTGGAGAAATTGTCTAGGTTAAGAATAGAATCAGAAGATTGCGAGTTCATGTCAGATCGAGATAGAAATGTTCTAGGTTATAATTTGTAATAATGATAGATCTGAAGAAACCAATTTTCAGAAGATGGTAGGATGAAAACAGTGCATAGAAATCTCTGGGACGGTCAACGAGACAATCCAATCTTGCTGAAAATTGAAAACTTGCCGGAAGAATTTGTTGGAACGTGGTGTGAAACAGACCACCCGTATTTCATTGGGAGACATCCATAAATTACGTGAGGTGTTTTTCCGGATTTTCTGACCACCCCCCTTTTCTGGTCAAACTTCGTGAGATCTGGTCCGACCCCCCCCCCCTAGAAATCGCCGTCGATCTACACTCCAACAAAAATTTCGAAACCTCACTTGAGATTTCCGTTGACCCCCCACCCCCTTGGTGACATTTGGTGACATTACGCCGAACCCCCTCCTCCTATTTCACCTTACGTAATTAATGGATGCCCTGTTGTCGAGATTCTTCTTCTGTGAAGGCCTTAGCTGTGTCCTAGCGCAGACAATTACCATGGGGAAAACTGATGCCACCATGGCAACGCCTGGTAAGATGAACTACGCTAGTTTCCCGTTGCCTTCTCCAGTTTGACAGTGTTCGTAAGTGTGATAGTGTGTGTTCAGTGTAGAGTGTTATTTATGTTGTCAATGAGAGGTGAAAGAAGGAAAGGCTGAAACCTGGTGCCGGCCCATTCAGGCCTACTCTTCGGAAAGACATGTTTAACTTCCCCATCTCACGATTTAATCAACATCACCAGTGCCGTATGCACTCAGTCTATACTCTCTTATGAGAGTTTTGGAGTTTTACTCAGGTCTTTGATGCAAGATTCGGTAATTAGTAGTTGCACACCACCACCACCACCACCACTCCTTCCTTGTGGGCCAAGTTCTGATGGTGAAAATTTCCTCCGTCTTCAGGATTCGAATCAGCTAGTTCCGTGTCAGTGCCAGCCACCATCACGGCGCAGCAAACCAACTGAGCCAATAGAGCGGGCGTTGACGAAGTTGCGGAAATGAATTTCTGGCTTTACCTACATTAATCTCAAAGGGGATGAAGGACTGGTGCGTGTGGTGACCTTTACCTTTTAATGATGAGTAGTTCTCTAATTGGGACATGTCTATGAAAAACCTTAAACGAACTGGATTGAAGAACCATCTAGGTATGATTTCGACAGCTCCCCACGAATTCAATCAGACAGTACTGTCTTGTGTCGGCGCCAATGGCTGCCGCACGTCGGGTGGCAGTGCTCTCACTGTTCACCTGCAGGAGGTCTCCGATATCTGCGGGAGACGCGAGATCCGGTTGGCGGCGTCTTGATGAATATTTGAGTCGCGCAGAGCGGGTACGACCGGCGTCACTCCCGCGCCAGCGACACCGGAAAATTCAATTTACGGCGCGCCGCCTCAAGTAGCTGCGAAAATTTAATTCTGCATTCTCCGGCCCGGAAAGGGAAGAAGTGCCACCGGGCAAGACCGGCTTAGCCCGAGTCCGCGAGACAGCGAAACAGTGTCGGGGTGAAGGCGCGGGCAGCGCGGGCTTGCCAGAGGACGAATCCTCCTCCACAGCTGTGGAACAAGAGTCGAGATTTATGAGGTAATAAAGAACGAGAGCGTGACCCGTTGCTTCTCTTGGCTGCGGCAACATGATGGTGCCCGGACCATGACGCGGGACTAGTACTTTCGACTCCTGGAGGTGGGAGAAATTTTTATCTTCAGGACTTGGCCCGCAGGGTAGGACATAATTCCTATTAACCACATTGTATTCAAAAGTCAACCATTCTGTTATATATTTTTTATATTTACTTTATTTTTCATACAGGCCTGCACTTTGACCCAGCATCCAGAGAGGCCGCTAAATCTTCTTCGCTAACGACAATATTACGTTGAATATAATGACCATAATAATAAATATACAAATTGGTCATCTTGAATGAAACTAGCAACTAAATTAGGAAACAAGTTACAGTATGAACGTAATGTATCAAGCTACAAGGATATATATGTACTTGAAAAAATTCTTACTATTCTACTGTCTTAACAGCTATTTTTCACCATATATTAAGTGAGTAATTTGACCATCCCATCCATTTATAATGCTAGACCTCGTAGGATGTCTTCAGCTGTCCCACACCTCTCCACAGTGGGTATGGGGTCACGGCATGCGACAGTGTTGATTGTGATACGTCCATCTGTTGGGGAACTTAAGCCTAGCGGGTCTCCTTAGTATGCTTCAGAAAATTAGACCTTTGCAGCCCGTAATCACATTTCACCCTCTCCCTGCTTTCATCTATAATTCATTCATAACACACTGCACTGAACGTACACAAATTATAGTCTTTTGGTACTTTGGGTACTAGGTTGCTCTTCCGCTGATTCGGAGATTATTATTATTATTATTGCAGCTTTATCAATCCCTATTTCAGGATGCAGCCTCTTTAAGCCAATGAGCTATATAATACAATTTAATTCTAAATAGTTTTGTTGTAGTTCTCTCCAGGCTGATTGATCTTGAGCAACCCTCTTCCAGTTCACGCCTGTAACTCGACGTATGTCTTTATCACAGCGATCCGGGGGTCTTCCTCTTGCTCTTCTCGGAGATATTCTTCGTAAATCAGCCTCTTACTGTGGGTCAGACGCTGTTTGCAGCCACCCCTCTGTGGCACATTCGCTACGTAATCTTTTGTTGCAACCCCAAAACATTAAAGTCCTTTTCCACCAGCTTCACCATTCCGAAGGACTCCTCCCCAGCTGTCGTTCCAGTCAATCAAACTCTGCGTGCAAAATTGTCAAAGCAAGAGTGCGATTCCTGGGACATGTTAAATGGTTGGATCCAACGAGAGTAGTAAATATATGGCTGAAAAAAAGAATAACTGAAGGGTCAAAGGCCTATGGGCCGGCCAAGGGGAGATGGTACTACGGGGTAAACCTTGAGATGTTCCATGGTCTAGAGAACCTAGAAGAAGAAATCTATCTGACCAGGTAAAGGTGATGAGTGCTTTTATACCGCACCCGCCAAACTGGAGACGGATGAAAATAATAATGAACTTTTATATGAGTGGTGAAAACTTCCACCAGTTGTGTTTATTTCCTGATCACTCCCTGTCGAGAAATAACTTACTGCGCCTATTCCATTCCGCTTTCTTTTTATTAACGGTATGGGGGTGCATCTATATTATAATCTCCTTTTACATTTTCGTTTAACAAACCATCTTTTCTCAATCTTCCCTGAAGTCTGTGAAAGATTCTGTTTTCGTCAGTTGATATTTATGGGATTGTCCAAGCCGCATTTCTACTGTATATCTCACACTAACATTTTATTACTCTTCGCGGTCTCTCGGCCTACAGTGCCATACGCAATTTAGTTCCCAAGCCCGTCAAACATTTCGGATTGAAAGCAGTGTACTGGCAATTCATTTCCCCGCAGTCACTTAACCAAATACCATGGTTACTAAATAACGCTCACAACCTTAAAAATTTTGCAATATGGTACATATTTCTTAGTTTACTGCAACACCGATATCTTTATTCAGAGAGTATAAAAATATCTACATCGACTGAGCATAAATAAACAAAAATCAATTAATAATAAATAATCAATATGTTAATTTAAACTCATCACATATTCTTTACAGTGTTCTGGCAACTGATTTCTCCGCTGTTGGTCGACAAATGTTATCACACGACATTTCGGCGGTCACAAACAATGTCGCCACCTTCTGGTGAAGTGGCGAATGTGGCGGAAAGGCTGAGGCAAGCTATGAAGACCTCAACCTTTCAGCCGTATCAGGCACTTCACCAGAAGGTGGCGACAGTTTATGCGATCTCCAAAATATGGTGTGATAACACTTCTTTAATTCGGCTAGTTACCAGAGAGCATTTTAAAAATAGAATTGTTAGTAAATAATGCCGATGTACCAAATTTTGCAGTAACATCACTGCAGTAGTTAGTTCAATAATGAAGACTGGGCGCGTTATTTCTGCGTTACGGACACAGTGATTAAAGCAGCTTTTATGTATGTAGATTTTTTAAATTCTTGTTTAGAAGCCTGTTCAGATGGAGTTGTAATTATCCTAGTTGCTTTAAAAGCACGCGGAGATGAGGAGTAGAGGGGAGAAGCTTGCTCGAGGTCGTTGTGGCTCGGCGCACGTCGCGTCCGGTTCGTTTCGCTGCCGGCTCGCCCTGATGGGGTTTTATTTCCGGAAGCGCTGATGCGGAAGTCGGGGGCGATCAGCAGTCAGACATGTGTCCGCTAGCTCGCTGACTTGCCGCCGCCACCGCTGCAGGCTGCGTTTTTGATTACGGCGTCGCTCGGGCCCTGAATTCCCGATCAGCCGCTCCCTCTGGCCTGGGGGCAATTACCCGCTCTGTCTCCAGTTCGGGGAACACAGCCGGCCGTGGCTGCAATGCAGGACGAGTACGAAGGCTTCCGACCGCTAAAGGGAACCTTATACACTCCCTGATTAAACACTATGAAACGAGAGAAAAGATTCCCAGTCACTATTGCAGCAATAGTTATGTCGGATTGGTAGGACTAGTCACGTTACCTGTGATTGAATTCACTTTCACCTGCATTGATTTATAATGAACGATTTACCCTGTTCTAAAATTTTTGTCGATCGTAGAGGGGGATCGTATCGTGAATTAAAACCTAGGACGACTGCGTTTTGATACCAGCCGACGTTATGAAAACAATCGCCTGGAGCGAAGACTGGCAGCGTGAGTTAAGCGCTAAAAAAAAGGCTAAGTCATGCATATAAGTAAAATTTTGACATCATTGAGCTTTGAATATACAGTTAATTGCACTGTCCTTGGAATGGTAGATTCCGCTAAATTCCTAGGTGTAACGATTAGTAATAATTTGTTGTGGAATGAACGTATTGAGAAGGTGATTCGGAAAGCAAACACCATGCTCCGATTCACAGGTTATAATTTAAAACAGTATACACCGCAAGTTAAAACGATTGCAAACAAAGCACTGCGGGCTCACTTAGAATATTGTTGTTCTGTATGGGGCCCCCACCAAAAGGTATTAATGGAGGCATTGAAGAAGGTTCGAAGAAGAGCCGCCCGCTACGTGGAAGGAAAGCGTAAGTGCGATAGTGTGATGTTCAAGAAGTTATCATGGGAACATCTGGAACACCGAAGGCGTCATTCTTGGCAGAAGCTAATTGAAAACTTTACAACTGACCTATTGCACGATGACAGCAAACACATATTATTACCAGCATCATTCATATCTAAGAATGACCGAGGAAATAAGAGAAATTACAGTCAGAATCGATTCTTTTCTTCCAGGAGCGATTGGTAATTGACAAGGAAGGATTTATCGAGCTAGAAAACTTAGAATCTGATAGGAGTAGGTCTCGATAAACCTCTCCGGGCATCCTAATCTGGGTTATCGAAAATTTTCCCTTATCGCTCCAGGCGAATTCCGGGATGGTTCCTCAGAATAAGCCATGGGGGCCTCCCTACTGATGCATAAACGATTACACATTAGAACAGGTGCAATACACCCTCCGCCACCCACATTTAATGAATCATGAGTAATAATAATAGAAGTAATAGTAATATTCGTGGCCAACTACGAAAGTTTGTATTTTACAGTAATTTGCTGTCACCAGCAATAGACAGATGTAAGTTTCCAGAGATATTTTGTAGATTAATTTGAGATTACGAGATAAAATAATCGACATGTTTAACTATGAGATACCTACCTATGGTCTAGACCGAAAAGTTTTGGGACAGGATAGTAGAATGGTAAAAAATTTTAAAAAAAACCAAATAAATAAAAAAAAAAAAAACAGGTCAGTCAATTCTTGAGAAAGGCAACTTTAACGTTTGCCTTTCTCAAGACTTCCATGTTTCTTTCGCTCTGTATCAAAATTTTCCTTCCTTATATCTCTTGACCTGCATGATTTCCAACCTGATGCGTAAGATCCCTCTGAATCGAGCTGTAACAGTAAATTAATTTCGGAAAAAATTGACTTGCCTGGTTTTTATCCCTGACTTTTCAAGTGAGCAATTTTCAATGGTTATAAAACTAGGCTTGCATAATGGAGGAGTTTGATATCCTCTGGTACAATGCTGTGAGGAGAGGTACCAGTATTGAACCTTGCGGCAAACTACACTCCTGTTCTTCGTCCTATCTACAGATGTTCGTACTTAAAAGCAGCGGTATGCACTATGCCAGAGAATAAGAATAACAAAGTTGCGGTGAATAAGGGTGCTATAACTTGCAGCTGCAGTCTATCGACAAACATGGGTATGAGAAGGCCTACTCTCTCACAGAAATTTCTGGGATCTACTTCCAAGTGATACTTACTTGATTATAGACGATTATTAATTAATTATCGGTCACTACCGATTTTTCACGGCATAAATTTCTATTGATATAAGATTTGAAGTTTTTCTTCGGGCGTCAGTGGTTTAAATCTGTAAGTAACTGAATATAGCCTTCATATACATAAAATAATGATGTATAAGGAAAGACGGAAACATTATCGTATTAGAATTTATAGTTAAGTGTGAAATATTTATTTCTCGTTCATTAGATAAAATGATAAGTGAGTGTAAATGTAGGTCCACAATAGAAAGGAAACTAAACGTAACTGAAGTTATTAATTACAAATAAATGTATTACCAGTTCACAACTGATGGTTTCCCCAAATCACTCCAGGTGAATTCCGTGATGGTTACCTCAAAAGGACATGGTCGAATTACTTCCCGTTCCTTGCCCCCAAACAATTTCCGCCTCTGATGACATCGACATCAACGAGACGTAAAGCCAGAAACAAATAAATATATAAATAAATAAATAAAATAAAAGGGAATTTAACCTGCTACTTAATACTACAAATGTGATGATGAGAGTGGGGAAGATACAAATTATATTATCACTGGATACAGGGAATATTGGGATATCAGTAGTCAGTTATTGTTGGATACACATCAGAACAACATAGACCTACTAGAGAATGTCTGTGCCATTCTAGAAATTTAGCAGACCGTATACCATACAGGAAATGTTCAGAAATGCGATAATAAAGCGCAAACCGTCACTTCTTCCCCAGATTTTCTGGTTTTACACTCTTGCCAAAAGCCATAGAGTACCTTGAGATGAGAAGAATCGTTAGGATACCGCAGAGGCGCCAAAGAAAATCTTCGTCCAGCTTTGTGCTCCAATAAATCAATCTCGTTTCCTCATTGATATGTGAGTCTTGTTTTAATTTGTAAAAAGAGTTGTGTAAAAACAAAATGCATGTTATATGAAATTTCACACTTATCGCAATTTCATTTTTTTAAAAATTGCACTTACTTGCTTTTTCCGGGTTGGCACTGCGTTTTTCTTGCTGCAAATGCCAACGTTTCGGCTCCGATGTGAGGCCTTCGTCGGGGCTGCTTTTAGTTATGTATCCACTTCGCTTACGAGTACACTTCAATTGTTTACATTTACTGGCAGAGATGAAGATGTTTCTTCACTAAAGAGTATTCCGCAGAGGTGGAACATCATGTTGAAGGAGGACCTGGAATTCAGTGCGAGAAAATTACAATCGTTGCAAAACCAAAGGATTTTAGGACGTAAAATCACGGAATCTATATAAATTTATAAAAATCCCAACAACTTCGACAACGACTGCTGCTATTGTTTGAGCAAAACGTGGAAGAGTGTACTAGCAACCAAACGCGTTGCAACAATTACCAGAACGCTCCACAATGTTCAAACCTCTCTGGAACAGCGAACACTCTTTGGCGGAGAAGCATCATCTCTGCCGGTGAATGCAAACAGTTCATCAAGTGTACCGTAAATGAAGCGGATACATAACTAGAACCAGCCCTGACGAAGGCCCCAGGTTATATCTGAAGCGTTGGCATATGCAGCAAGAAAAACGCAGTGCAAACCTCCGAAAAGATAAGTTAGTGCAATATTTTCAAAATGCATGTTAGTCCAATACTATGAAAAAATATTGTTACACCTCCATTGAATTTCGTTAAAAGTTATAAATTATACATTCAGTAGACTCTATGTCCGTCAAAAAACGACAAGCTGAATGGAGTGTTCCAGCTAATCATTTCTCTGCAGTTGCCTAACTAAGTACAATCTCGGCATACAATCTTAGCCTTACGCTGCAGAAAAAAGTATCAGTTGTATTCCTGGTCCAGGTATCATTTCAATGTGCGCAAAGTTCGTTAATATTGCCGCTAGAAAATCAAAACTCCAATCACACCTGCATAATGCATCATTCATAGCGATGTACGAGTAAACTTCTCTCCAAATCTTAGCTGATTCTTATACCTTTCTTTTTCGTTACAAGTGATTCAGATCCATATTCGGCTGATACGGTTTAAATATCTACATGCTACTGAAATAATGACCTCAATCAGAAATAAGGGCGTCAGTAAAAGCAAAGGGAAAAGAAAAAATCTTAACGACTTACATCTTCTTGTTTCTACTCAGTGTTAGGCCTGGTGGCCGGTTATATATGTAATGTCGCTTAATATTAGGCCGCATAGATCGCGATCAGTATAGAACCACTTTCATTCAAACGAAGTAATGGTTTCAATAACATGGCGGTCATGAAAACAACTTAAATTCCTAAAAAAAAAAAATTCCTCTCTGCAGTAACGACGAATACCTACCAATATTTCTGCTCTATAATGAAAACTTACATCGCACGCGCATTGATACATTCACTGCACCACGATATAAACGCGATCCTAAATTTCTTAGCTCGCTATAACAGCGATCACAGAATATAACGAATACATCAACATCGAACGGATATAAGTAAATATAAAACAACTAATAATTAATATGTTGATTTAAAAGGAATTCTTATTTTTCTTTCACTGTTTTGGTAATAATTTTTCCTCAGTTAGTTAACTAATAAGTAAGTAACTCTCATAACATCAATTTAGTAGTAACAGCTTTGGCGGTTGTTAGCTCTGTAACGCAGGCCGGGAGCGATAGGTCAGCTTTACGGAGACGTTGACACAGTGACCGGGCTCAGCCTTTTATTAGTATTGATGTCTTAACGATATATGGGGGCCATACCCAACCCTCGGCGAGCCGCTCCGTCGCTGGTGAACACTGATTCTGTAGCAGAATTGCAGCACTGTACCACAGGTGGCATCTTAACTCCAGCACGCCACCTCTTCTCTCGACCTGTCCGCCTAGTAGCAATCCGACCGCCCAACGACGCCACGTTGCTTGGTTACGCGATTGGAGAGCGCTCGCTGTTGTCGGATTGGTGGGCATCTTCACCCACCACCCGCCACCTCTTCGGTCATCCTGCCAGCCTCCTAGCATTCCTACCGCCCATTGCCGCCACGTTCCTTGCTGCATGCACTAAGCCCCATCCAAACACGCGCAAAATTGGTCAGGTGCGGAGTCGAAGCCCGTACATTTAGTGTGATCAAACACACATCTTCCATTTGGTAAGTCAGATGGCAGTCGATTGCATATAAATCAATATTTTACGTGTTTTTCCGCTCCACAACCTATCCAGCGTCCCGCCACATTTCAGTGCGCGTTCGCTAAATGACATTTGTTTAGTTACAATCAAATTTACTGTATGTGCCATTAGGATGCAATGCACTATGAATTTAGAGCTTTCATGCTGAAATTATATTAGTGTACGCATTTGAATTTGCCCGTCAACAGTAGCGGTATAAAATATTCTAGCTCAAAAACCATTGCAAAGATTTCATTCATAATTCTTTTACTGTAATTAAAAAAAAAAAAAAAAAAAAAACCTCTGCAAAGGTCTCATTGATGGTTTTTACATTTTTATTGTATCTAACCTGCGTTACATATATCGTTGTAATATTTAAATATTTATTGTATTTAATAGACAAGTATTACGTGGCCAGCAGGTTAACGTAAAAAATTGGTTGGGCGGCTTTTGTATCATTATCATTAACAGCCAGTTCAATCATTTACTGATGTGTTCTCTTAAAGCCATGATTTCAAGTAGAAGCTAAGCAGTTTCCTACAGGTCGCACGATCTTGGGCGATCCTATACCAGTTGATTCCGACCACCCTGCGTATGTCCTTTTTCCTATCGGTCTGGTGGTCTTCCTCTGGGTCTGTGGTGATCTCTTAGGCTCCATTCTAACACTGTTTTTGTCCCCCTCTGGTCTTTTCTCCGCGCAATGTGGCCGGACCATTACCACTTCAAGGATGCTGGCTTCTCAAAGATGTTTGTGACCTTCGTAACTAACCTAATGTCAGTAGATTTTTTTTCTTGTCTTTTCTTGTTAGGCCTACCATTGACCTTTCCATAACTCTTTAGGCAGTCCTTCTCATAGCCGTATGTCAGCACTGGAAGAATGCGCTGATAGCCTTTGTACAGGATAAAGAAATATAAAAATAATGCTTAATTTGTAACTGCCGTTGTGGCAGTGTTAGGGGCGTCCATTAATTACGTGCTTTTATGGAAATCCGAACCCCCCTCCTCCCCCCTCCCCCGTGGTGAGATTTGGTGAGATCTGGTCGGACCTTCCTTCCCCATTATGGTGAAGTTAGATATTGAGGAATTCCCTCCTCCCCGACGATTTCGTAGGTTTAAGCCTTCTCCCCTCTCCACCCACTATGTGCAGAAAAATCGCCTCCAAAAAGTAAAAAAAGGCATTAGGATTAGTCCAAAATCTCTACAACAAAAAATCCTTGTCGTTACAGACCAAAATTCGGCACTAAAACACAGTCCTCTATGCAAGTGAAACGTTAACACTTAACAGAAAACATGACCCAGAAGAAATAAAAAAAGTAGAGAGAAAAATCATTAGAAAAATTCTAGGAGCAAGTCTCACTAAAGATGGTTACAGACTAAAATCAATCAAAACAACAGAAAAGTTTTCAAACATGGAAATTGACATGAAGAAAAGGCGAATGAAATTCTTTGGTCACCTTAAGAGGTTACCAGAATATCTATTGACAAAAAAAACAATAGATTATGTAACTTCACTTCAAAATCGAACACCTTGGCTTAATGAAATTCGGAAGGATCTTAAGAGTGCAAACGTAGGAACAACGGACATCATAGAAAGAAACACCTTCAAACACAAAGTAGACGAATGGGAAATAATAACTGAGCAACCAAAACAAAAACAATACAGACCAAAGTGGTCAGACGAACGTAAACAAGCTTTCTCGGAAAAGATGAAAGGCTATTGAAACAACAAGAATAACTCATAGAAAACCTGATTGGGTCATTTGTTTAACGTCTTCCATTGAGAGAATTCGTCAATAATAATAATAATAATAATATATAAAAATAAAGGCTAAAAACATCCACACGCTGGGTTAGAAATTTTTAATATTTTGGCTCTCCTTTAGTTCTATGTAATTCCTATATAATATAATTTTAAAGCTAAACGCTAAGCACGTTATTCAGCACGAAGTTTGGTTGGATCCTCCCGAATCTGGTAAACTCAGCCTGGTATTGGAGGTAGAATGGCCTAAGCTAGGGGACCTACAGTTCAACGTGGAATCCAAGCCACGAAGCTTTCTGGCGTAGTTAATAGCTGTGCCAGATGTGAATGTCGGATTAAAGGGTTATAAAGTTTCCTACCGAGACAGGGATTTGAACCCAAGTCCTTTCGATCTCTAGTTAGATATATTTAGAACTGGATCACCTGGCCATTAAACATAATTTTAAATGCAATATCCGATTTTGAGTCAGCGAAATACAGAGTGTGTGCAAATTAAAGCCTTCTAATTATTCCATCTACTGTGAAAGGTGGACAGACAGCAATAGGGCTCCGTTTACCATTAGATATAGAAACAACGGATGATATTTCCGGCACATTAAGCAAGACATAGAAACCAGTTTTTCGCTACATGAACAGGTAACTGAAATATCAGTGGGTCACTGTTAATAAAATGTCTCATCAACTGTATTGTCTGCAAACTCGGAGATATTTATGAATACCAAGTGGAGCATCTCTGAACTGTTTTGTTTATTCGTTTAGATTTTATTGTTAGTTGATCGGTTGCAAGATCCACATTACATTCACATGGAGATAGAAAAAAGACTTTTAAATCATTCATTCCTGGGATGCCCGGTGTGTCTCACTTTTCAACGCCGAGTATTAACCAATTATCTACGAGATGCTCAATTAAGTGAGCAAATCATATTGATTCGACTCAGTGTTTTATGGGAAGTAAAATCAAATTGACTGATGACAGAATAATGCTAAAATCTAAAAAGTACTTATCAAGGTATTTTATTCAAATATATTTCCGTTTAAAGAAAAGGAGAGAAGATCATCCTTCTGTTATATCTATCTGTTTGCTTCATTAATGTATCCGGTTTGTTAAATTCATAGTACCATTTCTATTCTTCTAATTAAAAACTACGTAAAAACTACTACCTACATCCTTACATCAAAATAATAAAATCTTTGTTCAACTACCTTCCCCCTTTCAAAACTATCGAACTATCAATTTAATACTGTTATCTACCTCTCCTTTCTCTTCACTATGCCAGCCAATTGTTTTGCTTCTCATTCATCTTACGTTATCTCGTCCTTCTATGGTATAGGCTACGGGTTCACCAACATCCACATCAACAGCTTTATCCTGCTCCTTGTCCCTTAGAGAAGGTACCCCCGATTTCTGGATACACTTTAGTGAATTGCCATCGTAGCCACCTGTGGTGTCCACCTGGTGTGCCTCGGTATTTACTACTTTGTTACACAGCTTTATTAATTAATAACTAAATAAATGATTGTGGGTGGGGTTCTCTTCCGTAGTGGTCCTTCACATTAATGTAAGTCAAGCATAATACATTCAAACATAACATATTGACTTTATTAATCTTGATACATGGAAAGAAAATTTTATTTAACGAAACAATCACATTAATGGGAAATGGTTGTTACCTTTGTGGCAGTGGATTTTATAGTTCTTAATTGCTTTTACTGAGGAGCTTGTTGTGGTCACATTGTGGAAGATAGTGGGTCGAAGTTACCGTAATGTTGAGCAGCGTAGGTATTGTGTGACGTTGCCTCGGATCGAGAAGAGTTGTGTCGGTGAGACAATCAGCTGGCGAGGAGAGCTGTGTCGTGCCGATGTTGCCTGTTGCTTTTCGCCGAGCCCCAGGTGATTGCGTCAGCTGAGCGAAGGGTGGTCCGAGAGCGTCTGGAGAGTCTCATCCAGTCACAGCCAGTGGTGTCGGCGTCCCAGAGACTCAGAGAGCTTGCTGCTGTCTCCAATCCAGCCCCCGCACCGAATCGAGTCTCGGTCTCGTCCTCTGACCACTTGCTCGTCACCTCGCATGATTGGCCCCACATATAACAAGCATAAAAAATTTATTATGAAACCAGTGGGAATGAATTCTATTGGATGCAATATGTCCCACCACCTTTGACACTATCTTGGGAGGTTATCCCCTCCAGGCAGTCCCTTTTCCTCTCTTCTCGTTGGCCTGCACTCCCACGCTCTAACAGTTTACTGTCAACAAATGTTTCTTTACCAGCGACATCTTTAAAGCGTCTGACAGCTCAGGTCTGCAACACTTTATTACTGTGCTTTGAATGAAGTCTTTCATTTATCGTATCGAGGCAGGCGAACTCACCATGCCACACTGTGTCCATTGTTTTACACAAACCCTTACAATATCAGAGCCTCCCCATCATCGCAGTAAACTAATGACGAAGACATTAGGGAACGCAGGGGGAAGTCTGTTCCTTTGGATAGCAAACAAACCACACTAGAATACGTTCTTCGTCACTCACTTGCCTGCCCATGGAAATGCAATTTTTTTTCACTATGGCATTACGCCTCGTCGACGGCTAAGGTCGTTAGAGGCAGGATGGGTCTGGGGACAAGGAACGGGAAGGAATTCGCCCATGGAAAACCCTAATCTGGATGCGCGAACGGGGATTCGAACCCGCGTCCTCCCGAAAGCGAGGCCAGAACGTTAACCGTTCATCCACCACGCTCGGTATGGAAATGTAACCATTATACTTTCTCATATTTGACTAGTAAGGACATTAAGTATTCCTCGCGATAACGTTGTTTGTCGAGAACCACATTCAAATCAAATCAAATTAACTTAATTAAATTAAGTAAATTCTGGCAATAAAACTATCGAATCTAACTGTTACATTTCTTGTTATTGAAAAACAATTAAATTTATTCAATGCGACATCTCACGCCTTAATATGTGTTATCAACCCAATTCAGTCGTACCGTTACAAAATTGTAAGAGTAAGACCAATTATTAACATCGTTGAGGCTGCATAGGTATAGTGATAGATCTCGTTTTGCAGGGATCATAGTTTCCAGTCCGGACTAAGCCATGGGTCATTCTTACAAGAGAGAGAAAAAATTAATCTTTTGCAAAGTAGAAGAAAACAACCAGATGTTTTGCTACCAGGGCCGTATACCAGTGTGTGTGTGTGTGTGTGTGTGTGTGTGGTTTTTTTTTTTTTTTTTTTTTCTACGGCTTATCGTATATGAGGAAAGGACTTGTGACAAGGGACACCATCTTGGAGTTAAAGGGGGGGGGGTAGAAATCGCGTCCTCCCGAATCCCAAGACACAAGTCATATCTTACGGAACTCACAACCAAATGTAAATGCTCAAAAACAACATAGATCATATATATATATATATGATCTATGTTGTTTTTGAGCATTTACATTTGGTTGTGAGTTCCGTAAGATATGACTTGTATATATATATATATATATATATAATTAGACGTGTGTGTACCTCTATTTCACATGGTTATATATCGGTAGATGTGGGAGTGTGGTATATATTGCGGTTCACGCTGGTTGACCTAGGGTATTTTCTTATTTCAACAAAAGTGATCTAAAAAATCTCTGTAATCTTCTAGATGTATTGGAATGTTCTAGAATGCTTTTGAATAATGTTCTAGAATACGACATATTTTTCAGCTATTAACAAATAGAAATAGTTTATATGCAACGTATTTAGTGTGTGAACCGATTTTGACGGGACTTTTCACTGGCGGGTTGCTGATCTGGCAGGGAATAACATAGGCTACTTTATATCATGGAAGTATTTGAGGTTCCGTGCAAAAACATAAAAACCTTCATAATTGTTGGCAATCACGAACGATGTCTACCTAATGATGCCTCTCTAGAAGGGTTAAGCCATAAGATGTATCTCTTTTCTTGGAGATGTGCAATACGCTAATATGTTCCTTTTCGGTTCACAAAACGCATCTTCCTGTGAAAAATCAAACAAAATCGGTGCATACGCTGTGGTATATGAATGGACAAACAAAGGGATTGCGTAGATTTCGGCGGTCGTTGTCAATGCTACTTGCATGTCCGGGTGGAACCGCGTCAATTTGTTGTAATATTTTCAGCCATCATTCTGTTGATTTCTTCAGAGGACCACAGAATGATGGATGAAACGTCGATTCTCAATAAATTTACGAGATTCCACCTGGACAAACAAGTTAACACAATATGAAGGCAGTTACATTGATTTGCCATTCTCGCTACCGAATCTTATAACTGGCTCCATTATGTCAGGAAGCAATGAAAGACCATGTTAAAACTTAATAAGTAAGTAAAAAAGGTAAATGTATTGTCATTTCTGATCTAGAGTTCCCTGGGTATTATGGGAGAGTTTTGATTTTCCATGCATTCCATTTCTGTCGTGGCTAGAACTATAGTTTAACGTGGAATTGGAACCACATATCGTCTTGGCATACTCACTCGTACAATTGAAGGAAAGAGCGAAATGTTTTGAAACTTTACAGATTTTAATGAGAGCGCTTTAATCGCAGCTTAGTATATTCAAGGGTATTTAATAGGTAAAAACATTATTATTTTTATATTATCCCATTCTTAATTAAAATTAACTTGCTAAAGATCTAAATTAAGCATTACATTATTAGCTTGGATTATTCAATTCTAATTAAACTATTAAAAAAAACTATTCCAATATTGATTACACACAAACCAGAAACTTGAATGTAGAAAAAGTTGCGAAATTTGTACGTATAATGATATTACAAATGACGCAAAACGATACATTTTAGAAAGAAAAGATATAATTTAACACAAATGGTTAGAAAAATAAAGACCACAATTGGAAAGAGACGACCTATGTTGTGACGTCATACAGCAATAACAATTTCATAAAGAAGTAGACGGGCATAAGAAAGTACATTGAGTAGCCATTTGATCCATTCTGGGTGTCAGTTCCGTTTTTGAGCCAGTGGTTGAATACATGATAATGAAAGCTTCTTGGAGCTAATACGAGAGACCCTTAAGGTTACGCTTGATTCTTGCTTAAATCTGCAATACAACTGCTGATAATTTTTCACCTATTCTTGCAGGTGAATACTGCTATCTAGTATTTATATAAATGCAACGACTGGATTTGTGGCGGAGCTTAATGTTTATTACCTTAATGAAGCCTGTGATTAAATTAAGCGTGCACCTACTTTTGCCATTATGGGCCGTTAACAAATTAATGTTGCTTGTAGATGGCTACCTTTATCTGAGAATGCCCTTAACGACAAATATAGGTGGTCGGTTAACCTGGTTGCAGTTTGTTTGAAAAATTCCATCAGTGCAACATTTCCACCATGCTTTGTTGCTAATCCTCAGTGATAATTATTTTTTATTGCGGCCTTACGCCTCGCCGAAGTCATTGGAGGCGGGAAAGGACGGGAGGACCAGGAACGGGAAGGATTTCCGCCATGCCGCTTTGAAGGAACCAGCTCTGCATCAGCCTGGATTAATTTGTGGAATTCATGGAAAACGAAATCTGGATGCCCAGCCGGGTATACGAACCCACGTCCTCTCGAATGCTAACCCACCACGCTCGGTGACAAAATGAGGGATTGCCATTAAGTACAAACGCAGTTGACAGCAAACCAAAAAAGGCATAACTAAAACAAAACCGGATTAAAATAACACACTAAGAAATAGGAGGAGGTACATTCTATGTAAAATCTCCAAGCATTCGGAAAATGAAAGTAATTTCAGATGAAATGAATAATTCTCGGGTTTTTTTGCCGGTTAGTTTCTATATTTAACTCATTATACAACGTTTGGCAGCAACCTCCGCCGGGAAAAGCTTAATTCTCATAATTTCAGATGATTTGTTAGTGTAATTAATACAAACTAAAATAAATGGTGCATTATGCAATAGCAGCCACTGTGATATCTCATGAGTTTTCACTTGCAAAATTAATCTCCGTTGGATAATTTTCACTCTTCTCCTATTTAAGCAGATGTTATAAGGTAGCATTCTCACAGTAAATTCTCTTGTCCTTTTGTTAGTTATAATTGCGCAACATTTTTCCGGAAACACTGAAAGCAATAGCGATTTATCTTAATACGTCAAAAAAATGCCCTTCCTTTAGAACAAAAATCGGTTTGTTGAATTCTACCGAATAAGGCGAATTATGCCTGTGTGCCACTGATGAGATGAAAAACCAGAAGTGAGGCTAAGTCACTCAAAAATCATAGAAATAGGAAATATAATATGAATAAAATACACCACCTCCAAACCATAAAGAGGAGTCTTTTTTTATGGATTCTCTTCTAATGTTCTCTAATTATAAAATATTTTTGTGGTCACTACTGCTGGTTAGCGTTTTTTGCTGATTGCTGTATTTGTTACAGTACTGAAAACTGGTAAACTCTGATACTTATCTGTCTGAACCTACCCAATTATTTGGTAGCAATAGAAAGTTCCTTGTGTCCCACTTCAGTGTTTTAAAACCGACGACCTAGCAGTACTTTCGAAAATTAACAACAACATCTTTACTAATTACCTTCCACTAAATAACAGTAATACTATTTCAGATAAACAGCAAAATTAATACAAATTAGAAATTGGCATAGGAGCGGTTGGCTTTGGCTCGCTTTCGGGAGGAAGCAGCTTCAGTTCTCGGTCCGGGCATCTGTATTTCGGTTTTTCTTAGTTTCCCGAAATCTCTCCAGGTGAATGCCGGGATGGTTCCTTTGAAGGGTCATGGCCGAATTCCTTCCCGTTACTTGTACACACTCCTTTCCTGCCTCTAACGACCCCGTAGTTGTCAAGGCGTAAAACCATAAACAAAGAAACTAACATGCAATTAAATTTTGTTTCGTTATACATAGTACTTTACTTACACAGAGAAACGTTCTGCAAAACAAAAATAAGAGAGAAACACAGTTTCTTCCTTCATCAAGAGGAGATAATCTTATCACAGAAATTTCTTTATGTAAACAAACCGATTTTACGGTGTTAGTGGACGTTTGATCTGGAAATGATATGGAAGCATCTAACGAATGCGCGCGGAAACAAATATTTATGCTTCATTCCACACAATAAACAGAGTAGAAAATTCTGTTGTGATTTAAAACAAAGGTGTTATTTGCTTTTAATTTGCCGCCTAAATGAACTGGATCAGGATGATTGATATAATCCGGGTTCCAGAAATCATATCTGCGTAATAGCTTTCTGAGAAATATCATGGAAGTCTTCTATGACTTATACCTGACATCAATGAAATTCTAAGCCATTCATTTTATAATTACGGATATCACTATTTGTTAGAAATACAATTCGATCCCAATTATCGGTTATGGCGTCGGGATATCTTTTATCTGTTATTGGTATCCCAAACAATTCCTCGCGAAGCGAGAAGATAAAATAGAATTATTGCTCTGTTTTCACATAATACATTGTAGACTTATTGGATATACCATCTCTGCAAGAATTCACACTTCCTTGCGTAACGATGCGATGTCCGATAATATTGACATCATTGTTTTTATCAATTCAAGTAAATACCACGTATTTCATTGCTGTTTCCTTTAACCTAATAGCAAAATAATGTATCTTGGTTACAATATCGTTACAACAAAAAAACAGAGGGTGGCGTGGCCAGTGATGTTAATAAAAATTAAAAAAAAAAAAAAAACATATAGCTACTTTGGCCGCTAGGTCTCTGAAGGGATAGACGGCCGTCTAGTGGCAGAGTTTGAAATGCCCGCGTCTTCCGCCTCTGTCTTGAGCGCTACATAGGTGGGGAAGTAAAGTGTTGCCATCTATCAGCGAAACATGTAACTATATGCTGTGACTGAGGAGTGTATTTTTGGTTTGTGAAATGTGTGATTTATGTGACAGATATTTGGAAGTGTAACAGTATTCGCCTTGATGATTGAAAACTGCATAAAAACCTCAATCAGGAGGTCCTTCCTGGTCCTGTTGTACCTACCGATGCAGTATGCGGCGCCTTAGGGAGCGTCCTTAAACTACGTGGCTCGTTCTAGGGAGGTAGAGGGAACAGGGTGTTCTGAGCTTGGCCCCGTAGCTTTTCATTCATATTATTTGTCACAATTAAAATGAGGTTCAGAACACATAAAAGCATCTAAATATTTTTATTTCCGTCATTCAATTATCTAGGTATGTAATTTACGAAAATCTGACAAAAGAAAAACAACACAAAATGTCTTCTGGAATTAATAGGGAAAAATGCTACGTACTTCTCCGGTGGGAGGGGGTAGAGACAAAAGCCACTTGGAAGGAGGGGGGTTCACATGAGGCAAAAATGAAGCTACGTGGTTTATGGACGCTCCCTTATCGCTCTGATACTCATTGGTGAGTGATGGCAGCATGGCAAATCGATTAAAGCGATTCAATATGTACCACGCATGGGCAGCAACTTTTTTTTTACGATTTCCGAAATATCTTTATGCGTCTTGTCCTCGGCACTCCATATATTAATTTTGAAAGATTAATGTTATTTTCGCTACCTCTTCCCTTCTTATTTCTTTTATTGTAAAAGTACTATTACTAGAAAATAAACTATCAGTGAAAAAGTGCAAATAATTGCTATCTTACATCAAATTAGTCCCATTTTTACGCGTAACGGTACAGAGCAACATGAAATGGGATTTGCACATAACTTCTGTCACAGGTAGAGCTAATTCAAGATTTCGATTCATAGGTCGTATTTTGAAGAATTATAATACTCGTGCAAATACTCCCAAATTCTCGTGCGGCTAAATTTGGATTACTGTTGTGAAATTTCGGATCCTTACTGCAAGGGATTGATTGAACTATAGAGAAAGAACCGAAAAGAGCTGCTCGATTTTTTGGTTCTTGTCACAGTCCTTAAGAAAGCGTTACAGAAATTTACATAGCGTGTACTGGGATTATCTGCCATACAGGCCATGTTTATTTGGTTTGAACTCATTTATACCAACAACATGACACTGTTGATTCCCTGAAGTATCTGGGGGTAATAGTACAAAGCAACATGAAATAGGACTTGCACATAACTTCCTTCGTAGGGAAAGCTAATTCTAAATTAAGATTCATAGGTCGTACTCTGAGGAATTGTAATGCTCATACAAAGGAAATAGCGTATAAAACACTAGTGCGTCCACATCTGGATTACTGTTGTGGAGTTTGGGATCCGAATCGCAATGGCCTGATTGACTCAGTGGAGAGGGTACAGAGGAGAGCCGCTCGATTCGTGACTGGTTACTACAGCCGTTATGAAAGCGTCACAGAATTGATACATAGATTGGGCTGGGATCGTCTGGAAGATAGATGACGTCATTTACGTATGAATTTATTGGAGAATATGCGAAATTCTATGGCCTTCGAGTGCAGTGAGATACTTCTTCCTCCAACCTATTTGGGTCGCAATGACCGGAGGGATAAGATTCGAGAAATAAGATGCCGTACTGATGCTTTTATGTATTTTTACTTTCCTCCTGCTATTCGGGATTGGAATGCCCAGAATTAAGATTGGTGCTTAGCACCCTCTGCCACCCACAATGTTCGTGAATTGCAGAGTATGGATGTGGATGTAGAAGTTCTTTCATTTACGAGTGCGATGAAATACTTCTTCCTGCAACCTACTTAGGTCGCAATGGCAGGAGAGATAAGATGCCGTATTAATACTTACATGTATTCTTTCTTCCATCGTGCTATTCGGTTAGTTTTGGCGCAAAGTACCCTCTTCAACCCACAACGGTTGTGAATTGCAGAATATAGCTGTACATGTAGATTGTAGACGAATAAAATGAAATTGCCATTCATATTGCCAGGTATTTTAAAAAAAAAAAAAAAAAAAACTTCTTCATCTAGTAGATTTACAGAAACATACAGAACGTAGCACCTTTAATAGGCTGAAAAACAGATGATTCCCAGACATGGGCGCCGGGAGGGGGGTGCAAGGGGGTGCACTTGCACCCCCCTGGCATCCCGGGTCGCCCGTAAATTTGGGCCGATAGGGGGAGGGGAGCACCAATTACGGCCCTGGTGCACCCCCCTGGAACCCGGGTGCACCCCCCTACATCCCGCATCCCGGGTCGCCGTGTGGTCAGTAGTAGACCTAAAAAAAAAAAAAAAAGGTCGCCCCGGCGCCCATGTTCCCAGAAGCTACAAAATAAAACAAAATAAAAATTATTGACATACTTGAAAATCTGGATGGCCACTTTTATTTTATGTATATAGTTTTATTGTTATGCTCGTTGTTTCCCACAACTTCATGCAAGTTGAGCGTTAAACCATGGACTTTTCTCCTAGATAATTTATGAATTTTTCTGAAATTCCTCAGCTTTTCTATTTCATATCAAAATGAAACATACCCTGTTTTACCTCCCAGAACCATGGGACGTCCATTAATCGAAATCCGATAAAAGTCCGACCAGTTGTTTTTTTACCCGAATCGCATTTAACGAAAAATTGTTACTAACTTGAGGATACTTTAAATTTATCAGCTATCTGAAAGTACATCTCACTGAAACATATTTTATCTTCTACACCTTGGGCTGTATATTACTGGAAACCACATCGAAATCTGAGTGATGATTTTCTACGAATCACGGTCAGCGAAACGTAAATTGTTTCCCGCAGTTGAATTATATACGGATTAAGATATACATAAAATTGAAGCAAACCTATATTCATATAAAAAATCAATGTGTATTTTAGTTTGGATTTTTCATTTGGAATAGGTTTTGGCATAATTTACTTTTAACACCATTTGAAATTTATTTACATTCTGTAAACATGACTTTAATTACTTTAACCTAGCGTTTCTGAATCGTTTTATACCGAAGGACCAGCAAATTTACAAAAACAATGCTACGGAGTACGGTCCACCAACTTGTTTGGGTCTTTTTTTTTTACCTACATGAATATTATTAACATCTAGTACATACATCATCGTACCATTATAACATAATAAATCTAAAAGCATGTTTTGAATTCTTACTGAAACACAGTAATGAAACTGGAAGTGCCCAAATTGTTAATATTTAATAACAAAGGATAATAATGTTATTGTAAGCTGGATGCTACACTACACCACCAAACTACATGCACACAGTAAAATAAAAGAAACGAGATCTGTACGCTTTTATTGTTGGATGTAGTCTTCTCGGGAAACTAGCCGAGCTTTTATTGTTGTTTACTTCACCACTTACCGATGCCACCACGTACCCGTACTACAAGACCCTCAGAAAACGGTTGTTACCATAATAACAGTGCTGCCAGCCACTTGGCTTCTAATATCCGTAGATGGCCACTAAAATTTCCGTAGATTGGTACGAAAATCCGGAGACACACTAACTGAAAGACTGAAACAATAACACTTTTTATATCCAGGTCTTTAAAATTCGAAATACAAAATAATATTCTACTTTGAACATGTTTTATACAGCGTCACTTCATCACTGATGCTGCTGTTCCTACAGTTTATTATTTTTTTTTTAATTTAGCGACCATACATTTTTCTTGACATTAAATTTAGCATATCTTCTGTAAGAAGAAATGTTAAAATCTGCGACCCCTTTGACTCTCGGATATTGGTGAAGCCTTCTCGGAAGGCACTGCTTTGTAAGCCGTGCCAACGAGCGTATCAACGTGCATAAAGAGTGCGCCGATAGTTTTGTATTATGGTCTTTTAAGATCTATAATCAAACAAAATATGAGCTTTATTTCAATCTTTGATTCACACGAGTGGTTGCAAGGAAACTATTCACAATTATTGACAATTCTTTAATGGATTAACACTATACGCTCAAAGTTCAACAAAACACCAATATAAGGAAAAATCAACAACTCGTAAAAAGTATCAAACATCCGTAGATATTGTAACAAAATCCGAAATTTTTATAAAAATTCGTATATCTACGGATAAATCTGTAGAATTGGCAGCACTGCATAATAATTAAACGAGCGGCCCTTTCTTTGATGCCGACAGGAAATTTATCTAGTGAACTGGCTATTGTACGAACAATGCTATCATATCCTCATATAGTGGAAATGCCAAATTTTTACCTTGTCATTAAAATATTCTTGACTTTAAAGTACTGTAGTTATGCTCTTAACTTATATTCGTTTATAGCCTTATACATAACAAGTACAGTATATAAATTTTTATACGCTGCCTGCAGACCACCTGTACCATCATCGCAGGTTGAGAACCACTGCATTAACCCAATCATAACTGTCTTTATTATTGTTACAAATCGCTTTCTATACCAGAAATGTTGTTGTGGTTACGGAGGGACCCTAGTGAGCTGACCACAACTATATCAATGTCTGTTATATGCACTGTACGTAAAATTCAACAATTCCCTGGTAAAGCAAAATTGCTGAAGGAATAATAAAGTATTTAAACAAAAAGAAACACCAGGCTGCTGTTATAGGTACAGTTATGTGTATTGTATTGTTTGTGTTCAAGGAAACAAAAAGGAGAAGGTGAAACACGGAGCCGGCTCATTCGGGTCTACTATTCCAAAAGTCACCAATGAGACTGCAGGCTTAACTTCCAGACGAATCATCGTCAATATTATCATTTGATAATTTCCAAACGAACTGCGGAAAGGTTTAAGAGATAAGTCGGAAGTTAGGTGCGAGGACAGGCTGGCACCGGAGCCATCCTAATCGCCTTTTCATCTTCATACATGTAATACAAATAACATACAACAGCTAAAATCATATTTAGTCATCCACACACTAAGAACAGCATCACTGATACAATATAAGAGTATCTGATCTGTGTAGCGGCAGAATACCATCCATCCGTGCTACCGTTACTGCCATTATTTACAGGCAGTTTGTTGTGGGGTTTTTGTACGAAGACATTTCCTCTAGTAGTATTTGGGTCATGCAGTACATTATTGTTGGTGTGTCATCTGTATGGTGTTAGTTTATTTACATAAGGAGGCTCAATGGTCTCTAATTACCAGAGACCGGATTATATGCAACACAAAAAGCTAAAAATATGCATGAAAAGTGACAAATATGCAATATTAAAAGTTAACTTAGCCCACAACCCGAAGGTTGGTTGGATCCTCCCGAAGGAGGCATACTAAGCCATTGTGTCAGAGGTAGGACGGCCAGTTCCTTTCCTCTGGGACCTATAGTTTAACGTGAAATCCGAACCACGGAGCGTCCTGGCATAGCTCATATGATCAAACACAACTCTCAAAATTCCTGCGCCTGCCGGGATACGAACCCAGGACCGGAGTGGCGACTGTTTTGAAAGCAAGCGCCTTAACCACTGAACTACCAGACCGCTCTGTGCAATATTATATAATATAAAAACAGTCATTTTTAGATTTTTTTTATTTCAAAATAGCATGAAATTAGTAAGTAGTTGAATAAAATTTATAAATTCGATAGTTAACAATAATTTAACTTTCTTTTTTAAACCTAAACATAAGATTCAATAGTAAGATTGTTTCTTCGATCTCTCAAAATATTTTTATGATGCGTTTAGACCGCTCAACATTTACTGATGTAACTGGGCAGTATTTGAAATTGGGTTAGCAGTCATTGTTTCTGGAAAAAAGCTCACCCGTCCCATTACTAAAACTATCAGTTTGACACAAAGGTTCAAATCTGGGTTATTGTTCAAAATATTTTCAAACTTTAAGTTTACGCAGGAATACCTCTGACAATGCAGATTTTATTCATTAACTGAATAGATTCAGTACACGTCAAGCCTTAAGTTTCAAGCTTTTTAATACTCGCAGGTATGTGGAAAAAACGAATGCTAAACACAGTTATGGTTTTAATACTAGTAAATGCTTCCTTGTGGGGGTGTCCACTTAGAAAGTACATCGATGTTTTTATTCGATGTAAAACATCGGAACCCTGCATCGATGTTTTTCGATGCATCGCTTAAAAACATCGATTTTTTTTCAACATCGAATACTTTTATATTTTTCTTAGCTCATCAAATACAAACCAACAATATTCGTCGGCCAATGACGTTTCATTTATCTCTTACATGTTCCTTTAAAATCGCCGAGAGAAAATGTACCAATAATTTGATATTCACCATTTCCAGTTGAACGCAGATAGTTCATTGTCTTTCGTTTGGTCCGTGTGAACACGCGGTAACACTACACCAGCAGTGTAGTGCTGCAGCTGTAATGATGAGTTTACTTTTATGTTTTTTTTTTGTTTTTGTTTATGGCTTTACGTCTCGTTGACGTCGAGATCATTAGAAGTGGGAAAGGACTAGAGGCAAGTAACAGGAAGGAATTCGGCCATTGCCTTTTGAAGCATTCACCTGGAGTGGTTTGGGGAAACGTTGTAAAACCCAAATCTTGACGGGGATTCGAACCCGCGTTCTCCCGAATGCGAGGCCAGAGCGTTACCTTTCACCCAAAATTAAAAAATTAATTTTATGACCTTGTGTGTTGGTTGAGTAGTGTTGTATGAGTGAGGTATAGCTTTGTGAGTGAAACATAAACTACAAATTAACAGAAATATTTTATTACGATACCAGACCATTACGATAAAAAACCAGACATTAAATACTAAAGCCTACATCTGACTAAAAATATTAATTTAAGTCTTTAACCACTTAACGCCAATGGTGTTCAGGCAAACTTTGCACAAACAAAAAATTATTCAATCGTTTTCCTTTCATTCTGTTGCTTTGCTGACTGACTATTTGAGCTGCCTTGGAAAATAAACGTTGGGATGCAACAGAAGTCCCAACAATAGTTAAACAGATGTTGCCTCAACCTTTTTATCCAAATATTGGGTAGTAACAGGTAACAATCAGTTGTTTTAGAGTAGTAATATCTTATTTCAAATCACAGCAAACACCTGCAAACAATAGGAGTGAACCTAAGAAATTGATTTTATTCATTCCCTCATACCGACGGAACAGCCAAAAGCAAGAAAAATTCATCTTCAGCGTTATTATGTCCCGCTAATTGCTCGCAGGTGTCCACCTGATAATGACAGTTACTTTAAATTGAAAAAATTTAATCTTGAATAAATTTAGTAATCTTAATATATATTTCTATTATTTTTGAGATTATTAGCCATAGTTTTTGTTGTGTTTTAGGGCGCGTCGACGTCGGGGTCATCAACGCCCATTAACCACAGTTTTTTACAAAAAAACATCGATGCATCGAATAGAAAAATTCTTCGTCAAAACATCGAATCAATCCGATGTATCGTATGGTAAACATCGAATGGATACGATGCATCGATGTTTAGTGAATATCCCTACTCCCTTGTACTATTATTATCGTATGCCAAGTACTTCCTTGTGCTGACAAACTGTCATAGCATCCGCACTATCAAAGTCGTTTACTGCACCTTTAATGGCCTCGAAATGTTCATTGTAAACAGTACAGCTTCAACCCACGTCACCCATCGGGTTACCACTCGTTCCGGACGTAAAGTCACATTTATATAAAAAAAATTATAGTTATTATTACGAGAACGTGCCTTAAAAATGCTTTCTTTGTTGATAAAATCAGTTTACTTACATTCCCAAACGTGGGTCGTAGTTGTTCAGCGAGTCGTCGTAGACTAAGAGCTGAGCTGCTAGTAGGTTTTGCCGGCTAAAACGTAAGATTTTATTTATTAACTAGGTACACTACCGAAAAGTATTTTAAATATTGCGAAAATATGCATCATCACTAGGTTTTAGATAAAATATGCAATAATGAAAATGAGCTTAATATGTAAATGCATTTGCAAACATGCAAATGCATATAATCTGGTCTCAACGTATTACGGTCTACACTGATGTCATAGCGACCGATGTTGTTCACTTCTGGGTTGATGCTTCTCCTGGAATTTGTATAGAAGACGTCCGCCAGCTGGGGGAATCTTTCCTTTAGATATGGTAGGCACTCCGGTCAATGGGGAACCTGCTTTGTAGGTGCAGGGCTCCCTTGAGTGCCCTGTTTTTTATAACTTGTAATGTAACTTTTTATGTAGCTGGACAGGCATATTCTAAGATCCGTCTGATGCTTTGAAATAAAAATGTGTAGTCGGTTAGGTTAAGGCAGTTTCGATAAGGGAGTAATGCACAACCAATTAAAACACTGTCACCAGGTCACACGACCACACGAGCCTTCCTTACTACCGGAAAACATTTGCAGGTAGTTCCACTCACCATGACTTAGGTTTATCGTCGCGTCAACCACCCCTAGGCCTGCTTCGGTAGCGTAGGGTCTGGAGTACTAGCTCCAAGTGCCGAAGGTCGCCGGTTCGAGTCAGGCGGAGGGCATGGGTGTTTAGTGCTTTCGTGTGTCCATACTTAGTCTCAACATTGTACTTGAGAAATTGAAACACTGGAGTCATCATAACCACATTGAGCTGGCTGTATGGCCTATGTAGCCAAATGCAAATTAAAAAAAAAAAATACCCTCCTGAGGAAAATTATTGAGGTGAAAACTTCCATATGCGCTCTAGGCGATGTTTGGACGGGAGTAAATCCATGAGTTCCAACACCGACATGCTGTGACATACTGTCATCGTTACGCTATTACGTATTGCGCGTATGATACACTCATTGGACTATTTATGGACGGGTAAAATCTTATGAGTTCGTATTGCCAACATGTTAATGTTAACAGTAAATCTGTAGCTATAAGTAAGACATGTTGCGCTTGGACAGCCATGAAAGTATGGTTTATACTCGTATCTACTATATGAAAATTAAAGAGTGGAGAGTATATATTTTCTTATTTTGTACGTGCTGCTGTACCATTTTACAAGACTGTATGCGTTTACTTTCGGAAAAGATTATATTAATGAAAAAAATAAAATTCGGAAGATTTCAACATTTTTGTGGCGATGTTACTGCATTTCATAAAAAGTGTAACAATCCTTTTTTTTAACATATGAATGATCTTTTTGTAATTAGCAATTACTTATTAGACCGATATAAGTTATTTCATTAAGCTGAGTTCAATGTTTGGCATTAATAGGTTCAAATCTCTACAAGAAATCACATATATCTGAAACCTCCATATAAATCACAACGCACTAAATGTGGATTCAGTATATATTTTATGTATGTGAGTAACTATAAATAACTTATTTATGCTATAATTTTCATTACACTCTGTTCTGATCTTATAGTTTGTAGTACTTCCGTTAGATATGTTTAACAAACACATACACGTTGCACTTTATGCGATTCGTTTGATAGAACATACAAGAAATGTTGGTAGTAATGAGTGATATTCCTCTGGCGCACAATCTTGTCTAGTTTTTTTATGACTTACCAACCTTGTTGCGCGGCACGGACATGGAAGACATTACGCGCTATTCCTGCACTGCTGAGCCTTAGTTTGTCCGCCGAGCCTTCGTTTGTCCACCGAGTCTTCTTTTGACGACCGAGTCTTCGTTTGTCCACCGAGCATTCGTTTGACGACCGAGTTTTCGTTTGTCCACCGAGCCTTCGTTTGACGACCGAGTCTTCGTCTGTCCGCCGAGCCTTCGTTTGACGACCGAGTCTTCGTTTGTCCGCCAATCCTTCGTTTGACGACCGAGTCTTCGTTTGTCCGCCGAGCCTTCCTTTGACCACCGAGTCTTCGTTTGTCCGCCGAGCCTTCGTTTGACGACCGAGTCTTCGTTTGTCCACCGAGCCTTCGTTTGACGACCGAGTTTTCGTTTGTCCACCGAGCCTTCCTTTGACCACCGAGTCTTCGTTTGTCCGCCGAGCCTTCGTTTGACGACCGAATCTTCGTTTGTCCACCGAGCCTTCATTTGACAACCGAGTCTTCGTTTGTCTAACGAGCCTTCGTTTGACGATCAAGTCTTCGTTTGTCCACAGAGCCTTCGTTTAGCAACCGAGTCTTCGTTTGTCCGCCGAGCCTTCGTTTGACGACCGAGTCTTCGTTTGTCTAACGAGCTTGGGGAAGCTCCAGTGGGCACAGCTCGCCCGGGTAAAGAGCACCGATCATTGGAATATCCGAGTGAGTTCGAGCGTGACTAGGCGGCAATGTGCACAACACTAGAATGAACAGTCACGTATCGATCAGCGATTTAGACCAAGTAATACTTTGAACGCAGAACTGAATGAAGAGCAATAAATGTTTCATTAATTTCAGACACGAAGCGTAAAAAAGACGGCTTCGATTCTCAAAGTAGAACCGCAGTACCAAACGTTAAGTTAAAAAAAAATCACTATTCAGAGAAACTGTTTTAGATCTCCCCATGAATGAAAAGAATCATGAAACTGAGACCTAGGATAACGCTGTAAGAATAGACACCCAGAATTGCTTTAACAAGAAACTTATAAGCTGATGTTTGGATATCTTTCTTCTTCGTAGACTAACGAAAATGTTTGTGGGGGTAGAGGGACGACGCAACGAGAAGGTTATTCGATAGTCACTTGTCATAACTGCTAGTGGTTTTTCTCGTCTTTAAATAGAGAACGAGCAATCAGCTGGTGTTGACGCCGATTTCAACCATCATATCAGGATGGGTACTAGTCGCGTCAAAGCGAAGATAAAGAGCCCTTCCTGGAACGACAAGATGTTCCGTTGGCTCTCGCAGTGGACAACACCAAAGCAGTAACCTTCCCCAGTAAAAATCTGTTGACTAAAAACAAACCTTGGTTTGACAATGAAGCCAGGATTTTAATACGACATTTTAATCAGTGACTATTTAAGAATTAATTGTTGTTGTTCAACGTCAATAAATGGAGTATTTCTCTTGTGTTCTGTCCAGAAAGATTGTCCTCTCAGATCAATTTTGATATTATTAATAATTACATTAATATTCTTTTACTTATGGCTTTACTCATCGTCGACGTCGAGGTCATTAGAGGCGGGATTGGACTGGGGACAAGCAACAGGAAGGAATTCAGCCATAGCCTTTTGAAGAATGCATCCCGGCATTCGTCTGGAGTGATTTGGGGGAACCATGGAAAACCCAAATCTGCATGACCAGCCAGGAATTCGACCCGGCGTCCTCCAGAATGCGAGGCCAGAATGTTAGCCGTTCACCCACCAAACTCGGGACATTAATCTTAGACTAATCACTTGCAAATAATTAAAATTTTAACCATTTCAGCGCCGACCAGATATTAATTTCTCTCCTTACGCAAACAAGGTTTTTACATGCAGCACTTTTTAAATATTTTCCTCATCGCAGCAGAAATATTTTCGCGTTATGCTTGGATATCACATCGGGATGTTGAACCAAACAAGCAAAATCTGCGTTTGAAATCCGTATTTTTGTAAGTTTGTAACTGGCAGTCGGCGTACGCTGTGGGTGAACAAAAATCCGCGTGGCTGATGGAGGCAGACACATTAGGCGGGCCTTGTTCTCCCAAATTGCTCAATTTCGCCGCGACCTGCACCGTAACCGTAGATCAACTCGAGTGCGCTCCCTCTCTCTGGACGGAGCGCTTTGAAGGGAAATGGGCTGGCCGTCCGGGTTGTAAAACAGGAAGATCGCGTGGGTGGGGGCGGCCCTCCCGCGTGTTTATTAAATTTCGGCTTTACGAGCGCGCGTCCGCGTGGCTACTGTCGGAATGGAAGAAAGCGGAGAACCACCCGTCTGCTCAACACACCGCGCTTTCCTAACTTACAACTCGCGGCGCTGCGCGTGACTGCCCTTGGATTTTACTTTCGGTATAATCCTGCCAAGACTGTACTGCTGTGAATAAGTCGTTATAAACTATCTACCAAAAAAGTAATTGAGCACCTGTGAAGATAGCTAATTCAGTACGCGCCATTAATGCAAGCCGGTTGTGGAACAAGTTGACAAGGAGAATATTAACAGGATTTAACGGCCCAAGTTTTGTGCAAAAGATTTAGTTGTTTGATTTAGAATTAAACGAGTGTCAGGTGAGTCGTGACAGTACGCCAGAGTCGCGTGCCGTCCGCACGAGAATAATGAGTCAGGTTTTGCTGACGAAACCGATCAGCGCATACCACAGCCAGGGACACTTGCCGGTCAATTGCCGAAAGAAGTCTAGAATGTTCGATACGGGCAATATAAGGAAAGCAGGACATGCGTTCGGTCTTCTCAGTGACGGATTGACAGTAGGCACGTCACTATGCCAGTTAGCGGATAGAAAAAATAGCCTCTCTCTCTCTCTCTCTCTCTCTCTCTCTCTCTCTCTCTCCAATAGCCTGGTCTCGCGTTAGGGTCGACAATGCAGCAACACTTGGCGGAATCCTCCGATAGCCATTCTCAGTGTATGTAAGTAATTGTTCCATCATCTACTAGCACTTCAGAAGATGTAAATCTAATAGAAGCCTACGGGGATAGCTTCGCAGACGGCGTCAAACGGGTGATCTGTATTCAGTCAAGCACGAGCAATAAGCAGTATTGTACAGCAGTTAGGCTGTGTTCTCACTGGTGGAATATAAGAGATCCTGCTGTTTGCCATAGTAAGCCTAAGTCGGTGAAACCATACTAACAACCACACAGGTCTGTGGCCTTAATCCACAGTGGTGTCAGAACCTGATATTAGTAATAGCCCTTACAGCTGAGCTGGAGAGTGGAGCCGAGGGCGCAGGAGGTCAGCAGCAGCAACTCCATTAAAGGTATGTACCCGAGTTTCCAGACACTCTCTGCCGATTCCAAATTACGCCCACAGAAGAGGAGCTAGACCACTCGACTAGTTCGTTACAAGGACCAAAGTAACGGTCGCATTTATTGCAACATTGCGTACTGAATTGGATATTTCGAAAGAGCAGACAAGCACTAAAGCTCAGTTATTCATGTGGTTCTTGGAACGTTGAAACTGGAAACTGAAGCAGCGGAAATTAGTTCTGTGGAGCGATGAGTCGAGGTAAACGTTATTCCAGTCTGATGGACGTATATTGACGTGTGGTCTAGCTTGCACCGGCCTTCGGCGTAGGTCCGCTGATCTGTGTTCCGTGGTAGCATGAAGCCAAAGGTCTACTGACACATTGTAGATACTGAAATGCTCCGAACATTTTCACGGAATCGACCAATGTAATTTACAGGGTGACAATTCCAGGTGCCATGTTTAAAAGGCTACTGCGCTCAAATTATGGAACGGTCGCTAGAGGAATGACGATGAATCTTAATGGATGTCCTGCAAACACTCAGCACTGGTTGGCTGCAGTTATAGTCGCAACAGGTGGTCCTATAAGATTCTAACGTGGTAACAATCAATCGAGCAACATTGCAGACAAGGTGTCCAATTATTTTTGATGGTATATTACTTGTCTAATTGGTTTCACTTTGATTATTTAACAGTAAAATGTCTTTTTACCTTCATTACATAAAATATACGAATTACTGCTGACGGAAACAACAGTTCAAATCTTTGGAAGTGAGAATGTTAATTTCCGTACTAGTATCATAATATATATATATATATATAAAAACTCTTCTGAAACGGAGACTATCTAACCGGAAAAGTTTGAGATTTTTTAAAGCTTTGGCTCTCGTCGATGTGGAGGTAATAAGGAACGGGAAAGGAATAGAGACAAGAAGGAGGAAGGAATTCGACCATGTCTTTTTGTAGTATCCAGCAAAACAGTTTCACAAAATCGCAGGATTCGCGTAACGAGGATCGACGTCACGGCCTCCAGAATGCAAGGCTCGGGCATTAATCTCCCACTCATCAGGCTCATTCGACTGAGATAGAGATGAGGCAAACTTCGCATTATGTTTGGTTACTTTTCTAAGACTCTATGAAACGGCCAGGATTGCGCTGGCTGTTTCGTAAAAAAATTTGAAATTACTTGTATTTGAGGGAGGACGCTGGTTCAAATCCCCCTCCGGCCATCCAGATTTGGGTTTACCATGGTTTCCTAAAATCCTCCAGGCGAATACCGGGATGGTTCTTTCATATGCCAGACCAAATTCCTTCACTCCAGGCAAATGCCGGGATGCTTCCTTCAAAAAGGCCATGGCAGAATTCCTTCACATTCCTTGCCCCCATCCTTTCCCGTCTCTAAAGATCTCGCTGTTAAGAGACGTTAAGCAGTATTAAAAAAAAAATCCTCCTCATGTCTTATGTCCATTCCTTTCCCGTATCAAATAATTCCGACTTCAACAAGGTGTAAAGCCTTAAGCAAAAACAAAGGTACTCTTTTTGGTTTGATCGTTTGTGATAACTCTCCTCAGTAATGAGCTAAATGGCGCAATAAATTCATATGGTTGTTATGTTTCATTCTTGTACTGTTTGTCATGCGGTTGTCTGGTTCATGAGATAAACGCTCGTTGAGTAACCTCCTACAGACAGTTTGAAGACAAGGTTAACATGAATTCAAGAACACCCAAATTGTTAAATGGCAATTTAATAACTCTTAAAAAGCTCTTTACTGAGGGTTTTAATGGAATTGTAATCGTGTCAACGAGGTTTGGTGGGCCGGGTTTTACTCAGAATATTTGGCATTCTACACAAACCTTACTTACTAGAGTTGGCCTTCCTCTAACGACCGTGTTCTGATGTTTCCGGGTATTGTGAACCAATGTGCTTCGTTAAATCCCAAACCTCTCTGTAGAGCGTATGGAGTGACGACATACCACTCTATTCATGGTTATTCGTACGTCGGATTGGGACATTAAGCCCGGTGGCCCATTCATGTGTCTTTCGGAAGAGTGGGTCTCAGTGGACCTCAATGGATCAGCACCGGATCTCACCCTGTCTCCTCTTCATCTCTCATTTCAAACAACACTCTATACTAAACTAACACACTATCACAGTCATCCACACCTACAATATCACATACGAACACGTAACTGGGTAGGCCCCCATTCATCTTTGGAAGAGAGTTCCCGTCGAGGGGGTACATCCACCATAGTAACCGCCTACGACTGGAATCGGGTATGGCTTCATAAGGAAAAATTCTCTGTTCCTTTTTCTATGGACCTGTATATTCAGTTTTAATCCACTGTGCTGAAATATTTTCTCTCTTAGGAACCAGTAAATTAGTTTATCGCAACTGGTCTAAATAATTGTGCGTTTGATTAAACAGTCTAACCTAAGGATAGTATATATATAAAATTATTTCAATATCACTTCAATTTCTAACAGTATAAATAATTATTCCCTACATTGCAGGTGGGAAAGTACTAAAAATGAACGAAATCATGGCATAATTATATCAATTAATGGACCAAGTGCTAATGAATCACAATTACATGTAAAATGCTTTCTCGGAACACGAAATTATAATAAGCCTGTATAGTGTGACGTAAAACATTGTTTTCCAGTTATAAGAATAATATATTACACACGTATTTTAATCAAAAATTGAAATATTGTATGTTAAAATAAGATAATTAATTTATTGTATTAAGAATTAAACATTTATGATACTAGTCTGAATTTACATGTATCTGTGAAGGGGAAAGAATAATCGCTATAAGACAGGAATGGAGAAAGCAAGAGTCAATGCTGAGATGTACGCCGGGCATTGCGTATTGACTGGTAGCAGATGAGGAGGGGCTGCATAAACCAAAATAAATTAGCTGAATTGTAACAAGGTGATTTAATAGTAGTGTATAAAGTATTTTGAGTGACGGACAAAGGATTCCTTGTAAGTGGACATTGTGACAAGTTGGAGAGTAAGTTGGAGTTTTGGGGGAAAATATATTTGACTAATCTTTTGTGGTGAGAGAATAAATACTATAGCAAAGTTAGCACAAAAGATTATTTGAGGCAGCGAAGAAGAAATAAATGAAGACATCTTCTGGATATAATAATAATTAATAAAATTGCGACCCGCTCCGGTGGCAATCTCCCTACACACACCCCTTTCTCCTTTCCTCTTCCAACCTACTTTTGACCTCTACTCATGTTTACTTTAAATTACTTCAGTACATTATTCATCACTTCTCTTGGCAATTTATTCCAGTCCCTCACTCCCTTTCCTACGAAAGAAAATTTTCCTACACCCTTACGCCTGAAATCAAGTGCCAGCTTTTGGTCATGGTCAACCTTATCTTCCCAAGCACATCTCTTAATTTTCCCACCAATATCTTTCCATGCTTCATCACCAGTATAGGCTTCGTACACCCCATGACTTTCTTCACCCTCCTTCTTTCCTCCAATGAATCCCACTCTAGCTCTTTTATGATATTAGTTACCGATTGTACTCTGCGATAATTTCCAAAGACAAATCTGGCAGCCCTCCCCTGCACCCCCTCCAACTCCTGTATTTGATACCAAAAATGTAGATCCCAAACTACGCCAACATATTCCAGCAGTGGTCTGACCAAAGTTTTGTACGGACCCAATTCCCTTACTTCTTTAGTGCATCCCCTCATCACTCTTTCCAGTGATCATAATAGGTCGTCTAAGATCGAAGACGACATAACAAGCTCTAAACGTCCTTGGGGTTGAGACAAGATAGTATATATTAAGGTTAATAGTAATTAAGTTAAATCACGGCCACTAAAAATAAATATTCATGACTTACAATGAGAGTAAAGATAATGGGTTACTTTTCAGTCTCGTTATTGGACAGATTCATAGGTATATTTATTTAATAACTATAATAAATATATAACGAATACATAGAGTACAGAGTAAAAGCTATAGAGACAAAAGACAAGGATTTTTAAAGGATAGACGTGCACATGCGTATGTGTTTAAGGTGGTCGTTCGCTCGCGCGCACGTAAACGCGCGCCGATAAGGTATTTCTGTAACATCACTAGTCTGCTCGGTGCATGACCACCCAGAAGTTGGCGATCGGAATGGAGCCAAAACACTGGGAAATGTGGACACTATCAGCTACTTGGCGAAGACCCTCTCAATTTATCAGCAGCGCCATAAGTCAGCCCCGACAGCGATACAGACTCTTTGCCGCGATATCACACTTCAACAAGTTCTCTCGACGCTATCGCGAGAAACATGCGCTGCCGGGAAGTCTGTCGTTTGCAAAGACTGCGCTGAAATTTTTTTCCTACTGTAACACATCCACCAGGAAACTGCACTAGATAAAAGTCATTTCGCTTTAACAGATACAAACATTACTAGTCATATTTACATAAAACTTGTCGCTGTAACACATAATTATTTTCCACACCCGAAAACCACTAATGGTTTAGACAACGAGTGGCCAAACCGCGGGCCGCATGCGGCCCGCCTTGAACATTTTTACTACCCGCGAGATTCATCACACTTTTACGAAATATATTTATTTTATAATGACAAAATAATTGAAAACCAAAGTATTAAAAAATATATTAATCTAGTGATAGGCCATATTTCCGCACAACACATGTAAAAACACTTACAGCCACTGAAGATATCCTACACCACAAGGGCGAAACGCGTCTGGGGAATGAAATAAAACCAAAATTCACAAAAACAGTTGTTTTTGATGGAATTGTTTATAAAATTATTAAAAAATACATTATTTGTGCATCCATATATTCAAACATTAACCGCCGAAATTATGAGTATCATTATTATTATATTATCTATGTTTACATGTAAGAATAACAGTAAACACAATAATAATAACCCATTATGTTTCAGTTTTTCACTCAAAAAAATGTCTACAGTGGGTATAAATGTAAAATGGGGATATATGATTTTATATGCGACCCGCGGAGTTTTGATGCATTTTCAAAGTGGCCCGGAAGATTATTTAGGTTGGCTACCCCTGGTTTAGACTTTTTCAATAAACAACAGAGTCAAATCATAAAAAGAATTATGGAAAGGTTGTGTTCGTATTTGAAATTTATTTCAAAGGGTAATTGCAATGTATATTACTGATGTTAGATAGGCCAAAATCGTAAAATTTTGTTATTACCTGTACACGCGTCAAACAAGAACTAAAGAACATCTTTTAAGGAAACTGCACGTACTGATAACTCAGCTTCGTCTTCTTCACTAGCCTTACCCAACGTTAGGGGTTTCCTGTCTCTAATGTGTTTTCACCATCGCTGGCAAGATCAAATTTGGATCTTTGTTTTTATCGCCGCAGGGCCTTGCAGACACCAAAGACTTTATACGTACCGCCAGGTCGTACTACGTACTATCGGAGGAAGTAATGTGTTGCCATCTGTCGGCGAAATTTGTAACTGTGTCTTGTCTGTGGTAAGTGTAGTTTTGTTTACGAAGCTGATATACGGCGCCGTCTCGGTATTCACCTTGTTGACTGCGTAAAACTGGAGTTAGGACGGCTGGTAGAGGGGGGGGGGGGGGGGAGAGGGGCTGTGCTCGTGCCAGGTCCCGTTGTACCTCCCCGACCCACTGTGCAGCGCACTGAGCACACTGGCGAGTACAGTCATAGCTTATGTCGCAGGTTAGCGTACAAACCACTTTATATCTAATTTAGGAACTTATTTCCCGATCAAACAGGCTGGCATCAAAATGGCAACTTTTTTAATTTTTGTCTACCTGTACGCTGTACTCGGAAACTAAACATAGGGATTGCGCATGAAATCAATCAACATGCAGGATATTTTTTATCCCCATAAAGTAAATGGATGGTACAAACAAATGATATGCGCACACGTCGTTATAACATTTATATACATCCTAAAATCAGAAGGAGAGAAGAAAATTCAAGAAAGGGATAAGAACAACGTTTTTCTCTGCTTCTTCCTACCCGTTCCGTATTTCTTTGATAGTTCATCTATAAAATAGCAGCTCATATATCGAATTAAGCTTAAACGCAATAGTAGCAACTGTTAGTCGTAAATTAATTTACGAATGTCCGTTCATTTTTCCTTTTTTAATTGAATGATAATCGCCAGACGCCTCAGATTTATCAACAGCAATGTCATATATACAGTAAGTCTAGAATGTTTCGGGTAGCCCATCTGTAAAGAATTCGACAGCTGGTTAACTAAACAGGAAATTTAATTTAAATTCTTCAGTTACCTAAAAACGATTTCTTTTTGTTAATAATCGCGATATTATTTTCTCATTGATTTTGAAAAGCGAATTTCGAGAAATTATCCAGTAATGCCAAGATGCACATAACACTTTCAATATTAAGTGAGCAGGTAGCATAATAGATAGATTTGATTATATATACCAGTGAGTATAATTTCTTGCGAGTCATGAAGGTATATTTTTTTTTCCCTGGGTACACATGTATAAAATTGATAGCTGGAATAATTTCAGTTGGCAAATAATATACATTGTTAGATGGTTCGTGGTTTAAATTACTATATTAAATAACTATTCCACGATAAAGATTCAAATTATAACTTGTTTTTATCTCATAAGCACATCGAACTTCAGAGATACTGGACACATGTAAACAACTCCAGCGATTACATTCACCACCTCTTCCAAAGACAATGCAGTCACACCACGGTGTTCATAAACTCGTTGAAATCTGTCTCTGTCTCTGCTGATCGGTTTATATAAGTTCTATCGAAAGTTCTAGAACACTACAAAGGCTTCCAAAGGATATTTCTCGAGCATTAACAATACTTAAACAATTGAAAACATATGAAAAACAATCAGAATTAATACATAATCATTTACAATCTTTACAAAATACTTATAAATGAAATTTAATGATACTGAAACACAAAATTATCCACATAAATCATTTTAAACTATAGTAAATCATCCTTTAAACATAGTAGCTCACCTTAATACCTACAATTTCAAACATTTAAGTAATTCTATTGCATAGTTCTGTCCTTAAACATATTGAATGGAATTTACATAATTTCTTTTCATCAGACAAAGTCCTTTTACACTGATTTACAATAAAATACAAGACAAATATACAAAACCATTATCAATCCCACTCTAGCTTGCTACAAATGCTTCATAAAACACAATTCCAGTTAAAGTTTAGGTTTGACGGCTGTTTCAACATGCTAATTTTAATTTACAGGAAGATATAATATTATTAGATATATCTACACATTTTTTGCTAACGTTAGAAACTGAAAAAGAAACCGAATATTTTTTACCCAGGGCTGACATATATGGCACTAAAACAACAGCAAGTATAACATCCTTATAAAACATATGATGATCTCAATTTTAAGAGTATGAACAACAACATTGCTCTCAATTTTAAGGGTATAAACAACAATATTTCAACTTCATTCAAATTACTGTTAATTCTAAAATAAATTTCACAATAGGGACAGCAAAGTTAAGAATCCAGTGCTGTTATATATTCTCCGTCCTTCTGAATGGCGTTGAAAAGTGGACGTTAAAGCAAACAATCAGTTAAAAGTTAGAGGCTTTTGAAGTGAGGCTCTGTGGAAGTATGTTGAGGGTACCATGGATAGACCACACCACAAATGCTGACGTGCTCAGGAAAATGAAAAATGACACGGAAATATTGGCAACGAAGCTACAATGAAGCTGCAGTACACTGACTACATTATGAGGAACAACCGTTACCAACGCCTATAGTATGTTGTACAGGGGAATTCTTTTTTGGTTATGGCTTTACGCCTCGTCGATGTCGAGGTAATTAGAGACGGGAAAGGATTGGGAGCAAGAAATGGGAAGGAATTCGGCCAAATACTTTTGAAGGAACCATCCCAATATTAGCCTTGAGTGATTTTGGCAAACCATGGAACACCCAAACCTGGATGCCCGGATGGGGATTCAAACCCATGTGCTCCCTAATCCGAGGCCTGTAGAGGGGAAATTACCATGACAGTGAAGTACTGGTAGGATAAGAACTTCCTGGTAAAAATTTCTGAGAACAAGAGAACTGCGTATCTACTCCGCGCGTCAACTAACGGAGACAAGATAGCAAAAATGGTTCCCTAGATCCGGATCGGTAGTGACTTGAAGAAAATAAAGAAATTGGCAATATTACTACTTCATAACTGAGCCAACTATATTTTCTAACTTAAAAGAAGTGAAAAGATAAAGCACGCTTCACATAGTAGATAGTGGGGTGGGGATATGCATTAATTTAGCAAGTTACTGCTTGCCGTGCTGTGGCTGGACGTCACTCGAATCGTATCGATAATTTCGGCTTCAATTTCCGTTGTGTTAGTTGGTACGCAGTGGCCATATCTACAGCAGTGGGTTATGTAGTAGCAATGGGCTGATATGCGCAGGCCAGCAAACACTAGTTCAGTGTGGAAATAGCACCAGCAACTCGATAGTCAGCCGGTAGTTGTAGCTGAGTCGAAACCAACCTATAAACTAATACATTCGATATATCGATACTAAAGAAGATTGTAAAAAAAAAAAGAAGTGGCCAAAACATAGCAAAAGTATTATAAACTTTTAATCCACTGTTTCTGTAAGTCATCTTTCCGGCAATTGCACCATCGACACGCTTGATCACTGTGTCATCGTGTTCGTCACGCTCCCGGTCTTCATTGGTGGTCTACAATGACCAGAGATGTTACTACAACTCGAGTTTATACGCGTTATTTAATAACACAGTTCTATTTACTTAAGCATCCACGAAAAAGTGAACTGGCAAAACACTGGAAGAAAAGTATGCGTTAAAATTATGTATGAATTATTAGTTCCTTTTTATTTCTTTATACTAGTTTGATGAAGATGTTTTACTCACAATATTGACCTACGGATATGCTAGATGAAAGCTTTAATTTTCGGGCAGCAATTAGCGGATGTTTTGATTTGATAAAAATTTGATCTAGATCAGAATTACAATTGGAATTTGACGATAAAGCAGAGGACATGTGTAATTTAATATTTTAAAAATAATAATTTAAATTGTTTTAATGAGCGCCATGGATGAAAATATTAGTTCATCTGGGAAAAAGTAGTTCCATATTTGTCGCGATCTATATGGCCTGGAACGGAATTAAAACTAATATTACGGGGCATAACGCAAGTTGTTAAGACTTATTTTGCTTTGCTTTCGCTGAGACAACATTATTGACGTTGTTATTTCGGTAGTACCAACTGTATCGCGATGTAAACTGCAACCGAAAATAACGTGTCATGAAACTCGGGTCTGATACTAGCGAGGTCACTGGTTCGAATCACCGTCCAGATTTCCATGGTTTTCCTAAATAAATTCAGACAAACGCCGGGATGATTCCTTCAAAAGATCATTGCTGAATTCCTTCCCGTTACTTGTTCCGAGTCCTCTCCCGTCTCTGATCACGACGAGGCATAAAGCCCCAAACACAGAAAATAAGAATTCTTTAATGTACAAAATCATTTTAATAGTTACATTAGTTAACGATGTTCTCTCACAGGCAATTAGCATGACATCAGCCTACTTTATTAGTCATAAAAATGTGCAAAACATTCCCTTTTTACAATTAACATCTATTACGCTTTGTAGGTTTTTTATTCACGAGTTCTCCTATTTATTTTCAAACTCGTTTGGTATTTCAACTGACAGAAACGTTTTCTGATCCTTTAACTTTACCACCATCAATTGACTCGAAAAACTGTTTTTCTTGAAACTGGTTGTTCAATATTAGTTCACGATAAGATACACAAATATACACTTCCTCTTGCTTCTGCTCAAGTTAGAGTCGATGTTCGAATGAGTAACTCGCCATTTCACGTATTTATTCTTCTTCGTTCGCTTTCTCCTTCGCCTGTGCTCTTAACAGGAATGTAAATATTTCTACAGGAAAAGCGAATCCCCTTTCGACATCTGCTTCTATGTTTATAGTACCTCATATCCTGCCTAAGTTGTGCGTTCATCTTTACCACTACCTGTTGCGTTGACGTTATTTCCAGTTAAGCATTGTAAATACGCAGCTTCCTACTAATTTCAGTCTTTTAAATTAATCGTCTCAGAGAGCGAGATAAACATTAATTAATTGTGATTTTGTATATTTTTCTTAGTAATTTATAGTATTTTTGTGGGATTCAAATGAATTTTAATTTGATTAGAAACAGTACAGTGTCTTGAATGTAATTAAATAATTGTAAAATGTGTAAAAATGTTTTGCAAGCTATGATAATTTGAATGTTTAGAATTGTTTAATTTTGTCAGTCTTACTTTTGAAAGCTTGTAAATATTTTCTAATATCATTTTAAAATGTTTCTTCACGATTATAACCATCTTGTATAAGTTGTAATTGTTTTTGTACGATAATAATTTTGTTGTTGGCCATGTTCCACAGTTATTGCATAAATGTTTTAAATCAAACAACATCTTTTAACAACTGCTTTATTAATGATTTTCATCTGACGGGTTTCGCCATTTTTAGTGGGACATCTTCAGTGGGAAGATTATGGTAGCCATGTCAGCTCTGAACAGCATTTGCCACTCTTCCCTGAACTGGTATTCATTTTTAAAATTTAACTGTTTCACTTTAACCTTAAGAAAGTGAAGTGTATCTAAGGTTACAGTGAAAATGCCTCCAGAGAAGTGCAGAAAGTGGTGTTCCAGACTGACATGTGATAGCTACCACAATCTTTCCACTAATGATGTCCGACTCCAAAAGAGCGAACACATCTGGTGAAACCATTAATAACACAGTTGTTAATAGACTGTGTTTAGTTAAAAACGTTTTTGTAGGAGTTCTATTACTTGAGCAATTGTTAGCGCTCCAGAAGCAATCGTCGCCGCTTGTGATGTTTTTCCGAAAATTTTATACAGCTCATATAACCTGCCTATTATCGCGAGCGGGTAACACTGTCCGGAAAGGAATTAACACGACGTTATCTCATTTTTTATTAATGTGCTTTAAATCTTTGGAAGAAACATTACAATATATCCTGCTAGTATTACGTATGCTCTCTGAACTGGTGAAGAAATTAACGATTTGTTGGTTAAGGTAGGGTCCCATTAGATTTGTAACTGTAAAACCCCCCAAAGACAAAGCCGGGTCTATTCTGTTTGCTGAAATATATTAGTTCATCTTGAATCGGAGCTTCATTGCTAAATATTACAGCACAATGGAGGCAGTCACTAATCGCGAGGTTGATACGATTTACTTAAAAAAAAAAATACAGAATTAAGTCAGACAACCCCGCCCCCTCTCTTGTCCGCTGTAGTGTAAAATTGCTGAACGGAATTAATGGTGTAACATTATGTCAGCGGCTCATGATTCCGCACTACCTGGGATGACTATCGTCAGTTAATATGGCGGAGACTTTGAGGAAGGTCCCATTCTTCCAATGTTTTGGAGAGGCACAGCGGTTTTACTCCTGAAGTCTGTGGAGACTTCAGGTCACCGCTGGTAGTGATTGAGTGATCTCTGACGGTACAACGGTACGTCACGGACATCCTGAGTCCTCAAGTATTACCTCTCATACGACAATATCGTGGTGCAATTATTCAACAGGACAATAATCGTCTACAAACGGCACGTGTCTCTATGTACTGCCTGCACGGTGCTGAGACACTCCCGTCGCCAGCAAATTCCCAGATCTGTTTTCGATAGGACGTATACTGCATCAGCTGGAATGGCAACTCTGTCCCAATGCCAGTATCCAGGATGTAAAGGAAAACAGCTGTGGGCCAGCTTGCCTCAGGAGAGACAACCTTCCCAACAACATCAGTGCTTTCATACAGCCCAGAGGGGGTAAAACGTCGTACAAATGAGTGGGCTCATACTGCCAAATTATTTGTAAATTTGACTGGATTTTGTAATCATTAATCCTTGAGGGACACCAAATTTTGTACGCAGATCAAATTCGTGTTTTACGTAATAAGGAAATATTTTGTGTTAAACGAGCTAGCGGTCGGCCTCTGGATGTAAAATTAATATAATATAATACATATTTTATTAAGAGATTTTTAAGATATGGTATGCCTATATCTAATTAAACGCAGATGATCTGCGGTAAAGAGTCGGATGGTACCTTAATTAGTATCATTCATTAAGAGACTACTTGTTAGGGCAGGTCACAATATTATTCAGTGCAGAAGAAACGTTTGTTACTGTTATTATGTTTGCTCGGCTTAATACCAATAAAAGTTTGTTAGCGAGTTTATTAAAATGAATTTTATTTATTTCCTTAGAGTGGTACAAGATCGGTACCCCTAAACTCCACACAAGGTGCCTATGAAATATCATAGAGCTAGCCAGTCTTCAGCTAAGAAGGTCTGACTGGCTATGGTTAGATTACATTAGATATGTTTGTTTTGATCACTGGTGATAACAGACTCGGGGATGTGTACATACAGTTATTAACAAGCCAATAATATTACAAACTACTGATAAAGGGGTTAATTACTTAGAAACCCATCAGTATAATCTATTTCCATTGTTAAGTGATAAATTCGTATCATTCCATATTAGCTACCATTAATGAATGAAAGTTGCAGATAATCTAATACATGCATTAGTAAACTGTTTTCAACACAAATAAAAACCATATTTTAGTAACTTTGAACAACTTTATCACCAGCCCCTTCCATACCTCAAATATAAAGTATTTTATAAGTAGTTAGCCTATGAATAAGGTAACAGACTTTTTAAATCAGTGAATAAATTTATCTGAAATTGGTAGAATACATATATTAGATTAGCTGTGATCGGTGACTTTGTAAGCGAGGACTTAGAATTTTATTGTTAGTTACACAAAAGGTGTTCCAAAAAGCACAGAGGCGGGATGATATGACCCAGAAGTCATCACCTTACCATTCTACAGTTGAAACTGTCTCATGAAGAGAATCAATGTGCAACATGTTTAAAAATAGCAAGAAACCAATTGAGGAGGGTTAACTGTAAAAAATTACCTACCACAGTTCCTACAGCAGATTTTTGTTTGTGGTTTAAAATTATATCACTTTGTGGGGACATCAGATGTCAATACTTTTTTCTACACAAAGTTTTTTGTTTTGATGTGCATTCATGCATTGCTAATAAGTATAGCCTTTGGAGGTTGGAAATCCCTGTGTTAACTACGTATAACTGTCCATGGGAAACACACGTCTTTCCTAAGTGTACCCCGATTACTTTCAATGTCTGCCCTCGGCTTTATCGATAGTCATTGCAAAGTCTGTACAAACTAACTACAAGAAAGAAAAAGCCTGAGTGATTAATATAACATTACAGAGACTTACACAGGCTATCCGTCTGTTTGTCACCTTTCAATTAGTTTTCAAAATCTCATGACAGGATATGTTATATATCCCCTAAAAAGTATCCTATATCATTCCTGTTGATATATATTATTTTCCTGACAATTTTCATCACGATCGGCTCAGATATGTAAATGTAAAAAGACACAGAGAGAGTTAGTTTTGCATTAGTAATATTAGTTTAGTTATTCTGAGATTGCCTGCCACGATATAAAAGCGTTCTCAAGTTATCAACAATGTGGGCAGACGGCAAAAATATATCAGAGCTGGGGACTGAAATCGTCCGGAGTGTTAGCGTTTTCTATTCTGATCGTGGCCATCCATTTTCCCGTTACTAATATCGGCAAGTGACTGGTGCGAGATGAAACATGATTGATGGACGCTCAGAACGCACAAGCCTCCGGGATACAATTAACAAGGGCGGTAATTTTTTAGAGAACCATCTGCCGCCGGTTGACATGCGCCCTCCTGTCCACTGTGCAGGGAAATTAGAACCCACCCTCCCTCCCTACAGCCTCGATCCAGTCAGCCACTGTGAATTCTGACAAGCCGAAGACTAGACTGAAATTTCGACACTGCCACCAGCGAATCTAATTTAACTTGCAAACGTGACTGATCGGTTCTGTACCCTTGTTTCCGCTTAGAATAAGGAAGAAACATGTTTCGATTTAGAAGTAATTCTTTAAAAGAAAATTGATGATGATGTTGACTGTTTTAAGAATACATTACTATCTGTACTATCGTAACTTTCTCCGTATCTGTTAAACCAGAGATATATTAAAATTGTAGATTTTAACAGAGCTTCCCGTTTTGTTGTTGATGCTTTAGGCCTCTCGACACTAGGGGCACCGACGCCGGAGGCATATGTATAGGTTTCGTGTGGTTAGTCTGAAATATTCCCAGTCTTAAAAGCAGTTTCCAATGCTATGAAGAAATTACGAAACGACAGATATTTCGAAAACAGTACGGTCGTTAAAACTTGTCAAACATTTATGCTACCTTCGTCTGTAAATTTATTGATCATTACGTAATGGGAGTACGGAGTGGTCTGGTGGCTCATTGATTAAGGTGTCTGGGGATCGAAAGCTCCCCCGTTCGAATCCCTGTCTCGGCGGGGATTTTCATAGACACTGAACCTGACCTTCACCTCTGGCCATCTTGCTGAGTAATATGAGTTATGCCAAAGCGCTTCCGTTGTTCGGATTCCACGTTAGACTATGGGTCCCATATACCCGGTAGGATTACCGGGATAGGCTAGGTGGCTACAATAGAGACGGATTCCACAACCGATAATAAACCGTGTCACCAGTTCATTACAACACAAGTCTAATTTACCCCGAATTGAGCCGAGAACTTTTCAGACCACTCTAGAAACAGTTAATAACGTTCCACAAATCAGGGTTAGTTTTTTCAGATTTTTTACATGTTTTGCTTACACAACTGCCTGCACATCAGTCATACGATTTTCACAAAATACTGTTAAATATTCAACATTGCAATATTTTCTGTAAACTTTTGAAACACCATATTTATATCATTTCCTTGTTGATTGCGTATGTTGAAATGTAATTGATTTTTATTAAATTTGGCTACTAGGTGTCGAAATAATCACAGTACACATTACCAAGTTCAATCATCGTTTGTATCATTTTCCCCAACAGGTTATTGACAGTGATATTTGCAATAGCTTCAATATAATTTTCATCCGCTTGCAGAATATATTACGACCTAATTGCAATTATTCAGCAATAATTGTCTGTACTACGAATGAATGGACCTTCGGTGTAATTTCGTTAACGTATTCTAACTGATACATTTTTATTGTATTGAGTAGTAGAATATTGCGGTAGTGGCCTAGTTAGCTTACAGGTTTTATGCTTTTAGATAACTCGATTTTCAAATATTTTGACGCGAATAAGTCATTAATTATCGGTTCAGGGTAGCAATAAAGCATTATGAACGACATAAAAACTGCCCGGTTTGAAACGTCCAGTACTAAAACACTACGGAACGGGGTAAAGGGTGTCCGACAAAAAAAAAACCTGATAGAAACAAATATATTAGCCAACATCTCACCCTCATCTAGCACAACGCGAAAAACTTACGCGATTAATCAACTAACGAAATGACGAAAAAGTGCACTGCGAATGTCCTTAAAGAGACAATCACGCTCGTTTGTCGTGTGAGGAACCTAAATATTATTGTTTCGTATCAAATAAATTACGGCGATCACTGTAAGACCATTTCCGGACCGAAAAAAGTACATTTTTAAGAGTGGTGATACTTTTAAAGGAAAAATGTCAAAGAACAAATTAAGAAAGTGGAATCAGGAAACAGGTAAAATTGAAGCAAGCCGTATTTTAAATGTATAGAAGTATCGCCTTTACCGACTGAGCAAATAAGACGAGCTTTGGAAAACCGTGGGAGGTCACAAAGAGGGCCCAGGCATCGAATTTGCGAACGGAAAATGGTCTTAGAGAGTTTGTTGTGTGACATGAAGAAAAATAAATATCATATCCAATGGAATACACTAGGCGAACAATGTAAGGCCACTGATAAAAATTGATGAAAGCAAATTTCAAAAAATTGTGGCAGTTCGATACTGAAAAGGTCAAAGTGCGCTATAAGAAAGCGGACTCAAGACAGAGGGATACAGCTATGACTGAAGCAATTGCATTTGAAAATCCAAGCGAGAGAAAGTGACTAAAATCTTCTCATTCTCTTCTGCGTATGACAAATAAAAGTTATGTCAGCCTTATTAATATTTATTATTTAGCTATTTATCATAGTGCGAACATATTCCCTTTCATATATTTACAATTAGTAAAAAAAAGTGACGACTTCATACTATTCAAGTGAGTAAATAGTCAATAACTGTACAATGATGAAACACTAAATATCTCCATAACAAATCTACTAAATATTTAATTTTCAGTAGGCGCGTGTTTCACTAAATCACTATACTAATTTAATAACGAACGTTTAGAGGGTTGGGCCGAAAAGTACTCCAGTTCACCTTAAATGGCAATGAAACAGGCATCTTATATCTATGTTGCTACATCTCTCGTAACCATAGTGGAAAAGTAGAAGCACTGAAAAATCAATTTGACAAAATAGTACGCATCTTTCCATTTTTGCTCATGACAAATGTAACTTAAGTTAGGCTACAAACAGGTATGTTGGATCCTCGAGAAGGGTATGCGCTAAACCAGTTTATGACAGGAAGGAAAAGTCAGATCCTTTTGCTCCAGGAGCGGCAAGTTAACATAGAATCGTATTTTATAAACACAAAAATTAGTTGGATTTTAGTAGGTGAAGGTCATGATAGAATAATGTAAAAATTGTAACCAATGCTGGGAATAAAATTTTGTATGCAGGTTCTCTCCCAGCCGATCGTTCATGATAAATGTGCCAACTTAAAAGCCAACTATTCCCTATAATGCCCTTGGTTTAGGTAGTTTTTTCATTCCTGAACATTTGTCACTGGCCGTAAAGTCTGATACTAGCGTCGTGATTCTGTTGTGACTTATCGCCTAGATGTAGGCTGCTCCGTGTGGCAGGTGCTGGCCGCTGGTAGCTGCCACTCCAGGCGGTGCCTTCCTGGTGCCGCAATTTTCCGCGCCGTCTCTCCGCAGACCCACTCCACTGCAAACAGCTCGCCGATTGTTTCCCAGGGCCAAGCGGGAGGACTTCCACTTACAGCAGCATTGCTTGCCAGCCCTCCTGCCTCGCTCACATTTTTAACCCTTTCCTCCGTTCCCGTTTTCCTGGCTTTGGTGGCATTTTCTCTTATCACTCCAATTCTTCTGCCTCCCCTTTTCCCTAGATTCTCCCCAACTTTCGCTCTCTTACTAAAGGCTAACCGCCACTAGAAGTCCCTGAAAACCAAATACGAAACGGAACTGTTTCCTAATAACACTGAGGAGACTCAAAGAACGTCCTGACCACTCCATACGAATCTCATATTTAACCTAAGGTATTGTAGCTTGTTTATATCTGGAAAAAAAAAAATAATTAAGAAAACTTTCTGAAATAAATGAAGAGTTTAATATACTCCATATTTAGACTTATCTAGTTATTGATGGCACGTTAAACGAGCAAGAAAAATAAAAATAAATATACAGCTGTAAACGGCAAGCAATTAACGTGGAATAACCATCCATTCAGTATTGTCTATTAGCTTTCCACTTTCTGGTTTGTTTATATTTTGTACGTTGCTATACATTCGCTCTTGTGAGCGTAGTGGGTAAGCATTAGCGCCAGCCTCGCATTCGGGGGGAAGTGGGCTTGAATCCCACTCCGGATATCCAGTTCTGGGTTTTCCTGGATTCCTCAAATCACTCCAGAGGAATGTCGGGATGCTTCCTTCAAAAAGCCAAGGCCGAATTTCCTCCCGTTCCTCGCCCCCAGTCGTTTCCAGCCTCTACTGATCTCGACGTCAACGAGGCGTAAAACCATAAGGGGAAAAAAGTGTTATGATTACATGAGGTACTAAGCACTACGATTAGCTAGGCACATTCAAATTAAGTTTACTATATATCAGAAAAAATAATATGAAAGTTGTTGTTTACATATTCACACACACTCGATTACAATATATTGGTGTAATCTATTCAGTAAATCACATATTCCGTAAGAAAAAAGAAAATTTCGGTGTATCTTATATACGTTATCGATTTCTCAATTTATGGACAGGTATTACTCAACAGAGTATCTTTTAAATATTTCTTAAATATTTAACGATGATTCATTCTTCCGCACTTGGATGGAATGTCAATTCACCCATACCTACCGCACAAATAACGCTTCACTCTAGTTGTTGAAGTTTTTCGGATTATTACGCATTACATTCAAGCTACAATCAAAATTTCGACGAACTTCCTTTGATCACAGTGGCTTTATAATACCGATGAGTGTAATCTGTATTTTCTTCGAGAAAAGTCTCCTTTCTTGGATAAAGCGAGTGGCATAATGCAACAAACACCGTATTACCTACGCAAATTTGTTTGTTGTAAGACCAAAGTAGTTAACACAACATTAAGTTTTTATATATCTAGTCGCACAGGCGTCCATAAACTGTTACACCCAGGTGACATATACTAACCAATAACAATGCTTCACAAATCGGTGTTCTTTGCTTAACAAAAATCATTTAAGTACAAGAACACAGCAGCGCCCTATTATCAGAGAGAGCTAAGTAGGCTATTATTTCATTAAATAGACTTATTTTTTGAGATAAATAATTCTCTTGATGCTATCATAACATATATATATATATATATTTTCTTCTACAACTCAATGAAATTTTACATCTATAACTTTTAACCTACATGTTTCTTACTGAAATATTAATTACCTTTAAGTAGTTGGGAATGATGTAGAAAATAGTTTTTCCAAAGAATGAGATATTGAGATTTGTTCAACACTGTACACCTTCAGACTCTCCGGACACAATAAGCTTGCTGAGCGCATTAAACACATAAAACGTTATATGTTTCGCCCCTCACCCTCTCCCCTTATCCGCATTACCACGACGGGTGACGCACTGCCATTCTTGGTAACTGGAATTCATGAGATTGCTCACTTGCTTTTTTCTGAGGATTATCGTGATTTTTTTTTTTTTTTAGTTTAGAATAGGTAGCGGCTCACTGAGTCAGAAAACCCCACCTTAAACCAAGATTTATTATGAAAACAAAAAGTGCCTGAAACCGTTTTTGATAAGATTAGGGATCATATCCAGGGTTTGGAGAACGAGGTCACAAGAACATTCCAGGACTTTAGGAAAATTGAGCTTAAATTAAATTCACTTCCTTATCCCAACGCTGCAGTTATGGACACAGCCACTGAGTAGCTGCAGCTTGAACTTACTGACATGCAGTCGGATCACACTGTGAAGGAAATGTTTAATGCCTTGACAATGGTTGACTTTTCAAATTCTTTCTCCGCTATAAAATTTCCATGCATGAAGACATTTGCTGGGAAAATGTTCTCTATATTTTGGTGTACATGTATTTGTGAGCAAACTTTTTTGCAGGCTTTGATTAGAATATCAACATTCAATTTCACTCCAAATAAATCGGGAATTATTTAATTTATATTTATTGATTTTTATGGAACAATTTATATATTTTCTGAAATGCAATGTTAACTAATGAATGCAATCACTTTATGAAGTGAGTCCCTTGTGACACAACAGAAATAGTTTTTAGATTGAGCCAGAATTAAATAATAATACTTTTATGGAAAAAATATAATTAGTTATATGGGCATGGATCCAGTTGAATAACGATTGCTATTAGAGATAAAGAAAAAAAAAGTTTGGGTTACCGTGGTGAAGAGGGAATACAACGAGGTTTGGACAGCGTAGATCTGGTATATGAGTTGCTGCTACGAATATTAGTCATTGCTGAAAAAGAACCTGGCATTTTTGGATAGTTGATATCTCAAATGTAGAACCGTGAGGAGATTGACAAAAGGATGGCAATAAAGTTTGAACCTGTTACAAAATAGAAAAGACTACATTCTTTATTGGAGGAGAATAATGATTAAGGCAAATCCAAACGGACTTCTCCCCTGGCGGCCATAAATATCAAAGCATCTAAAAGTAACAGCACGGTCCTTTATAATAACAATAAAGATTATACGACAAATAAATCAACGGTTATGCAACACCCCCACTAACTTCCCATTCCACAAAGTGGTCCCCGAGCTAAAACAATTGCCCACCCCTGGTTGAGGAGATCCTGTTTCTTTCGTGAAGCGATTATGTAAGTCTAGATATCATGTCTGATTAAAATCACCTCTCACCCCAACGTTAGAATTTTTTTTATGTCGATAATATTATTACAGCATTCACAGTTGGAGCAAGAAATCATAAAACAACGCATAATTCAAACCGATGACATTCCACATGACGATCGAATCGTCTATCTAACAAGTGTTACGACCAGCCCACGTTTCCATCACACCTGGGTTGGGGTGGGCCTTTCTGTCCTAAGTGGAAGTCTGCTAACAAGGCCTGCCTTTATCTCGAACCGTTTTACGATTAGTGGCGTCGGTTGTGAGGTTGTAGAACGAGAGGCGATGTTTCATTCTGGCGAGGTGGGTATGTGCGACGGGACGATGGGGCCATTCGTGCGCCAGTGTTGGCCCGCCTGATTTACAGTGGCAGACCCGACAACGACGCTTTTACTGCCGCGGCAGCTGCCGCCGCTCCGCAGTGTCGCCAAGTCTCGCGGATAAAAGCGACTAGCCCGGCTTTTCTCATCGGCAGTTTGCCGTTTTGGCGTTTCTTTTCCGGTGATGGCGACGGCCGTAGCAATAAATAGGCGAAATGTTGGCGGCAGTTGAGACCCCTGCTGCCAACCGTAACAGCGAAAATTGTGAGCAAGGCCGGGAATTCAGCCAGCGTGGGTTGCTTGGGAGAAAATGCTGTTTAAAGTATTTCCTGATAATGATTTTTCAAGGCGTGAAAATTAAAAACTGATTAGTATTGTTAGTGCCACCCAGGAAATAAAATTCAGAATTGGCTAAAGAAGCTTTCAACAGTTAAAACTTTACTACGTTGCCCTCTCGTGGAATGGCTGAGAAGGAAAATTATTTACTGTTTCGTTCGGAGGTTTTGTGGTGCAGAGGAGAAATGAGGAAAGGAGAATGAAGGTTTGTGAGATGTGACTGTGGTGGACGATTGAGAAGATGTGTTGGATGCATAAGCTAAAGAATGAGATGATTCTAATGAAAATTCTTGAGAGGAGAAATAGTTTGAAGATCATTAAAAAAAGGTTGAAGATAGATATAATATCCCTTAAGACATCAAAGTGTTACTGATGTTATTATAGAAATTATTGTGAATGTTAAATTAAGAGAGGACCTTGAAGAATACAGAAGGTGGATGACGTTAAAGTACATAACAGTTACATTAGACTGAAAATTTATTTCCCAATAACTTTACGCCTAGTCGACAAAGAGACCATTAGAGGTGAGAAAGGAGCAAAACTGGAAGGAATTCGGTCATGGTCTTTTTGAAAGAACCAGCCTATCCACTACAGAAAACCTAAAACTGAATATCGGGAATTCGAAACCTCGTCCTTCCGACTGGGAGACCAAAGAGTTACCGCTCACCCCCTGCGATCGATATTAAAATGAAGAGAATGTCAGATAATAGAGAGGGTGGAGAAGATTTACAGAAACAAGATTTTAGAAAAATAAGGAAGAATATTTTTGATATCATGATTACTTAGGTAGCAATTAAGAAATTAAATCTATAAATAATTCTGGAAGTATTTTGGGAAGCTTAAAGCTAATTTAGTCATTTACATCAGATTATATATAGTTCTACTGCTACCAGCAACGTTTCTGTTCAAATTTTTCGGTATACTAGTTCACCAGATAAATTTTTATTTCCTTAAATTACAAATAGATTTCCATTTTATCAGCAAAATGAAAAAATGAATACTTATACATACTTTTCTATAAACTGGGCTGAATGCGTCATTTAGAACGGAATTAGCCACTGATCTGGCAAGGTAGAAAGGTTTGGAAATTGTTGGAAGACATGAGGAGGCGGATTACTACAGCGGTGGGTGTTTATAAGGCTTACATTAGTAACGAGTAATATTGGGTGACAATATTACTCAAAGAAAGTTTTTAAAAACATTATCTGCAGCGTGACTACAGAAATCTAGTTTGGTAGACACGAGAACTCTGCTGGTACCAAACACGACATTTAGACATGATACCGAGCGTGGCGGTGTAACGGGTAGCGTTCTCGCCTCGCATTCGGGAGGACGGCGGTTCGAATCCCCGTCCGGGCATCCAGATTTGGGTTTTCCAAATCACTCCAGGCAAATGCCGGGATGCTTCCTTAAAAAGGCCATGGCCGAATTCCTTCTTATTCCTTGCCCCCCATCCTTTCCCGTCTCTAAAGACCTCGCTTTTGAGATTCGAAAAGCTGTTAAAAAAAAAAAAAATAGACATGATGTGACTTTACCAAATCGCATTTTTACCATCTTGCTGTAGTTACTTAGCAATGGCATTGGGCCCAAACAATACATCAAATTGACTAATTATCTAAATTAAACGTTCTCTGTTCTCTAACGTTACATTTCCAGTATGGGTCAAACATTCTATCACCCCAAAATCTAGACCTCATTGTAACTGCCCTAAGACCCGGCCCTTATATGAAATTTTATTTTAAGAATGATGTATAGCAAGATGGGAGATGATTAATTGTGGATTTTTATATTTTTCGTATGACTAATTGTGAATTTGTGTATATTCATCGTGTAAATTAACATCGTTTCATGGCGAGAAACTGTTTAAATAATATGTAATACGATCAAGTACTGGATTATGTGTGAAACATTAATTAAGAGTTTGTATTTGTAAGGGTTGATGTTTGGAGGGCAATTCTCAGCTGTTTGGACTGGTTTATGTTGATAAATTTGTTTGTAAATACCTGTAAATATCTTTAATTTCCATTTCCAGGTGTTTCATAATAAGTATGAATAATTTTGTACTAGTTCTAATTGTTTCAGTACGGTTTTGATTGTCGTCCGCATTGTCAACGCGGCTATTTAAGAGAGCTGCAGAGGCGAGCAGAGCTGTTTGTTACAGATTAGTTACAGTTTCAATTATTTAGTCGCCATAAAAATGTATTTGTGCTTTAGTATCTTCGGACGAGTCTAGTGCTTTATCCGTGTGTAATATTACTATGAAGTTTTCTACGAAATTAAAGTAACGTAAAAAGTTATTCGTCGGTGTTGTCATTTCATAGAATTAATTAATCCATTCAAAGAAATAGTGATTATTCTTTATTGGAAGGTAAAATCATCTGGTGACAAACAAAAGTAACCTGCGAATTGCAGGACGTAGCCATTAAAGATATTCATCATTAATTGACGACATTAGAGCACACAAAATTCACCTAGTGATGTGACAACATTCATTCGTTTCATTAAAGTTTATATGGTTTTCTGTTCCCCAAATGCGATAGTACTGTTAGTTCACGAAGCTGTTCAGATGAAAATTGCTCCTCTTCACCAATGATGGTTTTTCTTGTAGATAGTTTGTTTCTGTCTAAAATTCATTGAATGATATGCCTCCGTTTCAAATGACCTGTTGTTTTAAATTTTTGGGTCAGCTGACCTTTGCAGTCATGCAGTGGATTTTTTTTTACAAAAAGTCACTATACGCAGCTTCTCATAATTCCCAACTATTGTGAACTATCACGAAAGGATTTAGTTGGCCACACAGCTAAACAGTTCTGCAAAGCCGCGATTTTCACACGAGTCCAGCTTAAATGATAGAGCACAAGCGTTTTTAGTGTTTTCAGTCGATTAGCCTCGAATTTACTATTAACGCTACGAACGGTCGACTCAACAGGTGCATTATAACAATCAAAGAGCGCTCAGAGCTCTTAACTAATCAATCATCATACTTGTGCTAAGTTGTGACTTGTTATTTCGTAGTATAACACTACTTAACAACTAACAGGAATAAACGTCGCACTTGAAACAACAGTGAAACCGAAGACTAGACAATGGGGCACAATTCCAATACGGTGCAGTGTCCTTAATTCGACACCCTTTAGTTTTAATGACTTTTGATCCATTGCCTTTAACTCTCAAACATATTAGGTAATACCTGAGAGGTGAAAAGTTTTTCTGCCCCATACATTTTCTGAAGTTAATAGTTCGTTTACTTCTCGAAACTTTCTGAGCCTTTTTTCAGCGCTTTGATCTATTCATAGCCGGTCACGTGTGACAATGTTTCGTTAAAAAGTTAGCCGCTAACTTCTGATTCGTCTAAAGCTATCTTTTCTTATGTATTTAACAATAACGCCTTCTCACATGCTTCCTTGAACTTTTATTTCACTCTAAACTGAAATGACAACTCAATTAAAAATATTAAGAATATTCCTAGTACATACACACATACATACATACATACGTACATATTGTATATTAGTATGTTTATTTAGAATATTAATTTTTGTAAGATTGTGATACTAACCTAGATAAATCATATATTCCATACTAAATGTGATCACAGATACACATACATTATCACGAAATTAGTCCAAACAATTTCAGGATAAAGTAACTCCAAAGTATGCTGTAAATTAGATGTTTAATTTTTTTCTATACTGTAATTCTTACAGGAAGTAGAGCGTAAAATTTGTTGCTGTATTTGTCTTGGGGTATTCGTCTAGTAGTCCAGTACGTCTATTTCTCCTCCTCGAGGCTCCGTAGTTTGCGGAACTCGCTTTCTCGAATGCCTCGAGTCTGTCCGTATATATATCTGCCTGTAGTGTTGGCAGGCCTGGAGTTCGTCTGCGGCTCCAAACTCCTACCAACTTAACATCCGACGGAGTTGGTTGACACGCGGATAAATTTCTCTGTCGGCGCCTGCCTGCTCCAACTTTTATGGAGTTTGCACTGCTCCGAGATCTCGACGCACTCCGCTGTGATGTTGGTTGCAGGACTTCAGGGCCCCGAGAAGCGATCGCCCGGAGGTACACATCGTCGTATCTTTCTACTCCTCCCTTCTACCAGAACACAGACGTAATTTTTAACAGTACAAAATTTCAAATTCAATGTGTCTTCAAATTTTAATTCATTGTTATGTTTTGAGTCTGATATAGCACATTGAGATCTAAATAAATTGGGTCACGATGGAATTACATTTCGTGTTCACTAGTCCCTTCTAATGGATCTAAGGTACAGTTGAAATTTTTCCTCTGTGTCTTTTCCACGACAGGTCGGTTGTGACAGAATTAGCTTACGTGACATGTGGCAGTAATTTCTGTCTTATTAGAGGTAACTAGCTGAAAATAATGTTTAGAATTTTTTTAATCTGCCAGTTTACTGACACATAGAATTTGATGCTATCCCACAGATTATTTTGATTTTTCACCTCATGATGTTTACTGTTAAAACGTCACTGAAAATTTAATTTGAATTTAAATTAATTCAAAATATTAATGTTATTATGACATAAATATTATTAAAAATTTAAAAAAGGTGCTTTGTTCTTAAAATCGGCATAAAGATTAATTTTCTCAAGTCTGTGTCTCTCAAATTATTGTATAAATAGAGTCCTTCCCACGTTTTAGATCTTGAAGTAGCTACATAAAATTTTCTTAAATTGAATTCTTGATCACGGGTATATATCAGAACTTTATGCAAAATCACTCCTTGAAATTTGTAGATGCTGGATACAAATTCAATTTGAATTTGAAATTGCGTCATTGTGCACGACTGTGATTCGTCCTTAAACATATCATCAACCTGCTAAATTCGAAGTAACCTTTGATCGCCGGTAAAGAAATTGTTAAACTGAAGCATTATTACTAGAGACCAGATTATATACAACACAAAAATATATAAATATGCATGCAAATATACATGAAAAATTATTAAAATATGCATGAAAAGTGTTTAAAAAAAGTCTCAAAATATGTAACATTACACAATATAAAAATAGTAATTTTGAGATTTTTTATTTCAAAATCAGTATTCAATTCAATTGGTAAGTAGTTGAATAACATACTTATAAATTCGATACTTAACAATTATTTAACTTTTTTTACTTTTGTAAACGTAAAGAATCGGTTACTGTTCTAAATATTTAATAGTAAGATTGTTTCTTCGATCCCTCTAAATATTTTTAACAGTGGATATGGAGCGTTCCACATTCTCTGATGTAACTGGACAGTATTTGAAATTAGGTGCTGTGTAAACAGTAATTGTTTCTGGAAAAAGTTCACCCATCCCATTATTAAAATTATTAATTTAACACAAAGGTTGAAAACCTTGTTTATTGTTCAAAAAATTTCAAAATTCACTTAAAGTTTATATAGGGATACCTCTGGCATTGCGGGACTATATTCAGTCAACGTCAAACTTCGAGTTTCAAGCTTTTTAATACTCGCAGGTATGTGGCAAAAACGAATGCTAATCACAGCTACGGTTTTAATGCTAGAATTACAAGACCAGTGCTCTAACCGCTGAGCTATCACCGAAATGGGAGGAGGCCGTTTTCTGCCTCCTACCTATCATTCGGGAGGACGAGGGATCAAACCTCTTTCGGCCATCCTGTCTGAGGTTTTCCTCAACCACTCTAGGCGAATGCCGGGATGGTTCCCTACAAGGCCACTTCCGACCTTCCATCCCTCTTCCCTCCCCGTAGATTGGCTGAAAAGAGTCTTCGCGACTCTCCAGCAGCCCGCCTCCCAGCATTCAGCTAGGAGGAATGAAATTGTATATTAAAAAAAAAAAAATGCTAGAATTGTTAAATGCTTCTTTGTACTGGCAAACTGTCATAGTCTCTGCACTGTTGTTTACTACACCTTTAATGGCCTAGAAATTTTCACTGTAAAACAGTATAGCTTCAACCCACGTCGCCCATCTAGTTACCACTGGTTCCGGAGGTAAATGCACATTTGGATTTTTTTTATAGCTATTATTACGAGAACGTGCCTTGCCACGCGCTTTGTTTGTTGATGATATCAGTTTACTTACATTCCCAAAAGTGGGTCGTAGTTTTTCAGGGAGTCTTCGTAGACTAAGATCTGTGCTGCTAGTTGGTTTTGCCGGCTACAACGTAAGATTTTATTTATTAACTACTGTATTTACACTACCGAAAAATATTATAAATATAGCGAAAATATGCATCAATACTAGTTTTTCGGTAAAATATGCAATAACCAGTGAAAATGGGCTTAATATGCACATAATTCGGTCTCTATTTATTACTATTGGTTTTTTAATTTTCTGGTGATTCACCTGGTCAATACACTATTCTAAATGTTCCATTCACTAATCTCTTCTTTGTCCAGAGATTACGAAGGACATGTCCCATACGGTCATTCCCATTTAGGTTTTTGATTTCACTAAAAAAATCTAAACAAAAAAAATACGAAAGGAGATACAATATTTTATAATCTATTAAAATTGAAAATGGGTTACTTTATATTCTTTCAGCAGTGAGATTTAAAAGGGATAGAAATATAAGAAAGAACGCCGCGTATATACAAGATTAATAATTTACGGTTCGCTGTACACACCAATTTAACCTACAATGATCAAGCAAACAGCAAACATATTTAAAATTTGAAAAGATATTCTCATACTAAATTTTGAAAGAAACTGGATATTATCGAAAAATTGTTTCTTGGATTTTTTATGATGGATCATCCTCCATGTCTTTATATAATGAAACATCGACGTTTTATCATAACAAAAGGTATTACGTGTTAAAAATATCTGCAGTGAACTTATACACATTAGTCTTCAAAAGCAAATGAAACAAACTAAAATAAATCTTTTACCATAGAGTAAATTCCTAACGTTGTGGCAGGTACAAAAAATTTTGATTTATGAATCAAAGAGTACGTCAATCACGCTTTGTGTTAAGGTTTTGTTAATTTGAATCACATTTTTGGATGATATGGCTTTAAATTTGGCGGGAAGTGATATTAATATTTTAGTGAGGCTTCTAATGTTTGAATGAATACTATGCATGTTATACTGCATTGCATGGTCGATCTAGTGTGTATTTTCTTGCACTATCAGATAATAGTGACACATTTTATATATTACTGCTTTTAATTGTCAATATGCCACGAGGTACTTTTGTATACTTTACTAGCTTTACTCTTCATATATTCCTTCCATGAGCAGGATGCTGAAGTTAGTCTTCTTCATACTTTTTTTTTATTATTATTTTCATTGTTTTTTTTTTTTAATGTTCACTTTCAATTAGTCCTGTGTTTGCAATTGATACTGTTAGTTTACTTAGCTATAGTATAAATAGTCAGCATCCTAAAATATAAATGGGATTGGTTTGGCATATTCCAACCAGAGTGTTCCCAACATAATACTTAAGAATGAAACACAACCCAGAAGCTATAGTCCCTCAACAGCATAGCAGCTGAAGTAGGGTTACAGATTTCAATAAACAAAACTGAGTTCATCACTAACATCAGAAATGCACCTAACTTAATCGCACTGAGGAATGCAATGATACGAAGGACTAATGCCTTCAAATATCTTGGAGAATTGACAACTCCAAATATCAGTGAGGTCTTAGCAATGAATATCTGATGTGCCAGACTGGAGAGAACATTCCACATTCGTAAGAACACGTATCGATCTAAATCCCTCTTCCTTAACCTCAAACTCAGGCACTGCAATACTGTAGTACGATCATCAGTACTGTATGCATCAGAGTGCCTGAACATGGTTTGAAAGGGACAACCCAGAAAACTGGAACTAAAGGAACGTACGATCTTGAGATAAATCATGGGTCTTGTCAAAGAAGAAGGAAAATATAGACTCAGGCATAAAAAGGAACTATACCAACAACTGAAGAGCATTACAACAGAAATGGGAAAAAGGAGATTAATGTTCTATCGTCACATAGTACGGATTGACAATCATTTTGTTCACCATCTCTAGAAGGAAAGCGACTAACGGAAAATGGACAAGGCTAGTCAGAAAAGATCCCGAGTAACTTGGAGTAGACCCAAATGACATTTACAACAGGGATAAGTGCATAACGTTGATTGGAGAATTATATTCTCTCCAGACACTAACAGCCAAAACACTGCGCCCTGGATCTGGAGTGTAATGGACCCAAGAAAGAAAAGACAACCACCGTGCAAGGATGAAAAAATATTGGGCCAAAAAGTAAGCTCACCAGTGTTGAGAACCAGGTGGTCCATAGAGTCCAAAACAGAGAAGAAAAACAAGAAGAAACACAGCCCACTTTTAATATTGGCATTATTACAATTTCTGTTCACTATAGCATCATGCATTTGGTGCTTTGATTTTCATAATTCCCTTACCTTTTCTCATTGTACGATAATCATTCACCATTAGGCGCCAAATAAAATATTTTAACTATTTACTTCCTATAGTCATATTTCGATACAAAACTCATAGTTTTCAAACTCTCTTGTAAACCTTTTACTATGAACTGAAAAGGTTCAGTTCGGTTTTCGGCTGATTGGTGATAATGTTAATATTTTTTTCGGCAAAAGTTTCTACTTTTTACTCCTATCGCTTAAAGCCCGTCAACGTTAAGCTCATTAGAAGCGAATGAGCACTAGGCACAAGCGACGGGAAAGATTTGGGCAGTAACCTTTTAGAAGTCATCCCGGCATTCGTCTGAACTGATTTCTGGAAACCATGGAAACCCGATATCTGGCAGGACGGAGATTCTAACCCACGTCCTTTCGCCCGAACGTCACCTTTCATCTACCAGACGCAACCGAAATATACATTACTGTGTAACATCAATGTAGCTGAAGTAGGCAAAGGGGTAAACCACCCTCTGAAATATTTCCCTGGAATATTCTGTGTAGGTTTAACACTGTCGGCGGCAAGCGCCTACGACTGTAGGATCAGAACAAGCATAGTGACTCATCGATAACTCTCGGGACGCGGGTTCAAATCTCTGTTCAGCCATCCAGATTACGGTTTTCTATGGCTTCCAGAAATCACGCCAGACAAATACACGAATAGTTCTTGCAAGAGGCCATGGACTAGTTACTTCCAAATCCTAGTCAACAATCCTCTTTTCATCATCATCATTCTCCATCTCCAGTATCCCTGGTGCTGGTCACGAGCACTCTCCACTTCTTCCTGTCCATGAACAGCTGATGTTCATGAATAGTCCTCCAATCAAGGCCTAAGCCTGCCAGATCTTTCTTGATTTGGTTTATCCATTTCTTTTGCGACTTCCCACACATCTTTTCCGTTGGATGTTCATATTAAAGTAGGCCTTTGCTCTTCTTTGTTCCTCCATCCTTTGAACATGTCCATACCACCTCAGCCGAGAGCGCTGTAAGGATTTTCCCACAATGATGTTTACAAAGGCCTCTGTACCATTGATTTCAATCCTTACTTTTGTCATTTCGTGTTCTCTGGAGCATGGTACCCACAAAACTTCATTTCAGAGACTTGACATCTACTCTCTCCTGCATAGCGTACACGTTTCGTGCGTAAGTCAATATGGGGATGTAATACGTTTTGAATAGTGTATGTTTATACATCCTGGGCACTTTTTTCCCGTGTCACAAAAAAATTTCACTTAGTTATAAAAGAGTGCTGTATTATTGTCTCTGTTTGTAATCTCACATTTACTGGTGTTGTCTTTATTGTCAAGATATTTGAATTGGTCAACATTTTTTAATTGTTGATTGTGTGTGTAAATAATAGCATTAGAAATCCCTGTACTTGTAGCCATGATCACCGTCTTACTCTGTCTGATTTCAGTCCACATTCCTCAAACTGCTTGTTCCAAGCCTCCAGCTTCTCCTGCACTTTCACTCCATATCATGACATCATCAGCGAAGACTAGGAATTTTCTTTATTTTCCGTGCACTGCTTTTAATTTCTTCAAGGTGTCATCCATCAGAGCAATGAAGAGTAGCGCTGACAAAGCACTGCCCTGTTGTACTCCTCTTCTTGTCTCAAACCACTCGCTCTCTCCATTGCCTATTTGCACACAGGCTTTTGGGTTTTAACACAGCATTTTAATCTTGTTGATTGAGGATCCTGGTACCTTTCTTCTTTCAAGGCAATGCCCTCGAGACGAGGTTATAAAGACCTCGATGTCAACAAGCCGTATTGCCAGAAGAAGAAAACTGAGAGACGGGGCATGCCTCAAAACTTTAGAATTAGTTATTTAATATCAGCTAATGTGACCCGACAGTTCGCTAACGTGTCTGTGATTGTTTACACTCAGATCGTAAATTGCAGATTTTGTAACTGTGACGTTTGGGCCTGGAGGCGCAGAACAGCAGCTAATGCGATCGGACATATGCTCACTTCCGATGTGCACCGAGGCCCGACACGACAGCGGGAATATAGCAATAAATTTGACGATAGCGGTCGCGACTGGACGGTGGCCGCCGCCACAAATGTCTCACAAATCACGGCGATCGAAACGTGTCACCAGGCGGCGCGCCATTCGCGTAACTCACGCGTGACAGCGCCAGCTGGCGCTATGACGGCCGGCGCGGGATCGCGAATAAAATAACGCAGATCGCCGGTCGGCTGGTGACAGATGCGAAAAATATCCGACCAGACACACAGCGCAGGCCCGCAGTTCCGAATATAATTTCTCGTACTGTTGTGATGGTGACTGTACCAGATGACACTTGAAATACCTTCCGCACACGAGAGTGTGGCCCAGCGCGCTGAGGCGGCGCACAGTGGATGCGTGAGTTACAACGGTACCGAGCACGAGCCAGGTCTCCCGCGTACCAGGCGTCCAGACCACAGTTTTTAGGCGGTTTTCCGCAACTGTCAAGGTGAATTTTGGGACGGTCCCCAATGTCCGCCTCACACAAAATATTTCAGAAACAAAAAATACATTGTTACACGTTTCGCAGTCAGATCGAAACTGCCCACACCCTGTACGAGGCACAGTCTCCGCCTCACAAAGTTCGCAATCAAAAAATTACGCTTATCACACACAGAGCATAGTTACATGTTTTGCAGCACTTTACCTACCGCATTAGTACTTAATGCACAAATGCGTAGAGATGGTCCAGTTCTACGAGCTCTTGGGTCCTGATAAGGACCATGTAAGGTACATGGTCCTTATCAGAAATTATTATTTTTTTAATTATTTTTTTATTTATTTATTTTTACTTATGGCTTTACGCCTCATCGACGGCTGTGATAATTAGAGGCGGGATGGGACTGGGAACAAGGAACGGGAAGGAATTCGGACATGGCCTCTTTGAAGGAAGCATCCTGCCATTCGCCTGGAGTGATTTGGGGGGACATTATGGTTTGTGTTGTAAATGTATTTGAAATGTAGTGAAGTCGTAGAATATAATTTTAACTTTGATAATTTAAAGCTCAAAGACGCCAATAAACGCAGTGCGGAGCATCTTTAAAAAAATAGAAGAAAATAAAAAAAAAGACAAAAGATTTTTTTAATTTTTTTTTTTTTTTTGCTAAGCTTGATCGGACAATGAATATAATGAAAGAGGAAGTTTCGAAGAAGAATATTTAAATGAAGTTGTATTTCACAAGTAGTGAAAAAGAATTAATGTATGGTTTGAAAATATTATGTAGTAATAGGAAAGAATGTATCATAAACATAACCTAAGACAAATTGCGTATTATCTTGTTAATATAAATTCCAACAATAAAGTGTATGTTCAGTGAAATAAGGAAACAGAATGATTTATTGCAAAAAATAAATGATTGAAAACTTCAATGACATTAAAGTAAAGGAAGTTTCGAAGAAGAAACTTTAAATGAAGTTGTATTTCACAAGTAGTGTGTAAATGTTAAATGTAATGCATACAACCCTAGAGAGGAATGGTGTCGGATTGAACCAAATATTTAAAGCCTGGAAGAGGTGATTCGAATAACGGTAAATATCTGGTAAGTATATAGAAGGATAAAAAAAGATACGTGAGGCTATGTACGTACATATTGTCGCGTACACTAATTCGAAAGGAAGGAAGTAGGTAGCTACACTTCTCTAACGTCTGGCTCCTTTTAGTGTATCCGTTAACCGAGAGGTCTATTTAGACAGTTCTGTTTCATCCTATCTCTGTTACATTCATGGCGCCACCCAGTGGTCACGTGTGTGGCATCTGAGGTTATACCTACACACGTGAAGGGATATAATATTGTACGAGCTTATGATGTACACATTTGTCCTTTCCTTATTAATAACCATCCGATGAATCAATAAATAAATAGCACGGGTATGACCTGGCAGTAGGTGTACAAAGCTTGGTGTCAGCAAGGGAATCAGGCCGTAAAACCAAAGCTCCAAATGTGGACGAGTGCGTTCTTTAATAAGAGGTTATGTCGCGAATCGAGTGTCAAACACACAATAGCGTGGGTTTACTCCACCAGATTGCTGTCAGTTTTGGGTCTATCTGGCATTTGGACCTATATATTGTCAAAACAGTGGTTTAATTTGCTTCTTAAGACAATCTAAATTGTTAGAAGCTAGGTAATAGACCTATCCTTTTCTACTTGAGACAGGCATACGATGTTAAAGTTAATGAAGGTTCTTAATTTTTATTTTTTAGAAATGTTATAAAAATGTACTTATTTTGTGGTTCTTCTTTGTAATCTTACCTTCATCTCTTATTTTTACCTTTAGAAAATAAATTATACTACTTTTCCTTAAGTTTCCAGCGTCAGATTAGTTCAAATAGGATTTTTATTTAACCCTCTATGGTTTTTCTTAGTACCACCGCTGCTAATCAAACTACTGCTAAAAAATCATACCAAATGTATTTTAAGAATCAACTCCACTTTCTATATTATAATCTCAACATGAAACAAAAGTCTTCCACTTATCTTATTATCTTCCATTTTCAAATGACAATCAGTTACCTAATACAACTTCCATAATTCACTAACTTTATCATCATACTAATCTTCTGCCCTCAGGCTAAAATTTTCCATTACAAATCCAACCAGAATTTTTACAGCTTCTCCCTTAAGCTCTTTTCATCCACACCTTCTCTCGTTTCATTTTCTCTTCAACCACGTTTTTTTCAAATGTTCTTTTTCACCAAGGATCTCGTATACTTCTCTTGAAATTTTGTGACCTTAGAAACTCAATGTTAGTATTTACAATTATAACTACTAAATACAAAAAATAAAATCAATTCTATTAACATTAAAAAAACAAACACAAATGGTGAGGTTGTGTACCTCACAAACTGTTTCATTGTGCTAGTGCGACGTAACATAATTCGTTACCTAATGGACAGTTCATCTCACCATTTAATTCTTATCTAACGACAAGGCATTTATGACCGAAAACACACCTATACAGTAAACTCTTATGTTTGTTTTACCACTTGAGAAATCACGATGGCACAAGACATATAACCTATCATTCGCTCTATAAACACATGGCCCTTGCGACGATCTTATAAATACAAGAACTATCCTTTGAAACGAGTGACTTGCAGAAATTACAAGAAATCTTTAGGCAACAAGCACAGGAATAACAGATGGTTGATTGTTACCTTACTATTGCGAATGTTCTCGTGTCAAGGATGGTATTAGACTGACTACACAAGTGGCTTTAGAGTGTCGCCTGCTACGACTCATTGTGATGGGGGCGGATCTCTCCATGGTTGGCTACCGCCTCCTCATGACTTCTTAATTGGCCTCCAGCTATGCTACGGTAACGGCAGAGTGGGGGCAAGCAATCCTACGTACACAGTGCTGACTGAATGGAAACATGCAAAGTACGAGAGAGAGAGAAACCAACAGTGCTTCAAGTCCCATAACTTTGACGAGGAGTCTGTATTACAATCCGACTCTGATGACGTGTTTCCTGTGCTGAGGACTGAATCCCGGCTAACTCGCAGCTATAAAGCTGAATAAAACCCAATAAATATTCCTTTCCTTTTTCTGATTAGCAATCCAAAATCGGTACATACTACCGCAAGTTCTAATGCATTTTAAGAGGATGGTGAAAAATTTAATAATTATTTTAAAAATATGAAACACAGTGTGTATGACCCGCCAGTGTGGCTCAATGCACTAAGGCGCCGAGCATTTACAACGGATGTTCAGGCGTCTTCCCGCAGCGTCAGGCCGAATGCCGGGACGGTTCAGAATTTTCGACTCATAAACTACACATTTCACACACAAAATGAAATTGTCACAGACAGAACCTAGTTACTTGTTTCGCAGACAGACGACAACACTTCACCCATTAGTACGTAGTTCGGTTGGCAGTAGGTATAAAAATAAAATAAAAAAAAGGAAATTGCTGATAAAACCGCTTTACAGATATCTTTTGAGAAAACGAAATTAATGACCATCATCAAGAACGCTCCACCGAAACTTCAAACCAAATACTGGGACATTAATAAAGTGGAAAAATTTTAGTACCGTGGTGAGATTATTATGAAAAACGGATTGGACAAAGAAGCTATTCGGGAAAGGATTCGCAAACTGGAAATAGCTTACCAAACTTCGCGAGAGGTCTACAATAAAAAATGTCTTTCACAAATTACTAAAATACGTCATTATGAAACAGTTCTGAAACCAGTAGTTTTGTATGCAGCTGGAACCTTGTTCCTGAATTCCGATAAAGGACTTCTGGGAGAACTGGAGAAAAAAGAAAAATAATTAGAGGGATTCTGGGTTCCAACTTTAAGAATGGCGTCCATCAAAAGAGATCCAACAAAGAAGTCTACAGCACAATAGATAAAATCACTGAAACAATCCGCAAAAGACAGGCTCGATTCTATGGCCACCTCAAACGGATGGAGGAGAACAGACTAACAAAAAAAATCTTTAATTTATTTGATTCCAGACCCAAAAATGTAATGCCCTAGTTCGTAAATATTAAAGAAGATCTTCATTTGAGAGGACTATAACCAGAAGATGCTTTCAACAGAGATATATTTCGGAAGAAGTTAATGACAAGTAGGACAAGCCGAGACGAACACTCCAACACTGTAGTTCATGAGCCGGAAATTCGGAACCATCCCGGCATTCGCCCTGACGCTGCGGAAAGTCGCCTAAACATCCCAGTCATTATGAAGAGAGGTGTGGTAGACCTTCTGTTGTGAGTAATGATCTTGTAAAGAAAGTTGACGAAAAAGTTCGTGAAAATCGAAGATTTACAATCTCTGAACTTTCTGAACAAATCCCGCAAATTTCTTGTACAGTTTTCTATGAGGTTTGTGAGACCCCACTCACAAAATCATTGTTGAAAAATTGTAAATAAAATAGTTTTAACAGCCTTCACAGCATGAGTAGTGTGTGTAGTTATGTGGGTAGTTTTAAGTTTTTTTTAGTAATTTAATTGTTTGTGGTTGGTATGACAGTTATGACTGTACTCTTGGCGGTGTGGGAGGTTGGTTGTATAGATGGCGGAAGGACCACGAGAGAGTGAATATATATTACTGTGTATTGTGATAGACGGATGTTTAAAAATGTGCAATAAATTTTGGCATATAAATGAGTAAATGGGATGATTTATTTAACAAAATTATCCGTTGCGCTAAAGTGTATAATTTGTAAAGCAGTTTGTTGGTTAATAATAATAACATGCTAAGAGATATCGCAACCACGTAGATCAACAGCAGGGCCATATGTTGAAGTTGGCGGGATATCTTCTTACTGCTGATTAATATTGACGTTAGCAGTGGGACTTAGTAAATTGGCGACTACTGGCATGATAATGAAGATACCAGTGATAGCCTAGCAGGTTGTCACCGATAAATTAGGCTACCGTAAGTTCTGTGCTAGGTGGGTACCGAAATGGCTTACAGAGGTCCACAAAGCCTAACGAATGGGCTCTGCCTTAAACTTCCTTTCACGCTACGACAGAGGACACAGGGCAGAGGAGCGAAAACATGCGCATTGAAAACGAATGAAGAAGATGAAACTCGCTGCCAAATGCACAAAGGCTTAACGTGGTCCTAGTTGGCCTCAACGAATAAATATAAAATAAAATCCAAGAGCTTGCGGCCGCAAAACCAAAGCTCAAAATTTGACCGTGTCATTGAAGAATAAATCTCATCAAAGGCAGCCGAACATAAAATGTTGGTAACAGGTGGTGAATTTTTTTTCCTTGCTGATGGTTTTACGCCTTGTTAACATCGAGGTTATTAAATGCTGGAGGCAAGGAACGGGAAGGAATTCGGCTATGGCTTTTTAAAGGAAGCATTCCGGCATTCGCCTATACTGATTTGGGGAAACCATGGAAAACCCAAATCATGATGCCCGGACGAGGTTTCGAACCTCCGTCCTTCCAAATGGGAAGATTGTGAAGAAAAAGTTGAAATACACATCATAGTCTGTTAGGATATGTTATATTTCAAACTCGAATTTTTTTACTAATTCGTTCCTTACCTATTTTTGTAAACCTATTACAGGATTTTTTATTATGATAAGATAGACAGTAATGTCATCACTTACCGCAGCAGGAGACACGACTGTACAGAAGCAATTAAATGTAACACACAGAGGAGAAGATAAATTTTAGGGCAAGATCGTTCTTTAATATCGAGAAGCTGTGTCGTAGTTGTATTCATTCATTCAATACCTTCTCCGATTTGAGAGTATTCGCATGTCTTTAGGATTATTATTTATCAAGCTTTAAGTGGCTAAAAATGCCCCCCTGTGTATAATAAATGTGTTATAAAGTGCATGGTCTAATAAGTGATAATTACCATCAGTACCTTATCCTTTAAATTAGAGAGAAGCAAATACACAGAAAGAGATAACGCCGAAAAACAGGTAAGTGGCGGAAGATATCTTGTGTCCAAGTTATGTTAGTATGCCAGATTCCAACATCGGAATCTTGTGGATCTAATGCCTTCAGGCTAAGTTTTGATGACAGTGTGCATCAGTTTTTGAACTGATTATTATTATTATTATTATTATTATTCTGGCTTTACGCCTAGGATGTTAGGGGCAGGAAAAGACAGGTGGCAAGAAAAAGTAATGAATTCTGCCATGGCCTTTTGAAGGAACCATCCCGGCATTTGACTGTAGTGATTCGGGGAAACCATATAAAACCAAAATCTGGATGGCCGGGTGGAGACTTGAACCCACGTCCTCCGTAAAGCGAGTCTAGAGCGTTACCGTTGCCCCACCCAGCACGTAGAATTGATTGATGCTATGAGTTGTAGCATGAGCTAGTCTATACTTTCAATAAATCATTCATTATAGACCGATGTACCAAGCAAAACAGAGCCAGTTGATATATTACCCTGGTGTCACTCGTATCACATGCCGCATGATGGAGACTATTACTCCGGAAGTTGGGTTGGTGTAGGTGCCGGTGGCAGCGTCCATGTTAGATGTACCTACGTGTGCTGCTGCAGGTAAAGGTGCCTCTATAGTGTTCCTGATTCCATTTATCCATCAGGTAATGACTAAACCAATGTCCACAACATTTTCGCAACTAATCTATAGCAGCCCGAACACGTGAGAAAATTTATTTTACTTTTATGAGAATTAAGTTTTTCCCGGCGTATAAATGAAACAAAATCTTCACTGGTTATCTGCCCGATAATATCTTTACTAAACATAATTAAACATAAGCTTACCTGACGAAGGCAGCGTAAGTTGCTGCCATAACGTTGTGTATTAAAGAAATTATGTTTAATAAAGTGATTATCCGGCAGATAACCCGTGAAGATGTAGTGATCTAGGCGATCACTTGCCCAAATACTTCATATTAATTTCGAAGACAGTATCCAGGACGGACGAACATGAAAAAGTTAAACAATAGAGCTATGACCTGAGAAGTAGCACGCATATCAGCAAGCGCCTATCATTACTGCAAGGTGGTAAAATGACTTCATACATCAGGTTAACGAGTATTGCCCTCTCCACACGGTGGTGATAGGAAGGGGGAGTATCTATTTAAGCCCTGGGAGCAGGAATTTGTCAGTCTCTCTACGAAAGTCTGTCAACGTACCACATCGACGCCGAGGGCGTCTACGCCGGCACCGCCGGTTCGGCGGGTTGCAGAGAAGACGTCTGTCGTCTACTACTAAGGTGGGCTATGCTGCGATAGCTGGTTGTGGATAGTCAGAGGAGCATATTCATTGGACATTCAGATATACAATCATTTTGTCGGAGTCATTTGGGCATAGTCTTCAGAGAGATAGTATCAATATTCCAGTTAGTTTGGGCTGCGAGGCGCCCATAAGTTACATACTCGCCCTTGTCCTTGGCCCTGTGTGGAATTATCCGGTGAGCGCATAACCATTTTGTTACTAACCCAATTAAACATTGTAGATATTCACATATGCCATCAGACATGACTCATGTAAATAAAGGTATAAATATGTAATTTTCGATTACATTAATTTAACCTCCACTCCTATATTAATATTTGAATGTACTGAGCCATGTAAGCTGTCAGGTGTTGCAGTACGAACCTATGACGAGTATTCATATCAGAACAATGGTCGATCTTCTATGGTCGGCCCTAATCCACAGCTCCAGTGGAAGTTACCCTGTTTGCTCTTATCACTCAGCTTTCAGAGTCACTACAAAGATTTCGTTTTATTTTACTTTTGCATGTTTCGATTGTGAAATAATCTATAATATAAAAATGAATCGCAAAATGTGTTGGTAAGCGCATAACTCAACGACGCCTGGACCAATTCGGCTAATTCTTTTTTTTATATTTTCGTTAAGGCACAAGGAAGGTTCTTATGGAGAGAAAAAACGCAAAAACTGGAAGGAAAATAGTAAAAACAACACTTTTCTTTGCCCTCCATCAAAACAAAACAAAGGGGCGTTAGGATTATCTTTGGTATGACTTCAAGTTGATTATGCTCTATGGATATTAATCTATGCCTGCGTGTGATCAGCGAAAATAATATCACTGGCGTACGTGTTATCATTATTTCCTGCGTGCGTGGCATTTTCTTGGTTGCTTTTAAATTTTCGTTCTCTCGAAAACCATTTGTGTGTTTATTTGTTCAGTGTGTTTACATTTATACCCATGCCGCCTACCACGAAAGTTTCGACTATGAAAATAGAATGCATCAGTTTAGAAGGATGCAATATTAAGAATACCTAAAAAGCAAAATCGATTACTGGTATTTCAGTTGAGAAGCGATATGCATTATCGTCTGACGATCGAGCCACACTTATCCTATTATTTTAAGAATGTAATGTTCTGGTAAGCCTTGTGGTGATGGGTTCCATTCGTTTTAAACTATGTTCGGGTAGAATTCATGGTGATTGAATTGGTTGCGACTAATAATACTTTCTAACTTTTAAAATCTTCTATATAAATAAAAATGAATCGCCAAATGTGTTGCTAAGTGCAAAACTCGAGAACGGCTCGACCAATTCGGCAAATTATTTTTTCCTTCATATTTTCGTTAATCCACAAGGAAGGTTCTTATGGAGAGAAAAAACGTAAAAATTGCGAGGAAAATAGTAAAATCAACACCTTTCTTTTCCCATACAAACCAGCCAATCAAAATAAAACAAAACAAAGGCGTGTTAGGATTAGCTCTGGTATGCCTTCAAGTTGATTAGACTGTATGGATATTAATCTATGCCTGCCCAAAATAAAGTTCGAAGGAAAAAAAGGTTTGCGTGTCATCAACGAAAATAATATTACTGCCAGTCAATCAAAACAAAACAAAGGCGCTTTATGATTAACTTTGGAATTGCAAAATGATTGATCGGAAGAAATTGTTTCAAAACAACTCATTGGCATTGGTAATGACAAAATCCCTGTAAACGTTTTGAGTGGCTGCATTACATTTCCTGTCAATTTTTTGGTTGAACGACCGAACTATATTACAGAGACAAAAACACGGACATTAATTAAATAAATTTCGAAATTCAAAATGAAATTTCCGGTGAATTAAGGATATACAAATCAGTTGATTGCGCAACTAACCAAGATGATGTCGTCAACTATCCACCAGAATTTTTGAACTCACTGGATTTGCCAGGATTGCTGCTTCATAATCTTATATATATATATATAAAAATAGACGTGTGTTTTCATATATTTCACTTTTCAACCATCACTACCAAACACAGATCACCGGTCTTTGTGTGTGGAAGTAACATGGAGTTTCCTGTCGTGCACAACGTTGGCCGAATGACGATAGCTGTGGGGATGTAGGAGATATGATGATTAAAGTTGGCCAATGCATGGCGTTTTCATAATTCTATCAAAAATTTGTGTCTTCTTATACTTCTCTTTCCTGCCACAAGTACATAGTATAGACCATTGGTGTTTGTGTGTGGTAGTAGATTCGTGTCTCCTGTCATGCACTATGGTTGTTAGATGTCGGTAGCTATGGGGGTGTGGGAGATATGGGGGTTGAAAGTGGTCGACCTGCGGCAATTTCATATTTCTGACAAAGACGCATGTGTCATGGTGTATCACTTTTCAGCTAAAACTATCTATCGCAGATCACTGGCGTTTGTGTGTGGTAGTAACACAGAGTCGCCTTTCGATCACAACATCGGCCGAATTTCAGTAACTGTGGTAGTGTGGGAGATATGGTGGTTGAAAGTGGCCGGTCAAGGATATTTTCGTATTTCGACGAAAGACATGTGCCTCCGCAAATGTCACTTTTCTGCCAAAAACTACATAACATAGAGCATTGGTGTTTGTGTATGGTAGTAGAATCGTATCTCCTGTCGTGCACTATGGTTGTTAGATGTCGGTAGCTGTCAATACAAATTCTTTACAAACACGAACGAAGTCGTGGGTACCAGCTAGTATCCCTATAAAATAAATGTGACCAAAAACCCATTGTAAAACACTTTTTTTTTGCGGTCGTGACTTCAATGTTCTGTAATAGTGTGCATGTACAAGTAGTCTGTTTTTCGCTTAGTTTATTTTTTTTACTTCATAGCTCATTCATGTTTGAAAACCGTTCTGGCATTTAACTGATATGGGGGGGGGGGGGGAGGGGGTGCTGGGAATTCGCGGAAATCAGGATAGTCGAGTCACGTTTCAAACCAGAGTCCTTCCGAATGCAAGATCCAAGGATTAATCGTCAACCCTGTAACATTTGTGTCTAACCTCTGTACATTATATTTTATATTAAATAATTATTTTGTTGCTAATGCTATGTGTTTATCGTTTAAGCAAGAATGGCCAACCCGCGGGCAGCGTCCCGCATTGAATATCTTTGCGGCCCGCGAGACTCAACCCGCTTTTACAAAATATATTTATTTTATAATGGCTAAAGTGGTAAAAACCAATGTATTAAACATTACGTTATTTATGCATCGACATTTTCAAAATTTATTTCATATATATTTATATACTTTTTATATATAATTGTTAGTGTTATATATTTCTTTAAAATGTGCGTTTAGTACCATTATTATTATATTATCTATGTTTACTTGTAAGAACAGCAGTAAACACAATAATAATAACTCATTATGTTTCAAGTGTTCACTCCAGAAAACTTTAGTGGGTCTGAATCTAATATGGGGATATATAATTTTACGAGATGCGGCCCGTGGAGTTATGACGCATTTCCACTGTGGCCCGCAAGATCGTTTGGGACCCCTGGTTTTAAGAATAATTAATGTAAATAATTATAATGAATTGTAACAAGGTTTCCACAGTTAGTAGTGTGTATAGCGAATGGAGTAAAATAATATCTTAGTTTGTAAGAACAGTTGAAGAGTATCTTTGGGTTAAGTAGACTTGTCACGAGAATTCGCTCGGTTTAGATCGTGAGCGGGCGCCGCGAGCGATTGTTAATTTTTGTGGGGAATAATGTAAATTGAAATTGTGTTAAGCCGTGGTTTCTTTTTACACACTATATATTAGCTTGACCTGTATGTATGAATGTAACGGAATTTTACAACTCCATTTTGACCCACTTCCAGATGTCCGAGGTGTTTCAAATTTCGCACACATCATAAGAACTGGTGACACTCGTAATTTCATAACAATGTCCTGCTATTCTTATGACTTTGACATTAACACAGAAAAATGGTTGAATGTTGAGGATTTTTGTAATTTAATTTTAACCCTACATCATATTTCCGAATTGTTTGAAATTTTGCTCATGTATTGGTAACTGATTACAATCCAATAATTTCGTAGCTATGTCTTGATATTCTCATTACTTTGACAGTAATAATAGAAAAACTTTGCACACGTTTTAAGAACCATTGACAATACAGCAGTCTCTTAGCAACGTCCTGCTATTCTCGTTACTTTGACGATAACAATAGAAAAATGATTACATGTAATGGAATCTTTCATTTCAGTGTTCACCCACTTCCTGACTTCCGAATCGTTTGAAATTTTGCACACTTATTAAGAACCGATAAAAATTGAATAATATCATTCCCACCACGTTGTCAGTAACAATTTAAAAGTGTTGAATAGAAAATTTCATTAAAATTTTCACCCGCTTCAGGAAGTCCCAAATGTCTGAAATGTACACGTATTAAGAACCGATGACAATCCAATAATTTCATATCTATGTCTCGGTAATCTAATTACTTTGACATTAAGAACATTAAAGTGATTTAACCGTCTTATGACAGATGTGGCTCATTTTCACCCACTTTCCGCATCCCCCTGGTGGCTGATTTGGAGGCGCGTGACTGACGAACAGACGTTCCCTGTTCGAATCCCGATTTCGGTTGGAATTTTTAGGATATTATAAGTGGGAAAGATTAGGACAACCCACGGTTCTGATTTCACGTTAAACTGCAGGTACCCTATACCTGATGGGATTGACGAGTTTGTCAAATGCAGCCGTGACAATTTGAACAAGGGCGGCAATTCGAGAAACCTTTGTCATTTGGCGGCCGGACACTTCGGAAATTTCCCGACCAATATCGATATATCAATTTAATTTAATTACCAACTTCCAGTAGTCTAAATTTTTAGAAATTTTGTACACGTATTAAGAACGTTTATCAACACAATAATTTCACAGCTGTAATCTGGTATTATAATTACTTTGACAGTGACTACAGAAAAATGGGTTTGTTGCGCAAACTTTCGCACATCCACAGTTGATGATACTTTGATACAATGCTACGATAGTGTCTGCAGTCGCTAATGCCCCGGCTGTTAAACAAAATCTTAATATTTAAAGATTATTTTTAACCTTTTAGTTCACATTACTACAAAAGCGTGATTTTAGTCTTTTAAACTACAATTTCATTAAAATTATTAAATATACTTGAATGCGAATCGAGCTCTGTGTAATTATCATTAATCAAACATGAACTGTCTGCTTGCAGTGTTAGATGTGGTCAGAGGGCCAACCTCCCACAACACGCCATACCTTAGTTTGGATGTGGAATGAAATTCCGGTACTAAGGCCGTTGGCTTACTACACAGTCCCAGGCTCAACAGAGTTAACAGAAGGGTTCAGCTACTGACTAAATTACGAAAAAGAGCCACATTCCAAAGAGGGACAGTTCGCAACCCTTCGTACTGCTTTTACTGTAGCCGATAAATTGATACTGCGTTAAAAATGATCGGTTTAGTGGAATCTAAACAATTTGTTGACTTCTGCGATCGTAATGCTAATTTCTTGAAAGTCTCGTTCCGAATACAAAATCGTTAAAAGAAGTTCTTGTAAAAATAACTTAATGAATTAAATTATCTGGTCATGATTACATAAATATTCTTTCATCTTTCATCTTGCATCTTCCATATTACTTCTTTCATCTTTCGTCTTTCATCTTTCATCTTACTCCTTTCTTTTTACATCTTACTCCTTACTTTTTAGATCTTACGTCTTATACCCTAAATCTTATATCTTACATCTTACTTCTTACATCTTATATCTTACATCTTACATCTATCATCTTACAAATTTAGTTCTAACTTCAACGAATTACTTCGTAGAAAGCTACCAGAAATAGGTGGTTCTATGAGAACATACAATATTCAAGGAATTTCCTTATGGATTTACGCTTCGTCGATGTCGAGATCATTGAAGGCGGAAACGACTGGGGATAAGGAACGGGAAGAAATTCCTCAGTGGCATTTTGAAAGAAGCATCCCGACATTCGTCTGGAATGATTTGGGGAAACCATAATCTGGATGCCCGGATGGGGATTTGCATCCGCGTTATCCCGAATGCGAGGCCAGAACGTTACCGCTTACCCACCAAACTCGGTCGAGGAACTTAATTACTAACTAACGTAATTGTATGTGCTAACATGTTAGTAGTATCCTACAACCAACCAGGTATTAATATCGCAATGATCAAACAAATATTTTTTTTTTCGCTGCCTCAACGGCTGTTTTTGAAGTACCACTACCTTTGGTAGCATAACTTGTAGGTGTCAGTTGGGTGTTGTTTTGGGGACACATTTTATTTCACGTTTTGGTGGAAAATGGCTATGGACTAAAACCCCCTACTGTATTCGTATGGTCAGTTGGGGATCATAGCCCTGGACGATTTTCCCCAGCTGGTATTCACGTTTTGGCTCATGGTTGCAGCATTGATGGACGCGCTGGTCACGTATGTCGGTCGGCCGATGGTTTTTGCTGTGGCTTGCTTTTCTGTGGGCCGCCCGGTTCTTCGGCTGGTTGGGTGTGGCTGGGCTGGTGTTGACGTCTTCCGATGCCAACTTGGAACTTTCTCTTCACAGGACATCCCCCGTAGCTGGCGGCGTGGTCAGAACCACAGTTAGCACATCTCGGCATTGCTTCTCGTGGACGTGAGCATACCAGCTTGCTGCGGTTCCCGCCCGCAGCGGATGCAACATACTTGCTTGTTGCAGTCCAAGGCTTTGTGCCAGAAGCCTTGGCAGCGGAAGTTTTGTTGTTTCGCTGCCATCGGTTTCTTCCTCTTTGGTTGATTTTTGATGTTCCATCCGTTCCTGTTCGTGTGTTCGCTGTTGACCTGGTCGGTGTGCTCGCCTTTTGTGGGCACGCTCCTGCCTGTATGCTGGTCGTGTGGTGGAGCTTCTGTCTTGAGGTGTTTCGATGGAGTTTTCTGGAGATGATTCTGCATGTTGTGTGACCATTGCTGTGTGCCGAGTATTTCCTTGGAACTCCACGCTGTATTTTATGTTCCTATTTTCTAGGAATTTCTTGACGTCTCCGAGATCTGCTTCGTCATACAGATGACGAGTAGCTGAGTTGCCGATAAGTATGTATGCGCCATTATTGTCTCGTCGTGATGGGATTCTCTTGATGGGGGACGTTCCTAATCGTGGTGGCTGCTGTCCTGTTGCTCGGTTTTGTTTGGTTGCTGCTCGATGTCTTCACGGTTATGTGATGTCAGTGTCTCTTGCTCCATCGCTGGTTCTACGTTGCTGCTTGAGCTTCGGGTGCGGGTGTAAAGCGTTGGATGTTGATCATAGAAAAATTGAACAAACAAAGACAAAAACAAATTCTGAATATCAATGTAATTATATACCGGGAGTTCATATAGCGTCTGCGAGAATTTGGTGGTGCGGCCAAATTCAAATTGTTAGTGGTACTTGACGGAATGAAGCGAGCCCAGATTTACACGTCCGTTGGTTGGCTAAACATTCTACCTGACTTGGGCAATCAATGGATTTATAGCCCATCATAAATAGTTTTAATGTTCGCTTTGTATTTGTGCACGTTTCGGAAACAGTATGGTGTTTATTTGAGCCTACTAAACCCTATTTAAACCGTTAGAAAGTAACGGGCGACCGAAAAAAAGTGTTGGTGTACTCGAAGAATAACGGGGAGGATCCAGCCACTGGGCTTTTGGGTATTCTGTTTATCTGTTGAGCCTATCAGGGGCAAGTGTCTTGGTGGTCAGAGCAGTAATACGTCCCATCGCAATTCGAAGAGAACTGTGTTTTCTTCAGAGGAGAAGAACGATTAGAGGGACACTACAACAGCCCTCAGACACAGCCATTTTATGAGATTGTATTTTAAGAGTTATATATAGAAAGATAAGAGTTGATTAACAAGGAGTTAGATATGTTTTTCGTGGAATGTATTGTGAATTTGTCTAAATGAACTTTTGTTTTATGGAGAGAAACTATGTAAAAGCTATATAACGTGTTCAAGTGCAATATTATGCATGAAACATTGATAAAAACTTTGTAATTGTAAGAGATAAGGTGAGCCACGATGTTGAGAGGACGATTCTCAATGGTTCTGACTGGTTTATGTAGATAATTTTGTGTGTTATTACCTGTAAATTTCT